>BTHU01000002.1:164896153-165543653 GCA_036184795.1 Tokudaia tokunoshimensis
CATGAAGCAGGTTTTGTTTGTTTTTTTTTTTAATGTGATTTTTGAAGGACTGGATTGGCTCTGTCTAGAGCCACATTTCGGAACCCAGCCACACGACCGATTCTCTTTACTGCTCTTCTACAAATTTCCCACATCTGAACATTTCATTATGCACATACAATCAGAATTCAAGTTCCTTAACCAGGAAGCTTCTTAAGAGCAGAAGGCTGTCCACGCTTTATGAAGGGCGCCTACAACAACCCGGACAGCTGCCCACAGTCCTGCCACTAAACACAGCGCCTTCTTCCCAGACCAAACGCTATGCTAAGAAGCCATTTTCAACCCATCTGTGATTCCTGGACAGGACATTCTCCAGGTCGGCGTATCTTCTTGTGGTGTTCCACCATTCCTGGGCCTCTGCAAACAGAAGTTTAACCACCTCCCACACCACTCAGCCAGCTCAGACTGGATCTCAGTGGCCAAGGGCAGCTTTATGAGGTTCCTGTCTGTACACCTTATTCTTTGGAAGACAGCTTCTGAACCACTTCCAAGCATTTGTAAAACAAACATCGCCACCCCGCCAGCCGTGTTTGCTTTCTTCTGGAATTGCAGTATTTGCCGTGAAAACCACAGACTATAAACAAAAGCGCCTGATCAGAGGAGACCATGAAACCACTGCGTCACCGCATCAACACCTGGAGAGGAAGGCAGTTGACTGAGTCTAGAATACACTAGAATACACAATTTGTAAATCGACCTTTTATCTAAAATTTTATCTTACTAACTGGAAAATCGTTAAGGATTGTGCAGCTTCAAAGAGGTGCGTGGAACCTTCACCCACAAAACAGGACTTTGAATCCTTTTAATACTCAGGATGGGGAGTCCCAAGGTTAAGGACTACCTTAAGATATAGGAGCACCAGCCTTGTCCGACATATCCGCTTAAAATAGTACTTTGTAGGGGACGGGAGTATCCAAGAGACTCGACAAACAATACAAGCTACTGCCATTGCCCTGGGTTGACTCTCAGAATTAGAAGGGAAGACCCTATTACTGAAGAGACCACACATTTCCGACACAGAGCTCGGGAGAATCAAACAGAACAGATCCGGAAAGCCTCCTCCTTGAGGACTGCCTCTCACAGTATCAGAAGGTGCTGTGCAAGCTGCCAAGAGAGCAAATGATCAATAATCCTACTTAGCTGAGGAGCTCACAAAGAAAGTCAACAATCACTCCCTCTGGGGGGCATCACCCCAGGGCTGCTTCAGTAGCACTTTTATCTGGGGGTAACCAAAAACTGTCTAGCTTGCCTTCAGTCCCATTCAGTAAAAGGGAACTCATGTCTGGCACTCTAAACCTAGACGATTGCCAGTGGCTGGAGAGGTCACAGGCCCTAGAGGAGAATCTACTGCTGGCATCTGCTTAAATCAATTTCTCACTGTATTCTGAATTCTTATCCTTAAGCTCATAGTTACGTGTAGCTCTCATCCCTCACCAGAGAAGCTTCTTTCTGCAACGGAGACCATCACAGAGACGCACGTGTGTTCAAACTGTAAAGAACAAATGATAAACCTAACGCCCACTAATCAATAGGTCCACAATACAACCAATATGTCCACGATGCAACCAATGTACTCAAGACTGGAGAAAATAGCAAAAGAGCAGAGAGATCACAAGAGCTAGAGGACCGGGATGCTGCCGCCCCATTGCGTCTTCTAGACACAGCAGGGAAGTGGTACCCCAGAACACTCCACAGTGTGGTAGGACCGGGATGCCTGCCGCCCCATCGCGTCTTCTAGACACAGCAGGGACATGGTACCCCAGAACACTCCACAGTGTGGTAGGCCAAACAAGACCGGCATAATGATACTACAGCTGACCTGTCAAACATATGAAGGAACTATCACGGGGCCCCACTCCTAGAAAAAGAACTAAAAGCAAGTAAGGGCGGGGAGAGGAGAGAGAGAGAGAGAGAGAGAGTCAGTCATTTTCTCCAGGACAAGTTCCCAATAGGTTCTACAATCCCAAGTGATGTTCAGGTAAACATATGGGGTAGGGGTACAGCAAGATTAAGGAAAAGGAGATCCTAGATTTGTGAGTGGAGACACGAAGTTGAAGCAGGAAGAGAAAGGGTTAAAAGCAATGTAAACACAGAGCTCGTGTATGAAACGCTCAAAAACTAATTAGAATTTAAAATAATAATAAATAGGTATGTGGCATTTTTCCTCCCACTGCACATACTTTTATGTATGCTATAAAGAATGTGAGAACTGAGCCAACGCGGCATTTCATAATATGCCTATCGTGGGGCTGGGGTGATGGCTTAGCACTTGCTGCTCTTGCAGAAAATCCGGGCTCAGTCCCCAGCACCTGATTAACTCACAGTGACCTGTGGCTCCAGCTCCAGAGACTCCAACATCCTCTCAGTCCTCCACAGTCACCAGCACGCACACGCACATGCAAAACACACAAGTGAACCTTTTAAAAGTTTTAATTATCTTAGTATTCTAAATGAATGGGTGTGTTGCCCATGTCATGTCTATGGACCACGTGAGCATCTGGCCCCCAGAGGCCAGGAGAAAGTGCTGGACCCCCGGGAACTGGAGTTACAGGTGGTTGCAAGCCACCTGTGGGTGCTGTGAACCTAATCCAGGGTCTCTGGAAGAGCAGCCTTCATCTTTAACCACTGAGCCGCTGTCTCTCCAGCCCCAAACAAATCCTTTTATACATGCCTACAGTATGGTGAATTCAGAGGGGCTCTGGAGAGTGTTTAATTAACTTTGTCCCAGCTCCGTCACCTAGCAGCTATTAAGAGAAAGATAAATACCTTTGACCTATATAAGTCATTGATGATGTATGGCCTGTTCCTTTGAATTGCAACATTATCTCTAATTTGAAACATTTGCCCCGGGGAGCCTCAGGTAAAAACAGAAGAAAACCTAAAATGCAGGTACCTGAGAGACTAAGAACCTGGAAGAGGCTTTAGGGTCCTCCCGGCATTATAAAAGGAATTGAATAGTTGATGAGGATAGAGGCTCTCAGCAGCCAATCGGCAGGGAGAAGGATGCTGCCAATGCTTACCCATCGGGGTTGGCTTTCTGGAGATGTAGCTGCTTTTGAGTCATCCCTACTCCTGGTAAGTAAGCTTTCGCCCATACTCTTGTGATGGTTTGTATATGCTCAGCCCAAGGAGTGGCACTATCAGAGGGTGTGGCCCTGTTGGAGTAGGTGTGGCCTTGTTGAAGTGGGCGTGGCCATGTTGGGGTAGGTGTGGCCCTGTTGGAGTAGATGTGGCCTTGTAGGAGTAGGTGTTGGAGTAGGTGTTGCCTTGTTGGAGTGGGCGTGGCCCTGTTGGGGTAGGTGTGGCCCTGTTGGAGCGGGCTGGCCCTGTTGGAGTAGGTGTGGCGCTGTTGAAGTAGGTGTGTCACTGTGGATGTGGGCTTTAAGACCCTCATCCTAGCTGCCTGGAAGCCAGTGTTCTGCTAGCAGCCTTCAAATGAAAATGTAGAACTCTCAGCTCCTGCCCCACGCCTGCCTGGATGCTGCCCTGCTCCCGCCTTGATGATAATGGACTGATCCTCTGAACCTATAAGCCAGCCCCAATTAAATGTTGCACTTATAAGAGTTGCCTTGGTCATGGTGTCTGTTCACAGCAGTAAAACCCTAACAAAACACTCCTGTTAGTAACCCCAATAAAAATGCATTGAATCACCAAATAGGATGTTAGTGCAATTGTTATTTTCGTCTGTTGTGAGTTTCGTCTCTGGGGTGAGTAGACATATGTGCTGTGGCTCCCCAGGAAAAGTCTGTCACACAACAACTGGACTGGTTTTGGGTTTGTTTTGAAGGTGTGGCTTTTGGATTTCCGTTACAGCGGCTAATAAAATTTTATTAAAATATGGCTCATTAGGTTAAATAGTATTAATACTTTAATGATATAAAGCAATTAGAAGATCACCTGGCACACAGTAAGGAGTAGGTAAATATCAGTTGTTGATAGATCTTTTGTCATAATCAGTTGTCGGTTCACTTACAATCACCTGCTCCAGGCCAGCTATACGGCAGCTGGTGCACCCCACAGAGGCTCGCTGAACCCACCGCCATTCAAGGTGGCATCAGGATGTTGCTGTGTACACCAATCATTACTACTAGATAGTAACAGTAGTGAGAGGAGCACATACTCCAGAAAACTGTCCTCTGAGCGAGGCAGGAATAATAGTGCCTAAATTAGTTCCATGAAAAGGTGAATCGTAGGCCTCCGCCTCAGGCCCAATCCTTCCTAGACAAAGTAACTAAGAAGCATCAGCTGCCCTTAACGCCAGAAGTTAAATCTCCATCCACCCACAGTACCTCGCCATAGCTTCTTATTTAGCCCTTATCTCTTCCTACCTTGAGGTGTAAGTATTTGAATACACCTCTTATCTCCCTCATTAGATTACAAACTCCTCGAGAACTACATTTATATCCAACTCCTCTGGAGTGTAGCAACGCTGTCACGTGGTACACTAGGATACTATGCATTCCAGATCTCTGCTGACTGTCTCCAAGACAGCCTAGCATGGAAGATCCTCAGCCCATCATCTTATTTACTAACTGCATGCCTGTATGCACAGAATTCCTATCCTAAAGTAAGAAGGGCACCTTGGTAAATGGGACGTCACTAGGTCACGTGAGATCACATGGAAACCATTCTAAGCACTTGACATAGAGAATTTCCATATTTAACATGTTTTTTTTTAAAGACTTGCTTTGGAGTTGGAGAGATAGCTCAGTACCATCTCAGAGCACTGGCTCCTCCAGCAGAGGACCCAGAATCAGTTCCAGCACCCACCCTGAGTGGCTCACGACCACCTGTAACTTCAGAACCAAGGAAAGCATCACCCTCTTCTGGCCTCTGCAGGTACTGCACTCACATGGTACACATGCACATACACATACACAAACACATACACAAGCACATGCACATACATGCAGGTGAACACTCCCATACACAAAATAAAATTTAAAAACAGAAAAAATGTATTTTTAATTATGCAGATTTGTATAGGCTGTGGAGGCTGGAAAAGTATGTCAGATTCTCTGGTGCTGGAGTTACAAGTGATTGTGAGCCACCCAATGTGAGTGCTGGGAAACTAACTCAGGTCTTCCACAAGGGTGCGTAACTGCTGAGTCAGCTCCTGAAACTCTATTGTTTCAAACCTGCAGTGCTAGCTATTAAAATGATATTTATTCTGTACTTGGTAAGAATTTAGGCCAATAGCCTCGCACACAGTTTGACAGGAGAAATTGCAGCATATGAACTTACACCACAAGTTTATTTTGTATCTATTGGTGTGTGTGTGTGTGTGTGTGTGTGCGCGTGTGTGTATGCATATGCATGGTGTCTATGGGTGCAGTTATGCATGCCACAGCATACATGAGGAGGTCATAAGACAACTTTCAGGCATTCATTCTTGCCTCATCTCTGCAATCGTGTGCTCCTAGCTAACTGGCCATTGAGACTCCAGGCCTTTTTACTCACAGAGAAATCTTATTAGCCTCTCACTTCTCACTCATAAAGGGGGTAAGTAAACTTCACAATTAAATCTGTCCCTTCTTTCCTTATCACTCAAAATCACATGAGTCTCCCTCTGATGAACATCAAGTGCTTTAGATTTATTTATTTTCTATTATGTGTATGGATGATTTGCCTGCATGTGTGTTTGTGCACCACATATGTGCCTGGTACCTATGAAGTCAGAAGAAGACACTGGCTCCCCTAGAACTGGAGTTACAGAGGAGCCATGTAAGCCCCCAGGAGCACCCAGTGCCCTGAAGCACTGGATCATCTTGAAGTGGAAATTTCTGGTTTCTTTAGAGACTCGGTTGTGTCATGTGATGTTTTTCTGGAAGCTGCCTTGTGAGAGGATGCTTTGCTGAGGCAGACACATGAGAGGATGTCTGATGTTTGGAAAGAGCGTAAATATAACCCAATAGACAGTAAATGATGCTCTTGCATTGGTTCATCTTGCAACACTTTGCTGGTCTTCCCTGATCTTTGCTTGTTCTGACTTCAAAGAGAGAAAAGCACTGAAGAACTTCTTGTGGTATTCCAGCTATTTCTTGCCGCTTCCTTGGACTCCTGCTGGCTCAGCAGAGCCTTGTGGTTTCTTCTGGATTGAGCTGCTGCTGCTGATTTGTGCTTGGTGTTTGCTGATTGAACTGGGGTGCTGCTTCTGTGTTTGATGTTTTAGACTGGACTGCTGGTATCCTGACAATGAAGATCAGAATCGCCCCAAAGAACAACTTCTAAATAGGTCCACATCCCCCTTGGCCTATTAGCCATCTTTCTCCCGTAACTTTGATTGGTGAGCTAGAAGGGAGGTGGAAACGTTTAAGAACCTCATTAAAGTTGGCTTTGAAAAATCTAAGCCTACACCATCTCTCCTGCTCCTTAAAATGCACAGATTTCTGAAATCCTATGTAGCTCCACAGGAAAATGAAACAGGCACTGGAATCCATTCCCCCTCTTCTTCTCTAAAATCTCACTGAAGAAAATAAACTCATTGTTAGCTCATTTCAACCATCAATTAGGAGTTTAGTAGTAGTGGATTAGCCAAAGACAGAGGTTATCAGGATGACCTTCACAAACACTGCTTTCTACAATCCAAGTAATGTCCCAGTGAAGGGTGTTTAAAAGTCCTAATATAGACTCATGTAACTGTTGTCTTGGAATCCATCACCAATTTTCAAAGTTCTCTGAGCAACAAATTATTAAATCAGAGTTTGGGTTCACTGAAAACTTGAAGGAAGAAATTCCCTTGAGCTGTAAATACTGTCTCCAAGACCAAGATGACCTCTCTCCAGAATAAACTCAACTGTACTGTGTTCGGTCCTTGGTGAATATCAAGTGTCAAACTCACCCACAAGGACCTTGGCAGAAAACAAACAAAGCTGCTTGTTGGCTAGAGAACACTTGAGGAGCCTGTAGTTAGCGGCAATATAAAGGAGTTAAAATGTACCAAGAACACAGAAGAAAGGAGCTAAGGAATATTGCTTGAGACAAATGCCTGAGGTGGGGGGAAGGCTCAGATTCTCTCATGCGACTGTGAAGGCCAAGAGGTAGAATTTCCAGGCAAGCAAAATTCCAAGATCTGGAGGGTCTTAAGCAAGGTTCTAGTCTCGATTCTGCCCCAAAAGGTCAGTGACCTTGTGACGGCTGCATGACATCATTGTCCTCAGATTTCTGAATGGCAGCAATCTCTGGTGACAAAATAACAAAGCCTAGGGATCCTGAGGCATGATGCTGCATAAAAGTATCAAACGCCCGATACATTAAGCTACTTGATTTCAAACTTGAAATAGTTTGTCACCATGCACGAAAGAAAGAAAAAACCGTGACACTAATGCTAAGCGAGATGGGTGCTGATGATCCCTCACTCGAGGTATGGAGGCAGGAGTTAAGTTCAGTCTCTGCTACACGGCAAGTCTGAGGGCAGCCTGGGAAACCTGAGACCCTGTCTCAAAATAAAAATAAAAAAAATTATGTGAATCCAAATCTGGAGAAATTCCACAGAGCAAGTGCTGGGCTGGTGGAGGCAGCAAGTGTAACACATAAGTGTTACAAGACTAGTGTGTTCAACCCCTAGGGCCGGAGGAGGGTAAAATACCTACCACACAAGCAGGAGGACCAGAGTTTGAATCCTCAGCTCCCATGTAAAAATCTGGGGTAGCAGTGTGCATCTGTAACTGGGGACAGTTGGCCTTGGAGACAGATTAACTGCACTGACTGAAATGAGAGTCTCCAGGTTCAGCAAGAGATCCTGTCTCAAAAAATATGGAAGAGAGAGCTACAGAGAGACATCTAATATTGACTTCTGGCCTACACGCACACACACACACACACACACACACACGCATGCACATGCACACATACATATGCATGTGTGCACACACTAACAAGAAGTCTTCATTTGTGTGTATGGATGTGTAACCTCCATGACTGAGGCACAGAGTGAGGCTGTACCTTCAAAATGCCTTCGGTGGTCACCAGAAAAGGAATCAGGTTACATTTCCTCACTGGTTACACCTAAGCCCCTGATTTTTCACCACCTACTTTTTACATTGCACAGAACAGAAATTCTTCCATTAAATTCCAGCTCCTGAAACATCGTGACTCATGACCTCTGGACATCCACTGCTTGGCAGGAGTGTCCCTGTGATAGACTTGGTGGGTTATGAAATAGGCAAGAGTCAACAGCCGCAAGATCTCAACAGTTGAAACATTCTTCTAGTCCAAAAGGCCCGACCTTGGGTCAGGGGCCTTCTCTTTCCTCCTGGGGATAAGCTCCTTGGTTTCACCTTCATGCCTGTGTTTCCTCACCCCTAGGGTCACAGAAGGACAAATAAACCACTCTTGCTTTCATATAAGTCAGCTTTCTTCCCAGCCCACACAGACTTTTGTACAACTCCATTCTTATAAGGCAGTTTCCCAGAAAAGGGAGAAATACAAAGGGAAATAGGAAAGAAACCAATGTAAAACCAACATAAAATAAATGAAAGTAACTCTCTTCATTTAACATAGGGAATATGAAAGTATCCATCGGGGAAACAAGACTACCAGTAAATCATGATACCTCTGAGACATAAAGCTGTGAACATAACCTCTGTGGTATGTGTCTCTAGACTTTAACCCCCACTTAGGTGAACTGTAACAAAAACACCAAAAGGAGCCAAGCCATAAGAAAGTCAATAAAATCTCTAGTTGTACTCTTCCAGAGCATACAGAGCAAAAGCAATAAAGACTGAAGAAACATTGTAACTCTTAGAAAACAAGAGACGAGGTACCAAACGCAGCATGGGGTGGGGTGGGAGTGGGGGAATGGAAGAGTGGAAAACCCTGCACAATCCAAATGAGGTCTGGAATTTAGTATGGAGCAGCACACACAGAGTCAACCCTTACTGTGGACAAATGGCCAACCTGGAGGGGGCTCACCCCAGAATACTATCATGAGAAAAGGTGACAGTCAACGGAATACCCACAATCCCCTTCTCTTTGCTCGCTGACCTGCCCAGACATGAGTGGGCACCTTCACAGCCTTCATCACCATCCCAGACTGTCCAGGCCATCAGGTCTTCCTTGACTCAACAGGCTCTAGCCGTGAGCCAGAGTGGACCCCTCCTCACTTGGATCACCTCTTCGGGTTTTTGGTCACAACAAGAAACGTTGCGACTACACAAGGATTTAAGGAAATGGAAAAGGGCAGAATTCCCTGAGCTGCTTTTACAATTCTCCTGTACAGGCACCTTTATCACAGAGTCTCAAGATTATTTTTTAAAAACAAGAACGTGGGGGTGGGGTGGGGGTGGGGGCAACTCTACAATGTGCCAGAGACCAGGGGGTGGGGAAGGTTCCCAGAAGTCTATGGGGGTGACCTTAGCTGAGAAGCATAACAGTGAGGATATGGAACCTCAAGAGGCCACCTCCTGTAGCCAGGCAGGGTCCCCAGTGGAAGGATACAGACATCAATGCACACACAAAATTTTCGATCCAAAATTTGTCCTGTCTACAAGAAATGCAGGGACAAGGATGGAGTGGAGACTGAGGGATTGACCCATCAATGACTGCCCAACTAGAGACCCATCCCATGGGCAAGAACCAATCCCTGGGACTATTAATGATATTCTGTTATGCTTGGAGACAGGAGTCTATCATAACTGTCCTCTGAGAGACTCCACCCAGCAGCTGACTGAAACAGATGCAGAGACCCACAGTCAGATATTAGATGGAGCTCAGGAGTCTTGTGGAAGACTTGGGGAAAAGATTGAGGGCCCCAGAGGGGAAAGGAACTCCACAGGAAGACCAACATAGTCAACTAGCCTGGACCCTTGGGGGCTCCCAGGGACTGAGCCACCAACCAAAGAGCATACACAGGCAGGACCTAGCCCCCACCCAAGCACATATGTAGCAAATGTGCAACTCAGTCTTCAACCACTGGAGTCGGGGCTATCCCTAAAGCTGTTACCTGTCTGTGGCGTATGTTCCCCTAACTGGGCTATCTTGTCTGGCCTCAGTGGAAGAGGATAGGCCTAGCTTTGTAGAGACTTGATGTTCAAGGGTTGGGAGGATACCCAAGGGGTGGGGGAGCTCCACCCTCTCAGAGGAGAAGGGGAGGGTGAGGGAATTGTGAGGCGGGGACTGGGACAGAGGTTGGGGGTGGGGCAGTGACTGGGATGTAAAGTGAATAAATAAATTAATTAATGGAAAGACAAAAACAGTGAGAGCACAGCATGGTGTCATGCTCCTGTAATCCCAGCATTTGAAAAGTGGGGACAGGAATATCAAAGTTCCAGGCCATCCTCAGCTAGGTAGCAAATTAGAGGTCACTCTGCCCTATCAAAACCCTAGCTCAAATCAATAAGCTAAAAATCAAGTAAGTAGAATAAATAAAATGAAGAATCTGACTGGTAAAGAACTTTAACTCACTCAAGACCGAGACAGTTTCTCTCCGTTCTCATCGTCCTCTGCGTGTTGTTTCTATGGAAACAACCGTACACTAGGCTTTGAAGAACGCTGGAAGTCTGTTTAGTTACAGCTTGGTTTTCTCTGCTGATAAGATGGCTGAGATGACCTTGTCCTCATGGCCAAGTCGTTACCTTCCTCATCAGATCAGCTGTCCCTGTTTACAGAGGACCATCACAGCAGGGCTGACGGACTACCAACACTCCTTGAGAGAAAGAGCGGGTGTGAGGGCCACCGAACCCTTGCCTGGGCAGCCAGCCAATAGTGTCCATTTCACAATTGCACATGACCTCGGGGACTCAAGGAAGGGGTTGAGTATATAAGTGGGGTAAGCCTAATGGCAGGGGACCCCATCTACCAGACACAGAGGAGACATCATTCATGGTCTGTGTAGACCTCCTCGGGTAGTTGCTTCAAGGTCACCCACACTCCTATAGTAAACCTTACCCAGGCTCTGCGCATAAATTCGATAAACCCAGTGGTTCCCCAGGGAGAACTCTGGCTTGTCCTTGGAACTTTAGAAGGAAGGGGATGACATTGCCTAGACACACCCCTAAAGGAAAAATTTCTCATGACACATTCATGGGAAACTTTGAGATTGTGCATGGTTGGAAAAAATCATTACTTCAACCAATCTAGAACTCTGGTTCTAAAAGAATTTAATTGCTCAAGAAAATGGAGGACTTGAGCTAGAGTCACATTTCATTGCTGGACATGAAAAATCATTCAAATTCACTTGAAAATAGCATGTGCCCAAGGAGCTCAAGGAGCTATAATGATGATGGCCTATTGTTCCTTCACAACATCTGAGGAAGAAACAATAAGGTTCTGGAAACTTGGCAGAGGAGTCTGGACATGCTAGACTGGTGATTCCCACAGTCAGTTCTCTAGGGCGTGCAATGGTTTTTACAGCTGCAGAGGCGGGCAGGAGAGACAGACACAGGCAGAGGACAGAAGTGCCAAGAGAGCTCCAACAAGTTCCCCATGGCTGAAGGTTTTGGGAGAGTTTGCTCCTGGCTGTTGGGAAAACCAGGACAGAAGCCAGTCAACCTCAGAGACTTCTGTGCTGGGCTCTGCCAGAGAAGGGTTGGGCTTTCAGACAAGGGGTGTTTGGGTCTCCAACTGGAAAGAACACCCTTCTCTGACGATAGTGGAGGGACAGAGGCTTAGTTCTAAAGTGGAAGTAGGAACTGAGAACCAACTAGCAGGGAGATGAGCTAAGAATCAGATTACAGGAAAGCCAGGCTCCTGCTCTGACAGTGATTCACACCTTGAACCCCTGCCCACTGGATAACAAGGAAACATGCATCTGGGTCCATCTGCCTCTGGGCACAGGGCTGTTAGTTCCAGCACAGATCTGTTACCCTCCAGAGCCTTCCTGTTCTCCAGCGTAACCTGCCCTTTCACACAACCTGGAAAGGGCAAATCCCACTGAGAACTAAGAAATCAGGCTGCTGAAACTCACAGCACAGTCCTGAGATGCCCTGTGAATCAAGTTTGATCACATGATCCCAGAGAGAGCTTGGATATCTCAACCCACAGTATCCGATGGCTGTTCAGGGGAGGAAAGGGACTCTTCTATGGGTAAAATTCAATGACTGAGAAACAGAAAGAAAAGGAAAGAAATTTCTGCTCCAGCAGAGGGTAAAGTAAGGTCAGAGTTTAACAGAGTTACGTTGTATCCTTTCATTATAACGTAACTACATTTGTATAAAGAGGCATGCACAATGTGTCCGCAAAGCTTTCCCTGGGAACACTGCAAGGCTTACAAATGCTCATCAGTGGACATTGTTCTTGCTATCTAACTCAACTCTCATGGGACAGTGACAGATGTCCTCGGAGGCTCCTGACAGGTGACTCATTTTAGATGACAGAGCCCCCAGACAATACAATCAGATTCTGAAAATCATGCTTTTCCCCAACACAAGCACTGTGCTGTCCCAGTTTGCTTTTGAGACTGTTCTCTTTTGAGCTTTCTAAACCAGACTCCAGCGGCATAAGAGAGCATGTAAGAATGAAGAACTGGGACTACAAAAAGTTAAAAGTTTTCACACAGTGAAGAAAACCATCAGCAGAGCGAACAGAGTGGAGGAAAACCTTTGCCAGACGGACCTTACACAAGGAAGTTAAAACGCAGAATATATGCCAGGCTGTGGTGGCACATGCATTTAATCCCAGCAGAAGCAAAGGCAAGTGAGTTTCTGTGAGTTCAAAACCAGCCAAGACTGCAGAGAGAAATCCTAACTTGACAAAAAAAAATTATTAAGAATTATTAAAGAATATATATAAAGAACTGTGTGCTGGCTAGTGTCATGTAAACTTGACACAAGACAGGATCGTTGGAGAAGAGGGAATCTCAAATGAAAAACTGCCTCCATAAGAACTCACTGAAGGCAAGCCAGTAGAGCATTATCCTAATTAGTGACTGATGTGGGAGGGTCCAGCACATTGTAGGTGGGGCCAACCCTTGGCTGGTGGTCCTGGGTTCTATAAGAAAGCAGGCTGAATTAGTCATAGGGAATAAGCCTGTAAGCAGCACCCCTCCATAGCCTCTGCATCAGCTCCTGTCTCCAGATCCTGCCCTGACTTCCTTCAGTGATGAACAGTGATATGGAAGTGTAAGCTGAATAATCCCTTTCCTCTTCCAAGTTTTCTTTTGGTCACAGTGTTTCACCATAGCAATAGTAACCTTGACTAAGACAAGCTACAACCATCAATCAGTGAATGAAACAAAACTGCCAATCAATAAATAGGTTGATGAAATAAATAGTTCCCCCAAGAAGAAACACAAACCATCATAATACAAATAACATTTTTATGTTCAGCATCCTTAACCAGTCAAGAACATGCAAATTAAAACTACTTAAAGATGAGATTCTATTTCATCCGAGTCAGAATGGGTATGATCAAACAAAGAACAAAAATCAAATGACAAGCTAGAAAGAGATGGCTCCGTGGCAAGAGCTTTTGCTGTTCTTGCAAAGGACACAGTCACTTCTCAGTTCTTCTGATCTCTGTGGGCCTGGCACATATTCATACGCTCAGGAGCACACATGTACATGCATACACATGATGAAATAAGTTTTATAAAAGAGGAGATGTAGAGAAAGAGGAATCCTTAAGCAGTTCAGGTCTCCATCAATAGTTAAATGGATAATGAAATGTGGTATATACACACGATGGAATTTTACTGGGTTATAAATATAATGAAAGTATAAAACTTGCAGGGAAAAGGATGGATCTAGATGTTATTATATGGTCCTGGTTAGGTTTTTGTTCTTTTGCTGTTGGTTTGGTTTGGTTTGATTTGGGGTTTTGATTTGGGGGGGGGGTTGTTTTGTTTGTGTATTTTGTCAACGACATCTGGGAAGAGAGAACCACAACTGAGAAACTGCCCACCATCAGATTCACCTTTAAGTAAGTCTCTGGGGCATTATCTTGATTATGACTGATGTGGGAGGGCCCAGCCCATTGTGGGCAGGTGGACCGGTGTTGTATTAAAAAGCAAGCAAGCAAGCTATGGGAGCAAGCCAATACGCAACATTTGTCCATGTCTTCTGTGTCAGTTCTTGCCTCTAGGTTCCTGCACTGACTTCCTTCTGTGATACAATGTAGCCTGAGAGCTGTAAGATGAAGTAAACTGTTTCGTCCCCAAGTTGCTTTTGGTTCCAAACCAAAGTGTTCACCAGAGCAGCAGAAACCCAAGACAGATAATAAGTGAGGTGCCCCAGCTCAGTAAAATCAAAATCACATGCTCTCTCTCGTATGCAGATCCTAGCTTTTAATGTTTGTATGATGTTGTAATTACTACTTCATGTTCTCTAGAATGTTCTCCAGGTCCCATTAATCCTTTTACAGCAGTTGAGTTATAATCAACCTGCTGCTACAACTGGTTTCTCAGCCAAGGAGACCATGAAGCTCTAAGAAAACAGTTAGTTACCACATGCCACCTGTGTATGGCTCTAACACCACATTCACACAAAATGGGACTTTCATAAAGATAATTAACAAGCTAACAGTAAAACACTGTGACATGTATAATATAACTGCCACAGAAATCTACAAATAAATAGTAATTAGTTATATCTACTGTCTTGAAAAGTTCACCTTTCACAGGCAGTTACCAGGGTTTCTTGGCAGTCTATAGATGCCACCGTGCAAAACAAAAATCAGATAATTCATCATAAATTTGGATCCCTCCAAATTTAACAACAACAAAACCTATGGGGAAACTGGAAATGATTTTCACTGAGTAAAAATTTAACATTATTTACCTTAAGACACAGAATAGTCTACCTTCTGAGGTCACACATACGATCTTAATTTCTTTTTTCTTACCTCTGAACTTCTTGGGTGGGTTGGCCAGGTCCCCTGCCTCTGGGTGCACCACGCAACGGTCATCCACCAACCTGAAGGGAAAGAATGTTTATACCGTTAACATCATCACACTCATAAACCACACACCACACAAGGACATCGGGTAAATATTTACAGTCGGAATACTCAGAAACTTCTTGAGAGTACAAGATTCATAAAAAGATTAGGTTCTGGAAAGAATAGGGAACATTAAGTGGTAGGAAACTTGTTAGATTGGCTATGACCTTGACAATCAACAATCACAGCTGAGCTATCTAAAACCCCATTGAGGGAAATGCCCTGACCTCTAGGATGTTGTGAGAATAACCACTGCCCAATCAGCAAATTGCATATATATATATATTTAAAATAACACGCCTTGGATCAAGCCAGCTAATATACCTCCAAATATGGAGAATGGAGGGGCTCACAAAGCCCCACTGTTAACTGAAGAGCATTTAGCAGGTGATAGCTGAGAAGAAACAAAGTTATTTTTCTTCAGAGGTACAGCCCTAGCAGGTTTCCTACGCTGATATAGATGGCCCAACACTCTTGCACAAGTTGTGGGCAACCCTAATTGACTCAGTGGGTAATAGGAGGGCAAGGAGGAGGAATGACATAGGGTAGAAAAAACAGAGACAGAAGGAGTTGGGGTCGGGGAAGCTAGGGCTGTATACAATGTGAATACTTTGCATTCATCTGTGAAATTGTCAAAGAACAAATAATTTAAAAGTACATGTACATATATACATACCTCTGCATATGTACATATAAAAAAAAGCATAGAGGCTAAAGAGATGATTGCCCAGTGGTTAAAATAGCTTACTGCTCTTGTAGAAGACCTGGATTTGATTGCCAACACCCACATGATAGCTCACAAACATTTATGAGTAAAGCTCTGGATATGGGACCCTCTTCCCACATCCTCCTGCTTCTGCATACACATGCTGCTCAGACACTCTGCATACACACATACACATAAAATAATTTTTAATGGAACACAGCAAAATGATAACAGTGGTCAAAGGTCTGGTATAGTGGTGCATGAACTTGAGAGGCAGAGGCAGGTGGATCTCTGAGTTTGAGAATGGCCTAGTCTACTTGAAGAGTTCCAGGACAGCTAGGGCTGCATAGGTTTTGTTTTTTTAAAGACTCTTGGTGCTCAAGAAAGAGGAGGGAGAGAGAGAAAGGAAGAAGAAAGAAAAAAAAAGAGTGGTCAGATTGCCCCAGTGTTTACAGTTTTCTCACTTCTGTCGGTAGGTGTTGATAGGCTATTTCTCCCTGGTGAAATGAGCCAATTCAAGCCAAATTAGATGATATTAAAGGCAAATTTATTGGGAAGCTGCTTTTGGGTGGGTGAGTTCACTTGCCACAAGAAAGGAAGCCAGAGAGCTCACCATGGGTGGGTGGGGAGGGCACTCTTGCAGTGAGAAGGAGGAAGAGGAGGAGGAAGAAGAGGAGGAGGAGGGGAGGGGAGGGGAGGGGAGGAGAGGGGAGGAGAGGAGAGGAGAGGAGAGGAGAGGAGAGAAGAGAAGAGAAGAGAAGAGAAGAGAAGAGAAGAGAAGAGAAGAGAAGAGAAGAGAAGAGAAGAGAAGAGAAGGGAAGAGAAGAGACCAAAATGTTTGGATTATACAGGATAGAGCCTCTGGGGGAAGAAGGGAAGCCTAGCCCCTGGGCTGGAAAGTTCAAAGTTGGTGTCAGGGTATGCCAGTTAGGGACTGAGGGATGCTGGGAGAACCTTGAGGTCAGGTCTGCTTTGATGTGTAAAATATGTGCCTAGGACCCTTGTTCTGGGGTCTGAAACCAAACATCCCAGCCTTTTGTTGATTACAAATGAATAAGGGACAGCATAATCCTCAAGGCAGCCCAGCAAGTCACAGGAGGGTTCTAATGAGACTCAAACCTGACCTCTCAGGGACAGAGCAGTGGGCCTGACTGGCAAGGTTGCCTCAGTGCTGTGAGGATGTGTGAGCTACAAGGGCATCAGTAATCCTCCCAGAGGGAGATGTCTGAGTGGCAGCTGTCCTTCTCATCCGTTTTCAGTCTGAAATTAACTATAATCTTCCAAATGGGTCGATTCCATTCACTTTGAATAAAAACTCAACCAATATTAAATGTTGGTTCCTGGTTTATTTAGTTACCAAAGGGATCCATTTATTTATTTGCTTGTTTTGTTTGTTTGCTTGTTTGAGACAGGCTTTCTTTGAGTAGCCCTGGCTGTCCTGGAACTTGCTATGTAGACCAGGCTGGACTTAAACTCAGAGATCCACTTGCCTCTGCCTACCAAGTCCTGGGATTAAGCCATGTACCACTGCCCAGATAAGGATCTACTTCTTAAACCACCAGATTGGTTTTTTTTCCCCTATGAGATCAGATTTCCATAAGGGAGGGGTGGTCAAGCAGTATCATGCACATGTAGAGATATAATCCCTGTAATGTTGATTATATACTCATGTCATTCATGCTAGCTACTAAGCATGGGTGACACGAGTTGCCGGACATACAGAAATCGCATTTACAGGTCTTTAGATGGTGTTTTCTTAGAAACAGGAAGTTGAACTGTATCCAGAGAGCAAAGCCTAATGCCACCACCCCCAATCCAACTTGAGTTCCTGACAACAAGCTAGAAAAGCTTCCAGCAGACTTAAGTGTACAATGTCAGAGTTAGAAAAAATGCTGTGAAAGAAAGGCCAGATTTTCTGAGGAGCTAAGACATATTAAGAATTCAAAGCACAACGATTTTAAAAAAAAGAAAAAAAAAACAAACAAACAAACCTCAGTCCTATTTAGGGTACATAAAAAGAATACAAGTGACACTTGTCCTATCTCTGTGAATCCCATTCTAAGCTCCGCCCCCTAGTCTCAGTCTTAGAGAGAAAAGGGAAGGAAGACAATTAATCAGATCACAGCAAGCTTCTGCAGACAGGGATTCACTGTCACTACCCAGAGCCTAGAGAAAGTCAGAGTAACCTAAGGAGTTGCCATGCTCCTGATACAACTTCTGTGGAAACTAATCATTTCACCCTAAAGATTTAAAGAAATGGAAATGAGTTTGGAAAGAAGGAAGAAGAAAGGAGAAGTGGAAGGAAGCAGAGTGTCCGTCTACCTGTTATAAGACATACGTTATAGGACATATAAGACCACTGATACTAAAAACCCAATAGGCTGGGGCTGGAGAGATGGCTCCATGATTGAGAACTCTCTGGCTTTTAACAGAAGACTAGGGTTTGATTCCTAGCACCCACATGGCAGCTCACAACCATCTATAACTCCCATTCCAGCGGATCTAACACCATCTTTTGGCCTCCAAGCACATCAGGCACATATGTGGCACACAGACATATATGTATGCAACCACTCATACACATAAAATAACTAAATAAAACTTTTTAAAAAAAGTTAAAGTTAAGCATGTGTGCACCCTGCTGTTGTTACATCTATTGCTGTGTGTGCATTCACCTTAGCAAGGTGAGGAATAGAAAGGACTGTAGATTGAATGTAAAAAGATAGATGAAGGAGGAACTAGAGAAAGTGAACATGAGAGAGGAAGGAGGGAAGGGAGAGCAGTCGGGGAGAGAATGAGGAATAGCAAACATATGGAGATGTCTCGAATCAGATACTTTGTATCCTAGTCAGGGTTACTATTGTTGTGATGAAACACTGTAACCAAAAGCAACTTAGGAAGGAAAGGGTTGATTTGATTTGGCTTACACTTCCACATCATGATCCATCATTGAAGAAAGTCAGGGCTGGAAATCAAACAGGGCAGAAACCTAGAGGCAGGAGCTGATGCAGAGGCCATGATGGGGTGCTGCTGACTCTATCTTGCTCAGCCTATTTTCCAATGGAACCCAGGACCACCAGCCCAAGGATAGCACCACCCATCATGGGCTGGGCCCTTCTACATCCCTCACTAATTAACATAATGCCCTACAGGCTTGTCTACAGACTTATGGAGGCATTTTCTCAATTGAGGCTACCTCCTTTCCAATGACACTAGTCAGTATCATTAGTGACATAAAACTAGCCAGCACATATGGTAACCTAAAAACTTAACTTAAAAGAAGCATGTGGATGCTGGAAACCTCACTGTCATCAAACTAAACATGTACTACTGTTACTGAAATTATTTTATGCATTTTATTAAGCAGGTGAACACCAATTCATATACATGTAACATGAATCCGAATGACTTAGCTTATAAAACATAGCAATTTATGAGTCTCTATAACTATATAGAAAACTTAACAGCTGATAAAATATTTTCCTTTTGAACAAACTGAAAAAACTCAATACAGCAGACTACATGGTCTGCACATCCTGACTCTATGGCTTAAGTGTAAATCTTCACATGTTTAAGGGTTTTTCTGTTTTGTCTTGGTTTTGTGTCTTTAATTCTCTTGGCTTACATTTGAGCTTATGTTTAACTAAAAAGAAATTCAACATCCTCAGGCCTAGGGTCCTATGATCAGGACACAGTTGACACCCTGCTGTCCAGCTGCAACACACTCCATGCTGTTACTTTGTTGCACTGCTAGCTGCATGCCTCCCATCAACAGCCAGCACCTAAGGACTGGGAGTCTGAGTTAAGTAAATGATAGTTCAGTGAATCATAAAGGCAAAGCAAATAAGATCCAGGAGATAAAATGAGGCCTGAAGAGGCCACCGATGAGCATTACAGAAACAGAGGAAAAAACGAGGGACACATAAGTTCACATGGACTCCCCCGAGAAAACCGTGTATTTGATATTATACTCTAGACGGAGATGACAAAGGGAGTCCTCCAAAATCATCTAGCCAGTGGCAGCCCCAGGACAGAACAGGGCAGAGTGTTGCATACCCAGAAACTTTCCATCTTGTGAACTCCTCAGAGCACTGTGGGGCACGACTAGGTCTGGAGCTAAGCACCCACCCCTCCCGCTTCCTCAACCATGCTGCCTTCTTCAAAAGAGCAAAGAACATGAGCTGCAGCTGTCACTTCCTGACTGACTGAGCAGACATAAAGGGGAGAGATTCTTAGAGGAAATAGTTGGCAACAGAAGTTCCCTAGCCAGAAAAGCCTCTGGCAGCTGAACAGCCATTCCCACAGTCATTACTGCCCGAGAAACTATGTGTCCACACAGTTGGACAGGATAGAAGCTGTCTCGTTAAAGCTAAAGCAGGTGACTCTGTTTCTGAATCAACCCAAGCCAGGGTGCTTCTGAGAAAGGGATGTGCCGAGAAGCACGCTTCCCATCCTGCAGCCACGGAGCTTCCAGCATTTTCCAACAACTAAGTGTAAATGTGGGTGACGAAAAAGGAAAAGCTGTCATTCCAAAGACACACCTCCGACTGACATGGCAGAAATCAAAAGACATTAAACCATTCCTAAAAACAAGCTTGGTAGGTTGGACCTTTAATCCCAGTAGGAGGTGGAGGCAGGAAGATCAGGAATCCCGGGATAACATAATGAGCCCCAAACAATCTCAGCCTACCTGTTTACATTAGACACTGTCTCCAAAACAAACAAATATCCCTAAAATTAAAATGTAGAAACTAAGCCATTTTTCTGTGCTAGCCCAGGTTTACCTCAAGTGTTGCTTATGAACCAGGTGCTGTCCCAGACTCTGAGGCCACAGTTATGAGCAAAACCATACCTTGAGATCAAGAGGTCTTGAAGTTTTTTTCTCTTGAGGTCTTTCAATTCTTAACAAAAATTTAATCTTTTGATCTCAGTGAAGAGCAAAGAGAGGACTCCTCTACTCGACAGGCACAGCACAGAAACACCACTGTCACAGTATATTATGGGGCAGACTCCTTTCCTTCAGTTTTCCTCTGAAAGTAAAACTAACAGCTTGAAAAAGGCTGCCTTAACCCTTTGTAAGGGGAAGAGGGTCTCAAATATTAGCCCTATAGTAAGGGATATAGAGAGGATAAAGCAGAAACTCTCAAGACCATACATGGGTGTGTGTGTGTGTGTGTGTGTGTGTGTGTGTGTGTGTATGAGAGAGAGACAGACAGACAGACAGACAGACAGACAGACAGACAATCTCTAGAAAGTAAAGGAATAGAAGAGCTACACCATTATCTTTCTAAAAGTAGATCATGTGGTCAGAAGGGTCATTGCTACCGTCTGTATATAGGTTTATGTATCTTTTAATTTGAAAGTCTCCAAACCCTACACAACATATATGAACATATATATTTCTTAATTTTTATTTATGCAGGGAGGGGAGTTGAGCTAGGTCTTATGGAGACCAGGCTAGGTTGGCATTGAACTTCTGATCTTCGTGCCTCTACCTCCCAAAGACTGAGACTGCAGGCAAGCAGCGCCAAGCCCAGCTCCATGTTATAAGTTAATACAACTAAAGAGCCACTACCACATGAAAGAGTTAACAACTCTGGGGGATGCAGGGCACAGGACTGTGTGAATGGCCTCTCTGAAGTTGTATACCTCATTTCTAGAACTACACATCTGAGAAAGACAGCTTTAGAGAGACAAGGTGATGGGATGTGCTGGCATCTCTCTGGTCTGAGCCATGGTGACTCTCCTGTCCCTGCTTTTACTCCTTCCTCCCAAGGGAGAGGCTGTCTCTGCTCCATGCTTGTTCTATTCTGTCTGTAAAGTGCTTTTCTTCTGAGCTAATACCAAACAGATTCCTCTGGCTAACGATGAAAACATCACTTTCCCTTCCTTTCAAAACAGCCTTTACCGAGACTTGGAAACTGCTGCTGTATAGCCTCAGGGCAGGTTCTGAGGAACACAGATTCCTGCCTCTTCCTGCAGCTCTTCCTGCTTTTAAGCTACAAAAGGCGAATTCACTTTCAGTGCCAACTAATACTGCAATCAACCGCCTGAAACTGAAGATCCAGAAATCTAAGGTACATATAACTATTTTCAATCTTACCAACTAATTCAGATATCTACAAGCACCAGGCCTTCACTCTTCCTTATAAGGAGTCTGAATTTGATTGGGGTTATCATATCTTAGTCAGGGTTATTATTGCTGTGATGAAACACCACGACCAAAGCAATCTGGGGAGGAAAGGGTTTGTTTGCCTACATTTTCATATCACTGTTCATCACTGAAGAAAGTCAGGTCAGGAACTCAAGCAGGGCAGGAACCTGGAGTCAGGAGCTGATGCAGAGGCCATGGAGAAGTGCTCCTTACTGGCTTGCTCCCCATGACTTGCTCAGCTTTCTTATAGAACTCAGAATGACCAGCTCAGGGGTGACATCACCCACAGTGGGCTGGTCCCCTCCCACATCAATCATTGATTAAGAAAATGCCCTACAGGATCACCTACAGCCCCATCTTATGGAGGTGTTTTCTCAATTGAGGGTTACTCCTCTCCGATGACCATAGCTGTGTCAAGGTGATATAAAACTAGCTAGCACAGTAGGACTGTCTTAATTCTCTCCAAGGTTGCATAATCTTCTACCCTCTGGAGAAACCATTTGTGCTCTGTAACTAAATCTTGTAATGTATGTGTTTATCATTTTATTTGTATCTGGCTTTCACATTTATTGGGGTGAGGGTTATACACACCTATGTGTTTCACTCTGGCCCTATACCTACAAATGGTACAATGTCTCTCCAATGTGTTTTTGAGACAGGGCCACTTGCTGAGCCTGAAGTTCATTGATTAGCTTAGATGAGCTGGCCATCAAGCCCCAGGATTTTCCTGTCTCCATCTGATACACCCACTCAGACCAGTGCAGACCTGTCCTATACAGTGCTAACTCTGCCCGATCCAGCTTTAACAAGAGTCCTCAGACTTGCACAGTAGGCACTTTACCACGGAGCCTTCTCCCCAACCCTCACATCCCCTTCCTTTCTATAGAGTTTTAAATTTTAATTTAAATACAATCATGGACCTTTCTCTCTTCCTTTTCCTCCTCCCGGCTCCTCCCAAGTCCCTCCCTCCAACCCCTAGAACCTACCCCCACTCTCAAATTGATAGCCACCTCTTCTCCAGTTATTATGATTGCCTATGTATATATGTGTACCTATACACAGATATATAAATACAACCAGCTGATACTGATTTTGTTGTATGTACTGGGCAACTGACTACGGAGCTCAATGCCAGGGAAAGGCTGACTCTGTCTCCTTAGTCACTATTAGGATTCTGTCTAAGCTCCTCCCCACAGTTACCTGGCAACAGCAGGTATGCTCCTCCCCACAATTACCTGGCCTGGCCCACTATAAGAGAGGCTGCCCCTCCCCTCTCTCTTGCCCTCTTGGGCTCTTCCCTTCCCCCTTCCCTTCCCCCTTCCCTTCCTCACCTCTTCCAGTGGTCATGGCCAGCCTCTACTTCTCTACTCTCTCCTTCTCTCTATCTTTCTCTGTCTCTACTACTCTCTTAACTCCCCTCCCCATGCCCTAAATAAACTCTATTCAATACTATAGAATACTATAGAATAGGGTTCTTGCATCAATAAGCACAACATCATGGGTCTGCCGAGGCACCACCTTCCCCCACACCTCACCACAACACCATAGAACATATTCTACCTATTTCTCTTTTTTGATCACAGCAGTCACCATTTGCCTACAGTTCAGTGTACTTCGAACTAAATTACACATTATATTTTTAAGTTAACTTCTTTGAGCAACTGTTTTTAAGGCTCATTGACCTTACCATTGCGAAAATTTCCCACCAAAATTCTAATTAAAAAAAAAAAAAGGGACAACCCTTCACAGTCACTTCACCTTCCAAGCCCTCATCAGGGACAGTGTAGGTTTCGTCATACAATCAGTCTCTCATCTAAACCAGTGCAGACTTGCGTCCTCTTCCTCGTTTAACTTGTTCTAGCTTTGGGCATTAAGTCCAAGTTAAGTTATTAATGCCATCCATAACTATAATTAGATGAGAAAATACACACACAGTAGGAGACCGCCAGGCCTCTCGCTGTGTATCTCTCTGTAACTTGTGAAAGGCCACAACTGTGGAAGCCTGTGGCATCTCCTGCAGGAGGCACAGGGATTAGTAGAAGAATAAGAAAGCTTTACTCTGCTCCTGTCTGAGGAAGGTCTGTGAGGGGAGCTCACCCCAAAGCTTACTCGGGCAGCCTCACCAATACAAGTCCTTGTTCATTGTTAGTTTCCTTCCAGATCAGCCCAATGTAGCAGCCATGAGAGGGCCCGTCTTCTCTCCTAGTGTCTACCCTTCAGAGTACATTACACAGCACATCCTCCATCATCTGCTTTATTTCAAGTATAAGCCACTATTCCCAGCCACCCGGTGTCTCTTCTTTTTAATTTTAATAGTTTTATGCAGATGTCTCTGACTGCTTTGCATATGTACAATGATCCTGCAGCTCTGTGGAGACCTGAGGGAGCATCAGATCCTCTGAAGTGGAGCTAAAAGCCGGTGTGAGCCGCCTGACTGGAGCAGGAACCAAACCCAGCTCCTCTACAAGAGTAGCACACACTCTTAGGGGCCCCGTAGGGCCATCTCTCCAGCCCTTAAGTCCTTGATTCGACGTTGTGTTCATGTGTGATGCAGAAACATTTAGAAAGCAGAAATAATTGGCTATCTACACATTAAAATTTTACTTATTTCCCTTTTAAGTGTATGAGGGCTTGCCTGCGTACGTGTATATATAGCACACATGTGCAAGGATGCCAGACGAAGGCATTGGATTCCTGGAACAGGAATTACAGGTGCTTATGAGCTGACGTGTGGGTGCTGGAAACCCAGGTCCTCGGCAAGAGCAGCCTGGGCTCTCAACCTCTACCTGTCCCCTCAGCCTCTAGCAACAAAATTAAGTAGCTTGGTTTAGGTAACTATTCCCCAACCACCCTGCAGTCACGGCACCTGGGCCTCATTCAAATCTCCTTTATGTCCTCGTTTAAAGCAAGAAATAGAGAAAGGAAATGAAGTGCAGCCTCAAGCTTCACTGGTTGTTAAAAATAAAATAAAATAAAATAAATACTAAACCAAAACAGAAACTAACACAGCTATATCTTCAAAGTCCAGGAGTCAGTGACGACTAAAAAGAAAATCACACTGTGGCTACGTGTCTAAATCTAGATAACCAGAAACCCAGAGACCACACTCCGAGTAAGGAGACATGGGGCATTTCCTGTGGAAGCTTCCAGACACTGTCTCAAAATTCCAAGACTAATTAAAAAGAAGAGGTCATGAACAAGGGATTGGGGGAGGGGGGAGAAAGAAGAGAGGGTAGGAATTATGTAAATATAGCACTTGGGTATGAAATTCTCAAAAAAAAAAAACCCAAAACATTGGTAATTTAGATTTTTTTTTTTTAAATTCCAAGTCTGTTAGAGAAAACAAATGCTACTTAGCAAGGTTTCTGTCAGCACTTGGTTTTCTGCTGGGCGGCTAGCCACAGAACAACCCCACTGTCACATAATTGGAAATTAGATTTTAGACAGGCAGGGAAGAGCTTCTGGTTGGTGTATAAGAAGAGAAACTGGATGTCCTCTGGATACTATGCTGAGCTAAAGAGAAAGGAAAGGCATAGTCAAGTTGGCCAGTTCCTGTTCATAGCACGCGCGCGCGCACACACACACACACACACACACACACACACACACACACACACACGGCAGGGGCGAGAGGAGGAGAGATGGAGAGGGAAAGGTGACGCACACGGGAGGGATTAAATGTTTACTCAACAATGTGCTCTTCTAGAAAAACTCTTTCACGAAGTCTTTACATTTTAAAAGTGAGGCGACATCACTGACCTACAGCAAACCACTGGGTTCCCTCACCAGCTAAGTCCCTAAAAACCCTGACTTCACCAGCTGAAGACAGAGCGGAGACCAGACCACCGAGACTTTCCCCGGCTGAGGAGTCCAGTCTCAGACCATTCCCCTTCCCATCAGGACATGGCCCCTGAAGCAGGCTTTGGGCAGAGCCCTAGCGCCCTGAAGAAGAACACTCAAACAGCTGGATAACTACAGGCTGCTCCCTAAGGTCCTAGAATGCAGCTTTCTGAGGCCTAGGGGCTATTCCGCTGGCCGCGACGTGTTGGGTCTTCTCACTGCTTGCTTGTTCAGCACCCAAGTCCCTCCTTCCCACCAGGAACCCTGACTGAAAGAGGGAGAAAGGCTCTCCTCCCACTCTAGGCAATGGCATTCCATCTGTAGCCCCAGCAGCTCCTCCCCAGCCTCAGCGCCTGTCTAAGCCGCAGTGGAGATCACATACTGTTCCTAGAGCTTTGGGCACATCAGTTCTGAGAGGAAGAAGAACGCTACCAGCAGCCCTTGGCGCCACAGACAGAGCGCCTACCTAGCCCACGTGGTACAGAGCCAAGGACTCCGAGAGAATCTAGACTCGCAGACTCTCTGTTACTCTCCTCACAAAATCCTTTAGGTTAGAGACTTGATTCGGATTTTCTCATTCCTGTGCGCCCTCCCCCAACGTATCTAACTAATAAAATTAGTGTCTTCAGATATTTTCCTACCTTGTCATGCCTGAGAGTGTGGCAGGTCTCAAGCCGAAGTCCATCACCAGTTAATCACCTAATAATAGCCCCTCCCACTTCAGAGCTCCATTGATGTGAGCTACTAGAAAGAGCTGCTCTCAGAGAAGCTTTCAAACAAGTAGCCCAGGCTGGCCTCAAACTTCTGACATAGCCTGGGCTATTTGAGACCCAGTGAAAGCATGACCTTGAACTTCTGATCCTCCTGCCTGTACCATCTGAGTGGGACAGCAGACACACATCCAAGCCTTTGTACATTCTCAGCAAGCACTCCACGCAGACTAGCTACATCCTCAGCCCCTTTAAAGCATTTTGAATGATTTTTAAAATAGTTTTTCCACACTGAGTCCATGCTTATATGTCACTTTTCCAGAGAAGAAAGAAATTATCCTTTGAGGCATTTCTAAAGGAAAGCTGAAGGCTGAGTGGTGTTTGCTGTTTGGGTAGCTGCTGCTAAGAGACAGGAATAAGACCCACCCTGCCGCCATCTCAAATCCCCATGATTTTGTCTAAAATTCACTAGTGTCTCCAAGACCAGGATTATAATTTGATCAGTTACTAGTTAAAACTTGACACCTTTTCCTAAACAAATAAATTGGTTTGTTAACTGATTATCTTACATAAATTGTTTTGCTCATCCCTAATAATCACAGAAATTTAGTCAGAACTCCTGATTCTTGGCCCATATGAAAGGTCAGAGACACTGGGACAGGATTGGGGTGGAGGGTGTGGGGGAAGTGACAGAGAGGTCTGCACAATTTTATCCTAAAGGCAAGCTAGTGCATTGTTTTGTCTCAGTGGATAAAACAAAACAAGGCCAGCCAGGTGGCTCAGTGAGTAAGACACTTAGTGAAAGCCTGGTGTCCAGAGGTCAAGCCCAAATCCCACGAGAAGGTAGAAAGAGAAAAATTACTCCACAGGCTTAGGACTGTCCTCAGACCTCTCTACACATGCACCATGTCTCTCTCTCTCTCTCTCTCTCTCTCTCTCTCTCTCACACACACACACACACACACACACACACACACACACACACACGCATGTGCGCGCAAGAGAGAGAATATAATTACAAATAAAATGATAAAATGATAAATTTAAAATGCTTTATTTTATTACCACATCCTAGCAGGGGGGAAATATTAGCAAGTAAAAGACACTGGCTTCAAAGCATAAGAAAACTTGAAAACTCTAGTCATAGGAAACACCGGGTGGGAGTGTGAACATTCGGTAATGACAGCTTGGTGTGCACACAGCTATCAAAGTCATTATTCATACTCGTGCATCCAGTGTTTGCAGTACATCAGGGGACAGCATGCAGCGGACCAGAACTGAAGATAAACGCAAGCACTGGCGATTTAGAAATGTACACCAGTGGCACAAGGAAGAAAAGAAAAGATCAAAACCAAACCAATAACTGATAAGGCAGCATGACTTTGAACAGCCTGCAAACAGCAGCTCACGGCACGGCAGTGTGTCCAGCCCTGCTGTAGTGTGAGCTCAGCTCAGCTGCTACAAAGGGACTTGGGAGGCTCCCTTCTTGGTGATCTTACAAATACTAATGGCTAGCTTGCTCTCACTTGATGCTCAGGAGCCTGGTGTGCTAGGCCTGTTCCTTACAACCTGTTTTATGTATGCTGATCACCAGTGACTAGATCTCCTGGCAGGACCCGCCTCCCACTTGGCAGTTAAAGAAACCCAGGTGTCAGGGTTCTGAGGATCTCACTGGAAGAGCAAGTGGAGACACAATTTGAAACCAGATTTGTCTAAAGCAAGTCTCAACCATATGCTACAGACTCGGGGCACTGATTCAATGTATTTCTTGGATATGTTCTATCTGATGCGTGCGTGCCGTGCAAGGCAACATAACAGGGAACAAGCCACATGTAGCCTCTGCCCTTTTGTTTAAATCTAAAAGGAGAAATAAGGACCACCCAATACTCACAGATAGAGAATCAAACACTGAGAAGATGGTAAAGTGCTTTCATTGCCAAGCATGAGGACCTGAGTTTGGATCCCAGAAGCATACACAAAAAGCCAGGCAGATCAGTAAGTACCTGTAATCCCAGCATTTGTAATCCCAAATTAACATTTGTAATCCCAAATCGCAGCTTTTCTAGAACAAAACCTGGCTATTCTAAAGCAAACTGTTTCATTCTCTTGCTTCAAAACCCATAGTTGATATAGAAAACCGCTCTGGCCCTTGGGCACCCATTTCTTAGGTGAATATGACAGAGACCTGGGCCTCAGGGTGTCTGCAGAAGAATTTTACTTCCTGGTGCCTTGTTAACCTTTCTAGTACAGTGGCCTCATCAATGTGGTCCAAGATGCGTTCTTCCCACGCTCTTGTTCCAAACACTTGTTCAGAGTGAGGTGCTGAGCCTTCCTTAAAGATCTTCCTCTTCCTCCCAAGTGTAGTGAATGGCCACAGTGGGCTGGGAAAGGATGTCGGGTGCAGAGGGAGGGAAAAATGTAGACTTTGTCCTGAACACCCACAAATCCAAGTCATCTGCTAGCAACAAAGAAGGGAAAAAGAATCTGTATCAATAGCCAGATGGGCCTGATACTAATACGCATTTTGTTTCGAATTCTATGATGATGTTGATATTTAGAATCTTTCAGAATAGGACTGGAGATATAACTCAGTGGCAAGGTTCTTGTTAGTCAAGTGGCAGGACCTGAGTTCAAAGCAAGCCAGCCTGTCAAATCCCAGTCAGCAAGTCCCAGGTGCCAGAGATAAGGTCAACGGCACACTTGAGGTTGACCTCCAGCCTATACACCAACACCCAGATATTTTAAATACCTAAAAATAAAGGTGTGTTACAGCCCCTGTTTTGAAGAAGATACACCTGAGAGATGTGAAGCTGTTCTCCTTTTTGTCTTTTTTTTTCCAGTGCTGAGGATCCAACCCAGGGCACGGCCCATTCTTCAGAAAGTGTCTATGTTTATGCACTAACCTCAGTGTCTGCTGTCAAAGAATTACCACCTGTCAAAATTCCTCCACAACACTTGACCTAAACCCCTGCTGATTCTGAGCCTCCAGAAACCCACAGAATTCTCTCTACACTTCCAACACAGCAATGTTTAAAGACTTAAGAGGATCTCCAGAGGCTGAGACCTGAAGGCAAGCTCTTTGCTTCTCCCCACACCAGGTAACAAGGATTCACACAGGAAACAGGGATGAGGCTGCCTGCGACCCGACTCGCAAGCAAACAGAAGAGAGGCAAATATAAGCCCTTTCTCATTAGCCCTGAACATACTTACAGACATTTTCATAACTTGCTTTCTTTGACATTGGTTAGACCCACAATGAATGTCTCTTATGTCTGTCACTCCAAGTCACTGGGTAGCATCCTAAGAATGACAAAATTCCTCCACTACCTTCTCTACGTGCTGCCCAGAGTCAGACCGGAACTTGACCGCTTAGAAAACATGGCCAAAGCCAAAAACCATCCTGCAGTGTAAATGTTTAAGTGGTCATGTCCCTGATATTAGCATGACCTTGAATGCTCTCCAAACACAAGAGACCAGTCTCTAAATCATTAACTTACTTTGGCTCACTGCTCTACACTTGGGGATCTGGGCAGCTGATTTTTGTTTTAATTGCTGTCTTTACAAGGTACGATGTCGTTAAACCACATTTGAACATCACAGAAATATAACAGAACTCCCCTAATATTAGTGTCTTTCATCTCAAACTTTCATTTTTGTTTTTGCTTGTTTGCTTGAGACAGGGTCTTTCTATGGAGCCCTGGCTGTTCTGGAACTCACCATATAGACCAGGCTGGCCTTGGACTCACAGAGATTCTTCTGTTTCTGCCTCCCAAGTGCTGGGATTAAAGGCATGCGGCACCACGCCAGGCGAGTCAAACTCACATTTCTAATAATAAGACATTTTAAAATGTCTATCACAGAGGATGATAGTGAAGCTGGAACTAGGACATTACATTACATTACTTTAGTTTCCAAATTGTTTTATAGTTTGTGCATGTCCACATTTCCTTCCTTTCATTCTCTTGTACATGTATGTAATAACTCATCTGTGTATTGAACCCCAAAGACTTCTAGAACATGAGTCAGTACAATGCTAAAAGATCTCAAATTCTTAGACAATGGCCAAACATATCAGTGGATATAATCAAAAATTAGCATAAGATCAAAACACAACCTGTTTGTTCTCTTTACACCATATTGAAATGTCTCTCGGTCACCATTTACTCTTAAACCTTAAAAATGAAGGTTACGAAGTGAAACACATCCTACTATATTTTTCTAAAGTAAATCACAGGCTAATACTTCAGCTATTCTCTGGGTTTGATTTCAGGAAGTTCTTTCTGTTCAAGCTCGGGCACAAAAATCTGTCCCTGGGAGAATTATGGGTTATCCACTAAAAGGTCTACTCTCAGTTACATAGTCCTGGAGGTGCTTACAAGTTCATTCTTTGAGCTTGTAACCAACAAAACTGAGCTTGCGAAAACATCGGCTTTTCTTTATTGTAGCTTCAGAATACAAACACTGAAGAAAGGTCACGTGCATGACCTTTTCTGATGTAAGTTTTGTAGTGTGTTACCTTTTTTTAAAGAACCTCTAATGAATGACAAGACAGAATGGCACCGGCTTCTGCAAGAGCACCCTACTTTTACAATTATCTGTGGCTCTCAAAGATTTCATAAGAACAATTGCACAGCTGTTTTTCCCAGGAAGAAGCTGTTAGTTGCTAGTCCCTTAGCTATCTTAAAGTACACAGATCCCAATGTAATGCACATTGGTTCAGCAAGTGACATTGTGACAAAAGACTGCTGTATGATCCAACTCCTTAGGAAACCTCAAAGACGATGTCATCTTGTGTTGGAATGATACAGAGTTTCTGATACGAAAAGTCCTGATTGCCCACACTGCCATATCCTTACTGCCCTGAGCTGATTACACACTTAAGGCAGCCGAGATAGTGAACGTATAGTGTGTGTACCATATCCCAATTTGCTTCAAAGGACACTATACTTTTACTATGACTTTCCTTGCCTACAAGTTGGGGCATTTCACTTAGGCAAAGCTACACTGTGGCCCACACCACACAGTCCCCAAAGTAGCAGAACGCCTATCTTAGTTCAGCAATTTTCATATTGGCCAGATATGAGCTTTGCAACTTGCCTTCCTGGGCATGACTAATATTTTAGTTCACTTTTTCTGTTGCGATAAACAACTAAAGAGGAAAGCGCTTGCTTGAATTTACAAGTTACAACCCCATCATCAAGGGAAATCTGAGCAGGAGCTCAAAGCAGGCACTTGAAGCAAACACCAGACTCCTGGTTCAGTTTCATTTGTATAAAGGTCAGGTCCATCTGCCTAGATATGGAGAGTCCACAGTGGGCTGGGCATTCTTACATCCATTATTAATCCAAAAAAAAAAAAAGCCCCCATTGTCACGCCATATGCCAATCTGATGGAGGGAAGTCTTAATTAGTCCTCTCAGGCATGTCTAGTTGACAACCAAGATTGGCCATCACAAGTAATGACTCCTAATCCAAGCAGGAATGAATTCTACCAGGTGCATAATCTAAAAAATTAACAAGAGAGACAGAAAATACAGGAACTGCTGTCCAACAAGAAGGTCCTGCTGTTTTGGGAGCCCCACGGCCAAACTTCTCTGCCTATCTGAGACCCACTTTGAGGCCTCCTTTCAGGTGTTTTGAGTTTCTCAAATGTCCTTGAAGGCATTTCCTGTTCTTGAGCTGGCCAGGGGTGGTTTCTGTTTCTTACCAACATAAAGCCTTACTAACGCAAGCCAGTCATTCTGCGCTCCAGCTTTATCCAAACAGGCAGCCGAGCGGTATGACAGGCAGGCTTCTTCAGGTTTGTACAGACAGTACAAACCATGATGCAAGGATCCCTGTGAACTGTTTACAAGGTATCTGAGATTTGCAAACGACTTAGTTACAAGTGAATTGAACAGGATTGGAGGCCACCTCACCATCTGAAACCCTGAGGACAAGAAGTGTCAATCTGACAATTTAGCAGACAAGTTACAGACTTGTGTAAGGTTGCAGTCTTTCCCTAGATTTATATTTGTTTGGTCCTTTGGTCTCCATGTTGAGACTTGAGGATCCATATGTATTCTGAATGCAATATCCAGGTCTCTTTTCAGAAGGAATTTCCGTGCAGGGAAAGCTCCTGGTGATGGATTTGGAAGCAGTCACACTGCCTCAGAGATACTTCTCAGGGCCTCCATTGTATCTCTTAGTAATAACTGTAACACGTCCTGCACTTCATCTTCAGCACAGAGAGATTTTTTTCCAGTGATATTTTATCAGTAACAAACATCTTACTTCAGATAGGACCTCAGAAAAGCCTGTCTGAATTCTAAGAATTTCGATATGAGCTTAGATTACCCTGTGTCAACTTCCCTTTCCCTCCCCTGCATTCATGAGAATCTCTGACCTTTGTCCCTCTTTAGGACAGTAAAACCAAGTCAGAAGGAGAGGGGTTGGGGAACTTGAGTTAAAAATAATTACAAATGACTTTAAATCAGGTGTGGCCAGGCACACCTGTAATGCCAGCACTCACAAGTTCGAGACCACCCTGCATTGCATATTGAGTTCCAGGCCAGCAGGGGCTGCAATGGGAGTGAGACTCTACCTCAGGAAAAAAAAAATCCAGAGAAGCTGGACACAACTCATAGGGAAAACAACAAATACACAACCCTGGAGATGGAGAACTGAAGAACTGAATAGAAACCTGAAATCTACAGGGCTGGTACTCTGTCTAAAAGTCCCCAGTCACTGTAAGTTCCTTCCTGACCAGGCTCCATTTCCCTTGGTCATCACCACAATCTCTTTAAACCCATCATATATGTCAATGTCTGGAAGCTGTTGTGATAATCACAGACAGTCTGACCCAAGCTCAAAGCTCTCTCTCGGGTAAAGCATCAAGAGTTTTCAGATCACCTTTCTGTCCCTGCTTATCTCAACAACATCAAACTGTTTGCTTTGGGAGTTTTAGAGCTATTAAAATGAGTAGAAAAATTTCACTAGTTGTTGAATAATGAAACAAGACAATGTCAAGAATGTGCCACTGACTGACTGTGGGTGTCACTAGAATGCAAATGTCCGTCCATCCTGATGAGTTGAGCTCCTGTTGTTCCTCCTCCTTGAAGCCTGCCTCAACCAGGTCAGACCAGCCCGAGAGGAAGAAATGTGGCTCTTCCAACTCTCTGTGACACAGTGTCAAAACTTCCCCGTGGCGTTGGAAAGGCACTGCCTGGCTCTGCTCCTGTCCATCCTGTCTCTGATGCTATTTTACTAAATCCACTGTGCAGCTACTCATTAAACACCTCGGAGGCTCCATTGAGCTCTACCTCAGAAACTGTCTAGAGTTGGGCGCGCAAAAGGGTTCGAAAGACACAAAAGTACCTGTTGGTTTCTAGTCTTAAGAGCCAAGGTATTGGATGTGTTTGTGTCCCCACATACTTCACCAAACATCAAACCACAAGCTCTCAAACGAAGGTCAACCTTCCAGATAAGGATTTACTACATCTCTTGGGTATAAAAGTCTCGCCCATCATAAAGGGTTAATGACAGTGAAGGAATGAAGTCCATCAAAACACAGCACATGCCGGCATCAAGCACTTTGTCAGAACAGTCACATGAACTTGGTTCTTGACAACACATTTTCAATTTCAATATTAAAGATGCTTTTATTCTGAACAGCCTGCCATTTTAACTTATCCTCAGTTTAAGATCTGTGAACAGGTAATGCTCTTAACTATGTAACAGCTATTCGTTTTTTAAGATTTATTTATTTATTTTATGTATATGAGAACACTGTCTTCAGACACACCACAAGAGGGCAATGGATCCCTTTACAGATGGTCGTGAGCCACCATGTGGTTGCTGGGAATTGAACTCAGGACCTCTGGAAGAGCAGTCAGTGCTCTTAACCACTGAGCCATCTCTCCAGCCCTGTAACAGCTATTCTTAACCAATTATTGGTATAATTTGGAAAGAGCTCACTCCTCCATTTCAAAAACAGTCAACTAAAACACTCCTGGTGTATCTCAATCACATACTAACAAAACAGCCCCACAAACTGAGGCCGTAGACAGTGAGTCGGACAGCAGCAAACTCGTGCTTAGCACGGAGATTGCTAACACAGTCAGGGAGCCATTCCCAGGCGTATAGGTCATACCTGTTGGAACACACTTTAAAAACGAGGCAGAATACACATTTGCTTTAACAAAATAGGCCAAACCTTATACTTTCTCAGCATTGTTGGCAACAAACGTTTTCCATGCTACACTTTAAAGCATTAATAGCGATCAGGATCCAAGCTTGAATAGTTACCATGACTGTGTCCCCCATTTTTCCTCTACTGACAGTGACTGGAAAGATGCTTTATTTATACTTTTTAAAATAAGTACTGTTCATTAAGAGTAAGCAAGAAACTAAGATCCTTAAAAACTATACAGACGTCTCAAAGATGTTTTGATTATTAAAGTGAACTGTGCTATGGTTGACCTATAATGTGCTATGATTGACCTGTAAAGCTGTCACACAAACTCATGGCTATTTCCTCTACATCTGTCTATGACGACATGCAGTGTAACTGCACGTAGTGTGGGAGTTTAGGTCTACGGTCTTCTGTCAACATTCTCCCTGTTATTTTGCCACCAGTTGTACAAGGACAGACTAAAGGGAGCAACTCTACAAAGAGCTGCAGAGTTATTCAGGCACACGAGAAGCAACAGCCGTTTGGTCACTCAGCTCCTGCTGCAAGCCAGAGTCTGGAAACTGCGTGTTAGTCATGAAGTGACCTCTGGGTTTAAGACGGCATCCAGAGCTGGAGAGATAGCTCAGTGGTTAAGAACATTGCTCTTCCAGAGGATCCAAGTTCTATTCCCAGCACCCACACGATGTCACAACCATATGTAACTCCAGTCCCTGGGAACCTGATGTCCTCCTTTGGTCTCCATTGGCACCAGGCATGCACACAGTACATAGACACACACATAGCCACCCACCCATGCATATAAAATAAATAAATATATAATTGTTTTAATCTTTTGTTGGGCATCGTTGAGCTTAGCTCAGCGCCCCCAGCGGAGCTGTTTGCAAAGGTTTCCTAAGAGCGGAACATCCTGCAGCTTAGCTTGATTTCTGTCTTCCCGCCCGGTGTGGTAGGGACTTCCCAGGTACCTGACCTATGGCTATGATTGTTTTTTCCTGTTGTTTTTCACCCGGCCTCTAGTATATATTGCTGGTCCCTCAGCAAAGCGTTGGCATTCTCCTCACCAGAATGACCCGAGTCTGTGTTTTCTGTTAATCCCCCAGGCCTACACCCGATACTCAGCACCATGGCGTTGCGGGCATCGTCATCAATCTTTAAATGAAAAAAAAACAGACTATCTGCACGTTTGTAACAAAGAGCAATGCCTCTCCCTTAGAGCCTTGTTAAAGCAAAAAAAAAAAAAAAGTAACATAATGAGAATAACAATTTTTAAAAGAAACAAATCAAATTTACACATTTAAATAGCAAAACAACAACAACAAAAAAATGCATCAGATTTTGAGAAATTGAGGTGGCTCATGCTTCAATCCCAGCACTTGGGAGGCAGAGATGGGAGGATCTCTGTTGAATTAGAGGCCAGCCTGAGACACTAGAGTGAGACCCTACATCTCTACAGCATTCAAAACAACACAACAATCCAAAATATTAAACTGAAAAAATAGAAATCAAAGGGGCCATGGATGGAACGACATAATATGCATTTGGAACCGTTGTGACCCATCTCATGTCCATCACCAAACATGAAATCGGTGAGTAGAAATCGGTTGGTTGCTTGGCCAAAATCAAGCACGAGCTAAAAATAAGGACCCCAGGGTTTTGTCACCCTGAGAGACTACGAGAATGGCCTGAGATCAGAGTACCAGTCAATGGTCACTCGCAGCTTTCTAAGACCTTAGAGGGTGGCTATCAATTAAGTCCATAACTGATCATGTATTCTAAGTACAACAGCAATGGCTAAAACACAAACATATAAATGCACAAACACACACACACACGCTTTTCACTTACTAATCAGAAACCATGTGAATGGGCAAGGGGACAACCTGTGCTTCCACCATCCCACCCCAGCCTACCCCATCACCCCACTCTGCTCAGTCCCCACCTTTAAAGCACTTGACTATGGATCCAGTCAGAAATATGAATATCTGCAAAGAGATGTATCATCAACATGGGGAGAGGGGAGCTTATGATAAAAAAACAAAATGGAAAGACCAAAGGATCCATTAGCCTGCATTCAAAACTCCACAGTGTATCCGAAATCCCTCCTTCCCTAAAGAAAGATGAAAGAAAAAAAAAAGGAAGGAAAAGACAAAACAAGAAGAAAAGAAACAAAGAGAAAACGATGACTCTAAAATACATCACTAGGAAAAAAAACAGTTCATTCAAAGTATATACACCATCTAGGATGTAAGGTAGTTTTTCGATAAGTCAATACAAGGGTATGCTATACAGATCTTTAGATTTAAACACCATCAGCTGGGCATTCTGGTACATACCTTTAATCCCAGCACTTGAAAGGCAGAGACATGGGCTGGAGAGATGGCTCAGCGGTTAAGAGCACTGACTGCTCTTGTGAAGGCCCTGAGTTCAAATCCCAGCAACCACATGGTGGCTCACAACCATCTGTAACGAGACCTGACGCCCTCTTCTGGTGTGTCTGAAAACAGCTATAGTGTACTTACATATAATAAATAAATAAATCTTTAAAAAAAAAAAAGAAAGGCAGAGACAGGCAGATCTCTGACTCTGAGGCCAGCGTGGTTTACAGAGCAAGTTCCAAGACAGCCAGGGCTACACAGAGAAAACCCTGTCCCGAAGTATAAATACCACTCAAAGGAAAACTGAAAGAAACACAGAATTTGCAACCACAGTGTTCAAGGGACTTAAAAATCACACTGAAGGGCCTGTGATAGTTTGGTGCATAAAAGCACTCACAGCACTGGAAACCTGAACCCCTGTCCCAACACACACCGCAAGGAAAAAGAGAGCTAAATCCCCAAAGTTGCTGTCTGACCCCCAACACATGTGCTGTGACACTCATGCCAGCACATACACACACACACACACAGAGAAAGAGAGAGAGACAGAGACAGAGAGAGAGACAGAGAGAGACAGAGGCAGAGACAGAGAGAGAGAATATTAAAAATTTAATCACATAGAAAAGCTGATGAACTTCATTTCGTCAGGTGCTGCCACATGGAGCCTGCTAAACTCAAAAGGAATGAAACCCCACTGCAAACACTACCACAACGCAGCCTTTAAAACTCATTTACACCAGAAAATGTTTAAAGTAGGCAACATTTATTTGCAAATAAACATCGGTGCCGTGTGAAGTCAGCTCTGGTCAACCGCCCACCTGATCTCAATGGCAGTGCCATCACGCTTCTGAGAGTGTCAAAGGGATGAAGAGTTAAACAGAAACCAGAGAGGTTCCTGTCTAATTCTTAGCTACTCCCTGGAATTTGTAATATTACAGTGGAACAAATGAGTTTGACTAAACACATGCAACACCACAGTCATTGAACCAGAACCCTGGTCGAGTTCACTCCAGCAGGTCATTGTCCGTTGAAGAAATGTTATAATTGCATATATGGAGATATAACCCTTTCCCTATACATTGTCATTTTACCAAGTTTTCATTTGTCTCTTGTGCTCAATTTTATCAATTTTATCCTAGGTGAGGGAGGACAGGATCCTCTCTCCTTAGTCTCCAAGACAAGAAAGCTGAGGAAGAGATACATGAGATGAACAAGGCCATGTGCCAATTAGTAGCAGGCCCAAGGCAACAGGAGCCCAGAACAGGAAATCATGGACAAGTTTTTACCCAGCATTTGATACAAAAGACCCTTGAGCGCATGGCGACAATGTAGAGGGAGCCTTGGCCTGGCTCTGCTCTGGAGACTCCAACAGTTACACTGTAACAGGGAAGGCACAAGCCAACAGGCCCTAGGTTACATTCCTCTTTGTAAGGCTCCAGAGAGGTCAGGCACCTGCTCACAGCCATCTGAAACCCCAGTTCCAGGGGATCCAACAGCCGCTGCTGACCCCCAGAGGCACTGTACACATGTGATACACAGACATACATGCGGGCAAAACACCCAAACACATAATAAAATAAAATACTTTAAAAAAATATTTTATTTGGGTCGGGCAAAGACCTTTCTCATTTCCCAAGCTAAATAATGTCCTACACTTGCCAGGCAGTGGTGGCACACGCCTTTAATCCCAGCACTTGGGAGGCAGAGGCAGGCAGATTTCTGAGTTCAAGGCCAGCCAGGGCTATACAGAGAAACCCTGTCTCAAAAAAAAATAATAATAATAATGTCCTACACCTTGAAACCATGCATGAAAAGATCACGTGAGTGTAGCATAAAAGGGGGTGGGAGGGTACAAGAGAGAGTGGGAGGGAAGGGGGAAAGAATGCAGAAGAATTGGGGGAGCGAAGAAGAGAATGTTTGGAAATTACCGTGATGACGCCTAATTCTTTATAAGCTAGAAAAAGAGAGAAAGAATGAAACACTTTTTTAAAAAAAGTTTAACTATGAAAAGCCACAAACAAAACAATAAAAGGAACCTACAAAATAATAATCGTGCCAATCACTCAGAATAAATGTCCTAAATTTGGAATTTTAAGTCTCTCCTAAAGGCCTGGGTGTTACAAGTGCGGTCCTTACCGCCAGTCGTGGTCCTTACCTCCAGTCGCTAGTGGGTAGAGGTAATAAAGAAGTCATAAGAGGAAGGGCCTAGGTGGAAGACCTCTATCTTAGCTTGCTTTTCTGACACTGTGATAAAACACTAATCAAAAGTTACTTGGGTTTATTTAGCCTTATAGGGCTACACAGCCCATCATGAGGGTGAGCTCACGATGTCAGGTCAAGCATCCAGGCAGAAGCCTGGAGGCAGGAACTGAAGCAGCGCAGAAAGGAGCTGCTGCCTGACTTGCTTGCTCTCCATGGGTGGCTCAGTCTGCGTCTTATAGAACCACCTGCCTGGGGTTGAAGCCTCCCTCAGTGTGCTGGATCTTCCATATGAATCATCAATCGGGAAAATACCCCAGAGATGCATCCACAGGCCAGTCTGAAGGAGGGCACTTCCTCAAGGGAGATTACCTCTTGCTAGGTGACTCTAGCTGCCTTGAAAACGATCCAGCACAGCCTCTGAACTCCACATGCACAGCACACATATACATGCACACACACACACACACACACACACACACACACGGACACTCACACAAAGACACACACAAACACACAAAGGCATAGAAACACATACATACACAGATACAACACACATAGACACATGCACTCATACAGACACACTCACAGACACAAACACACATGCACTCACACAGACACACAGTCACACACAGAGACCTTCACATTTACAGACACACATACGTGCACACACACTCACACACAGAGAGACATTCTCTCTCTCTCTCACACACACGCACACGCACACACACATACACGCACGCACGCACGCACGCACACACACACATACACACGCACACACACACACACGCACGCATGCACGCACACACATATACACGCACACCCACAGAGACATATACCCTCTCTCTCTCACACACACACACACACACACACACACACACGCACACGCACACGCACACACGCACACACACATACATGCGCGCGCGCACACACACAGAGACATATACCCTCTCTCTCTCTCACACACACACACACGCATGCACGCATGCACGCACACACACATGCACACGCACACACACACACATACACACACGCACACACACACGCACGCATGCGCGCACACACACGCACACACACGCACGCACACACACGCACACACACACACACACGCACGTACACACACGCACACACACACACACACGCACACACGCACACACTCACGCACACGCACACACGCACACACACACACACGCACACGCACACACACACAGACATTCTCTCTCTCACACACACACACGCACGCACACACACACGCACACACACACGCACACACACGCACACACAGAGTGGAAATTGAGTTCCTGGGAGCATGCCCCAGCCCTTGCTCCCTGCACACAGGCACCTGCTGTCTACACTAGGCCACTGTCATTCCAAAGCAACAGAACTGAAGACTAAAGAACTGAAGCTTCCAAAGATACAGGGAAGAAAAGCAAAACGCTTGCCTCCTTGTAAGCTGATAATCTCAGATATTCTGTTACAAAAATGGGAAATTGACCTTAATTAAGCTGTTACAAAATTCAATGTAATTATTTCTCAAGTAGTTGAAACTTTTCACTCCTGAACTTTGAAAAATTACTTTATAAGACAGAACCCCTAGTTTTGAAGATACATATTAAAAAACACCAATGAGATTTTTCTTTAGACGTGGAGCATTGTAAGAAGTACCAGAAGCATCTTTGAAACTTCTACAACAGTACTTGCAGATCTCTCATATAACATTGTTTGGAAATGCTCATTGATAAGATAATTAATAATTTCATGTTGGACATTATTGGATATTTCCCAAATGTGAAAGTTTTTTGTTCTATTTGCTTTCCTAAACAGGAAGTACTATGTCACAGATACAAGGATGTTAGTATTTCTCAAGCGAGATGCCTCAGAAGCTTTCTAGTCTATCGTAAGATTTAAACTTGTGTAGGACCCACTGAAGTCCATGGGCTTCCGTGGAAGGCCCTTTGAATCATTCACCAAGGGCAAGAAAATGTATCGGGGAGGCCAGCAATGACTGTAACCAGCCTTGGAAAACCTGTTGATTCGGGCGTGAGAGCAATCACACGCATGACCTCTAAAGTTCTATGAGCTATTGGAGACCCTGAGAAGTCTATTTCAGAAAACAAATATCCAATCAAAGTGCCAAGCTCCACCCAAGGTAGCATGTTCAAGACTCTTCAATTTGAACTCTCCCTTTCCGTCATCTTAACACTATTACTTCATGAACGGAATGACACAATCTGCAAATACATCCTAAGGAAACTCTACTATCGAATCACCATCGAGAAACGTAGAGTACTAAAAGCACTTTAGATGCCACCGAGCACGCCACAGCTACGGTCATTCGTGCTGATTTTCTGTGTCTACAGTTATTATTGAAAGTAGAGCAGGACGCACGGCTGGGCATCTGAGACAGGAGTAGAGTTCTGGCTTTGGATGCAAATACCCTCTGTTTCTTGAGTCCATTCTCTTAGTCCCCATCCCCTGGTCTCCACGATGCCTACTGTGTAAGCTGAATGCTCGGCCCTTCCAGTATTCGCTTTGTACACTATCCACATTCGACCTTGCAAGTGACCCTTGAACTCTTGCCTAGTCTGGGTGGTGATAATTACTGCATCAGCTAATTAACTTATGAACATAGTCATTACAGCTTTGCCGTGGGAAGTACTTTGCCTCTCTTACCTCTTTCCTCCCCACACCCCTATGCAGAAACCACTGTGAGTTCCATTTTTAAACTCAGGAGATGTAGCCCAGATATATTTCATAACCTACCTGGGGTCATAAGGTTTGCAAATCAAAGGGTGGGAATCCCAGTCCAAACCTTCTGTTTCAAGAGCCCCTCCTTTTAGCTGCTAAATGGTGACACCTTTCTTGCCTACCAAGTTTGACAGGATTCATCAATGAAGCTCTCTCCTGGACCCAGACTAGACTTGGACTGTGAATTCTCTCAGAAACAGCTGGATCGAGCAGAAACACTCAGACTAAGTACTTCTTTCACACCTCAATCTCAGGAGCAAATAACACAGGAAAGATACACAATCAAACCTTCCCACAGTCTGTGGGGAAATGCACAAAGAACACGAACTGTGGAGACACTAGTGACTTCCAGAGAAGGCACTGGGCACGCAACACTGTCACAGAAAGGCTCTCTCCCTCACAGTCTAAGGGACAGGACTCCAAAACCTAACAGCTGAGAGCAGTCACCAGCCTCAACCTCAGATAAGAGAGTCTGAGCCAGGGCCCATGAAGTAACCAAAAACCACCTGTGCACGAAAATATATCGTAGGGTGCAATTAACTGTTCACCAGCATGAACACCATGAAGGAACTTTCTAGAAACCAGAAAAGGTCCTACCTAACTAATATGCTGCTTTTCTGTATGATATACATCTGTATTTCCCCAGTTCATACACTGACTCGAATCACAAGGGCCTTGCAGTAGGTTGAGTTCCTTTCACTGGGCGGAAGGGATGGACAGGGAGAGAGAATAGCTGAGTTCTAGAACCCTGTCTGCCCTGGAGGCCAGTTTTGGCAAAGCCAGAGGAGTGAGTCCTCCTTTGGCAAGGCCAAAAGGAAATTACTTCAGCGAAGAGGGGCTGGTGATCACTTCAAGCAGGACAAAGCCACATTTGCGCTGTGCACGTCGCCTCCTTTCGCGGCCAAAGCCAGGGAATTCAACCCACCGTTCTTTCCAGCCTGGCGCTGAGAACGGCCATAGGGATGATGAGGAGAAAACACACACATTTTAATCAAAACAAGGCAGGGAAGGCAGGCTCGCAGGGCCTGTCTGGGGCATGCGAACCACTTCCTCTTCTCGGATGTGTCTCGGGCTGCAGATTATGAAGTTGCTGAGAAGCGCTCGCGGCTTCCTGCGCGCTGGGACCTAGGGGACCCGGGACTGTCCCAGGCGCAGACCCCGGACACGCCGCGCGAGAGGGACAGGGACCCGACCTGGCTGGCGCTGCTCAGAGCACGCCCTGCTTACCCCAGGGTGCTGATGAAGCCATTGACCGAGCCCTCCGCGTACAGGGACACGATGTCCCCAATGTAGAGGAAGCTGGACATTTTGTCAGACATGCTGCTTCACGCTCCTGTGGCTGTCCCCGCTCTCTCCGCTGCACGCAAGGGTGAGCTCGGGCCCGCTAGGTCGGAGGGGTCCAAGCGGCTCAGCTCGGGGCGCGGCAGCGAGGCCACCGCTGGGGACACTGCGATGGCCCCGCGCCGCCGTCGCCACCCCTGCCCGGCCGTAGGTTTCCTGTTCCTGGCGAAGTTCTGTACTACACCTTCGCTCCTCCTCCCTGGCCCGCGCTCCCACTGCGTCCCCACGGTGTGCGCCCGGCCTGAGCGGAGCCTCTAGGTCCCCTTGGGGGATTCTCTGGACCAGGTGGCTGTGCCCACGGACCGCGAGGGCGGGGAGGAGCCCCGGGAGGGGGGCGCACGGCCAATCAAGCTTGGGCGGCCGGGGGCGGAGCGGGGCCGGGGCGGGGCCAGCTCCCGGGGGACGGGCCACCCCGAAGCCGCGGGACAGAGGCGTGGGAGCCACGCTGGGCGGCGCTGCGGGGGCAGCGGGGACTCAGCCCGGGGCATTGGTTCTGGGCTCGGGGCGATCTTGGAGGGGCAGCCCTGGGACCAGCAGCGACAGTCTGGAGTGACTCCGGGAGGGAAGGGAAGACGATCCCAAGGACGCAGGAGGGACTCAGGACTTTCCGGACGCGGACTGGGAAAGGGTGCAGCGCAGCCAGCGTAGACAGGAGGACCCGGAGCGCGCAGGGACAGTCCCTATTTGCGAAAGGCAAGGGACTTAGAGGGGTTTGGAGGAAAATTGCCGACTAGAGGGCTCGGGTGGAACAGGCCCTGAGGGACGCCGACTGGAAGAGGGCGCAGAGCAGCCACTCTGCATGGGGCGCCCGTGACAGTCCAGCTGAGAGTAGGAGCCTGCAGGCGATTGGGGGTGGGGGTGGGGTGGGTGAAACACTGCGGTGTTCCGCGCGACGCAGCGGCCTGCTGGAGTCTGGGTGGATGCAGGTTTGAGTGGAAAAGTTAATTGAGAGGGAGGAAAGGGTTGAGGAAGACACAAATGAAGAGAAGAAAAAAGGAGGAAACACTCGTGTGGAGTTGTTCTTGGATCCTGTTTTTCTTAAGTTCATGGCTGGGTGAAAGGATCCAGTAGCTGCAGCTGCTATGGTGACTACCCTGGTGACTGTTAGTGGGTGGGTCAGCGTTAGCAGTGAGGGCTCACAAGTGGCTGTAACTGTGGGTTCCATCCCAGGAACGGGTGACAGCCTTTGTAGCCCCCGAGGTTATAATAAATAAAACTGGAGGCAGGACATGAGTCGTGGGCGCCCCCTCTGTTGTGCGTCAGTCCACCTCTAGAGTATTGTTTTAGAAGTGTTTGGTCCTACCTTGCGGAAGACACAGAAGAGGCGAATGCTGCGGTCAAATCACAGCTGACCAAAATCAGAGTTTAGCCTTCCAATTCAAAGATGCCTAGGGTGGAAAGGTTTTAGACAGCAAGGAAATGCCAGTTCTGAGTCTCAGTGTGGGACAAACCCCACCTCGTGTAAAAGCAGACAGTGTATTCTCCTTCCCAACACCTCTCCTCCTTTCCCTCTCCCTCCGACCAACGGAGCCGCATCACCAGACCACGGATCTGTCTTCCGTGTTGTCCACAGAATACAGTGACTTAGTAAGTGAGAGGTGCCCATTAGGAGTCATCCTGTCTTTGCTCATATTGGTGTTGGGAAACAAGGGATGGGCTCTGAGTTTTAAAATCTCTAGGTGAAACAAAATGGCCCTGGGATGGAGACATCTGTTATCCAGAACATTGCAAGTTGCGTTCTGAGATGGTCCTTGCTAACACCCAACGGATGCTCAACACGTGCTGGCCTAAACCTAGAGGATTTGATTACACAAAGTCAGGCCAACAGGAAGAAATTGGATGTGTGACTGTTTCTCCTAACAGATAAAGTGTCAAGTCAGGTTCCCAAGTTCTGGCTTCTTGTGAGACCAGCCTCAACCCAGAGTAGGGTCTCCTAAAACCAAGAGCCCCAGGACAGGAGTCCAGTTACTAAAGGTAAGACACTGTCCTCCTGAGACACCTCTCAATACCTCCCCTCCCCTGGGGCCGCTTCCCTGACTCTCACATGGGTGGATATCTTTTCTCCTGCAGCTCTTATGTATGATCTCTCGCTTCCACATCATGGTGAGTCTGTTCCTTCTTCCAGTGTCCCTTGCCCAGAAAATCTGAAAGTCCCGCCTCTGTCTCCCCACTCAGCTATTGGCTGCCAGCGACTCTTTATTTCATCAATCAGAGCCAACTGGAGTCAGGGACCAATTTTAAATTAATCCAAATAGCATTTGGAAACAATCCCCAGCAGGTCTGAGCTGAGGGTTCTGATCACTCTGGAAGGGGATGGCGCATTAGTAAGTTTTCTCGTGGCTGTGATGAAACACCCGGTAAAAGCAACTTGAAGAAGAAAGGAGCCTCCCCTTGGGGTTTAAAGGAAGGCATGGCAGCTGTTACATCTACTGTAAGAAAACAGACAGATGAGCTCAGGTGTCTGTCCTGTTTTCCTACTTTTTATTCAGCCTGAGACCCCTGTCCCATCGAATAGAGTCACATTCAGAGTGGGTCTTCCCTCCACAGTTAATCGTCTCTGGAAATACCCCACACGTGCCCAGGGGTGTGCCTCCCAGGTAACTCCAAACGCAGTCAAGTTGACAATGAAGATTCACCCACCACATGGTTAGATATGAGCAGGGCCCAGGACACGGGGTTCAAGCAAACCTTGACAAGGGCAAAGGCCTCACTGAGGAATTAAGTGTTCTTGGATTGTTGTCATTGTCTTAATAATCTCAAATTCACGAAAGACTTCTTCAAAATAATACAGTGCATTCATCAGTGTTTGTAATTTATCACATAAGTTTCATGGCTGTCTTCACACACACTACACACACATACACACACTCATGCACATACATACACACACACATACACACACACTACATACTCACACACACATTTACAAATACATACATACACACATACACGCACTCATACACATACACATGAACACACAGTAAACACACACACACACACACACACATCTTCAGGATCTTTTGGTGTAGATAGCATATATCATGACGATTTACCTGTCATTAGTGTCTTTCATGCAGTGTCAAGGAAAAAAAATTCAAGTGTCTAAGAAATTTGATACTGATATAACTATTTATCTAAGCTGTCTTTATTCCAGTGTGGCCAGTTGTCCCTCCCAGGACAGATTCCTGTCCAGAGTCATATGTAGCATTCACATGTCCCTAAGTTCTTTTAATTTGTGACAATCCTCAATCTTCGGCTATATGGTATCTTTTGTAACATTTTTATACTTGAAAAATACAGCTAATTTATTTCTTAGGCTATCCCTTGCTGTTGTTTACCTGATATTTTCCCAGTTGGATCAGGTTAAAAATTTCCAGCCAGAATGCTACACAAGAGATGGTCTGCACACCCCAGAACGTCCTAACCTCAGGGAAACACAACCATCTGTCATCTGATGATATCACCTTTGCTCATTCTCTGGTACACAAATCAAAGCTAGAACTCTCGTAATGTGGCCTATAAGAAGCAATCTCTTTACCTGGGGGAGATTCCAGAAATAAGGGCCAATCACAAGGCAACAGAAATTCTGATTTTTCTGTCAAAAAATTCTGTCTAAACTATCTCCTGACCTTTAACCTCTCTGTTTCCAAAGTCCACACTTGGCATCAATCTGTTTTCCTGCCTAGGGGTGCCTGATACTAGACTTTCCAGTGGTGCATCTGTAGGACTTTGCATAAGACTCAGAGTGAAAGCAGAGTGAAAGTGGAACACCTAACACACACACACACACACACACACACACACACACATGCACATGCACACACATACACATTCACACACATACACACACATGCACACACACATACACATACACATGCACACATATACATACTTACACATACACACATGCACACACACATAAATGCATATACATATGCACACACATATACTCACACCTATATGCATACACATATACATACACATATACACACATGCTTGTACATACATGTGCTACGGGAACTATTAAAAAAGGCTGTCAGGCTTCCCAGACTACTGCCAGCAACTCTCTGCCCCATGCAGTCCCGCCCTGGCATGGTCCTGCCAGCTGTCTTTAGCTAACCCCCACAATGACTGTCCACCCAGCAGTCAGCCGCCACCACACCCAGCAACCCAGTAGAAACAAAACTCTTGAAGCTTAGAATTAACCAATCAGATTTATGTATCAACAAATTCCCAATTCACATGATGCCAATACAATAATTTCAGAACCAATTGATAATGATAAAAGCTGCCCACCTAGATTAGACCGATTATCCCAATTATTCTATCCTTTATGATATCATAACTACCTGTGGCTATTTAAAACCACACAGGATCAAGATCTTCCTGTCCATCTACCCCCATCTTGGCTTCTCCTGCTCCCTCCTCTGAGACGCTCTCTGTTCCTGCAACTCTTTACTCCACCTCCCTTTCCCATATCCAATCACAGGCCTCCTGTTGCACGAATATTTTAATGTAATTGGACAGGGAAACTCCTGCCACATACATGCATACACATACACACATGCACACACATGTGCATACACATATACACACATACACATGAATGTACATACATACACATGCAAACACACTTTGTGCGCACTCATACATGTACATACACACATATACACATGCAAACATACACATGTGCATGCACACACACACATACACACATACTTACATACACATGTGCACACACATGCATGCACACATATACACACACATGTGCAGGCTCACACACACAAGCACAGCAATGTGCATCTCTCTCCTGTGCCAGGAATGGGGTCCTGGAGGGCTGACTCCACACAGTAGCAGCTCATTCAAATCACCAGATCCTCACGCTCCACCTGATCTCTATCCTCCACCCAGAAAAAAAGAATTTAAAACATCATATGCTTTTCTAAAAAAAAAAAAGTTTTATTTTATATGTATGAATGTTCTGACTGTATGTATGTCTGCGCACTATGTGCATACTTGGTGTCCACAGAGACCAGAGAAAGGCACTGGATCCCCTGGGACTGAAGTTACAGGTGGTGAGCCACCATGTGGTTGCTGGGAATTGAACTCAAGTCCTCTGGAAGAGCAGCCAGTGTTCTTAACCACAGAGCCATTTGTCCAGCCCCTTGGGCATCATATTCTTGAAGTTTGAATACATCCTTTGAGGATCTGGGGGTTACCTGGCAGGGGGTCTTTAACCCCAGCAGGAGAATTACAATCTCCTGGGCTATAGAAAATCTATCTGAAAACCAACGAATCTGAAGAATAAATACAGTATGTATTTATGTGCTGTACATAGCTACAGAAACTCCCCATTTAACGTTCTATCAAAATGAAGAGAATAACTCATGATGGAGAGCTTAGAAGAAGTTCACTGAGTTCAACACAGCACCCAGCAAAGTCCTGATGGCAACAGAGTAACAGCAAAGAATAAACCCCAAACAGCAGACCAGAAAACAACCAGCCCTACAGGAATCGCTAAACACTTGTCAGGGTTAACCTTAACTGCAGTTGACCTAAGCTCACTCTGAAGACACAGAATAGATGACTGCCGGGGCGGTGGTGGCGCACGCCTTTAATCCCAGCACTTGGGAGGTAGAGGCAGGAGGATTTCTGAGTTCAAGGCCAGCCTGGTCTACAGAGTGAGTTCCAGGACAGCCAGAGCTACACAGAGAAACCCTGTCTGGAAAAACCAAAAAAAAAAAAAAAAAAAAGCCTAGATGCATCTCTTATCTCTAGGATACATAACCTCACTATTAAAACTTCTTTTACCTTTGCCAACTAACTACACAACAAATGATTTATCTGTCTAGAATATATAAAGAGCTGCAGAGAGAAAACTCGGAGGCCCAAATCATCCAATCAGCAAGTGGCTAACAAGCAGGATAGGCAGTGCTCAGCAGAAGAAATACAAGTTATTTCTTTTTAATAATGGATTTTTTTATTTGTGGATGTTAGCCCCTTTTTAATTGGATATTTTAAATTTATTTACATTTTCAATGTTTTTTCCTTTCCAGGTCTCCCCTTTGGAAACCCCCTATCCCAGCCTCCCTCCCCTGCCTCTATGTGAGTGCTCCCCACCCACCCACTCCAGTCTTCCCACCCTGCCATTCCCCTACACTGGGGCATTGAACCCCCTCAGGCCCAAGGGCCATTCCTCCCACTGATGTCCAACAAGGCCATCCTCTGCCACATATGCAACCAGAGCCATGGGTAATGTTAAAGGTGTTCGATATCCTTAGTCATCCAGGAAATGTGGAGTAGTAGTGTTTTGAGATTCCATATCATTCCAGTCAGAATGATTGCTCTCAGGAAAACCCATGCTAGAGAGGATGTGGAGAAGAGGAGAGCCGTGGCTCACTGCTGGTGAGAGTGTAAAATGAAGTAACCGCTATGGAAATCAGTATGGAGTTTCCTCAGGAACCTGAAAGCAGGGACTAGTGAGACAGCTCAGAGGGCCACTTGCTACACACACACACACACACACACACACACACACACACACAGACACACACACACACACATACTCCTGTCGGCCTGACTGATGCCTGTAACCACTGTGCAAAGAGGAAACCACATCCCCAAAGTTGGTCTTCTGACTTCCACATGTGCTCCAAGTGACCTGCCCCACACTAATAACTATATAATTAAATTTTTATTTCAACAGAGCTATTGTCTGACCCAGTTATACAATTAGGTATTCACCAAAGAGCTGAAAGTCAGCATACCACAGAGCGGGTTCCATATCTGGCCCCTAATCCACTATCCACAAAAGCCATGAAATGGCTCCCGCCTACCTGTTCATCAACAAGTGGATGAATAGATAAAACGTGACACATATACACAATAGAATTATATCCAATTTGTTTATTGGTTAGTTTATTTATTTACATTTTAAATGTTGTCCCCCTTCCTGTTTTCCCCTCCACAGACCCCCCATCCCATGCCCCCTCCCCCTCACACTCACCCACTCCCGTCTCAGTGCCCTAGCATTCCACTATGCTGGGGCATCAAGCCTCCACAGGACCAAGGGCCTCTCCTCCCATTGATGCCAGATAAGGCCATCCTCTGCTACGTATGCAGCTGGAGTCATGGGTCCTTCCATGTGTACTCTTTGGTTGGTTAACCCCTGGGAGCTCTGGAAGGCCTGGTTGGTTGATATTGTTGTTTTTCCTACGGGGTTTCAAACCCCTTCAGCTCCTACAGTCCTAATTATATTCTATTTTAAAGAAAATGGAACCAGGGGAATGAATGGGACTGGAGAGCACCATATTAAGGGAAATAAACCAGACTGGGACAGATGCTACATGTTTTCTCTGCATTCATAACCTAGATTTAACAACTTACTGATTGTGTAGGTGTATTTACAGGCATCTATGCCTTCACATGACGCAATGACGGAAGAGTGTCACCAGTTTCCTCCTTGATCATCCTTTACCTGCTCCTTTTAGGCAGGGTCTCTCCCTGAGCCTGGGGCTCTCACATTCTCAGCTAGGCTAGAATGCAGCAAGCTCCAACCATCTTCCTGTCTCCACCCGTCATCCCTGGAGCTGGGATTATGAGTGTGTGCAGGAAACCTGTCCTACTGTGTGGATGCTAGGTCACAAACTCTGGTCCTCAAAACTGTATATAAAGTGTTCTTAACCACTAATCCATCCCCCAGAAGAGATTGAAAAGTATACATACAGGTGTATGTGTGTGTATGTATGTATGTATATATGTGCATATATGAGTGTGTGTGTGTGTGTGTGTGATGAAATCAGGAGTGAGCCCATGGGAGGGGCATAGATATCTCAAGAGAGGTGGGAAATAGAGGTAGTGGAATATCTGTAATAAGAAAGAAATATCTGGAACTACCTCTGGGAAGGAAGACAACTGCCTGGAGCAGCAGAGAAACTGAGCACAGGACCGGACGGGCAAAACAAATGAGAACAAAGTTTACTGACAAATGTATGATGTCACCATACTGTCATAAATGTATGACATCGCCATGAAACCCATCGCTTTGTACAACAGCCCAAAGAATTCATCTTCAATGGCGAGAAATTCTCTCCCAGCTATTTTGTAGGCTTACAATTCTAGAAAGGCTAACACTGCTCACTCCCGCTTTCCTCTGACCCCCTGGCATGCAAGCCCCACGAGGCCTAGCAAATGGGTGTTGCAGGTAGAAGCTCTGTGTTAAGGAGTAACACAAGTCATCAATTTTTGAAATATAATCATGATCAGGTTAGGGTATGTAGAGTTCAATATTAGAGCATTTGTTTAGCATGCAGGAGGCCTTGGTTTGGTTTGTTGTTGTTGTTGTTTGTTTGTTTGTTTTAATCTCTAGCACTAAAGAAGAAAGAGGAAGAGGAGGAAGGGGAAGAAGAGGTGGAGGAGAATCAATTAGAATTGAGATTCACCAAAATATTACAGAGGGGAAGGCCCCCCACCTGCTGCACAGGCCTCAGAAGGGACAGACGACACCCAGAGGCCATGTGGCTTGGCAGACAGGCTCCGCTACAATGAGCAAATGTGTGTTTGGACTCATGTGTGTTTTGGAGAGAAAGGAGCAGTTTGTGCTCTAAGAGGAGAGGCAGGACTGGAGACTCCAGGGTGAACAACCTGCCATGAGTAGTCTGCTCTAGTACCTGAGGCCACAATGGTATCCTTGACTCCGCCTAAGGCCATGTCTGGGTCGGTAGCCTTGTAGCAGAAGGCCATGTGTTGATGTCTGTGGCCTGTGTTATCACTGAAGGCCATGCGGAAGTCCCTGGTGTGAGCTGCCGGGGGTGGGGGGGTGGGGGGGTGGGGGGGTGTGTGCCATACAGAGCTAGCCCCGCCCTTCACCTGATCAAAGAGGGAAAGCGACCCTGATGGTGTGGGTACAGGAAATCAGGCTAACGAACTCAGCCACCACCCAGACCCAGATCCAGGGCTAGTCAGCCAACCCCAACATATACCCTGTGAATGAACTGCTGGAGATCGTGAAAGGGCCGAAGCTGCAGGATCTCCACGACTCAGAGTGCGAACAGGCTATCCACCTTGGCATCCCAGTGAGGATCCGATATTGATGGTGTAGCAGAAGCCAGAGGCCTCGAACCAGACCAATGATTCATTGCAATGAACATTTGTGAGCAAAGATGTTTGGACGAAAGGTCATACTGTGTGACACACTGTGACACACTGCAGCTTCCATGCAAGATGCTTTTGTGGCTTTGGTGTTTTGTTTTGTTTTGTTTGTTTGTTTTTGTTGGTTTGGGGTTTTTCTTGGTTTAGTTTTTATTGGTTTTTTTTTTTTTTTAGATTTTATTTTTTGTTTTCTTCTGGAGAGGAGATTACAAGGGCAGAGGACAGATGTGGAGGGACAGGGAGAAGAAAAGGACTGGGCTGCATGATAGGAAATTCACAAAGAATCAATAAAAAGGTAAAAAAAATTAATAAAGGGAACACCAGTTCACAAATTAACTCTTTGCCAATATTTATGCAAATACCGAATCTGGAGCCTCGTTTTCCTTATCCATACAGTGGGTAAAATGACGACACCTATCCACATGGTCTAGATTAGAAAGTATGTTTACGGGCCTTAGCATGGCAGAGCCTGGCACCAAGGCTAGGTTTTATGATTATGAGAAGAGCAACATTGGGCGTCACAGAAAACCCACAACCAGAATAAAATGCTGCTGATGCCTGAGCCCCAGTCAGAATCTGCTCCAGATACTTTGTAACCAGCTCCTCCACGTGTACGTCAGTCTGCGAACACTTGCCAAGTGTCGACATTTGGGTTCTTTCAGGGACATCTGAACTTTTATACTACACGCAAAAGAGAGATTTTTTTAAAAGCAGGCAAATGGCAGACATAACAAAGGAGAGCTGTACCAACACCAAAAAGAAGGGAAAAGTGGCCGTATGCATCTCCAGCTTGCGGAGGCGGAACCACCGGGTGCCGCTGAGAACACTGATTTCCATACGCCAGGACTTTTTTTTCTTTCTCAGGAAAAGAGCAGTAAAGCACGCAGAGAAACTACACTGCAGTCCTAGCACCTCAGGGTGATGACGCCTATTTAACTCTCGGATGGAGACGCTGGCGCCCACAAAGAATGCTGCTTAACCAGATAAGGTCCTAAAATACCTAAAAAGGGAGGTTATGCAAAGCAGGGTGGGGGTGGGGAGCGAGGGGCGGGGGGTGGGGGATCAGGGGCGCGGGGCGGGACGGGGGCGTGTCTCTGAACTGCTCTCCATGGCTCCATGGTTCCATTCAGGGTTGGAACCCTGACCTACCATCAGGAAGCTCCCCATGGGCTAGTGAAAGCTAATGGGGAGAGAAAGGCTTCGGAGGCTGCACAGCTGAAGAGCGTGTGCTTCAAGGAAGAAGCTGGAGTGCACCCAGGTGTGATGTTCACATCCAGGTCTCTGAGCAGGCACACTTCAGACTCAGACCACCCACAGGACAGTCCAACAAGCAGCCACACTCACAGATGAAGAACCATTGCTTCAGGACACTCTCACGTCACTGTGCCCGCCTGACAGGAAGACTCTGATAGCTGGTAGCCAAAGAAAAACACGATACACAGCTGATTTAAATGACGGCATGGGAACGTAAAATGTGGCCTAAGGACATAACTTCTGTATCAAAAATACTGTCTTCCCAGTTATGCAGCACTGTTAATAACGTGACATGTCAGTGACGACAGGAACCTTAGTCAGCGGCTTGTGAACAGGAAACAAAGACTGGAGGGATGTGGAGCGCATACTGCTCTTGTAGAAGACCCAAGTTCCATCCCAGAACCCATATCCGACTGCTCACGATCACCGGTCACTCCAGCTCCAGGGCATCGGTTGCCTTCTTCAGTCTTTACGAGTAGGTTTTGAAAAATTTATGCTACAGCCTTAGTTATGTGAAAACCAGTCCCTATACAAAGTGGGCTGGAAGGAGAAGGGAGACCTTTCATGTTCTCCTCAGTGAGACCCAACCGAGCCTGTACACACACAGCTTCTCAGCCCCTTAACTTGCTGGACCAGTATCTCATCTTTCAGGACATCTCAATGGAAAGAGTGTATGCAGAAATTAATGAGGCCTGTTAGAATTGGAATCCACCCATCTTAGCAGAGGCTGGGTTTAAGATTGGAATGTAGCTCTCCCTCCATGACAACCTTATCAATGTTTGGGGTCTGCTTGTTTCTGGGTACCACGTTCCAGGAGACTATGTGCTGCCGCTTAACTAAGGCCCTGGCCTTTGTTACAGGTGTGAGACTGAGCAGAGATTAGAATCTCAGTTTATCAAAGTTGAGCAGGCATTGTATTGAATACTCCTACCGATAAATTCCAGAATGCTGACAGAGAGATAAAACGCTCACCTCTTTTAAGTAGCAATTGTCTACAGATGATAGGTAAATATGTGGGCCTCGCCTCAGCTTCCCAAATGCTCCCAAACCAACCCATCCACTCTCAACAACGTCACAAGACGTGTGTGAATCTTGTCTGCTATTTTTCTTGTTAAAAAGAGATCCACAGTAGAGAAAAACAAAATCTCCCTTCAAAAGTCCTCTCTCCACAGCCTCTTCATATAGACTTTTGTTTCCCACAAGGGAAAGACACCTGCCTCAGATGTCACTTCCCCTGAGGTATCTGCACACGGAGACAACGGGACATCATGTTTCTAACACACACCCACTTCCTCCTGGACCTGAGGAACCTGTCTCTGTCACAGCGACAACGACATTGTGAGGGACAAAGGGGGGGGGGTGAAGGAGATTGGAGAACATTCTCCAGAAAAGCATGCTTCCCATTGGGAGCCCTAGTGCGTCACATCGCTGGAACCTTGTGACTCTGACAAAATGCCTGACAAATGCAATCAGAAGGAGGAAGGGTCTAGTTGGGTCCCTGGTCGGAGGGTGTGGTGGAGGAAGGGTCTAGTCGGGCCCCTGGTCGGAGGGTGTGGTGGAGGAAGGGTCTAGTCGGGTCCCTGGTCAGAAGGTGTGGTGGAGGAAGGGTTCAGTCAGGATGGAGGGTGCGGTGGAGGAGAAGGCATGGTGGCTAGAGACAAAGCAACTGCTCTCACTGAAGCAGAGTGAATTCTCATTCTCAGCTTTCTCTTTTTTGCTTTATGCAGCTGGGGACCCCAGTAGGTGCAATGGTGATGCTCCTATCTCGGTTAACCTAATGTAGAAACTCCGTCACAGACATCCAGACGTTGAATCTTGGCGATTCTAGACCCCGTCAGGTTGACAATCCATATCGACCACCACAGACTCCCAAGTCGTTCTGTAATCTCCTCTTATTCCTGATATAAATCGAGGAGCCTGCAAGATAGCTCAGTAGGTAAAGGCACTTGCCCTCAAGCCTGAGGACCTGAGATCATCCCCAGGTGGAAGAGACCTGACTCCCTCAAGTTGTCCTCTGACCTCCAAATCTATGCCATGGCGTGCACAAGCACACACAAATAAATAAATGCAATAAAATTTCTAATTAACAAAGTTATATCACTGTCATGTTTATTAAAAAGAAAAATACTTCTACTTACCATTCCCTCCATATGTAGGCATACACATATTTGGGTAAAGACCCACCATGCTGGCTTTTAAGCAGCCGTGTTACCAATCCACATTAACTTTACATGGTATTCTCGAAGTTTAAGGTCATTGGGTTTTAAGTTACTAGTATTATTAGCTTACAACATTGAACTAAGCCTTTTTTGTTTGTTGATGTTGGTCAATTCTTAGGCAATGGATAGGAAAACAGGAGAAAAGATCTCAGCGATGTGACTCTCTACCCTCATCCCTGTTTGCCACATATGCCACCAAACCGGGCCAGCACCTCCATCACTCGAGATTCCGTGTGGTGTGGCTTTAATCAGTCACAGTTGCAGATATAGTCACACTAGTCCACTTATGAATATCCACTCATTTCTCCCCCCCCCCCCAAATAATGGAAACATTGGCTTTCTCCCTAACCCCCAACTAAACGTTACAGTTTGAATGTGAAATGTCCCTGCCACCCGGTGAGTTTGAACACTTAGTCTCCACAGCTAGTGCTAGTCAGGGAGGAAACGGATCTAGCAATAGAAGTGAGTATCTGGGGCCGGCCTTGTGGTTTATAGTCCTGTGGGCTTTCTATCTCCTCGCTGATTTCTGATCCATCCAGACACAGACACCACAGCCGGGCAGTGGTGGCGCACGCCTTTAATCCCAGCACTTGGGAGGCAGAGGCAGGTGGATATCTGAGTTTGAGGCCAGCCTGGTCTACAGAGTGAGTTCCAGGACAGCCAGGGCTACACAGAGAAACCCTGTCTCGAAAGAAAAGACACAGTCGTATGCTCTGACAAGACTTCTCCGCTATGGCGGATTGTAACCCCTGAAAATCGTGAGTCAAGCAAACCCTTGCCTCCCTGAGTGGCTTTTGCGGGTTACTCGGTCTCAATGACAAGAAAAATAACCACAGAGCCTCCCTGATGTTATCTTACACCATTTGTTTCTCTTTTTCATCACTGAATCAATTCATGGCCAAGGAGCACTTGACCTAGAAACAAACCTAGAGACGCTGTCATCTATCCAACTCACTCTTGTAAATCATGCAAACGGGTCGGTTTAAATGTGTTAAGCCATCACTGGTTATTTAAGAACTGGGATGCACTGTGGTCACTGTGCTCACTCAGCAAATATTGACTGAGCATCTGGGATCTGTCAAGCACCCTGAGGGACATTTATACAAGACAAAGCTATATGTGCCTCCAAGGAGCTTGGCCTAAGTAACCCCTAGGGAAGAAAAGGCATTTTGGAAGCCGTGCACAGTCAAGCACTGAGGGAAAGGAAAGTTTCTTTGTGCGTGGTGTGCATTAGAAGTACATCACAAAGTGTTAAGATATGTTCTTAAGACATGGTGCCCCTGAAGTGGGAGCTACCCTAGTGAGAGGAGGCAAAATCTTCCCCATTGCTAAAATGGTATTCTCTTTATTTAATTTTTTTAACAAAATGTTAAACTCTAAATTCGACTCTTTTGACTTCACAAGAAAAATGAAGCCCCTGGATTTCCCATGTTCCTAAGGTTGCTGTTCATATAATGACTTCTGCCCTCTACAGCACACATATGAACAAACTGACTGTGTATTCCACTGTGCATTGCTATGACAAAATGTATGACGCTGAGTATTTTATAGCACAGAGACGTCTAGTTCGCTCACAGTTTTGAAGTCAGAGGTTCAGATCTGATGGTTCCACCTATCTGGCTTCGTGAGAGAGCAAGTTTGGCTGTATCACAACATAACAGAGAACTGGAAAGAAAAATAGGACTGATAACAGAAAAGGCTAAGCACATGAGGTAAACCCTCTAAACAGCACATTCTCAGGGACGAACTCACCCGGGAGGCGCCATTCCAACCCCCACCCACACCCACACCCCCACCCCCTCTACTATATTACTTCCTTCTGCAGTCATGATCTCCTAGGCTCCATCTACCTCTCACATCTGCCATCTGAGAGCAGACCTCTAGAGGACAAATCACATAAGAACTATAGCACTTATATTTAAAGGTATCTGATAACTAACATAGAACATCAAGCAGAAGACTTGACTAGTTCATATTATAATTCGGGGGTGCCTAATATTTTCACATTAAAAATATTAAAATATATTGAAATTCAAAACCTAATTAATGAGGTTCACCGTTTTCATGCATAATATCTTACTTACAAAAATATATTTATTATTTCTATCCACAATTTATCCCAAAGTCAAATGAATGCTTGCTGTTTTATTCCTACATGTGTAAATTTTTATGATCAATGTTATTCTGGTTAGGCATCCTTAATAAATATGTCTTATGACTTCTAAAAAAGACAACATTTAGAGCTACAGAAACAGTAATCCCAGCACTTGGGGTAGGGAGTGAAGATGGAAGGATCATGAGTTCAAAGCCATACTGGGCTTCACAGTTTGGAAACAGTTTAACCACTTGGGACAGATACTGTCCCAAATAAAAAGAAAACAAAAGAAAGAAAAGAAATGTTCACATTTTTTCATTTTGTTTTTTGGTTTTATTTACATTTTAAATAGTTGCCACTGAAAGCACATAGTTCATTGGCCTCCTGCTTTTTGAAGACAGTAGCTGTTAATTTGGACAAGACTGGTTTTACAAAGACTGTGCAATAATTACATGACAGTAATTATCAAATTGGCAAGCTACACCCATTGTTAGCTATGGATTACTCAAGACAGTTTTTCTTTCCTTCCTTTTCAGATTTATTTTTATTTATATGCATGCATGTGTGTGTGTGTGTGTGTGTGAGTGTGTATGTGTGTGTGTGAGTGTGTATGTGTTTGTCTGTGTGTGTGTGTGTGTGTGAGTGTGGTGTGTGTGTGTGAGAGAAAGTGTGTGTGTGTATGAGTGTGTATGTGTGTATGAGTGTGTGTGTATATGTGTGAGTGTGTGTGTATGTGTGAGAGTGTGTGTGTGTGTGTGAGAGTGTGTGTGTGGTATGTGTGTATGTGTGATGTGTGTGTGTGTGAGAGTGTGTGTATGTGTGTGTGTCTGTGTGTGTGTGTGTGAATGTGTATGTGAGTGTGTGTGTGTCTGTGTGTGGGGGGGTGTGTGTGAGTGTGGTGTGTGTGTGTGTGAGAGAGTGTGTGTGGGGTGTGTGTGTGTGTATGAGTGTGTATGTGTGTATGAGAGTATGTGTGGTGTGTGTGTGTGTATGTGGTATGTGTGTGTGGTGTGTGTGAGTGTGTGTGTGTGTGTGTGCGTGTCTGTGTGTGTGAGTGTGTGTGTGGGGTGTGTGTGTGAGTGTGGTGTGTGTGTGTGTGAGAGAGTGTGTGTGGGGTGTGTGTGTGTGTATGAGTGTGTATGTGTGTATGAGAGTGTGTGTGTGGTGTGTGTGTATGTGGTATGTGTGTGGTGTGTGTGTGTGTGAGTGTGTGTGTGTCTGTGTGTGTGAGTGTGTGTGGGGGGTGTGTGTGTGAGTGTGGTGTGTGTGTGTGTGAGAGAGTGTGTGTGGGGTGTGTGTGTGTGTATGAGTGTGTATGTGTGTATGAGAGTGTGTGTGTGGTGTGTGTGTGTATGTGGTATGTGTGTGTGGTGTGTGTGTGTGTGTGAGTGTGTGTGTGTGAGTGTGTGTGTGTCTGTGTGTGTGAGTGTGTGTGTGTGAGTGTGTGTGTGTGTCTGTGTGTGAGTGTGTGTGTGTGTGTGTCTGTGTGTGTGAGTGTGTGTGTGTCTGTGTGTGTGGTGTGTGTGAGTGTGTGTGTGTGTGTGTCTGTGAGTGTGTGTGTGTGTGTGTGTGTGTGGTGTGTGTGTGAGTGTGTGTGTGTGGTGGGAATGGAATTCAGGTTCCCTGCAGGAGCAGCCAGTGTTCTTAACCACTGAGCCACCTCTCTAACCCTCACTGACAAATTTTCAACTAATTTGTTCCAGCACCTGACCAAGTCTTCAGAGATCGACTTAATTCTCTAAGCCTTAACAGTAGTATAGACCTTAACAGGACCACAAAAAAACCCAGCTCTTCACTCATCACATTGTGGAGTGTTTAGAATTTTCAGAGTTATTATTACATTAGGAAAGCTACTCTCCAGCAGTTATGAAGAGGGAAATCCTGACTGTATCATCTGAAAACAGGGTAGATAACAGTAGATGATGTATGTTATTGGATCTAGAATTTATTTCTACAAGGGCAGTTCTCAAAACATAGAAATAAATTGCACTCCCTCACTTATTACCAATCTCCTGATGACAACTGAAAAAAAGTCATCTAACAGACTGCAGCTGCTACTCACATTGAGATTTTCATCATTTCTTTGAGCTAACAAAGGACTTTCTTAAATTGGACTTTTATTACCAGAGGCTACATTGTTATATTTTATGTAATTTGAGGGGAGCCACCAGATAAATTTGTGACAAATTATGTAAATTTGGCAGATGTTTTACTGTGTCAGCATCAGCCTTTCAGGGAAAGGTTTTCTAACTCTTAATGCCTGCGACACTAGACTACTCCAGATGAACTGGAAATGCCTTCTTTGTGCAGTGTGTGAGCAGGGGCTGTTTCTGGGAGAAATGAAAGGAAGAGACAATCTTGAACTTCATCTAGCTCAAGTCTGCTTAGGAAAAACTCCCTCAATAAAATGTCCACACCATAGCAACAGTATGGTACTTATTTCTATACATAATTACCAAGTAATTTTTAAAACTTATTTCAAATATGAAGAAAGTAAAACCTATGGTCATTTAGATGTTTCTCTTAATATTTACCAAAATGCAAGCGAGTTGAAAACTGGGAAACTCTCTGGATTCATGATATACAGAAACAGCCACCCTCTTGAGTTTAAGCTTTGCAATGATTTTATGTTTCTGTTTTGTTGTTTTGTTTTGGACCTAATTTTCCTATTGATTTTGCAAACGGAACACTCCCAACCTGGATAGCATCTCCACACCTAGATGGATATCATTTTTTTTCCATTTTTAACAAATAGAAAAAAACAACAAAGAACCATATAAATGAGGTGACTCATCCATGAATCCAAACCTCTCCACCCGCTGCTTCTCCCTGTTGCAACAGACGTCAATCTATTTCTGAGCATAGTAATTTTCCTTTACCAGAGATTTTGTTTGCTGCAGGACCAGTTACCAGAGGTCCATCAGTATTTTTTTTTTTTTGGAAAAAAAAAAAAAAGAAACTTCTGTTACAGCACACTGTTACAATGTTCTTATTTTTTCAAAATGTCAATTTCTCACTCTGCTGACTTTTTAGACTCTGTCATGGGTATGTATGTATAAGAAAACATACAGCATTGAGTTCGGCAGTATCCACAGTGTCAGGGTCTCTGGGCCACATTCCCCCATCAATAAAGAGGGGCAACATAATCCTATTTGTAATAACTTTGCCTAACTTCTGACAACATACAAATAAGTCACATTGCAATAGAAAAATAGGAACTAATGACTCACAACCGAAAAGCACTTCATTATCCTTACAGGGACAAGGCTCCTCCTCATCCTCATGAGTCTTTTTAGCATTCACTATCCATGTATGTTTACATACATAACATATTTGTCAGAGAAAATTCTAAATCTTCCCTGAACTATATGGGAACCATTATATATTATTAGCATAATCTCAAGGCTGAAGTGAGAGGTGTGAGATTGTAATACAGTAGGTGTGCAGAAATGCTGCTGTTTATTTACATATTGTTTGCATGTACACGTGGGGGCAGACACATGCCATAAGACACTTGAGGAGGTAGCAGACAACCTGGGATCCTCTGATCTCACCTTCCATCATGTTAGTTTCCTCTTCGTGGCTGTGGAAAATACCATAACCAAAAGCGTCTTGGGAGGAAAGGGGTTATTTGGCTTACACTTCTTGATCACAGTTCATCCTTGAGGGAAGTCAGATTGGAACTCATAAAGGAACTGAAGCAGAAACTGCAAAGGAACACTTTCATACTCCCTCTCACACTGACTCATGCTCAGCTAGTTTCCTCAGACAGACCACCTGCCTAGGAATGATTTCACCCACAGTGGACTGGGGACGCCTACATCAACTAACAATCAAAATAAGTTCTTAGAAATATGCTCGGAGCCAATCTGACTGAGGCAACCCCTATATTGATGTTCCCTTTTCCCAAGTGTCTCTAGTGTGTGTCAAGTTCATAATAATAACTAATCAGAACACACCATATGGGATTAAGGGATTGAACTCAGGTCAATAGGCTTGATAGCAATCATCGTTACTCACTGGGCCATCTTGCCGGCCTGGAAATGCCACGTTTAATGGAGTCTCAGCCATTATTGGCTGTAACATTCATCCTCACATCAACACAGTGGTTTGCATGTAGTTTGTCCCTAGTGAACTTATTTTGTAGCAGTGATCTGAGGTGAGGCGTCTTTGCGGGGTATTTGGGGCATAGAGACTCCATCCTCATGAAGAGATTCATGTAGTTCACTAGGAGTGGGTTAGTTATCTCAAGAGCATCTGATCTCTTTCATTTCCTAATTTTGCCTGCTCTCTCACTTACCACCATGCCTGAAGCAGCAAAGGCTCTCACAAGCAGCCACCGAATCTCTGACTCTACCTGAAGAATTGTGACCTCGTGACCTTAACAGCCCTCTTTTTCTTTAAGAACACCCAGTCTTGGGTATTCTAGTATCACAATATAAATGGGCTCAGATGACCAATAAGAAAGAAAAAAATCTACTTATTAATGTAACATGGACTCTCTTTTTAAAAAGATGTAGTGGGGGGGGGGGGTTGCAGGTGTCTGCAGAGTCCAGAAGAGGGTATCATATTCCCTTGTCTTGTTACACTTCTTAAGAGGGAAACTTACTAAGACACCAGATGTTCTAAAGCAGTGATTCTCAACTTTCCTAATGCTGTGACCCTTCAATACAGTTCCTTATGTTGTGGTGACCCCCCCCGCACCATAAAATTATTTTTGTTGCTACTTCTTAACCATAATTTTGTTAGTAGTATGAGTGGTAATGTAAATATTTTTGGAGATAGGAGTTTGCCAAAGGGGTTGCAACTCATTGGTTGTGATCCATTGTTCTAAAGGAAAGTGAAACACTGCATCCTGCAGGGGAATTCATAGAGCTTAGAAAGTAAACAACTCAGAAGCTTCAAAAGCTTCCTAAAACTGACAAGACTCACTAGGCCCCTCTCTCCTCAAGTGTATATGAGCAGTAAGGACCCCTAAAAGATACTCTTAGACAACCCAGCTACCTGGATGTAGCTCAGATCAACTGAACTGTCTGGAAAAAACCTCTCCAGTTATTATTGATCCACCCATAGGCTGTGCAGTGCGCTCCGGGACCTTTTGGGAGCTGCCACCATGCTGGGGTGGGCTTTGGTAAAGTAGCTGTCTTTCAGCCATTTCTGCGCCTGTGAATAACTCCTTGACCATACTTCTATAAGATCCCCAGTGAAACTCATTGGTTCACCAAGTTGGACTTAGTGGTATCCTTTCTTTGAAGTGTCAGTCACTGGTTTCCTATTTGATTAGATGCTTGTTCATGACTCCTCAGGAATAGTGTCACATGAGACCCTGGAACTGGAGTCACAGGTGCATGGTGTGGATACAGGAACCGAACTTGGGTCCTCTGCAAGAGCAGTATTCACTTTGGCCTGCTGAGTCATCTCTCTATCCCCTGAGACATGGACTGTTTGTAAGACTCAGTTTGAGAGATTTCGATGTGGATCGAATACAGGGTTGCGTGCCTTGTATTACATGAAGCACAGTAAGAGACCAGGGTAAATCGGAGGCTCTGTCTGCCTCCTACTGGGAGTTGAAGCTGATTGGGGGGAAGCAGAAGCCTTGCTTCCAGTTAGGATTTAGAGTAGAGGAGGTAACCTCTCAAGCAATCCATGCTTGAGAGACAGTGGAAAGGAAATGGGGTGACATCTTGTAAAACAGCATAGACCTGGTGCCTGAAGTATCCTCTCCTGTTGTATATATTGGAACAGAGTATGTGATAGGGGTAAGAATGGCAGGCCCTCAGGGCTACTGCTGCTCCCTGTGAGTGAGCAGATCTTCTCCAACCTCAGTGAAGGGCAAAATGACCTCATCATCTGCTAGACCACAGGCCAGACAGAGAACAAGGGAGAAATTCCAAGAGCACTGGAGCAGGCCAGGCTGTACCACGTCCGTCAGGGGCAGCCACCAGGCTCAGCTCAGCCTGCAAAATCACCCAGGCAGCAAGGTAACCATTGTCAGGTGTCAGCCAAAAGGGTGGAAGGAGCCACAGCAACCTTGCAGGGAAGGGACAATACCACAAAGAACCAAGACAGAAGAACACAGAACAGCCCCACATAGAACAAAGCCACCAGCTCACAAACCACATCCTGTCAGGTGAAACCTAAAAGATCTCAGTATCTAACTGAACGGCTTGCTTAAAATTTGGTAACTGGATGAAATTTTCTCTTTCTTTCTTTCTTTTTTTTGGTTTTTCGAGACAGGGTTTCTCTGTGTAGCCCTGGCTGTCTTGGATCTCACTCTGTAGACCAGGCTGGCCTCAAACTCAGAAATTCGCCTGCCTCTGCCTCCCAAGTGCTGGGATGAAAAGTGTGCGCCAAAACTGCCCGGCTGGATCAAATTTCCACCTGGAAAGAATTCAAATCAGCTGTTTCTTGGCCACCTGGGAGGCGGAGCTTCATAACCACCAGAGCAATTGCTCTAGACCAGCGGTTCTCAACCTGTGGGTTGTGACCCCCTTAGCAACCTTCTGTGTCCAAAAACATTTACAATATAACTCATTGCAGTAGCAAGAGTACAGTTATGAAGTAGCAACAAAAATAATTTTAGGGTTGGGGTCCCTGAAAGAGGAGTCACCCACACCCCATCAGTACAGAACACACCAAATTCTCAACAAGAGGTGATTTATTACCCTGGAATGGTGGCAGCAAGAAAAGCAATAGAGTGTTTCTGCAGGAGTGGGTTATAAGGGGGGATGGGGAACCTGTGCTAAGGTGAGTTGGTAAATTCTGATTAGACGTGATAAGACAATGAATTTTGATAGTTGAACATTTATGTTTTCTCTCAAGAATGAGTCAGTGACCAAATAAGGGCATAGACCTTGGAGGTTAGCTTCAGGAATATGTTGGTTTTTCACAAGGTGGAGGAAAAAAAGGTAAAAGAACAAGATATGTCTGCCGTGTGTGCCATGCTAGAACCCCTTCAGTCACTACAACACGAAGAACAAGGATCACAGCACCAGGAAGGTCGAGAACCACTGTTTTAGACAATCCAGGGCCTATGTCTCCTCTGTACTTCTTAGTGTGCCAGTTAGGATTATCATCTGGACTCCTGGGAGACAAGCTGTTGGGCACTCCTGTGAGAAAACGTCCATGTTAAGGTTGGCATCTGAAAACATCTGTGACCGTTGACCTGGTTATGTCATTTAGTGAGTGCTGGTGACCTTCCCAGCATCTATAGTGTTTCTAGGAAGGCAGCAATAGGGGTATTGATGGTTGTAGTGGCAGAAGTTGCAATTGCTGGGACAAAAGTAGCTTACTTTTGATAACATTTACCTCTCTTAACTTTTTGCTAGCCTATGGTCAAAAGCTGCTGGTTTCTAGTAATTAATTCCTGAGGTGTTTTAGTAAGTGCTAAAAACTTAACTCCTACTTAACTCTTCCTGTTCTGTGCTAAAAACCCAACTCTTTCTTACTGTTCTGTGCTTAAATAAGTGCTAAATTCTGGCAAATTACAATTAACACATGCTGTTTAGAAGCAGGGAATTGAGTAAAAGGATTTATTCCTTGTGCTTTTTTCTCTGGTAAGTCAGCCAGGAGCCCCTTGCTGACCAGGAAGCTTGTCAACTCTTTTTGAACCAGAGAGAAAAGAAAGGAAAGGAAAGAAATTACTCACACACACACACACACACACACACACAGACACTGGGTGAAGCAGAAAATGGCTGCACTTGTAAATTTGGATGGATGGATGGATAGATGGATGAATGGATGGATAGATGGGGCAGAGTCCCCAAGCCACCAACTTGATTCATTTTTTCTGACCTTTATATATTTTCTTAGACAAGAGTTCTTTATAAAATTGCCTCATAGATGAAATGTTATACAAAAGGGGAATTACAGAAAATGTCAATAGTAAGTTCAAAGCAGTGTTTCATTCTATAAGTTCAAAGCAACAGTTTCACACGGCCTTGTTTTATCACAGTGCACACCTGTGACTTGATCCTTGGACCTGACCTAGAGAATGATTTTCCTTGATCACAAATCTGTCCCGAGCCTATTTCTCTTTTTAGTATAATTGTGAAAGTTCACTGCATTTCTCACTATGCAGCCTTAACTTACTATTATAAGGAGTGGGCGCATTCTATTCATGATTACATCTTTCTAACAACAACAACAGCAACAACAACAAAAACCACCCACCAACTTTCTTCCTAAGATTACTTTAATCAAATCAGGAATTCTGTAAAGTCATTGATTCATTTACACAGCATTAAGTTATGAAAGTTCATCTTTATGTCGATCTCCAGGAAGTCTGCTCAGTAGTGTGAGCTAATGCCCAGGAATCCTTAGGGTATATAAGAGTGACAGGAAAGGCTGCAAGAAGCCATCCTGAGATAAAATCTCTTGGGATCTTGCCTGTCAGCGCTCACCCATCTTAGGCCATGCAAAAGGGTAAGCCACCTCCAAGAAGGTCAGCTGCTAGCCTTAGCCTTTCCTGGATGGCTCCTGACAAATGAGGGAAGATTTGCTTTAGCTATGAGTGGCACTGGTTCCTGAGCAGGGATCCTGGGATGTATGGAGTGAAGAGAACTAGCAGAGCTTGCATGCATTCATTGCTCTCCATCTCTGATTGCAAACGTGACATGACAAGTCCCCAATAAGATGGACTGTGACCTGGAACTGAAGCAGAAATATACACTTTCCCCTTGAGTTGTTTTAGTAAGAACATTTTTTTTCACAGCAACAAAGGGAAAGAAACCGAGACAGTGAATATAGGCATACCTGACTGAATAAGGGGGTGTGGCTTCTTTTCTGCTGAATCAGCTTGTGTTGCTAGTGTCTTGATCTCCACTGGCTTCCCTTAATCTCCTTCCTCTTGCGAATTTCTCAGTACATTAGCTCTCATAGTGGCTTCTAACTGGCTGTTATGGCACACACCTATAACCCCAGCACTAGGGAGGCAGAGTCAAGAAGCCTGCCACCAGGCCAGTGGGAGGTTGAGCTTTATCTAAAGCTATACCCTCAAGTCTGATGACCTGAGTGTTGGGATCCACATGGGGAGGATGGGAGAACTGACTCCCATAAATTGTCTTCTGACCTCCGTGTGCTCATGATCACTCATGTACACCTGACACACATACAGATTAAATAATAAATAAATAAATATAATTAAAAAAATATTTCCACAGGTTCAAGACCAGCCTGGACATATATAGTGAGTTTGAGAACACTCAGGGCTACAGAGCAAGGCCCTGTCTCAGAGAACAAAAGCAAAGTGTGCTGGGTATCAACACCGGGAACATCAGGACACTGGTCAGAAATGCAAATTGTTGCTGGAGAGATGATGGCTCAGTGGTTAAGAGCACTGACTGCTCTTCCAGAGGTCCTGAGTTCAATCCCCAGCAACCACAAGGTGGCTCACAACCATCCATAATGAGATCTGACACCCTCTTCTAGTGTGTCTGAAGACAACTACAGTGTACTTACATATAATAATAAATAAATCTTTTTAAAAAAAGTGTGAATTGTTGGCCTCAGCCAAAATGTAGCAGAAACTGGAGGGGACCAGCGACCTGTCTTTTGATAAATCACTCAGGGACCCTGATGCTTGATGAAGTCTGAGAGCCGTTGGTATCCCATTTCTGCCTCTGTAGGACACCTGACACTGTCTTTTTTTTCCCCCTTAAGACAGGATCTCACTCTGTAGCCCTGGATATCCTGAAACTCACACCATAGACCAGGCTAGCCTCAAACTCACCGAGATTCACCTGCTTCTACTTCTTGAGTGCTTGGATTGAAGGTGTGTATCACCTTATTCCCAGCACACGTTCTGGTCTGAGTTCTGCTCTTAGGCACTTGACTTTCCATGTCATAGGCTTCTTGTCCTTACCGTACACCCCAACAGATCCCTGAGACATCCCTCTTGGTTTCCCGTGGCTTGGTCACCTGGCTCACCACTCCTCTTCAAGCGCTTCCTAAGTCATAATTCTTTCAGTACCCATATGTAAGGGATCATGGTAGCATATAGTTTTTGATCTACCCACCTTTGCTCTGGGAAGTGGCCAAGCTCTCAGCCCCCACCTGGCTTCTCTTGAATCCTCAGATAAAACACACACACACACACAGTTGTTTCTTTTCAACTTGCTTTCTTGGCACAGTTTCTGGGTGCTACTCTCTTCTGCCTGGAAAGCAAGCCCTTATCAATTTCTTATCTCTGCCTCTCCCACCTGCCCTAAACTTCAGTCGATAAACTCCAGAGTCTGACCACCACCAAAGGAGTGGCCTAGATGGCCACTCTGTTTTGAGATCTCACATGACTCTTAGTTCTTCTCTCTCCAAAGCATGGTGAACCTTGTTCTCCTTCCTCACATCTCCCTGCCTGCTTTCAGGGACCCAGAAGTCCTGCCTATCCCTTCTGCCCAGAAATTGGCCCATGGCTTTCTTTACTGACAGATCAAGAACCAGTTGGGGAACAGGATCTTAGCATCAGAATCCCTTCCAACAGATGGTTTTCATATCCCCAGCCTCTTACTCAACATCATTCCTGTCCCAACTTCATCATCTCTCCATGATCACAGCCCCTCATGTCAGCTTCCCACAGCGTCCTTGCTGCCTGACATCCACATGTCTCTCTATTGTGTGTTCTAACTCTGCTTTCTGCTCCCATAATGCCACTGACTGATGACTTGTTGCAGAGTCTGCCTTTCCCGTGTCCTGCTTCCCTTCTTCTTTAGTGAGGTTGGAGCCCATCACCACAGTCACACCCTTTGCTCTCTGTTATTCATATGGGAAACTCCAACCCTGGTGAAATCCAATGCTTACCTACCACAGCTGTACCCCTGACCAGTCTTACAGGAGAAAACAGTAAAGTCACACCGAGCAGTCCCTATCCCTGTTCCGAGCCACAGAGTTCAGCTGAGCATTCCATTGCTCCATTAGTCCTCCCACTTCACTCAGTCCTCCTTTCCTTCCCCAATGCAAAGGCATCCTTCCAAGGCCTTCTCATTCTGCCCATAGCCATGGTCCAGTGGATACACTGGACCAAGGGATGATTCATGCCTGGGCAGGAAATAGAAGCAATCAGAACAATTCCACAAATGCCTGCCAACTTGCCTGGCTTGCCTTCTGTGAGGGACACATCTCCCTAGTAGGTCTCCTGGGAAGATCTACATATATCCACTTGTAGTCTCTAGTTCTTTCTTGTTCTCTCTTGAACCCTTTGCCTTTGCTCACATTGATGCATCAAAATGGCTCTTGTTAAGGTTCTCTGTAACCTTCAGGGGTGTGTGCCCCCCATTTGCATCTTCAGCATTTAACCAGTTAACAACTACCATCCCCACAGTACCTTCGATGCCCCAGCATCTAAACAATAAAGTGTCTTAGAACTCAGACTTGAGTGACAACCCTCACATGCAAGTTTTCCACTTCAGCTTGAACTCCAAAGTCTAAGTCCTACTGCCTAGACATCTACACTGGTATAAACAGATACTTTTTGGCCTATGTCCAACATCATGTACATAGAATGGCCCTAGCTGCTGAGTGGAAGAAGCAGAAATGAGGCAGGAGCACTGGTGAGAAAGTCACAATGGAAGCATAAATTAAAGATAATCTCTAGTCTAAACCATACCTGATTTCAAATGTGATATGATGGCCTCATGATACAGCTCACAGACTACTTCCAAGGCCACGCCCAGACAGGTTCAGAACAAGTGCACTTTGATAATGGCAGCAACACAGACATCAGAATACATCTTCACAAGATGACAACACTTGAATAAATGTATGTTTGGCTATTAAAAAAAAAAGACTATACGGGGAACCATTATAGTGTAGATAAGAAACAACAGTGTTGTAAACTCTAGAGGTGGGGGTAGAGACAAAGTGGACACTGTTGTGTTTTATAAAAAAAGAAAAGGAAGCAAGGGACATGTTCGGTAGAGGCGTGGTATGATGAGGTGGAAGGGGGTGCCTCTGTGGGCTCATGCTGAGGCATCCCTTCCCCTGAGGTACCAGCCATATAGTATGGAATAGAGTTTGTTTAGGCATGGGGATGGGAGTTGAGGGAGTAGAGACAGAGAAAGGCAGAGAGAGAGAGAGAGAGAGAGAGAGAGAGAGAGAGAGAGAGAGAGAGATTGGAGAGAAGAGAGTAGTAGAGACTGGTCATGAACATGTGTAGAGAGTGAAGAGAGTAAGAGAGCAAGAGAGTAAGAGAGGAGGGGCAAGCAGCCCTTTTTACAGTGAGTCAGGCACACCTGGCTGTTGCTAGGTAACTGTGGATTAGAGCCTAGAAGAAATGCTAACAGACACAGAGTTGTGATCCTTGGTTGGAAGTACAGAGAAAGAAAGATGAGCAACATGAGTCCCAATTACAGGATGAACAAGAGGAAAAGTGATGGACTGTCACATGCTGTGGGGAACAGGACTGAGGTTAGTTCGAGTGGCTTAGAAATCTGCAAAGGTGAAAGTTCATTTTGATCTACATCAGATGCTCGACCAATCTAGTTGGTGACATAAATTAGTTTTGATGTTAGAAACTCAAATTTACAAGACAGGATCTGATTTAAAATACAAGATTAGGGAGTGGGCTGGGGAGGTGGCTCAGAAGTTAACAGCTCTTGTTGCTCTTGCAAAGGTTTCAAGTTTAATTCCCAGCACCCACATGGAATTTCAAAGTTACAAGTTAATTACAGTTCCAGAGGATCCAAGACCCTCTTCTGGCCTCTGTGGGTACCACACACATATGTATACAATTATATACACAGGCAAAATATTTGCATAAAATGTTGAAAAATAGATCTTTTCTAAAGGAAAGATACTACTGAGTAATAAAATGGGGGGATGGGAATGTGCTCCCACTTGCAGTGCTGCAGACTGGTCTTAGGATCGTTCACATGGATTCCAGTGGGTTCCACCGCAGTTTTAAAAAGGGACCTCAAAATGAGGCAATATGGATATCATTAGCACGTTTGTCAAGAGTAGTTTCACTGAGAACGAGGGGAGTGTTAAAGTATCCAGACAACAAAGGAAGGGCTGGCATCTAGCAGGGCAGATGTATTAGTTACTCTTCTCATTGCTGAAAAGAACAAACTTACGGTGAATGTCGTTGGGCTCACAGCTGGAGGAGTTACAGTCCACTGTGGTGGGGAAGCATGCGGCACCCAGTCCCTTCACACAGTCAGCCAGCTGAGATAAGTGGGTGCTGGCACGCATCTCAGTTTCTCCATTTCATTCGGTTCTGGACTCCAGACCTTGGGATGGTGCTACCCACGTGCAGGGTGGACTTTCACTCCTCACTTAGACCACCCTGGAAACACCAGTGGACATGCCTCCTAGGTGGTTTGAAAACTAGACAAGTTGAGAGTAAAGACTGACCATTACAGCAGGCTAACTTTTTCACTGACAGAGAAGGAAGAGAAGTGCCCAAGCATGTCCACAGAGCTCTAAGAGGAGATGAGGGAACACAGGCTGTTGCCTTTTTATAACCTCAGTAAACCAAGATGTGAGGCACACAAACAGGCAGACAGAAGACATCAACTACTCAGGGTGCTAACACAGGAAGATCCCAAGTTCAAGACCCCCAATGGGCTACATGGTGAGTTCTGGCCACATATGCAGCTCAGGGAGATTCACTTCACAGTAAATACACAGAAATGGGTAGAGCTACAGGTCATCAGTAGAACGCTGAGGCCCGAATTTAACCCCAAATGTCACAAAAAGGAGGAAGAGGAGGCCTCACAGAAAGGAAATATGCAAAGCAACTATGGAAACTGAGAGAGACCTGAGCACAGGAGAAAACCCTTTTTTTGTAAAAGAGAAAACTAACAGAACGGGCACTTTCTCCAGAAAGCAGCATGTGCTAGTGGGCATGAAGGATATTAGCTGGGTCATGAGCATCAAACTCCACGCTCGTTTTCACTCAGACTGAAAGGACGTGCATAGTGTAGGTGTTGCGGAAATCATATAGTGTGCAAATGTAAGCCTTTATCTCGAAATGATAAGATGAGATTTATGGAAACACTAAGGAAAAATCAATCAGTGGAAATTCTGCTAATTGTCACTTCCATGAAACCGTTTCCTTACTTTGAAATCCATCTGGATGTGATCACAGGGCAAGAAGGCCTTTGCAGACCCAAAGTACACACACTCCTTAGGAGACACAAACAGAGGAAATGGCCCCTCCATAAATCTGTCAGCCAGCGAGAAAGCCCATTCCTACAGTTACAAAGGCCTTATCTGCGGCTGCTTCCTCAAGCAGGGACACAGAGTTGCTGGAATCCCAGACTGAGTGTGAAGAGAGCTAAGCACAGTTCCACATGAACCATAAAAACTTCATGGGCCAGAGTTGTGTGGTCACGGAGAGAGAATTCAGTAGTTTTGAATGGCACCCTCACAGTGGACCCTGCTTCCTTCCTTGGGTGTGGAATCACCTTCCTGGTCTTTCTAGCTCATTGCAGTTTGACTTTATGTTGTCTCTTCAAAGAGGAAGGACAGTTAACATCTGCCTCATGACATTTTTCTGCAGTAAACATCTCCAGTTCCATGCTGGGGTTAAGATTATGGTTATGGTTAGGGTTAGGGTTACAGTTAGTTAGGGTTAGGGTTAGGGTTAGGGCTAGGGCTAGGGTTAGGGTTAGGGTTAGGGTTAGGGTTAGGGTAGGGTTAGGGTTAGGGTTAGGGTTAGGGGGTTAGGGTTAGGGTAGGGTTAGGGTTAGGGTTAGGGTTAGGGTTAGGGTTAGGGTTAGGGGGTTAGGGTTAGGGTAGGGTTAGGGTTAGGGTTAGGGTTAGGGTTAGGCTTAGGCTTAGGCTTAGGCTTAGGTTTAGGCTTAGGCTTAAGGTTAGGCTTAGGGTTATGGTTGGGGTTAGTGTTATGGTTATGGTTATGGTCATGGTCATGGTCATGGTTAGGGGTAGGGTTAGGGTTAGTGTTATGGTTATGGTTAGGGTTAGGGTTATGGATGGGGTTAGTGTTATGTTTATGATTATGGTCATGGTCATGGTTATGGTTAGCGTTAGGGTTAGTGTTTTGTTTATGGTTATGGTTAGGGTTAGGGTTAGGGTTAGGGTTAGACTTAGGGTTAGGGTTACGGATAGGGTTAGGGTTAGGGTTAGGGTTAGGCTTAGGGTTATGGTTATGGTTATGGTTATGGTTAGTGTCATGGTTAGGGTTAGTGTTAAGTTAGGCTTAGGGTAAGGCTTAGAGGTTAGAGTTAGGGTTAGGGTTAGGGTTAGGGTTAGGGTTAGGGTTAGGGTTAGGGTTACGGATAGGGTTAGGGTTAGGGTTAAGGTTAGGCTTAGGGTTATGGTTATGGTTATGGTTATAGTTATGGTTATGGTTAGTGTCATGGTTAGGGTTAGTGTTAAGTTAGGCTTAGGGTAAGGCTTAGAGGTTAGAGTTAGGGTTAGGGACCTTTCTTATGTCCTTCCCAAATATTTGATTGCATCTGTGTCTGATTATATTGAAAATTGCAACTCCAAGAATGGAACAGTTACCTGTGAAGCTTAAGGGGACACCCAGATAAACATCATTTGGACAGGTTCATTTTGGTAATATTATACTTATTGTTGATATAAATTGATGTGTTTAATAGATGTCAAAGCAATCTCTCATTCACAGTGTTAGTGTACCCACTGATGCCTTCACTCTTGGCAATAACTTCCTACTGCCAGCTCATTGTATGGGCTGAACAATGGTTTCCCCCAAGATGTACGTGGCATAAATCCTGGAGAGATGTTACACTGAATGTCAGAAAGGGCTTTGTAGTCACAATCAAGGGTCTTGAGAAGGGAACACTGACCTAGATTCATTGAGGGACCCCTCAGTAATCATGAGAGCTTTTAGAAGGAGGCAGCAGGTCCAGATGTGACTGCAGAAGTGATCTCAGAGAACCACGGCAAGAGCTCTGAGCAGCTTCCAGAACTGGAAAAGTGTAACTGTGAATTCCTCTAGGATGTTACAATTACAGTAACTTGCTAGACTGAAAATAGGGACCAAGCTACTCATATTTAGTCTGGTGAACATCTTGTTAATCTGTACAATAGCTGAACCCCAATGATACAGTCTACCCTTGGCCTATATAAGTTCTGCCAACTATGTGTCAAATATTTTTAAGAAAAAGAAAGGAAGGAAGGAAGGAAGGAAGGGAGGGAGGAAGGAAGTGAGTTGGGGGGAGGGAAAGGAAGAAGGGAAGGCAAAGGAAGGGAAGGGAAGGAGAGGAAGGGAAAGGAAAATTGTGTCAAATCCAGACATGACTGCAGTCTGAAGGGTAATTGTGAATGTAAAGCTAGACTTGCTACATAAAAGACCCTTTAAAAAAAAGTGTTATTGGAGAGATGGCTCAGCAGTTAAGAGCACTGGCTGTTCTTCCAGAGGACTAGAGTTCAATTCCCAACACCACATGGTGACTCACAATCATCTGTAGCTCCAATCCCAGGGGACCCAACACCCTCTTCTAGCCTCTACAGGCACCAGGAATGCAAGTAGTGCATAGACATACATTCAGGCAAAACATCTGTACACATAAAGATACACAAGTGTGTGTGTGTGTGTGTGTGTGTGTGTGTGTGTGTGTACTGAGTAGACCTTTTGTTGTTCCCTTAACAGCAGAGCATAGAAAGTATTGACTGAGGACCTACATTGAGCTAGGTGTTAGACAGCATTTAGAGATGGCCTGCAGATGACGAGAGAGGTATGGGATGCTTGCTTCATCTTTTCCTTCAACTATGAATAAGTTATTAAAACCTGAATCTAATACCTAAGCATGCATAAGTTCTCTACCATCATTAGCCTGACATTTTATAAGTATATCTTCATATATCTTCATGTGTTCTTGTCAAGATACTGTTAACTATGGGGGAAAGAGAAAAATTCATGGAAGGGATGTTCTCTCTCCAGATTTGGGGAATCACTACCTTTCAGTAGCTTTACTGTAACTCATTCAAAATTCCCAAAAGACTTTGTACTAATGCTGTGAACTGGTGCCCACTTTTTGGACAGAAGCCAGTCAAAAAGGAAGTTCACCCATGGACCCTTGGTAGGTTTGTGTTGGTGTCACATGACCATGGTTTCCTTTACTACAGTCTTGAAAAGAACTGATCATGGGCTCACTGGTTTCAGTCTGATGAGTACTGATTATCTTTTTTAAAGGACAGATGATCATTAATGCTGAAGAAATGGCAATTGACTGCATGCTATCTTTTTAAAATGCTATTAAAAGTGAACTTACTCTCACTGTCTTCTCCTGAAGATGCTCTTAGAACGTTAGTACAGAAATACATGATCAGAGATAACCAAAATGGTGTCTAGGTAACTTCTTAATCGACTTCTCATTCCTGCCTTGTAATATTTTTCAAGGAGCCAGTGTTTTAAGTATTGGCAATTCAGGGTTTTATGTTTCTCTGAGACAGGATTTTGCTTTATAGTCCAGTCTGGGCTCAGACAGTAATTAATCTTCCTATCTCAGCCTCCCAGGCATGCATTACCACTCCTAGCTAAGTTTTAGGGATATTTAAAATTATTATTCATTTATTGTGTATTGGGGAGGCAGGTCACCATAAACACACAGAGTTCAGAAGACAACATTTAAGAATCTCTTCTCTCCTTCACTGTGTGGATCAAATGGAGGTCACTGGGCTTAGTGACAAGCACTTTACCCCTGAGTCATCTTCCCAGGTCAAGTGTTGGGTTTCGGTGAAGCTAACTGACAAAGTGTCTACGCTTTTGCTCTAAAGTAGCAATGCTCTGTCTAACCTGCTTCCGGTCACCAGTCACCATGCTCCAAGCAGAGACTTCTCTTCAGCTTTCTCTCTGAAGACACTGATGGCTCATTCAGGTCCAGGCAGTCTTGAAGTAGGCTGGGTACTACTATAGTTAAAGAGATGTTAAAATATATAAAAATATGTAAAATGGAACCTACAAAACCACACGTTGAAAACGTGTTCAAGGAAAGTCATTGTTAGATTTCAAACCCAGACAAATGCTTGAGATGAATATTTAATACATCAAAGCAGATGCTGGCCACCCGATTCCCCCTGTGTCCCTCAGTCCCTACCAGTTACAGAGTCCTCCTGGCTGGTATACCATACCACCTACCTTAAACTTCTTCAGCCTAGAGGGCTTGGCTTCCCTCTCTGCAGCTGTCCTTCCCTATATAATCCAACCATTTCACTTACAAGGCCCTTTCTCTATTCTGTTTTAGGTCTCTGGCTCCTGCACTTGGTTTCCCTCTCTCCCCTCTCCTCTCTCCTTTCTCTCCTCTCCCCCTCCTCACATGACCTAGCTCAGGGTCATGTCAACTCTGAACTCTCCCAGACATCCCCGCCTCTGACTATGCCCTCCCACGTGTCTCTAATAAACTTTCTCTTCCTTTTTTTTTTAAATTCAGTCATCTCCTTCATATTTAATAAAAAACAATGTGATATTTATTTGTAATTGTGACATCTTTATTGTGTGATTTGTCCCCTTAGTAGCATTTTGACATCCAGACAAAACATGAAGCATCAAAAACAACCAATAATTTCACTGGTGAACTAAAGAATGTAACCATATATTCTTTTAAATATTATCAACGAGAATATCCCTGTACGATGAGTTGGAAACCAGATTTTCAAAGGTGTTTCAGATCTCTCTGTCTCTTTCCCCTCATAGATTATAAAGTCAGTCTACTGATGTTGAGTCAACATCTTTAAGAAAGCAAAGGAGCAACAACCTTCAGTGTCTGCTGCACAAAGCAAAGGCAAGGGCTCCCATATGACATTTTGCCTTCCACTATGTGAATGTACATACCGTTATAGTTTAAGATACATCTGTGAAGTGTGTAGCAAAGTGATTCCATCATGGGGGAACATCACAGAGCATGCTCAGAGACTAAGATGTCTGTGATGTCACCGACTGATGTGATCTCATAGGCCACCATCTTTCGTACGTCTCTAACTGGCCAAGACCTCTCTACTCACACACATGAGTGTGAATGTGTTCCCAGTTGCAAAAGGAGGACCTCCAGTCACACAGGTGAGTGTGAATGCGTCTCCAGTTCCAAGACAAGTCTGTTTCTCTTCCTGGTGCTGCTGTGGGGAAGGACTCACATACTGTCAGTGAAGTCTCCTTAAAACACACATAAGAAAGTAGACCTTCCATGTGTTCTCACAACCCTATCAGTGGGGATATATCCAAAGAAGATGCAAGTAGAATGTCAGAGACATCTGTGCCCTCAGGTTTAGTGCTCCCTGAACACAACAGCTAAGACATAGAATTGACACGGATGGCATATGTGCACAATGGAATGATACCAAGCTATGAAAAAAAATGAGATTCCATCATTCAGAGTGACACAGGTGGGACAGGCCACACTCGCATTTATCCTGGCAGGCTCTGGCTGGGGCAGGAACTGTGTGAGGGGCATGGAAGGCGCAGCAGGGGCCTGACATATCCACTGCAGGGTGGAGCTTACTAACAGGCTTCTGAGCTGTTCTGGCTCAAGCACTCTGAACTTCACATGTAAGGTCTGTAAAGAACATGTCAATAACTGTCTGAGCTGGGGCTCTCAATCTTCCTAATGCTACAACCCTTTTACAGTTGCGGTGACCCCCCCAACCATAAAATTATTTTCATTGCTACTTCATAACTGTAATTTTGCGACTGCTAGGAATTGTAAATATCTGCTTTGTAGGCTATCTGATATGTGACCCCTTTGAGAGTGTCCTTGAACCTCCCAAAGGGGTTTCAACCCACAGGTTGAAAACCAATGCTCTATTGGCACAGTCTGTCAACCCAGCTACTCAGGAGGCCGAGGAAGGTTTTAATGTTCAAAGTTGCCTGGGATACAGTTCAAGTCTAGAGAGAGCTTACTGAGACCCTGCCTTAACATGAACTTTTAAAAGAGCTGGGAATGTAGCTCAACAGTTGAGCATTATATCCAGTATACACCAGACCCCACTCCAGTTCTCAGAGCTACAAAAACTGACATTTAATTTAAAAACACATTCTTTCTTTAGAGTGGTTAGGAGTGACACATAAACAAGTTCAGGCAGATCTGTCACATAGCACCCGATAGGCATGTCACATAGCACCCAACATGTCACATAGGACCCAACAGACATGTCACATAGCAACCCGACATGTCACAAGGACTCAAGCCATTTGTTGGTTCTCAGCACTGTCCCTAATACTCAACTGGTGAGAAAGCTGCAGACCCAACACCATGGAACAGTTTTGTGAGATAAAAAACAAATGACTATTCACAGCAGGTTATCAACCAACCAAATCTCTCCTTTTCCCACAAAATCCAAGCCCAGGAAAAGTAGAGTGATTACCTAAAGCTCACACAGAGGTTGCAGGGAGTGGGTCCGTGCTCTTGAGCACACAGAGAGTTTCAGAATCTAGCCTGGAGCCAGGGGCTGTGGTTCTTGCCTAGAATCCCAGCTTGGGAAGAAGAGGATCAGAAGCTCAAGGTCATCCTCAGCCACATAGTGAGTTCTAGGCTAGGCTGGGCTACACCAGACCCTGTGTCTCATTCTGCCAATAATCAAGTTCTGAGGCCAATAGGGGTCAAATCCCAGCACTTCTATGTGGAGCTCTTTGAGTATGGAGCACCCTGGTTTCATAACAGTCCCTGCTTCGTGGACGGTTGTTATTGAGATCACACTGCGCATCTGTCAACAAATGTCGATTCTCCTTATTAGTCTATTTCCAACAGAAGTGTGAGATCTTCTGGAGACATTGCTCAGTGATTAGGAGCCATGGTTCCTCTTGCAGAGGTTTAATTTCTAGCATCCGCTTGGTGACTCACAAACTCTAGTTCCAGAGGATCTGTTCCAGAGGATGCCTTCTCCTGGCCTCTACAGACTCTAGACAAATATATTACTTATACATATGTATAGGCAAAATAAAACCCCATACACATAAAATAAAAATAAATCTTAATATTTACTTGCAATTATTTATAGGAGTATATGTGTCATGATTCACTTGTGGAGGTCAGAGGTCAAACCAAGGGAGTCAGTTCCCTCCATCCATCTTGTGAACTCCATGGATTAAAGTCTTAATGAGGCAACTCACTGACTTGAGAGCTTCGACACTGAGTAAAATAGAGGTTTCCTAAGAACATCGGGAGCTCTCAACTTAAAATAATACTTTACTCTCTGGATGAGGCCTGGAGAGTATCATGGCAGACATCCACTTAGAAGTGGTGGTGGATGCTTTTATCATGCACATGAATAAAGGTACTCTGTCATGCGAGGCCCTGTTTCATGTCAAAACTCCTTCTCTAAAAACTAATTGTGGCCCAAGGAGGCCCTGGGCATGAGTCCTGTTTCAACTCTCTGGGAATTAGGAATCCAGGGCTTGTCTGTGCTGATCTTGTGTAAGGTGGATCCACAGATGACCGACAAACAGCCATACTGGAGCTACACCCACCCAACCATCTATTTATCTGCTTCATATCATCAACTTTGACACAATCTGGCCACAGAAGGCCATACCTGATGACGGGGAAGAGGCAGGGTGAGTGGACAAATGAATGATCGAGCGGCTGCTTGGGCCCGTGTTTGCTCGCTGTGTCAAGGTCATCCCCAGCGGCTCTGGCCTGTGTTCCTGAAACCATAGGAACTCAGAAGGTTGAGGCAGGAGGATAATCATAATCTCGAGGCCTATCTGTGCTACAGAATGAGTCAGTGGATAGCCCAAGCCTTGTGTGGGACTCTAAGAGAGAAGCAGAAGGAGGCTTGGGGCTTATACCCCACTGGCACTGAGGCTTGCGAGCACCAGCAGGGAGCTTGCCTAGCTGCCTGTAGCCATAGGTTCAATCCCTGGCATGGAAGAAAAGGAAGAGAGAAAGAGAGGGAGGGAGAAGGAGGGGGAAATTTAACTTCCACACAAATTTTATGGAGCAGCTGAGGAACTAGAGTTTGAGGCCCTTGGCTTGTTCCTCAACACTAGAGAGATTGGGAAGAAGGAAGGAAGAGTGGGAGGGAGGGAGAGAGGAAGTGAGGGAGGGAGAGAGGAACTAACTTCACCCTAAAGAACAAATGTACTCACATAAGAAATGCAAACCTTTGCTTAGAGGGGAAGCAATTAGCTTAGGGTTCTGTGTTGGGTCAAAGCAAAAGTGGGCCCCTCCCCCATGCGACCTGATTATATCCTAAGTAATTTCTTTGTGTGTGTGTGTGTGAGAGAGAGAGAGAGAGAGAGAGAGAGAGAGAGAGAGAGAGAGAGAGAAGTTAGGAACTCAAGGGTCTATTCTCATTTGAAAACCCGGTGTTGCATAGTCATCTAAAGGCTCTGAAAAGGTGTGCAACAATTTTGCCTGTATAACTCTCAGCCAGAGTTTCCTAGCTTATTTGAATACACACAGAACATTTCCTGGCCAGCACATTAACACCCTGCCAAACAAGTTTCTCCCCACCCAAGTTAGGGAACTGTAGATAAATGCATTGACATTTTCTTTCTTTTCTTAAATCCATTAACTTTCTGATGTTTTAATATAATTTTTTTCCTTTTACTTACTTTAATGTAATTCCTGATAATTAAAAAAAAATTGTCTCACTTTGCTGGCCCCTCTGTCCAATTCCTTGTCTGGGGGCACAAGAACTTAGGACCCCTCTTAAGTAACTCACTGAACTCAAAAAAATTCTAATGGTGAACAGCCCCTTCTCCTCTAGGACTATGTGGGATGGGGGCTGCCTTGTTACCTAATCTGTCTCCATCTGTTAGAAAAAACGCCATCCTTAGCACAAAGACTTTCCAAATGATTAGGCCGGCGGCTGTGTGAACTCTTACTTGGACATGTAAGCTCTTACCCATCATTTGTTGGCCAACAATCCAGATGGCCTGCTGAGCCTCTCACTGACCATGCATCGCTCTCCAGAGGATCCACGCGCAGCCCACTGCTTCCTACACACAGTAGGGCTGTCTACCAGCAGTCTGTAGTAAGTCCACCAGTGACTGCTTTTTGTTTGGAGTTTGTGTGGTGCCATTTTGGTCTGAAGGACACAGTGGGCAGTGTGGCAGGTGGGAGGGGCCTCCCTCTTGGCTTGTTTTGCCGTTTTGTTGCCATTGTTGTTTTGGTTTTTGAGATAAGGTCTTACTCGGTAGCCCTGGCTGGCCTGACCTTGCTATGTAGACCTGTTACAGATCATGCTCCATGGGTAATGTGCACCCTGGAATTCTAAGGGAACTATTTAGAGTCACAGTCCCGTTTGGCTTGTTAAAATTTCTTATCTCATCTGGCAGTGGTGATGTATGTCTTTAATCCCAGCACTAAGCAGGCAGAGTAGGCAGATCTCTGAGTTTGAGGCCAGCCTCTTCTACAGAGGGAGTTCCAGGATAGCCAAGGCTACACAGAGAAACCCTGTCTCAAAAAATAAACCAAGTTCTTATCTCCTTCAGCTGAACTGGATCTAAACTGTGTAGCAGCTCAGGGCTAGACTGATTGCTTAGAGACTCTACATTCAACCCTCAGCATGAGATAAAGAGAAAGAAAGAAGAGAGAAGGAGAGGAAGAGAAAGAGGGAGATATGGAGAGAGACAGAGTGAGACAGGGATGGGGTGGGGAGGGGTGGATCTCTGACTGGAGAGATGGCTCAGTGGTTAAGAGCATGGGCTGCTCTTTCAGAGGACCTGGGTTCAATTCCCAGCACCCATATGGTACTATTTCTCAACCATCTGTAACTCCAGTTTCAGGGGATTCAACACCCTCATACAGATGTACTATGATCATAATCCCTCCCAATGATTCTCTTATCTTCTTTCTCCCACTGACCCTCTTCTTTTCAATCAAACCCCCCTCCTACTTCCATATGTGCATAGATGTGCAGGTATGCTCGACTGTATGTGTGTATGAGGAAGCTGGAAGCTAGCGTTGGGTGCCATTCTCTGTCACGCCCACATTGTTTTTACATTTATTTTTTGAGACAGGCTCTCTCTGTGTAGCCTTGGTTGTCCTTGAACGGCATGACTGAGCACCTGGCTCTCATGTTATTTTTTGAGATATTTCTTACTGAGTCAGGAGTTTATTACCATTTCAGAGGGGTGAGCTGGCCAGTGAGTCCTTGAGGTCCTCCTGTTTCAGCCTCCAGCCTGGGGACTGCTCACTGCAACACCTGGCTTTCATGTGGCTGCTGGGACTCATGCCTAGGTTCTCAGGACACTGCATCTTCCCAGCCTCTCCTCAAGTAACTTTTAGATACAGAAATAACTGTCATTTGCGGTTTATTCAGTCTAAAATTCTGATGAAGAGGTTTCTCTAGAAAGCTGCCTTTAACTTATGAAACAATCTCCATGTAGTTGTGAAACTACAGAGCCAGACAATTGCCCCAAACAGCAACCCACAATTTATAAAGTACTTCCACATATATCACCGCAGGGGCCTTTTCTTCTTTCTGTATTTCTCTATTTAGTGTCTTTTTTCTATAAGAATGTGTCTGCTGCTTACTGGGTTTCTGGTCCAGGAGTTAATATAAAGAAACCTCTGACAGAGTGCACAGTTAATACATCAACAAGGTACACAGGAATACAAAATATGAGATGTTAGTCACAGTGCAATGAACTCAGCAGGACCATTAACATGCTCTGGAGGCCTAATTTACAATTTTAACACTATTTGGGAAGAAGGGGTATTGGCAAAGTTAATGTCAATACTGATATATACATACATACATACACACACACACACATACACACATATATAATTTTTAATTTATTTATTTTAATTTATTTAAAGTTGGGTTTTCACCATGTAGCCCAGGGTGGATTCAAACTAGTTATCCCTGCCTCAGATTCTATAGTGCTAGGATTACGAATGTGTGTCACCATTCCCGGTATACTGAATGTTTAAGTTTGAAGATGTCAGGTTCCTAGAAGTGTAAAACTGAGGGCCCAAAGGTGTGTTGGGAAGCTTCTGCAGCCCCCTACTGCTGAACCACAAGGATGGTTGGGGAGAGACAGGAAGAGAGGCTGGAGATGCGAGCAGATCCCGTGGCTTAAAACCCTCATAGCATTTTTCACAATGACTGTATCTGAAAATCTTGCAAGTGAAACGTGCACTGGGGAGGGAAAGGTAGGAAGACTGCTATGAATTTGAGGTCAGCCTGTGCTACAAAGTGAGACCCTGTCTTGAAAGGAAAGAAAAATGGAATGGCAGTCCTGGAAGAATGCGTAAAAACTGAATGTTTTTATTTCCCTACTTCCCTTTACTAGGAAAACCCAGGACCATTTTTATCTTTCCTGTGACTTGGGGCTTGGCATTAGAGCACAGCTTCACAGTAACGAAGGGTCGTGGGAGCCGTCGTTGTAGCGGCTCCCGGGGGCTCAGCCGTGGCTTGAACAATACTGAAAGCAGTGCAGGTGGTGACCGTGGGCCACTGAGCAGCACTTGAGAGCGTGGACTCACTGTTGGGCTGGGTGTGAGATGTACAATAGGGAAGGCCAAGCATAGGCAAGGGCAGAAGAAGAGAGGAATCCACAACGATGTGAGGGGTGGGTGGTGGTGCGGAGAGAAAGACAGAAAAGAGCGTGAGGAAGAGCGGAAGGGAAGGCAGAGTGGAAGGGAAGGCAGAGGGGAGAAAAGGACAGAAAAACTTGCTAGACTGAAAGACCATGTGACAAGGAACGTGCTATATCGATTAATATTGGAAACATTATCACTGCAAGAATAAAAAGAAGAGACCGAGGCTCAGACCAATTAATGTAAGATCTACCAGTCTAGCAGATTGGTTTTATATCTTTTACTTCAAAGTCCGACACTTCCCTAGCGTAGTGTCCCACCTTTCAGTTTAAAGTAAACACCTGGACTTAAATCAGAAATCAGGCACTCTTTTGTGCCTCTGGGAATTTTATCTCCCCAGTCTGAACCTCAGTTTCCACTACACACTGAGGACACTAACATTCTCTCCCCCACCCCATCGGTGGTGCAAAGCATGGAACATAGCAAGCACATCATCTGTAGGATCACACACAGAAAGGATTCCGATTCAGCAGAAGCCCTGGCTGTGCTGGGGTTTGTTTTTGTTTTTATCGTTTTGTTTGAGACACAGTATCATCATGTAGCTCTGGCTGTCCTGGAACCCATTATGTAAACCAGGCTGGTCTCAAACTCACAGAGAACCACCTGCCTCTGCCTCCTCAGTGCTAGGATTAAAGCCATGCACTATTACACCTAGTGCTGTGTTCTTATCTTCAGCATTAGGGCTGGACAGAGTTCAAAGACAAGGCCCACCGACTACCTGAAACCCCTCAGAGAGGCTGACAAGGCGCCTGGTGTTCCAGCGTGTCTCTCTGGTACAAAGGTTGGCAGACCACTTCCACCAGGATCCCTTAGTGAGAGTGAGAGCTTTCCAGTGTTGGCTGAGATGGTATGCCTGCCATCACTTCACTAGGGCATTCTGCATGATCCACTGCCTCTGGAATACTGCTTCTGCATACCACATGACTAGCAGTAGCAAGGTCCTTCTGTACATTGCACCTAAACTGTGGGATGTAAAATGGAAAGCTGGAGACTACTTTAAAGTTCCCAGAGATGCCCCAAGGAATGAGTGAAGGGGCTAATGTATCTTCATTGGAGCCAAATGAAAGGAGCCCAAGATCAAGTCAGATTTTTCTGTTTTCTTTACTCACCCCAACAGGTCATCAGATGCCCAAAGAAGGGTATATCAGCTCCTAGAGTATTTGCTACCTGAGAGTCATGCCTTACCCAGCTTATGAATTTACTTTAAATACTTTAGTGCAAGAGTCTATAAAGATTACAGGGCCACTGAATACAACAGTACTATAGAATTCATTAAAGGAAGTGTCTTTGACAACAAACCTGCAAGCCTTTAGTGTTCCCTAAGTTCATTCTTCTCATGGTATTAACTGTTTCATTCATAGATTTCCACTTCTCCCAGGGTAGAGCTTCTACAGTATCAGTGTTATTGGGAAAACCATGAGTCTAAGATTCTGAACAGAAGCTCTATAGAGGATTACCTGAGCCCACAGAAAACACAGGAATGCCCTGCTTTACTAAGACTTGTTTCAGAACCAACAGGCGAGCATGGTATTCCTTTCACACATGGGGTAACACAAAAATTAAAGATGCCATGCATCTGAAAAAGCAAAGAGGGTTATATGGGAGGGTTCTAGGAAATTGGGAAGTTATGTAATTAATTATAATCTCAAAAGACATCTTTTAAAGATTTATTATGTATACAGTGTTCTGTACTGCACGTGTACCCACATGCCTTAAGGGGACACCAGATATCATTATAGCCGGTTGTGAGTCACCATGTGGTTCCTGGGAATTGAACTCAGGACCCCTGGAAGAGCAGCCAGCACTCTTAACCTCTGAGCCATCTCTGCAGTCCCAGAAAAGAATTTTTATATGAGTGTACACACACACACACACACATTCCCACTTAAAATATTTAACTACCACTGAAGTTAAGTCCACTTTGTATTTTGTCCATCTCACGGTCTACTACATAAACAGGCAGCATTGTGACTAAGAAAGCAAAGTGCTTTTTATACACGGACTGATAACAGGATCAGAAGCCATAGTGAAGCCAGAGAGCAAGGAAACCACCAGGAAAGATGTCCAACCTTCTTCCATTTCCCACCTTCCAGAACCAGAGAACAGAAGCAGTGGAGACCACTCACCCAGTGACACATGGAATATGGAACAGAAACCAAAAGGATGTAAGAAGACTTTTCAAATCAGTGCATCTGTGCCTGATTGTTGCATAAGTCAGTGCTACTCCTAACCTTGGTCAAAGTAGCTTCTTTTTGTAGTGAGCAGCAGTCAATGCAGAGTCGTAACTGGTCAAAGTACTGGGAATAAGGGACTGTTAGGTGCTCGGCCTTAAATGGAACAGCAGTATCACCACTGCTAATATTCAGGGAACATAATAGAAGAGAGGTGTAAGCAGATGGGGAGGAGTATGGTGCAATATAGTCTACTGCTATCAACATAGCACTCATGAACTTCCAGACCCACCTCCCCCAACACACACGCGATCAGGTCAGTTAACATCCCAGCATGGGTAGGTCAGGGCTTGAAGCTTGAGGTGATACTCTTACTAGAGGGACTATCAGCACTTGACAGCTGCTGGGGGAGGCAGTCATTTTTCTTCAGGGTTTAACTTCGGCCCAAGCTCCATTTGCCCCACAGCTCTGTATTTAGGGAGCACTAACTGGAAAAGGAGGATGTGAAGTCAGAAAGGGAGGCATGTGAAGCTATCAAACAGAAAACACTATTTATAATTTTCTAAAACAAAAGGCTGGAGATATAGCTCAGCGGTTAAGACCACCACCTGCTCTTGCAGAGGACGTGGGTTTGGTTCTTGACACCCACCTAACAGTTTACAGTCACTCTAACTCTAGGTTCCTGGGAGCATGCACAGTACAGCACATACATGAGGCAACCATGTATATATGCTAAAAATAATTGTAAAAATTCATTATCAGGGCTGAAGAGATGGCTCAGAGATTACAAGCACTGACTGCTCCAACAACCACATGGTGGCTCACAACCATCTGTAATGGAATCTGATGCCCTCTTCTGGTGTGCCTGAAAACAGCTACAGTGTATTCATAAGCATTAAATAAATAAAGTAAAAAATCATTATCAACAGTCAAAGTGTGAATCTCAGAACTAGTTTACAGATTATCTCAATACATTGGTTGTAACGACAAAATGAAATGTGCACTTAGCACAGTACCTGGCATGTGTCTCATTCAAAGCAATCTGCTGTCATCTGTTCATTTCTGTGGCAATTCCCTAAAATTTCTTCCAAACTGAAGACTACCTGAATGCAAACCGCCACTGAACTTGAATTTGGGGAGGAGGGTCTGTTTGCAATATTACAGACTGCTATCATCTGAATGCATTACAGAATCTTCAGAAATATTATTTAGGCAAGGTAGAGTTTGCCTTTCAGGAAACTGTTTCAAGTAAAAAGAGATTCTAGATTGTGTCTGTATCCAGCTGAAACCTAGATCTATCACTTGGGTAAGCAACCTAGCCGCGTGCAGATGGAAAGGCTGATGGAATCAATAGAAACCTCTCCCCTTCATACTGAGAACCTGCACTGTGAACCAACTCAGTCAGGCAGCAGCACCCAGTTCTTTCAAACTTCAGTCTTAGATAAGGTTTCTATTGTGATAAAACATCACGACCAAAAGCAAGTTGGGGAGAAAAGGATATATCTCAGCTTACATTTCCACAGTCCACCACGCGAGGGAGTCCGGGCAGGAGCTGAAGCAGAGGCCTTGAGGGATGGCAACTTGCAAGCTCACTTGAGTTCCTGCCTGTTAAGACTGTCCATTCTGCCTTTGGTTTTAGCTGGTTTTTCAGTAGTAAGAATGCTGCCCAAAGTATTCCCTGGGTGCATATGCACTCTGCACAAAATGTTTCTTCTTGTTGATCAGAGAAGATTGGTTTATTTTGCTAAACGCAGTGAACTGTAGTATCTGTGGCAGAACCATAGAGCAGGTTCTATGATGACATCTGGGTATAATAGGAGATTTGTTTACCTACAAACACTTCTTTGAAATGGCATCCAAACAAAAACTCAAGAAAGGTTTAAATTAAGTGGGCCTTATGCAAATACCCATCCAAATCATGTTTTGAGAATACAAAACTGGCTCAGTTTTGAAATCGAAAGTTATCACATCTAGTGAATGGACTCTGCCCAGAGCTGACAATGGTGGTGGCTGAAAGCAGCATTATAGACTCAACTGATAGATTCACAGAATACCCACTGGATTAGATATGCTTTTCTGGCTGTTGCTAAGTATGATGGTTTATCTTGGCAACTTGACTGGCTTTAAAATTACCTAGGAGACTGTTGAGGTACACCTCCGGGCATGTCTTTGAGGGAGTTTCCTGAAAGGTTTAACTGAAAAGGTTAGATGAACACTGAATGTAGGTGGCGCCATCCCATGGGCGGGGCCAGCACTGAATAAAAGGGGAAAGAAGGGGAGACATAGAAGCCTGGCTATACTCTATCAGGACAATGATTTCTGCCATTAAATTCTAACCCAATAACTTACCATGTATTGCCTCATTTTTACCACGAAAGCAATCAGAGTGGTGTATCACCTTCCCATGCATCTTTTTACTTTCTGATTCACAACAGTTGCAGAATTCTTTTAAATTTTACATATAAAAAACCTGGGGCTGGAAAGATGGCTCAATGATGAAAAGAATTGCTCTTATAAAGCACCTGAGTTCAATTCCCAGCATCCACATGGTGGCTCAAAACTGTTTTAACTCTAGTTCCATTTGATCCAATGGCCTTTTCTGGCCTCCATGGGCACCAGGCACACATGTGGTGTACAGACCCTCATCAGGCAAAACAGGCATGCACATAAAATAAAAATAAACCTTTAAAAAAAAAAAACAACCGTCTTAGACACTAAATTAGCACCTTTCTATACGAAGGACTTATTTCAAAATATCCAAGCTAAATGTGGTTCTGAGTATTCAAACAGTAAGACCAATGTACAGACTGAACCACTATACAAGTATATTTCACATATAAAGTGGTAATTTTGATTTTTTGTTATTATTTTGTTTTTCTAAGATTTCTCTACGTGTAGCTCTGGCTATCCTGAAACTCTCTCTGTAGACCTGGCTGGCATAGCTCCTGATTAAGGTTGTGGGCCACCATGCCCAGCTTCAATGTGGTAATTTCATATAGCTAAATCTAGTATGCTGAATCAGCAAGAGATTAAAACTTCTATCAGTCTAGATGATGTAACCTTCTAATTTAAGACTAATGCTTTAAATCTATAGGATACTATGGGAATTCCTAGATTTGCTTTACCTGGCCAACATTCTGTATACAATTACATTGATGGTTTTAGCAGCCACGTGGCAGAAATGAGAAAGCAAGCAGCTCAGTACCTCATCTAAGTGGTTTTGATCTGAAGCAAGAGTGTCTGAGTTCATTATAAAAGAGAGACACACGTGCAGTCCTGAAGACTCAAACAGTTGGCCACAATCCCCAAGCCGTGTATTATTCAGGCTGATTCTTAATACTTACATGAAGCCTCAATGCCAATCAACCTGTGTATTAGTATGTCTACATACATGGTAATGATAACTGGTCATAATCATGCAACAATTTTAGACATTCAAATATAAGCCTCGTAATTTTTATAGTGTGCATCATATATGGTAATAAGACTGCGTGACTTTTGCCTAAGCTGCAATGACAAAAAAATAAAAAAAATAGGATTTACTGGATAGACTTGGTGTGACTACAAGTGCACCTGTCTTTCATGCTAATTTAGAACCTTACAATCACAATGTCTCCTGGACTCAAAATTCCACTTTAAGCACCCAGGAGATGTAGGATAAACCTACATGTAGTTTAACACCAAGATAACATGTGAGAGTTCAGGCAAAAAAGCAGGGGAAGAAAGTTAACACACCATGTTACATAAACCACAACGTTTCTGAAGACAAAGGAAACTAAAGTTCTACCAGGGATGAAAACAAAGAACCTCATAGTGCCGGTCTCTTCTTCTTTTGTGAAGTAATTTCCTTTATACTTACTTCCCTTTCAATATAGAGAGTTAATGGACAATAAAAGTGTAGTATTATATCAAGCTAGTAAATGTAAAGTCACACGACTACTTGAAAATTCCGCCTTCAATGGGTAGCAGACAAAAGCATGAGCACACAAAGGCAAAGCACCAAAGATAAACCAAACCCGCTTCTCCTTGGAGGAGCACTCACTATTTCATCAGGCAAGTAGGAGCTGTATTAAATACTACAAACCTTACCTAGATTCTGACCAAGCTTTATACATTCTTGAAGTTGGTTGTTAGAATTAAGAGAGTAGTATCTTTTTTTTTTTAAAGTAACACTCCAATACTTTGCATTTCAAACATTTTAATAGTTTTATTTGGCAAAGAGAAGCCTAAGAATTTTTTAAAAAACATTTCCAGAGGGAACACCTTTTACCATAAAATAAACTGTGTGGTCTGGGAGGGCAAATCTCCAGTGTATATATTTTGACTCTGCCAATCTAAGAATTAGTACAAAAAAGATAATTTGTTGAAATTCTTTAAAAATGTAAAAACCAGTCCAGGCAACATAGCTATACAATCTTGCTGTAAAAGTACTTATATCAAATTCTGCCCAAAATATTTTTCGCAATATACTAAATTGAGTTTCTCAAGTCACTCTTCACTGGCGGCTGGCTTTCCCATTTTCTGTTGTCTCCATCCTGAAAAATTTAGAAGAAGGAAAAAGTGAGATGGTGATAAAATATTTAGTAACAATTCATAGTTGTATCTACTCTTACCCATTGGAACTAAAATCTAACCTATTCACAACAGGAGAACGTGGGCACTTTAAGAAAGGGATTGAAGTTCGGGGTCCTCCAGTCAGTCCAACCTCCTCACTGTGCACATGAGAGAAAGGTGAGCCTGTAAACATCAGGGCATGTTCCCTTCCCTATCCCACTCTGCTCTAAACATCAGGGTACTTCCCTAAAGTCCCCTCCCTATCCCACTCTCCCTTCTCCAAGCAAAGAAAAGGAAAGTTCCTTTCATTTAGTCAAAGATTTCTACAAAAGGGATTCCTTTAACAGTATACTATAGGAGAATATCTTCTTAAAACAACTGATTAAAATAATCATGTCTGCAATTTACTCTAATACTTTAACATTACACAGATTCAGTGTGTGGTTTTTTACCCCCTGCCCCCGAAAATATAATGCTATAAGTAGCAGACAGCTTCATAGTTGCAATCAATAAACTGGGCCTTTGTGAGCGTCAAGGGTCTAACAGGTTAATATCTTTCTCCTTAGAGGCAATATAAGTATTAACTCATAATAGCAGAACAAAACTGCTGACCAAAAGCAAGCAGTTTCATTATAGGACTACACAATCAACAAAGCAGTTTCCACAGGAAATTACACAAACCCATTTTCCTCCTTAAGGTGTTGATATAGCTCTGCTCTGTTATTGACAGAGTTCAAACGCCCAGCAAACTCCTGGTGCTTTCTGGAATTGGCAGTGTTTATTCTGTTACTCCACAAGGATAATAAGGACACTGGCCCTGGTGTTAGAGCAGAAAGAAGAAAAAAAGCAGAAAAATTACTACTTCAAGTTTTAGAAATGTAACAAATTTAACCCTCACTTCTGTTGTTCACTTTATACTCTTCAGGCACTGTACCATGCTAAGAAAGTCAAACAGATTTCCACCAAATCCACAGGGCACTTAGAAAAAACAGCCTTAAAGGCTCTGTAGGTAGACATCAGGCACACAACTGGCTTTGGGGATACAGGAGGTGGGAAGTCTTTTCCAAAACAGATGAAATGGGTTTAAGGAATACTGTTGATCAGAAAACACACAAAGATTTAGCTGGTAAAACAGAACGAAAGACATGAAGGTGGGAGGGGCACCTAGGGGAAGAGGGAAGCAGGAATTGGGGGTGGGTATGATTCAGATGCACGAATGAAAATTGCAAAGAGTAAAAAAAAAAAATCTTTAAAGTATAACTAAATTTCTCATTGTAATCCATAGTGGTATATCCAGCATGTGAGATATGTAATTATCTCGTAGACACCAATTTAAACCCTATTACTTCTAACTCTAGCAAAGGCCTGAGAGGCAGGCACCAAACCACCTCAAGGTGACCCCTGCTTCCCCAAATGCAAGGACATGAGTGGCCTGAAGAATGAGTATGTCCCAGTGCACGGATTAAGGGGTGACTAGCGTGCCTGCTCAGAGGGTGACTGGGCTGCCCTGCTCTTGATGGGTAAGAGACACAGGCATCAGATAGTGTGATGATTTTCCATATATCCTAAGAGGACTGAACCCAAGATACCTTCATGGACACTTAGGCCCAGAACGACAACAGGAATGTGAGTCTAAGTCCCATCATTTAGACCTAGAATTACTTCAAGAAGAAATTTTATTTTCTTAGCCTATAAATAAGGTTAAAGGCTTCATGGTGAAAATATGGTTTTTAACAATATCTTCACTTAAGCTTGGTCATACATTACTACTAAATGAGTAAGTATCATTACATTCTTCCCTGGGTACCAAGAGCTGGGTGGAGAGGAGAACAAGTATTTCTCTCTTTTTCACACATAGGATCTAAATGTTATGTGTATGCACATGCACATGTGAAAGTGGGAGGGGTATGAAGGGACTATTGAGGGAGAGCAGGGGCAGAAGAGCATCTCATGCGGAGGGGAACTATGAGCAACAGACCATGATGTCACAATAAAACCAACTACTTTGTTATTACTTGAAATGAATAATGATAAAGGAGCTTAGGGAATAGTCTGTCCTCCATAAGCCAGAAATTGGCAGTTCCAGGAACATAAGCAGATATAAGCTTCTAATTTACAAATTCTTAAAGTATAGATTTTATATAAAGTATTTTGTTTTTCAAAGCTTTTATTAGTAGAAGTATACTGCTACTATTTTTTTTAAATGTTAAAAGTATCTTCACTTCCCAGGACGTAAACAGCATCCGGAGCACCCAGGCGTCGGCCGCTCTTCCTCACAGACACAATGTGAAGCGACACTGCACAGAGACAAGTGCTCAGCTAAACGGCCCAGGCCACTCCCAAGCTTGTCCTCACCTTTAGACTTTTCCACGTGTGGTGTCTCATCCATTTCAACAAGGGGCTTTTTGTTTGGAGGTTCTGGAGAATCAGGTGAGTCCTTTATGACCTCTGCTTCAGCCAACTCTTCTTTCCCTCGTTCTAAAATCCCTTTCAATCTTGTAGAGGGACAAATAATGAAACACGGTTTAATTTACAAGTCTATAAATGGTCCAGTAACTACACTACTGTGTGTATCAGTGTTTATAAAACATACTTGATCTCATAAAAGAATCTAAAAATCATATAAAATAATTTAATGAGTTCAACACAATTTTATTTCCTTTTATAGTAGTAACAGTTCAGGAATTAGTCCAATGTAAAAGTTAAAACCAAACCAGAAAACTTAATAGTTAAAATGTTAGAAACAACGTAATTACAAACAAGACATTTCACATTCTAAAAATGAAGAAAATAAAATCTATCAAAAATTACAAATAAAATGAGTCCTATTGTCTGTCTCGAGTGTGGTGCGGTTTGTGTGATGAGGTACGTTCTCAGGTGTCCTTACTTGCAAGCCTCACTCTAAAGCTTTTCCTTGAGACAGTCTCAGTGTGTAGTGTAGCTCTGGCTGGCCTGAAACTCTCTATGTAGACCAGGCTGACCGAGAACTCAGACAAACCAAAGTGCGTCTACCTGAGTGCTAAGATGAAAGGCCCTACTCTAAGCTTTTATTAGCATCTTTAGTAAGAGGAATACTTCTCATATATGCACAGGGCCAGACACTGAAGGTCCACTGGAGCTGAAGTAAAGTGCACTGCTTAAACTGCTAAGAAGTGTTCTACCTGTCTAGAAATGATGAGGACTTCAAGAACTACTGTCAACATATTCCTACAGACCAATGGTGAAGGTGGAGGGCATGGAAACATGGATGCGTGAGTGGAGATCTTCCATGAATTAGCAAGTGTGAAGGCAGAAGCTATTTGTCACTACAATAAATCTAGCTGTCTTGTCTGATTTGTGGCAAGGACGTAGAAGTTGATATATTAAGATATTTGTTAACTTTTAAATAAGAGTACAGGCAATTCATGTACAAAGGCATGTGTGGAGGTCAGAGGACACCATGCAGGAGTCAGTTCTCTCCTTCACCATGTTGGTCCCAGGAATCCAACTCAGACAGTCAAGTGTGGCTTCAAGGAGAAACAGTGTGCTGATTAGGAATCATGTCAAAATTAGGATTGTATGCTGGTCTGCTCCAAAGAGCAACTTGAACTTAATTCATATAAGATAGCATCTTCCACACTGTGCTGTGATCATTGAAGTGTGGCCTATCTCTAAAATATGGCAGGGTGTTCTTTCAGGATGGGATCTTGTGCCGAATGCCTAGCCAATGACCCCCTAAACATAAAATTATGCTTGTGAATTTTATAATATTCAAAGTACATACTGGTATCAAACATCCTGATGATAACTAGAAGCTAGTTAGGAAAAATTAACACCATTTTGCCATAACAATAAAAGTTCATACCTTTCTAAGGTACAGAAAGATGGGGTGACTAAGAGTGCAGTTAGCATGGACAAGCACATACTGAATGAAGTGAATGTGTGACAGGCCAAGGTGTGTGCTAGGGGACAAGTCACCTGTCTGTGTCCGGCCGGGGCTTTTCCGTGCCGTGCTCCTTCCCCGCTTGTTCCGACTTGTCCTCCCTGTCCTCCCTCTTCCTCCCTCGCTTCTTCCGCTCTTCTTCTTCTGGGGGTTTGCTCCTACATGCCATCAGACACTCCAAGACTCTCTGATGCTTCTCAGAGCTGCTGATATGGGCTCTGACAAGAGTCTCTAGTTCATTCCACATGATCCGGTACTGCTCATCTCTGGAGTAAACATCAAAAGCACCTCAGAAATGCTCCTGGTTATAATATCGAAACATTGGGTACTTGCTATGGTAAAGGAAACAGAAATGGAGATGTATTTCTTTCCTTTTACTCCATAGTTAACGGTGGAACTCCAAGTTACACTGTAGCAATGGTTACCATTATATGTCTCCATCATATGGTACATAACACCTCCTCAGATAATTTACACACAGAGGAATTATCTTACAAAGTAATGTTTGTTAAGTAAACAGGATGTGTGAAGGCATAAAGAAAACAGCATTACCTTTTAGGTCCCTTTCCTCTGGTACCAACTGTAGAAACAGGAAGAGGATCATTCTTCCTTTCCATATCAACTAAGTTGTATATAGTTTTCTGACAGTTTAACACATCCTCTTCTGTCAAAGACTCTTTCACAATGACACCAGCTAATGGAACTACCTGTAAGGGAAAGAAAGAAAGAAAGAAAGAAAGAAAGAAAGAAAGAAAGAAAGAAAGAAAGAAAGAAAGAAAGAAAGAAGAAAGAAGGAAGGAAGGAAGGAAGGAAGGAAGGAAGGAAGGAGAGAGAGAGAGAGAGAGAGAGAGAGAGAGAGAGAGAAAGAAAGAAAGAAAGAAAGAAGGAAGGAAGGAAGGAAGGAAGGAAGGAAGGAAGGAAGGAAGGAGAGAGAGAGAGAGAGAGAGAGAGAAAGAAAGAAAGAAAGAAAGAAAGAAAGAAAGAAAGAAAGAAAGAAAGAAAGAAAGAAAGAAAGGGAAGAACCTGGTTTAAAGCTGACTTTAAAGATGGCCACACAGAGGAGAGCACCATAAGTGCTGCTTCTGTTCACTCACTAACTCTTCAGCCACAACAAAATCATGCTTCCTATCTTGCTTGAGAAACGACACCAATTACAAATTAAAAAATTTATTTTCTAAAAATATATTTGCAAATATATACTAATCCAGAAAAAAATGAGACTCACCGCTTGCATGTTGAAAATGGTGGTTTGTGAAATAATCATGGGCCAGTAACGGGTATGTTTTTCTAACTGATCCTTTGCACGTTCCAACGGGATCTCTAGACTTGCATCGATTTTATATCTGGGGTCTAGAAAAGGAGTTAACCTGTTTTCCCTCATAAATTCACCAAAATCCTAATGATAACCAGATAAGACACAATTAGAAACTAGTCTAACATTGCATCACAGTCTGTTTCCCTCATGTCCTCTGTCCTGTGACTGTCAGCAAAGCCCTTTCTCTAACAGTGACCCATCTCACTGCTTGCCCCACCCCCTTTAGAAGTTGAAAGCTATCAGCATTTACACAATGGAAATGAAGCATGCCCCCACTTCACTCCTATGATGTAACTGCTTTTTTTCAGATGTGTGTGAGTTAATCTCATGGCAAGGCCAGTTTGCTTATAAAAAGCTTCTTTGATAGAACATCAAAATGATGAGTGTTAATCTTTGAGTAATAAAATCATAGGTTAAGTTAGGGTTTTTGGTTTTCAGATGCCTTTAGGTTCTCGGTTTTCCATCATGAATACTGATTGGTTTTCAAGCCCTTATTAAAATAACTACCAAGAAAAAAAAAGACTAATAAAATAATTAAATTATATAATATTTGGAAGTTTATAAAAAGTAGTTATACATAAAAATCCACATTTAAGTTCTACAACCATCTCAAAAAAGTACCCCTGAAATATCAATATATGCAAAAGAAAGCACTAATTTAATCATATGCTTTCTATAACTCCAGTGTTTCAGAACCCAGACACTTCCCACACGGCAGCGTATTCAGTGATGATGGTCACTGAAACATCAATTAGCTTTTTGAGACCACTTTTCCCTATAACCTTAACATATAACAAGAACTCTTGCTAACTGACTCAAAACAAAATCTATAGAATAGTAAGTTTTCTGGCAGGGCTAGAGAGCTGGCTCAGTGGTTAAGAGCACTGGCTGCTCGTGTAGAGGACCCGGGTTGGATTCTCAGCACCCACATAATGGCTAACAACCGGCAGTGACTCCAGTTCCAGAGGGTCCAACACCTTCTGCTGGCCTCCAAGGGCACCAGGTGTGCACATGCACAGGGCACAGACAGACACGAGGCAAAACACTCATATACATATAATAAACATTTTTTAAAAAGTCTCACTGTAATCCGGTAGTCTGTAACTCTTCCTCCACAGCCCTCACTAATTGAAGGTGGATCTTCTAGAATGGATCTAGAACTGCTAAGGACATGCAAAAAGATCTCTCCTCCATGGCTGCTGAGCATGTGACTGATGACTTTGGAACCTGACTTTCGTGGCTGCTCCAGCAACACAGATCGACCTGTCAGAAGCAAGATCAAGCTGTCAGTAACAAAACTCAAACAGATATATTTTAACCAGCATTGCTAAGCTAGTGTATCTACACTTCTCTCCTAATACTTAGCTTCTGTCAGACTCTTTAAGGTTTACGCAGGTATACGGCTATTTTCACAAACAATTATAATGGTAAGTTTGCTTTAGTGAATTTCAAGTTCACATAAAAATTTCCTGCTAGACATTCAAAATCAAAATCAAACTACTAAGGAATTCTCAGGTTATTAATGCTACAAAGTATTTGAGGAAAAGGCACAGTCTCAATCCCTGTTGACAATGCCACCTTTTTGGTATAATTGTTTCTATTTCATGTGCCAAGTAATGTTGAATTTAGATTTTATATATTATGATAATCAAACTGAACATCGTAATGAAAATAACCTTGGAAAAAAGCACAGACTCTTAATCAATAGTTCCAAAACTTAAGATTACTCTAAGCTTCCAAAAAAGTGTTAAGTCAGACCCTAAAGATCAAATTTCTAATAAAAATTCTTTTTTTTTTTTTTTTTTTTGGTTTTTCGAGACAGGGTTTTTCTATGTAGTCTTGGCTGTCCTGGAACTCACTTTGTAGACCAGGCTGGCCTCGAACTCAGAAATCCTCCTGCCTCTGCCTCCCAAGTGCTGGGATTAAAGGCGTGCGCCACCACCGCCCGGCATCTAATAAAAATTCTTAAAACTATGTTGGATAAAACTCACTTAGATATAAAACCTGGAAGTCAGAAAGAAAGTAAATTTCTGCCCCTAGCAAAACTGTTAAAGGCTATTTCCATGAATTCACATGAATTTAAAACAATCTTGGCAAACAGACCATGGTGACATGAATGACCCCACTGAACAATAACTGAAGGCAAGCCAAATGCCGGTTACCATTGAGGAGAAAGTTAGTGAGGCAGGAAGAAGGTCTACTATTTACATCAACAGGCGAGATTCGGTAAGCCCCAGTGCAATAGTGTAACTCTGAAACAGAAGAAACACTGACGTGAGAGAACATAATACCCTACACCTGAGAGAGAGAAAAACTGCTGAGTCCTTTAAGGCAATGAAAAACAAAACTCAAAAAGAAACCCGAGATTCAACTTCCCACTTACAGACCTTTGCGCGTGCTCTAGCTCCCCCAGCCCTTCTCCTTACCAATGCTGTTGGTCCTGGGTGTGCACCACTTCAGGGTTACTGTCTCTTTAAATGGCCCTTCTCTGCTGCTGCCCCCCGAGTGGCTGTCACCTTTAGAGAGGTTATAGAAACATTAACTTTACTAAGGAGGTCGCCAACTTCAAAGTGGTGGTTAGTTAAGTTTTTAAAGTAAGTTTAAACTCTGGAAGAGAGAAGAGCTCTATGAGAACACGCTTTTTACAAAGTCTCAGTGGAAAAGGCCAAATAGAAGATGGATATAAACTATGGTTAGTAATTTCCCTCCAAATTTTTCATTTTATTTTTCATTCACTGGTTTAAGTAATTTGGGTCATTGTCTTAATAGCCAGTAATAAAAATTTTATAGGCCTCAGATATAATGATAGTAACATAGCAATACTCAGAAGGTTTAAGATTCTAAAATGCACAAGTAAACCCTAGTGTGTTTCTTTAGAGGAAGCATAAAGGTTCTGGAAGTAAATATATAAAGAAGCCAAGCAGTCAGTACCTTTGCCTTCATGAAACCTGCAGTGTGGCAGGGCAGATCTGCCAATCTATGAGAGCCTCCAACACAGAGGTCTGACCTATTCTAAAGCACAGGAAAAGCCCCCTTTAGATATAAAGATTGGCTTACGTTCTCAGAGAACGGCGTAGAAATTAAAGGAAAAGAGGAGAAAGCATTCCGAGCAGAGAGGACAGCAGATATCAAGATCTTTGAAGCAGGGAGCAGGGAGACAAGAAAGGGAGGATCTGGCAATGTAGGCCATGAGAACACAGGGGTTACATTCTCAGTTTACCTGACTAACCCATCAAGAGTGGATACATTTAGGAAGTTTCCTTGGGATGCTAGGTGAAAAAATAATAGGTTTCATTCAGGAAGCAGCTAGTGGTAGCAGAGATACAGAAATGGTTGTATTAGAAAAACACAAAATGAAATTAAAAAAATAAGCCGGGCAGTGGTGGCACATGCCTTTAATCCCAGCACTTGGGAGGCAGAGGCAGGCGGATTTCTGAGTTTGAGGCCAGCCTGGTCTACAGAGTTCCAGGACAGCCAGGGCTACACAGAGAAACCCTGTCTTGAAAAATCAAAAAAAAAAAAAAAAAAAAGAAATTAAGAAAATGAGATGCTAAATTTGATATGGAAAGTGTTAGAGAGGCATCTCAAGATGATCTTGAGGTTTCTGTCTAATAGAGTCCCCGTCACAGGCTTACTGATTGTTCAGGGAGTGCTGACTTTAGATGGAGTGCTGACATGAAGCAGCAGAACACAGATATGGAGCTTAGGGAAGATGCCTGGGCTAAAGTACAAGCCTACTGCTAATTGAGATCCTGCTCTGGTGTTCCTCCTCAGTATGGCTCGCCAAAAGTTCAGAGTCATATCCACATGTAGCCTTCTCTGTACATCACAGGGCTCTGCTCCTAGTGCCACACAGGAGCACTTTACAGTGGCAAAAAGGTGATTTATTTATGTGTACAATGTGTAATGTAAAGGTATGTGTATGGCTAATGCCTCCTGGGACCTACAGTCTCTGCTCCAAACTGTGGCTTTACAGGCTTTCAAAGAGGTGCTTCTACCCACTAACCCATCTCCGCAGACAAGAAATATCTCCACAGCCAAAGCGATGTTATACAATCTTCTAAGTTAAAACAAAAATCTTAAAAACTGACATCATCTTATGCGCTCTTAGAATCTCCATAAGTTACATTTTCAAAAGCAAGTTTTCTATATTCCTTTGCTAACATTGGTAAATACATTTATCATAGTAGTTTTTCTCCTCTAGTAATTCAGTCAGTGAATCCCAAGATTCCACAGACATAACCCCAGCCGACCCACAATTACGCTTCAGCATGACTGCATACAACATGCGTTGTCAATGTCAGTCCTGTAACTCTGTCAGCACCAATGTACATAAAAAAGCCTCAGGAATGTAAACACTCTTCAAACCTTGAAAGTGTCATTCAACTTTTAGGAGTGAATGAAATATTACAATTCATCCACTATAGCACCTGCGGTTTTTAAACACAGAATGTGAAATATAGAAACATAGAGCTGCTGTCATGACAAAATCCTTGTAAGCTCTCCCTCCTACCCTAAAGCACGAGGGTGGGGTGCAGTGATGGGAATCATAGCCTGAAGGAGAAAGCAAACTCTACAGAGCACCGGTTCCACAGACACTGTCCCAGTTGCTCTTTGTTGGTGTGATAAAAACCATGACCAAAAGCAACTTGGGGAGGACAGGGTTTACTTCATCATGGGAAGCCAAAGCAGGAGCTCCAGTCAAGAACCTGAAGACAGGGACTGAAGAGGCCATGGAGGGATGCTGCTTACCAGCTTGCTTATCCTGGCTTGCTCAGCTACCTTTCTCTGAATATACCCCAGACCCACCTGCCCAGGGATGGCAGTACCCACAGTGGGTACATCAATTAGCAATTAAGAAAATGTCCCACAAACAGCCACAAGCCAATCGATGAAATCGATTTTCTAATTGAGATCCCCTTTTCCCAGGTGACTGTAATTTGTGTCAAGTTGACAGAAACAATGATGGTGACACTGCACGAAAATTTGGACAAAGATGAGCTCAGTCTGTGTGCTTGGTGACGATCCTGGGTAACGCCTCTTACCACTTCTCAGGAAATCTACATGTGCATCTTTGTGATGAAGTAGCTCCACGTCATAGTTGGCGGATGTGTTGGCATGCTGCTCTTCCTTTAAGCAAAGTTTAAGACATTTTAAATAACTGGGGTCTGCTTTCAAAATAATGAAATAAGTTACTCACTTTGCTTTTTGCTGAAAGTGAGGTCAAATATATTCTACAACATTACCTAAATAAGAGGATGTTTTGCTCTCATTTATTTAAAGATGCAATACTTTCCATCAGTGTAACAAACTATTGTAGAACTATTCACTGAACACAGGCACAAGTAATAACTTTCTCATGTCAGAATTAACACAAATGACTCTTCTAGAATTTTAGAATTTTATCACAAATGTATTTTCTTGTCAATAGTTTTAATACCCAAACATAATATCATTGGAATAATTTATGTAAGTTGAACTTAAAATAACTGTTAAAAATAGGCAATAGCATCTTTAAATACCTGCAGTGAATTAATGAACACCACTTATTTAAAATAGCAAATACTAACTAATAAACAAGCTTGGTAACTTGTTTTTTATATTATCTATTAACAGAAAGAACACAGACTACAGAGGCACACAGTATCAAGCCCAACAAGCAAGCCTACCTGCTGCCTTCCTGGCAATTCTGTTTCAACTCAGACATAAGCTGGAGTTTGTTACAAAGTTTTACTTGTTCACTGCCTCAAATCTAATGCCTGCTACAGGGTCTCCTAGAACTCCTAGCAAAGAACCAGCCAACCACAGTGGGAGGATGAAAAATGAAAATCTAAGACTTCTCATGCAATTTAGTATCCATGAGATAATGGCAAAAGAAGTGAAAACAAGGTTGGGTACTGTGATTCACAACTGAGCCTAGCATTAGGGAAGCTGAGGCAGGAGGATCACACATTTCAAGCCAGCATGGACTATACAGTGAAACCCTGTCTCAATAAGAAAAAAAAGAAAAAGAAAAAGAAAAAGAAAGTTGAAACTGGCCTCCAAGAAAGTCACCATGAATTTTTAGGCAAAAGTCGTTACAGTATGGACCCAATTTAGTAGTGACTCATTTGAAGCTTACTGTGGACCAGGCATTTTGCTTAGTCCTGACTACTTAATGAAAGCATGAACAGAGTGACAGACTCCTAAGAAAAGCCCATTGGTGTAACCACAGACTCATACCCGCGGCTCTCTACCTGAAGAGCTAAATCAACTGGAAGCCATGGGCTGTTTTTCGCTAGTCAGACCTTTATCAACACCTTTACACTTGGGTGGGTAAGAATGAAAGTACAGGAAATAAAAGATCCACTCAAATATACAAAGTTAAATCTAATTATACAGCTCTCAGGAAAAGAATCACAGAGAAATAATTTAAAATATAGATTTTGATAAAAAAAATAAGAACAACATAGTTATTAAGAATCTTGTGATATGTTCTTATTAGAAATAGTAATACTACATTTTGTTCTGTGATCCTTTCTTTTTGATTTTCAGTATTTACTGACCTGTTCAAAGACACTGAATGTGGGCTAGCAAAACAAAATATGATATGGGGAGAAAAAGTAAAGGTTCAATTAAAGTGAATAAGGCATGTCAAGCAAACAATTAAAAAGCACAGAAGAGCTCTCAGAACTTCTTACCTTCATAGGAATGTTGGTGATGGTCGTTGAAGCTAAGTCAAAATGCTGCTGTACTAGAACATTCAACTTGGTAGCAAGATGCCGCCCAGCTCGGACACTGTGGACTTCACTGGTCAAAACTGGGGACAACTGTAGGAAAGTACCAAGAAAGATAATCCACAAAGCATTATTCCATGGTAGCCCTGTGCTGAGTATTTTACTATGGACTATTAAGTATCCAGTGGCTTTTTAAGATGGGCCAAGAGGGTATAAAAGCTAGCAAGAATAGTTACTTCATCAATGAAGTTTCATCTGTAACATATGTAATCCATACTATAGGTCAGGAACTATGTGAGCCATTAGGTACTCACAATACAGTCATTGTCCTCTTAAAACCTAGACTGGAACCATTCACTAAAATACATATTTGTATTTTTAACTTCTGCTTATCGATTTGAAAATAGCCTTAAAGTCACATAGAGGTACTATAAGAAAAATAACTCACTTTGTAAAGGACAAAACTGCAAATAAAAATTAAGAAGGAACATGGAAATCACAAGCATCTGACTTCATTACCAGTATGAGGTAAGGGAGCAAATGATTAGTAAACTAACAAAATTGTATTAATTCCAGGGCAATAATAGTATATTTAATTGTTTTAGTTACCAAAAAGTAAAACCAACATATTATATCACAAAAAAGAGGCATAAAGTAATCAAGAAACCACCTAAAAATGATAGTTAACAACCTGAAAATATCACTTAAATACAAAAATTCATATTCTAAAGCAACAGTGAATATGGTTAAATTAAGGAAAAACAAAATAAAAAATTAGCATACTACTAAATGTTTACTGTAACTACATAAATGGATAGATTTGTATTTCTGAATACAAACTACCAATGAAGCTGTGATACGTATATATGTACCAACCAACAAAATTATCTTTTCATTTAAAAGTTTTCTACTTTTAAGTTGGTTTCTTTGTCCTCTGAGATTAGAATATACTCCTTTTCTCAAAATGAGGAAAAATGAAAGTTATTAAAGTAACTAAAATTCACAATAAAGAATAATAGTAAGAATAAAAATTATATGGATTTGCAACATATTTTATTAAAATGTCAGTAGTGAAGGAAAAATAAGAAATATGTAACATCTGTAATTACAACAGTCTATTCTGACTAGTATAGGTTTGTTCTCAGACTTTCAAATAGTTTCTTGGCAGAAAAAAACAGCAATGTGATCAGTTTAATGCTATCATTCTTAGTACTGCTTAATTTGAACTCACAACCATCTCTTCCTGCAGTACTTCCACACACTTACTTCTTTTTTAGGACGATCAGATACAAGGCTATCTTCACCAACTGGGTAGGTGTGAATCAAGACCAACTCACATTTTTGAATCTGCATGAGACTTAAAAAGAAAATTTCACTTAAAATGTTAGAACAGATATTATAAAGAATTCAGGCAAGCAAACTATTTCAACCTTATAATAAATAGTATTATGTACATAATAAATAAAACTATAATTAGATATCACTGTTATCACTCTAAGCTAAACAGTTACACAGTGTATAATAATTGCATTCGTTTAAATGAAATGCAAAACCTTTCTCTGTGTGTTTAAGTAATAAAAACACTGACGGTGGGTGCCGGTGCCGGTCACAGCCATGCACCAGGACCCTGCTTTCCCGCAATGTCTCTGAGGCAATCACTCTCCTGCTGCCACTGCAGATGAGATGCTCAGAAGAAGTTACTGTGGAGAGTAAGAGACTGTACAGAGCAGAATGTATCTAATTATACGACAATCTTTGCAAAATAAAAATCTGTTCAAAGTTAAAAAATGACAATGGAGAGAAAGGCCTCACAATTTTCTCTAATTATCACAAAGAAAATGAGTATTTGTATATTGAATTTCTTAATTTTTTTTAAGGACAAAAATCAGGCAATAATAACTGCAAACTGTAACTGATTACTTCTAAGAATATAAGACTAAAAAATGTTCCCAGTTTTTCAAAATTACATTTTTATGGGAGGAAGTATACTAGTGCACACGTGGAGATCAGAGGATACCGTGGGAGTCTCTCCTTCCACCACATTAGTTTCTGAATTCATGTTGTCAAATATGGAGTCATCTCACCAGCCCTTCCCTAACTTTGCATTCTGAAGAAAAGCTGACAGTAGTATATTCAATGAAAATCCATATATTCTACATTGTATATTATACACATTCACTATTGGTTATATTTGTGTTCTTTCTGACTCTGACTAGAGGTGCAACTGTTTCTTACTGAGCCATTCTCAAGTGAACTGTACAAGACATTCCCAAACACTTGAGGACCCTTCTACTAAAGATAGTTCCACTTCTAATAGAAATGTCCCGGATTCCACATAAGAAAATTAGTAACTGCTCAATCTAAACTACAGTCCAGTACAAGTACAGTAAACACACCCTTATTGGCTGTGATGCAATGTTTGGTCTATGGACCAGGCAGATGGGACAGAACTCCTAAAACCCTTACTTATAGGACTTTAGTCCTGAGTACTATGGGTACTAAAAGTATCTTCAGCTCTCTACTATTTGACCTTGGATCTAAGTTCTTGACAGCTGGTTGCTAAAGTCTCTGGGAATGTCCTGGGTACCAGTTCCTCTGTGTTAATGACCTGACTTGGGATTCTTCACAGCTCATGGATGGAGAAGATAGTACCAGAAAGATAATGCTTTTATTAGAAGCTTGGGACCTTTGTGCCCTACTCTGCCATCCTTTAGGAAGGAAAGGGGGAGCCAGAGAATACCCAGTCATGCCTGTGTGACATCTGCATGAAAGCCCCTGAGATAAAGGGTTCAGGATCTTGAACACATTCACACACCGTGAAGACACACATTCACCGCCAAGGGGTAAAAACTCCTACACCTGGGACTTCCTCCTCTTTGTGACATGCCACCTGCTTTACCTATATCCTTTAAAACAATTAGCGTACTAGTTCACGGCAAACTGTTAGACATGATGGGGCTGTAGGAACGACTGATGGTTAGCAAGTCAGACTGACACTGGTGTCTCAAAGGGTAAGGAAGATATTCAATTCTGAAAAACTGGGCTTTTTATCTGTAGGGGCTGCACTAACTCCACAGAACCGGTATCATAAATGAACTGCAGGTTACCCAGATGTTGCCCACAGAATGGCAAAATTGTTTGGTATAGAAAAACAAACAAACAAAATACTTTTGATCATCCCTAAATATTGCTATGAGTATAAAAGAAAACAAATGTTCTTTTCAACTGCTATTATTTATAATTAAATTCACACTATGCAATGAGCTGTTACATTTTGAACTAATAAATAATGAATAATAACATCTACAATTTGCATATTTTGTAAGTTCCTAGAAGGGTATAATAATGACCTACTGAAACAAATATGCATTATAAATTTAGGTATTATTTTAGCATTCTGAACCCCTTTCCTGTGAAAAGAAAGTAATACTCTAAAACGCAAGGAAAATGAAAAATTCTGATCAAACTTATAGCATTATGCTAATTTATTAACTAAGAAAAATCAAGGAAATGCTACCAAATATACTAAAAATTGTTGCAAACAAATATGAAATTACATATGACGTTAAAGACAGTTATTTCATCCATGAATTATACTCACTGATCTGAATTTGCAGCAAGCTTGTTATGCTCATGAATTGTTTCCTGGACACAGTCTTCGAGCATTCGTACATGACTATCACTATGTTTTTTAAAAAAAGAGAGAGAAAACTTACATGAACAAATAGTAAGAAAGTAGTCAAAGCCACTATGCAATTATAGCATGCTGATACTGGCACATAAAACCACATCAGCAGGGGCTGGAGGGAGTGCTCGGAGGTTAAGAGCGAGTACTGCTCTTGCAGAGGACCTCGGTTTGGGTCCCAGCACCCATGTCCAGCAGCTCACAGCTGCCTGTAACTCCAGCTGCAGGGGGGATCTGAAGTCATCTTCTAGCCTCTGCAGCACCTGTACTCATGTGCACAAACCCACTCACAGACACATGTGTACATATGGTTTAAAAAATAAAAATAAATACTTAAAAAAATTACTTCAGAGAAGACTGTCCTGAACATACCCCATTATCAAATTATTAGCTTAAAAAAATCAGTGAAAAAAATTGTTTTGTCAATCTACATGATAATTTAAATAGTTCTCACTAAGATGATTTTGTTGAGACATTTTGCTCTGTAGCCCTGGCTAACCTGGAACTCACTACATAGATTAGACTGGCCTCAAACTCCGTGCAACCTTCCTGCCTCACTCCTAAGTACTAAGGCTGCAGATTTGCATAAGCATGTGCAGCTTACCAAGATGGATTTTTATTTAGAACTGAATAAGCCCAGTCTCAATATTAAAGGCAAATACTAGAAATAAATCAGAGAATCAATTTGCATATCCATACATATTTAGAGGTCATCCACACTTTGTAAAATAAAAACATAGTAATTAAAATTCTCTCAAGGAAAAGATCACCATGATTAGCAGCCCACCTTTTTGCATTTGTAATGCAGATTATCCGTCCTCTATTCCCAACTCGTTCTGCATTCTCCATGAGTAAAGTGCGAGCCTCATGTTGGTATTCGGTAATTTTGCAAAGGGTTTCCACTGCTGCAACAAGACCATGCAGAATGCTGCAGCACTCTGGATCTGCCCGAGGATTAGGAGGCCCCACAGTAGCTAGTGCTGCCATTAGCTAAGTAAAAGGAAAAACAACTATGTTGACAAATAAATAAATAAAAATGACAAGTAGGACAAAAACATACTGAAGAAACTACAAATCAATACTTCTTAAAATATGGATAAGGATCTGGACAGTTGGTTGAGCAATTAAGAACACTGGCTGCTCTCCCCAAGGAACACAGGTTCAATTCCCAGTACCTAAATGGCAGCTCACAACTGTCTGTAACTCCAGTTCCAGGGGATCTAACACCCTCACCAGATATATATGCAGGCAAAATACCAATGTACATAAAATAAAAATAAATAAATTATATATATGGATACAAACTCCCTGACGAAAATACTAGCAAGCCAAATCTAACAACACATACCATAACCATGGAGGATTTCTGTCAAGAATGAAAGTGTACTTAGTATCAAATGGAGAAGAGAGGAAGGGCTTGTGGGAGGGAATATGGGGAGAGACAGCTAAAATTAAGGCATATTTGAAGGGTAATATGGAAACCTAATACAGTAGAAATTTTGTAAGATATATACATACATACATACAAAAGTAATCCAAGTGAAATCTCCAAATAATGGAGAAGACAGTCCCAAATGGCTACTTCCTGTAATCAAATGAAGCTTCTAGTACCAGGATTGAGTTATTGGTCAAAGGTGCCCCACAGGAATCTCCAAATGACTCAAGCTGTTGCCAAGACTATAGGTTGCTCTCCACAACTGACAGCAAGGCCCCATTGCTACAGACAACACCCATACAACTCACTGAATATGGATATGTCAAGCTGGTGCCTAGAAAGGCTTCACTCCTACATTCCAATATCTTTGATACAGGAAGGTATTCTGCATGCTCTCAAAACACTAAGACCCTGTATCTGCAATGGTGTACTACCTGCAAGATAGGATAAGGTAATGGTGGCTCAAAGCTTGCAGGACTAACCAATTACTGATTTGACTTAAGGCCCACTCCCTGAGATGGAATTCATACCCAACACTGCTTGTGTGATAACAAACGAGACCAGAAAGCCCAGGGACCTGGAGTAAAACCAAATAATAATGGTCTAAAAAAAATATAGTGATAAAATGACTTATAATGATATTCTGCCATTCTCATAGATCAATGCCTTGTTCAGCTATTACCAAAGAAGCTTACTCTGTAAGAAGATGGGAGCAAATACAGAGACCCACAGCCAAACATTATGGAGTGAGAGACCTTGGAACACTATGGTCGCTTGAAAAAAAAATGGCCCCCAATGGCCCATAAGGAGTGGCACTACTAGGAGATGTTGTTCCTCCTTGTTGGAGGAAGTGTGTCACTAGGGATGGGGTTTTGAGGTTTCAGAAGCTCAAGCCAGGCCTAGTGTGGCTCAGTCTCTTCCTGTGGCCTGCAGTCCCAGATGTAGAACTCTCAGCTACCTCTCCAGCACCACGTCTGCCTGCATGCCACATCATTCTCACCATAAGGATAAGGGAAAAAGCCTCTGAACTCTAAGTCAGCCCCAGCTGAATGTTTTCCTTTATACGAGTTGCCATGGCTACGATGTCTCTTCACAGCAATGAAAACCCTAAGACAAACACTCAGCACTATATGTGATGTCACCATAAAATCTTTCCCCTCAAAGCTCAGAAAACCCCTTGAAAGAAGAGGTGGAAGAGTTGAAAGGCCAGAGGGGATGAATAACACCAAGAAAACAAAGCTCTTTTAGTCAACGTGAGCAAAGCTCATATGAACTCACAGAGACTGGGACAGCATGCACAGGGCCTGCAGAAGTCTGGGTCCTCTGTACTTATATTCTGGCTTCTAATTTAGTGTTTTTATGGGATTCCTGAGTGTATGAATGAATGGGTTTGATTCTTGTGCCTTCTCTTCAAGTCTTTTCCTTTTGTTGTTTTGTCCAAATTTGATGTGATAGTTTTATTTTATCTTGTCACATTGTAAAAAAAAAATAATGAATGAATGAATGACTGAATCCCTAGTTACTAGGGCAAAGGTTAACAACTGACCTGTCATTTTTACCTGCTAGAAGAGGGATAATCAGTTTTTTTCCAATGGAGTGACACCGGATGTATCAACCACTCTAGGATATGCCTTATGATCTGGAGTAACTAGTTGACCATATAATGGACTCCACAATTTATTTGGTTACAGTTTGGTGGGGTTTTTGCTGTTGTTTGTTTTGGGTGGTGTATTATTTTATTTTCTTGGTTCTGGGGAAGGAAGGTTGTTGAATTGGGTTTTTGGTTTTTGAGAAAGAACTAAAAAGTTGGGTGGGTAGGAAAGAGAAAGGGCTTGGGGGAGGGAAAGAATATAATCAATACATATTTAATTTTTAAAAATGTTTCAAATAATAAAAATATAATAAAAAAGAAAATCAAGTTGATTTAGCATCAAAAAAGTAAATGTAAAACATATTACCAATAAAAAAGCCCAAACCACACCATCACTTCATAGAAACAGGAAAAGGTTTTGACAACATACAAATAAAAAAACCAATGAACTGGAAACAGTTTCCTGAAAAACCCTTTGAGGGCATCATAATTAATGGTTAAAGACTAAATAAAAGTGTTCACCCTAATTGCCTACACAAACCAAGATGTCCCTGCACCATTTTACTCAACACAGTATGGAAGTTCTAGACAGGACAACTAGGAAAGAAAAGGCAACACAGTGATCCAGACTGGAAGACAAGAAGTAGAACTATCCCTATGCTGCAGGGGCCATGATTTTGCCTATAGAAAACCTTAAGGAATCCATGAAAAAGCTACTAGAAATAATAAGCACAGGCTACAGCTGTAGCTCAGTGGTACAGCCTTTGCTTAGCATGCATGAAGCCATAGGTTCAATCTCAAGTACTACCAATTAACTTATTAAGGTCATAGGATATAAGATCAATACACAAAATTAATTATATTTCTATACACTTAGAACAAAGGATCCCAAAAGAAAATTAAGGGGGAGAAACCAATTTAGAATAACTCTTAAAAAAAAGAAAATACTTAGGAATACATTTAACAAAATAATGAAAAGGTTATACCTTAAAAACTATAAAACATTGATTAAAGAAATTAAAGAGATCTACATACAGAGAACAACTTTCTATGCTCATGGAATGAAAGACTAGACTACTAAGATGCAACATCACCCAAACGGATCTACAGTTTCAGTGTGGCTCCTGTCAGTCTCAGCTGACTTCTGTGGGTCCAGTAAGTACATGAAGAAATGTTCGATGCTATTACTCATTAGAGAAATACAATTTTCAAATGAAGTAATGTTTTATGAACTGGAGTCTAGAATCCAAAGCCAGATAATAAAAAGCAAGCATTGACAAGCACCCAGAGAAACATAAACCCTCATTCACTGCTGGAAGGAGGCACATGGTACAGCTGTTACTGTCAAAGAGATTGGCAGTTCTTCAAAGTGTTAAATACAGGTTACCAAATCACCAACCAATTCCACTTTTAACTATGTATAAAAGACAAAACAAGGGGTCATAATTTTCGCATGAAAAGCATGTATGAGTGTTCGCAGCAGTATTACCCATAAAAGCTCCAAATGTCCAATGTCTGACAAACAAAATGAAGCACACATTCATACAACAGTCTGTAATAAAAAAACAACAGAGAGCTAGAGAGATGGCTTGTCCTCTTGCTACCAAGTGATGCAAGCCTGACAACTTGAGCTCAGTGCATAACCACGTCAAAATGGAGGGAGAGAAATGACTCCACAAAGCTGCCCTCCTCCACATGGATTCACATACACACATCATGAACACAGACATAATTAAAACAAAAATGCCCAGGCAGTGGTGGCACATGCCTTTGATCCCAGTACTCAAGAGGCAGAGGCAGGTGGATCTCTGAGTTTGAGGCCAGCCTGGTCTACAGAGTGGGGTGCAGATCAGCCAGGACTACAATATAGAGAGGAAGCTGTCTTGGGCGGTGGGAGGGAAGCAAACATAAACAACATTATGGATGGACCTTGAAAATGATGCAAATGCTAAGTCAAAGAAGCGAGATACAAACCCACATATTACAGGATTCCATTAAAAAAAAAAAAGAAGACTAGAATGGAGAAATCTATACAGAAAGATTAGTGATTAGTTGTCTAGAAGTTAGGAAATAAGAAGTAGTAATAACCAGTATTTATGGGGATGTTTTCGAAGTGAGGGAATATTCTAAAATTGACAGTGGTAATCACAATACATAGCTGTGGATATATTAAAATTTTAGTAATAGTATAGCTCAATAATTCTATACTTTCAATGGGCAAATTCCATGGTCTATGAATTATTCTCAGTATAGCTTTTTAAAAAAGGAATCTCTGTGTCATGTGCCTGTGGTCCTAGATATTGAAGAGGGTGAGGTAGAAGGACTGCTTGACTGAGAACTCAAGTATCATATTAACTATAAAACACTACAATCTCATTGTTTTGACTCCCTACTTTCTGACTCTATATATTCTGTGGAATGAATAAGGGCATTTAAATTTTTCATGTAATGTTCTATCATAAAAACTCATAAATCTATCTGGTATTCTAATATCTATGAATTCTAATATTTTTGCAGAATTAACACCTCAAGACATTCAAAGGATTTATAAAACATTAATATAAGAAAATAAGCATATTCTATCCTATCAATAAATAATCTTGTTTTATATTAAATGATTTTTTAAAAAAATGAAAACATATTAACACTGCAGTTTTGGTGGCCCATGTATTTAATTCTAGAACTTGAAAGGCAGATAATATGCGTGGATCTTGATAAGTTCAAGGCCAACCTGCCTACACAATCATTTCTAGGCCAGTGAGGACTACATAGTAAAACCTCATCTCAAAAAAAAAAAAAAAAGAAGAAGAAAAATATAAAATAAAAAAACAAATCAAAACAAAAACAAGTGACACATTTTCACTCAAATGAACAACAGATGCAAGAGGTCATCTTCAACAGAAGCATCAATTCAAATAGTTTAAGATTTAGATGGGTTTTGGGGGACTAAAGGACTGTTAAGCATTGTTTACCAGACTTAAACAACTACACACCATATCCATGTGCTGAGCATCACATGTACTGCATTTGCCATACATTATTTCTATGTCACAGTAGAAACCTTCACAGGATGCAAGGGAACCAGGGAGATCACGGTGACTAGATTTATCATAAAAATAGGAAAGGAGGGCTGCGAGATGGCTCAGTGGTGATTCGTGCTTGCTGTCAAGCCTGGTGATTTGAGTTTGATTTCCAGGACCAACAAAGTAGAAAGAAACAGAGAACTGGATGTTTCTATCCTAGGATAGAAGGTACTCAGGTAGCTCCAGCTAGGCTCAAACTCTATGCAGCTGAGGATAACCTGACTTCTTAACAGCTACTACCGTCAACTCCAGCACTGAGATCATGGGCATTTACTACTAGAGATCTGAATGCAGGGCTTCACGCCTACCACATACCTAAGTGTTCTACCAACTGAGCTACATCTCTAGTCTGAGAAAGAATTTTAAAAGTTTTTAGTCTAAAGGAATGTTAAATTTATGCAGAAACAGTTTACCTGATTTGAATGTTATACGACGTATACATATTAAAACATCACTTCTTACTCCATTAACACATATTATTTTTGTAGCCAATGAAATAATGGGGTTTTTTGTTGTTGTTGTTGTTGTTTTAAGCATTGATTTGCAGTTTCTCTTTACACTGTGATTTGGAATCAGGGTATTGCTAATATGAAGCTGTTTAGAATGGCACTGGCTCAGCTCTCTTCCACTGCTACAAACAGGTTTTAGCACCAATACCCAAAGAAGAAATGAAAAGTAGGCAGTTTTTAACAAACAATCTGTACTTGTTATGGTTTAGTTCAAATCAGCTCCACAGGCTCCCATGTCTGCACACGTGGTCCCCAGCTGGTGGCGCTGCTTTCGAGGCTATGAAACCTTTGCATTTGGGAGCCCACAAAGCAAATGTAAGGCAGGTCTTTGAGGGAGACAGCCTGGCCTGGCTTCTAGTGTCCCTCTTGGCCTCCTGATCTGCCAATCTCATATTCCCACAAGGATAGCGCCAGACAGGGTTGTAGCCATCATGCCTTCTCTGCCATGATGGGACTGCACTCATCTGAAACTTTGAACCAAAATAATGCTTTCCTCCCTTAAATTGCTTCTGAAAGGCATTATCCCACAGCAACAGGAAAAGTAATGAACATGATTATGAAACACATACACAGAGGTATACATGTATGGGTAGAGATGGACATTTTTCAAAATTAGATGGACACTGTCTATTTTTAAAAGTAACTACAAGAAAAGAATATTATTTATAAACTACTATATAACCCAGCAATATAGGAAAAGCTTAACAAGCGTTGATTTACAAGAGAGGATAATATATTTCCTTGGGAAAACAGAGGAAAAAAGCTTTGGCGTCAGATATGGTTGACAGTCTCTTTAGTCTTTTATTAGCTGTGCGACCCTGGTCAAGCTCTTCTGGCCCTTTTCCTCATCTAACTGAAAATAAAAATAACAGAACTTGTTCCATATTAGTGACATTCTTGGTCAAGCTTTATATAACAGACAAGTAAGACCTAAACCCCTCAAGTGTAAAAATTAAAAACAAAAAAATCACGTATACAGACTAGAGATGGGTGCCACACTGGAAAGACCATCTCTGGCAGCTGTGGGTCTTCAGCGTTTTGCCTGCATGAGGGAGGAGGAATTACATAGCAAAGGATGTCGAAAGTCCCTCCAGCCTAAATATTTACAACCAGCTGACTTCATTCGTTATTCATGATGATTTCTGACAACTCACTGTGTCAAGAATAACCAAAGCACAATGCACTACATACACTTCAAACAAAAAAAAATGCTTTCAACATCAGTGACATACTAGAGTTGTCCTCACAATGGAGTTTCTTCCTGATGTACTCAAACTTCAGAGTATTGAAAGATTCCTCCCAACACTAGGCATTCATGGAACTTGCTTCAGTCGGTATGTTGGGTTTGCTTTTTGCAACAGGGTCTCCTGTAGTCCAGGCTACCCTCAAACTATGACACTTGTAGTTAAGATTATCTTGATATACCTTGACACTACGTAGTCAAGATAGACCTTAAACTCCTGATCCTGTTGCCTATTCCTCCTTGTAGCCGAATTTTCCCTGTCCAATCACATTAAATATTAATACAAGAAGAAGTCTGTGATTGGACAGGGAGAAGGAAGGCAGAGCGAAGAGTTGCAGAAACAGAGGCGGAGGAGACAGGTAGAAAGGAGGAAGGAAGCTGGAGCAGCAGGAAGATGATCCAGATTCTGCTTGGCTTTAAATAGCCACAGGTAGCTACGAATACAATAAGAGGATAGAATAACTGGGATAACTTGTCTAATCTAGGTGGGTAGCTTGTGAATTGAGAATTTATTGTTATGTAAATCTGACTGGTTAATTATAAGCTTCAAGAGTTTTGGTTTACTGGGTAACTGGAATTTGGGACTGCCGACCACAGGAGGTTTATGGTTGAGAAGGAACGGGCGGCTAGGAAACAGGCGAACTGGAGAAGGGAAGACTGGGGAGAAGGGAAGACTGCCAACTGGGGCTAGCTAGAGGCAGCGAGACCGCCAGGCAGAGAGGAGCGGGATATAGCGCAGAACCTTGCCGTTCTTTATATTTTCTGCAACACCTCCTAAACGCTGGGAATACGGGACTGTGCCATCATGTGCATCAGAAGTTGTGCCAGCAACTTCTTTCATAGTCATATACTATGGATATACCTCAGTGGTGCAGAAAGGAAGATCTATACAAGTATGTGCTGAGTTTTATTTACACACAAGTAGAAAGGCTCCAAGATGTTTTTTTCATGGTATTTCCTGAAAGATACTGAAGATGTATAGAATCCTTAAATTGTTTTCAAATAATTAACAAAATATTAAGAATATTCTGGAGAAGTAAAAGTATAAAGCCAAGCCAACAAAACCCCATTTCTTCAGTGACTTACCTGAAAACAATGAGAAGTTAGACATCCTTACAGCTTAAAAGACTAATCACAAATATTGTAGGACCAAGCACAGTGATAAACACGTTTTATAGTCTTCTACTAAAACTAACCTTGGAAGGATTATTTCCATTGAGTACTCATTAGCAGAAAAATGTTTAAATAAATTCATTCAAATAGTGAAATATTCAAATATTTCATTAATCTCTTTGTCTCATGCTGTTCACAGGCATCAGTGAAGAACTAAGTAGACTGACATCTTCTGCCCAAAATAAACAACAGCAAAAAACAAAAGCTACCAGAAACTCAATGTTCTTAACTAGCAAATAATACAAATAATAAACATAATGAATATAGCCTAAGTTTCTTTATGCTCACCCAACTAAGACCACAGGAAAGGAAATTTTAAAAAGCATAAACCTACCAGCCTTAATTGGGCAGGCATCTAATACTAGTTCCGAGGAGGTAAGGCAGGGGAATCATAAATTTAAGGTCTGAAAAGTCTATAAAGGAGATGCAGCTGATGTTACAGTGCTTGTCTAGCATGTAGGAGGCCATAAATCTAATCCCCAAGAACATTCCCACCACTGCCACAATAAAAAAAAAAGCACAAAATCCCTGTATTAAACACAGACAATAAATAAGAAAGAGGAATATGGAAATGTCACTGAGAATTATAAAAATGGAAAACTGGCAATGAACATAACAGTACTGAACAAGCTGAAGTCTAAATACCTACAGGGGAGGAAAGACAAGATGACAAGATGTACAGAAAGGGTACATTTCCAAGTAGGACACACCATGCATCACACAAAGCAAGGCTAAACAAGGTACTGAAAATACTACAAATAGCTTGAAGTCAGTTATACAGCACACTCCACCTCAGACCCTAGTCTACTAACCTGTTACCTTTCCCAGGCAACCACAGACAGACACGGGATCTCATTAGCAACATCGCAAGCATGTGCACCAGAGTACAGCAGTGCAAAGACAAGGTCCTGGGCTAGCCCTGCCCAACAGAGCTTTATGATGCTCAATTTCCTGTCTGTCCTGGTCCATACAGGAACCACTATCTACCCATGGCTTACTAAGCACCTAAACATAGCAAAGGGTACAAAGGAACTATAATTTAATTTTAAATAGCCACATAAAGCTAAAACTTCTCTTACATAACAAAGTACTACATTAGAAACGGCAAGATTAAGTATATTCTCAAAGTCTTCCTATGAGTGGCGGAACCTGCCTTTCTTTCATCTCAAAAAGCTGACAATGAAGTTCATAGCACACAGGTAAAAAAGTAGAAGACGCTCTCTGGAGACCCTGCAAGGTCCCAAAGATAATCTGTTAACTGTGACATTTTGTAGTTCTTTAATAAGAACAACTGGCTTATAGCACAATGAAGTCCAGTCAGGAATACCTACCCACAACTGAGGATCTTCTAATAGCCTATTCATAAATGAGTCTGCATAGACAAAGGTCTGCAGGCATTTAAGTAAAGTCTCAGCATGGAAAGAACTCTGGGAACAGAGAGATCAAAACTGATCTTCAAATAAGTCCTAATTAATAACCCTACAGTTCTAAAAGGCATAACACAAAACGAGAAAATCTGACAAAAGAACATAATTAAAATATAAGGAAAAGCTCTCGAAAATTAAAATACAGTCAAATAAAACTTCCAAATAAGAGTTAAAAGGTTCAAAATAGTCAAATAGTCCTCAATAAGAAAAGTGACTTTAACCTGGGAAGTTCAACATCCTATTAATAGATATTCTAGAAAGACATAGAACAGACACAAGAACAGTATCAAAGACACAACTCAGAATTTCCTCTTACCTAAAAAGAGTATAAGGTTTTAAACCAACAAATGAGAAAAGACCCACACAGGCAGAACATTGAAAATGTTCAGAATGTAAATGAGCAAAGAAAAGATCCCTAAAGACTTCAGCAATTAAATGGCACGACACTGGACTTCAACAGCATCAGTGGAATAATGGAGTGAGATACTTACAATTTCGATAAAATTACTCCTTCTATATCCAAAATACTGATAAGAAAAATCACGTTACATGAACTGAGGAGGCCATACTCTACTAGACAAATGATCACAAAGAGGAACTGATGCAATGTGAGAAGCAGAAGACACCTGGTGTCATGCAGTCAGTGCAGAGGAAACACTGAATTATCTGATACACTTGTGGTAAGACAAATACTGAGAAGCTTTGAGAGACATATATACAGGTAAATCTGTATACAGGTATACAACAATAGGTATACAGAGGAAAAGGAAATGATAAATTCTACAAATAAATAATCATAAACAATATTTGGCACAGCAGTGAACAATACTTTTATGGATATCATAATGGAAATACAGAAGTCTAATAAAAATTCTAACAAAAATTCTGATTAGAAAAAACAAGGGAAAGGCATGAGTGTGGAAGTTTTAGTAAATCATGATAAGGTTTAAATTAAAAACTCAATAAATAAAATGCTATGTGGAAATTATATTTAACATGTAAGTAAAAAAAGACACTAGAGCTGAGATTTGCTTGATGTGGCTGAAATGGAAAGAGCTGTTTTTCTTGTAATATAAAAAGATTTTAAAACTCTGCAAAGATACAGGAATTTTTTAAAAATTAATTATTCTTAGAAAGTTTTACCACGTTTAGATAATTTTCAAAAACTTCACATACCTCCTGTAAGTTCTGGTCTTCTTGAGTCCAAGAATTTAAAACATGTGCTCCCGAGTCACTCACAATGAAATTCACCTAATAGATGTCAACGAAACAATTAGTATTCCACTCGGCTTTCACTCAGTCACCATCACACTGTAAAATCACACACAATTCCTAGCACTGGCAATCATCTGATTCATCTACTGTGTAAGCACAAATCCCTAGGACATGCAGCTGCTATTCCAGCACTGAGTATATGGGAATGCAGTGATAGATATAGAACAGGTTTGTCACAACATGGAGAATGTCTGGGGTGAAAATGTGGTAAAGAAGTATAGGAAGAACACAAGCAAATATAATGAACTGGGTAATTTCAGGGGATGATAAATGCTATGAAAAGTAACTCAGTTAACTACCCAAGACCAGGTGTTGACACATAGGCTCTCTACAGATATAGGTAGCAACTTTAGGGGGCTACAAATTGACTAGTGAACCAGCCACAGAACAAACCAGGGATAGATAACTCCAAGTACAGCAAGCAGCAGATACGAAGGTCTTTAAATTTAAATACACTCCCCAAAAGGCAAAATCCAAAATAAGTAGAGGGTTTAGAGGTAACCCTGAAGAAGCAGGGTTTCTGAGCACTGACAGCCACGAAAAGCAGCGACAGCCAAATAGCAATCATGAACTACATTCTTTCTTCCTCCTCAGTAAAATACAAAGTCAAAAAATACTACAAGGGATGAAAATACAACTCAGTGGTATAGTGTTTGCCTAGCATGCAGTGTTAGGTTCAACCCTAGCACCAGAACAAAACAAAACCCTATCAGGTAAGATGATAAGGACCTTGGTCAAGCAAAGAAACTCATCTGCTAGGTTCCAGCTTAGGCTTCTGCAAATAAGATGGAACACATGTCATCTACTTGCAAGTAATCCTGAAACATCTAAGATACTCAAACCTAAAGGTAACTTTAATATTTGGAATTTCTATCAAATGTCAATGTCTCTTCTTACTGATGAAAACAAAAGAAAACAAAACACCACCACCAGCAACAACAACAAAAAGCTTAGCTTTTTGGAGCTGGGGAGATAGCTCACATCTTTAATCCCAGCACTTGAGAGAAAGAAGGTGGATTTCTGTGAGTCCAAGGCCAGCCTGGTCTACAGTGAGATCTAGGACAGCCAGAGCTACAAAATAATAACCTCACAACATTCCCACCAATTGTTCTCAAAGTTCAGTGCCTGTTCCATGCTTGTAACATACTTTATATATGACCTAACATGTATAGTACTTACTTCATTGAACTGTTGGAGAGGCCAGGAAGTACAAGCCCTTTGGAACATGCCTGGAACTTATCAGTGCTCAGCACCATCATTACTGCTGTCTTTAACTAAATGGCAACACCACACTAACCATAAAGGGCAGTTCTGCATACATTTTAACTATAGTTATAAACCTACGGTAAATTCACGTAATAAATGTACACCGTTAAGTACATCATCCCATCATAATTTTGTTCATAACACTCACCAGTTTTTTGAAAGGAAATATGTCATACATTATTCTACAGTATTCCATGGAAGATTCTACTGAGCAAGTCCACAAGGATTTGGAGATGGGAGCCAAAGGGATGATGCCTTGGGTCCTATTCTTCACCAGCATATCAAACTCCACATGCTGCCTACAGGATTCTGCCATGTATGGGCAGTGATCCACAACAAAGACTGTTTTATGAGATTCAGAAAAAATCTTCATTTTGTTTTAACCTGTAAAAGGATAAACATACTAGTCAAAATGTTGACACATAACATTTATCTTAAGTGATTTCTCACTTCAGTGTGTTTCCCTCAGGATTTGATAGGGATCATAAGTTCTGAGAATTTTGTGCAAAAAGGGTCAGAGTAATGGTACCAGTTCAAAGGATATGCTACATCTTACCATGCAGCCAATTTACCAAATGAAGTTAGTTCATACCTCTTCTTTCTTCTACAAAGCACTTAAAATAGAAGAAAACATCTGTACACATTCTATTTGATGTTTATGCCTACAAATCACAGATCTACTCTCCAAATGTATTTATGCTGATCCTTGTTCGGGGCTAAGGGAAATCCACAGGAAAAGACTGACAACAAAAGTATAACCCAAAATACACACACATCTCCTGACACTCATCCTCTCCCTCAACTTGCAATAAATACACTACAGTAATTCACCATGTAGACCAGAACAGATGCTATCCCATGCTGCTGAAGAGGAAACACTTCTAAAACTTTTTCTTATAAACACAGAACATGTGGTGAACTGCCCTGCTTCGCTCCTCAAATTTAACAAGCCAAAAAAAAAAAATTAAAAAAAAAACCCGACATTCTAGAAGTCCAGGGGAAACAGAGCAAGTGTTCACGGTCACGAACCATCTTACGGTCCCGCTATTAACTCCTGCTACTCGGGAATGCACCGCCCCTCCCCGCCGAAGTCCCGGTGTGCAACCTTCTGCACACACCTGGCAGCAAGGGTGGGGGGGGCGGCGAGTGGACGGGGAAGCCCTCGGCATCGAGGTTCGCTTACTTTCGTGTCTGATCCTGCAGTGAACGAACGGAGGCGGAGGGAGAAGGCAGACGAGGGTGGGTGGGGAGTCGGCGCACAGTCGGTCTGCTACCACCCGCCGAAGACTGACTGCCCGGCTCATCTCCCAACACTCCGGCTTCTTAAACGCAGGAGCGCGCGCATGCGCGTGCACGCACAAGAGCGCTCTCGCACAGCCCAGCCATCTTCCCTTCCCCTTAGAGGCCACCAGAGGCTGAACCGGAAGAGGGCGGGGCAAGTGAAGGGAGGGAGGAAAAAAGGCTTTAACGATTGTTCCCGATCAACCGTTGGGAAGAACGGTCAGGACGACCTGAGAGAACCCCCAAAGTACTACGCCGCGGCCGGGACAAACCGGCCTCGGCTCTGCACAGGCAGATCCCACCTACTCAACCTCCCCTCTCCGCCTTCAGTCCAGGACGGTAGCCACTCGGAAAACACGCGAGAGTGTGCGGGCGGCAGGGCACAACCGTGAGAGCTGGCGAGGAGAGAGGCCCCGCCCCCTCCCCTCCACCAATCAACGACCAGCAGTACCCCGGGGGCGGGGCCTTCGGGAACCCGCGGAGGGAAGTCTCGCGAGGCCTGTCGCTCCGTGGCTACCGGTAGCGGAGGTTCTGGTCCGCCCGGGATGGAGCCGAGGCGAGCGGGTTGCGGGTCCGTCCCTCCGCTGTGTGAGCAGGGCTGTGCGTCGGCTCGCTGAGCAGGCGCGGCGAGGGCGCGGAGACCACTCCCTGGGCGCTCCATTCTCGCGGGTGGTCGTCGCCGTAGGGGGAACCGAAGCCGAGTGGAATAACGCGTGGGCGAGCCTCCGAGCCGGGCTCCCTCTCTCCGTGCTCTTACTGAGGTCCTGCTGGGAACCGAGGTATGGAAAGTTCCGTGGGAACCCCGGGCCTGCACGCCGCGGGACACCCCTTCCGGGTTTCCCTTCCTTGCCACTCGCGAGCTCCGTGGGCGGTGGCTGGAGGGACTTGTCACTGCTGGGTTTACCTCGGCGCACTTGACCGCGTTTGCGACTTGGGCTTAGCCACCACGGGCCCTCAGGGATCTGCTGGAATCGTTTGAATCCCGCAGCGCGCTTTCCGAATTCTGTTCCAAGTTGAGAAACTGGTTTTCTCCAGACAGATGTTTTAGAAGCTCCAGGTGTGTGCTTGCCACCATTTTCAGTGCGGTTTCTCTGCTTCCAGAGGGATGTGTGCGGACAGGATTGTACGTGCGGTCTGCACCCATTCTTTCTTTATCCCGGTCTACGGTTTTCTTTGAAGGACTCATGCTTTTTATATCGCTACCATCATCTGTGTCTGCTCCTCCAGAGTGAGACCCTTTCTCTTCCCTAATCGTAGTACCGTCCTCCTTTCCAGAGCACCGACCTCGGAATTGTCTGTATTCCGCTCACACTGCACCAGGGTTCTGCTTCTTCCACTGTGACTGTTACAGTTGCCCTCCCTCCACCCCAAACCGGGGTCCCCGCCTCAGCCTTCCATACTTACTGTGTAGTGCGTGCTCCTGAAACTTTGTCAAGTTCTAATTTAAGCGTATCGATTCGTCAGGGCTTTTTGCCATCCCATCACAAATCATATTTTACCTCTTCAGCGTCATCTTGTTGCCGACCCTAATACTTTTCCATCCACCTGTGTCAGGCTGTTGGATGTTTCCCCAACCGTGCCTCACATTTCCACCACTGTGCCTTGTGAGCCCATATAGCCTTTTGGGATGCTTGCTTTTCCGTCTATCAAAACTCAATTCATAGATGATTCTTTTTAGACTCCCTCGGGTGACACTGATAATACAATGAACTTCCAGAGCTCTTGACATAGTTCTGCAGTATTTATTGGGATGTATTATTTGTTCAATTACCTGCCTCTCCTGCCAGCTTGAACTTGAGTCTGGAATCGTGTCTTATTCATGTTTAAAACAAATGCTAGCTCAATGTTGGCACATAGCAAGATATATATACATATGTATATATGCACACATACATACATATATAAAAATTCTGTCTCTTAAAAATCAGAATATTATAACCCAAAGAAACTTTTTTATTTTAGGGTAAAAGCCCTTACCTGCTTTGAACATGGGCAGCCATGTACTCCTAACACTTACATAATTGTACTTTTGTTGTTGGTGGGTGGAGATTGTATATAATATCAAAAGCACATGCATGCACACACCCTATGCATCTAACACTTAACATAATTGTACTTTTGTTGTTGGTGGGTGGAGATTGTATACAATATCAAAAGCACATGCATGCACACACCCTATGCATCTAACACTTACATAATTGTACTTTTGTTGTTGGTGGGTAGGGATTGTATATAATATCTAAAGTGCATGCATGCACACACCCTATGCATTCAAATGATTTTATATTATGCCAGTATCATGTTTGATAACTAGGATTTTATGTGATGCAAATGTTTTTGATAGTGCTCAGCATGAGAAAAATTCCACCGACTCTTGGCCATATGTTAGAAATAACTGGCTTGGGTTAGGTTAGTTCTTTTTTGGATTGTTAATTTGAACACACACACACACAGCATAGCCACAATTTTAGGGAGCGTATAAATTGGTCTTGATTCAATGTGCTCTTTCTCTCAAATTGTGCTCCTTTCAACTTTAAGAACTGATTTTCTTCATAAAGCTCCAAGTACATTAATTTTCAAGAAGTGTAGAAATTTTCTGTACTTTCAAGTAGTGTGTATGTCTGGACAGGATGTTCATTTTTATATGTTCTTTATATACATTCTTTTTGTTTGTTTACTGGTTGTTGGAGTCTCTGCATAGTTCTGGCTGTCCTAGAACTCACTAGATAGACCAGGCTGGCCTTAAGTTCACTGATAATCACCTGGCTCTGCCTCCCTAGTGCTGGGATTAAAAGTATGTACTACCATATTTGGCTATATACTTTCTTGATCTCTTAAAGTATTTCTCTGAAAGACTTGAAACACATTTTTATTTTGCTATTTTTAGGTGCCAGATAATATATTATCTGTGTATTTACTAACACTAGAGGTACCCACCTGAGCAGTAACAGTTTAAATTTTTGACACTTAAAAATACATGTCATATCACACCATGTTTTTGTGTCTACAGAAATTGGATAATTTGTAGACTTGCTTATAAAAGAACAAGAGTTACTTGAATTTCTTTAGGTTTTTTTCTTAACTAAAAGCTAAAAAGTAACCAGCTGGTAGTTGCTGCTGAGGGTGGGTGGTGGTTTCTCTTTAATGAGCAACAGATGTTCTGGACCATCTGTAAGAATCTTACTGCAGATGTCTTAGTGGTCGAGTGGGTGAAAATGTGGCGAAAGCCGGAAGCAGAAGAAGAAAACTTGTTTCTTAAAGGCCTACCTCTGTAATTTGAGCCTACCTGTTTAAAATAACTTAAGTGTATTATGACTAGTTAAGACAAGTACTGAAAAAATAGGCAAATAAATCAAAAATATTCCTTTTTCAAATTAGAGTCAGTTTTTTTTAGTGTGTTTAACAGGATGTAGAAAACTATCTCACCCACTTTATTTACTAGTCAAAAAGGGAGAGAAGCATCTTTCAAAAAGGATGGCAAAGGAAATGAATAAATAGATTTTCAGAAGCTGTGTCACTGTTTTTCTGAAATGGTAATTAAGTGTTGAGTTGTCTGTTTATAATTCCTTCTGTGAAGCTGAGTTTTTATACAGTGTAGTTCATTTTGTTAGTTTTTGTGCAGCCTAGAGAACATTTTTTTTAAAAGCCCACCATTTCATTGCTAGTTAAGACTAATTTTTATGTATACTTAAAACAGTTGCTAGATTTTTGTTATATAAAAATTATTTAAAAATTTGTTGTTGAAAAAAAATTTGTTGTTTTAAATTGTTCATATATATTTCCAATATGATTCAAAATAAAAAATTAAATCTTTTAGAAGTTCCACTTTGTAGAATCAGGGAATTTGTTCTTTCTGTCTCAAGAGGTTAAGACAGTTTTTACAAATGAGGTCCTTGGATCCAGCTTGGCTGAAGAGTTCCGGTCCTTGCACTAGCTGGGCTGTCATTGAGCTACTTTATTTGGAATTTTTGAGTATATTTTTTCAGTGGAAAAAAGGAGTTAACACTTGTTCTTCGTCTAAATGGCAAAATAAGGTAGTGTTCTTCAGGTCCAGAGAGCTACCATTTTGAATTAACTAAAATTATTGGGCCTGTACTTTCCACCAACCCTCACAACCTGATTTTGATCCCCAAGCTCCCATGGTGAGTGGAGAGAGCCTGTTCCAAGTTGTCCTCCACACATTTGCCTTGGCAACCCCCCCAGAACAGAGAAGTTAATGTATTATTAAGTATTAACTAGCAGTTTGAATATGGTTGGGATGGATGTGAGTGTTGTAGTTAAGTTTCTTTAATGATAGTAAACATCTTTCCATGTGCTTTTTATTTTACTTATTTGCCATTTGTGTATCTTTTAGGATAAGTATTAAAACCTTCTGGCCATTTTAAAATTAGACTTATTCTTGCTTCTCTGATAGATTTTTTCTAAACAAGTACTTCATCAGATATGTGTTGGAAATGACTACTCACAGTGTATCTACTCCCACTGTCTTAACTGTCTGATAGTCTGTTTATTATCTTGATGAAACCTTGCTTATCAATGGTTTTTAGAGTTCTTATGTTTTATGCTTTTGATATCGTGCCTAAAAAAGATCTTTACTATCTCCATTTCTATAAGTTTTCTTTTATTATTTCCAGACTATAGAGATTTTCTTTACCATCTCCAGATTATAAGGGTTTTTTTTTCCTTAAAACATTACCATTTCTCATTTTATACTCAAGTTTGTGTTCCATTTTAAGAAAAATAGAATTGTATTGAGATTAGTTTCTGGCATATACATGTCTAGTTCTTCCAGTGCTATTTGTTGAAAAGATGCTAGCCTTTCTCAAAAAAAAAAAAAAGTGTGTGTGTGTGTGTGTGTGTGTGTGTGTGTGTGTGTATGTGTATGGGTGTGTGTACATGTGGCCTTGAAGGCTGGAAGAGGATTTTGTTTTGCAGCTGGGTTTGGTGACATTTGTGGGTTCCCTGACAAGGGTCTTGGTGTCTGAACACTATTCCTCACAGTCGAGCACAGCACTGTTAACCACTGAGCCATTGTTCTAGTCCTGACACCCTCTGATTTGCCTTTTCATCATTTTTTTTCACTTTGTATAGCCCAAGATGGCCTTGAATTCACTTAGTGGTAGTTCATACTAACCCCAAACTTGGAGTGATCCTCCTGCCTTAGCTTTGTCAGTGCTTGAATTACAGGAGTGTGAGCACCACACTCCCTTTGCACATTCTCAGAAATAAATCTGTCAGTCTTCTATGGCCTGTGATTCTGGTTTCCTTGCTTTCTGTGGTAACTGTAAAATCAGCTTGTCGGTTCCTGGCTGCATTAGACTGATATCTGAAAACAAACCTGTTGTCTTTATGAATCTTTACATCCTTGAGCATTGTTGGCATATGTTTTAGCTATTTTAGTGGGTTCTTATACCTCTACCTCCCTCCAACTTTATTCCACTCTGATCCCTTCCAGCCCCCCAGCAATAGTAGGAGAGAAGGAAGGTTAAAGGGGGCATAGACCTCTTTAGACTACTTCCTGCTGATTAAAGGCATCCAATTCTTAGGGGTAAGTGCATTCCTTATTGGAATATCCAGCAAACACAGTAGCTGCAGCAAGATGGACATCCGCTGCCACAGACCCTCTTGGGGCTTTTCCATTTATTTATACCCTCTCCAGAGTCCCCAGAATTAAATTATCTGCTGCTGGCAAAAGTCACACCCTGCTGAGTGCATAAGGCAAATCATAATCACCCTCTGTGAAGCTGCTTCTGATCCACACCTGGGATTTTAAAAAAACAAAACATTGACTGGGTTTTTAAAGAAACCAAAATTCTCACTACAGAGCACAGCACTTTACATATTTTATGTGTGTGAACCTTTTGCCTGTTTGTATGTTTTGTATGTGCTCCAAGTACATGCTTGATGTCTGCAGAGATCATAAGAGGGTGTCAGATCCCCTGGAATTAGAGTTAAGAATAGCTGTGAGCTACCCATAGGTGCTCAGAAGCAAACCTGGGTCTTTTGCAGGAACAGCAGTGTCTTGACTGCTGAGCCACAGATCCAGCCCTTGGTGTGTGTTAGAACCTCTCAGTGAAGCTCTCTGGGTTATGGAGCTTTTTTTTGTAAGGTATTTTTTTAACTCAGTTTCTTCCCTAGTTAAACTTGTCAGAAAATAGCTGTGGGCTTGTGGTTATGTAACTCCAGTGACTATAATAGTTATAGGACTATTACTAGTTATTTATTTCTTCTTGTATGACTTTATGTCATTTGTGGGTTTTGAGGAGTTAATTTGTTTAACCTCAGTTATTTAATTCATGTATATGGGATGTGTTATTCTGTTCACTTGTGTTTAAAGGGAATTATGGCTCTGCAGTGATTTTTCTTGCTCTTTAAGCGAGTGGGAGTTGAGACAGACTGTGTAACCCACACTAGACTCCTTCTCTCAGTCCCCCTGCTGCAAACTCTTGGGTAGTGGGATTGCAGTTATGGGTCACCACCCTGGCTCTTCATTTGTTCTCGGTTTGGTTATTTAAATCTCTCTCGGTACCTACCTCTACATGTCCCACTTCCCCTCTCCATACATACACATACATCACCCTCTTTGTTCTACGGGTCTTTTTAAAGAACCAGCTTTTAGTTTTACTGAGTTTAGTTCTTTATCTTCTATTAACATTGGGTTTATTCTGCTCTTTTTCTAGTTTCTCAAGGTTAGGGCTTGGATAATTGATTTCAGGTCTTAAATTCTAGTAGGAATGAATGTTATGTTATGCTGTAAATTTATCTTAATGAACCATTTTATTGAATTCTTCATTTCTGGAATTTCTCTTTAGTTCTTTTTTGGGTTTTTTGCTCATGTCTTGCTCTGTAATTCTAATTTTATTCAATATTGTATTTTTTTAGATCCATTGAGCTGTCTGACCTTAAGTTTTACATATATGTGTATGTTTCTGTCTGTCTGGGTATGCACACATATCTTAGTCAGGGTTTCTATTCGTGCACAAACATCATGACCAAGAAGCAAGTTGGGGAGGAAAGGGTTTATTTTGCTTACACTTCTACACAGCTGTTCATCACCAAAGAAAGTCAGGACTGGAACTCAAGCAGGTCAGGAAGCAGGAGATGATGCAGAGTCCATGGAGGGATGTTTCTTACTGGCTTGCTTCCCCTGGCTTGCTCAGCCTGCTGTCTTATAGAACCCAAGAATACCCAACTGAAGCTCCTTTCTCTATGATAACTCCAGCCTGTGTCAAGTTGACACACAAACCAGCCAGTGCACACACATGTATTGGAGTGTGCTGAGGCCGGGTAGAGTATTGAACCTGAGGTTATAGACAGTTCTGAGCCACCTGATGTGAGTTCTGGGACTTAAACTACAATCCTCTGCAGAAGCAGCAAGCATGATTACCTCTGAACCATTACTCCAGCCCCAACCTGAGCTTTTTAAAAATTATTCTCTTAAATTGTTTGTTTCCTTATTTGTTTGCCTGTTTATTTGAGATGGGGTCTCACTATGTACACTGTCCTGTAACTCACCATGTAGACCAGGGCTGGCCTTGAACTCACAGAGATCTGCCCAGCTTTGTTGAACTCTTTATCCAGCATTTCACCTATTTGTCTTTTTTCAAATCCATTACAGAAGGGATCTCTTGTTTTTTTCAGATTTCTGTTTTGCTTTGGAGATTAGCATGGCCTGTCAATCAGCCTCCTGGGAGGCCACCCTGTAGATTTTAGGTTATGCTTCCCAGCAGCATTGCTGCTGTGATTGCAGCCTGGATCCACACTCATAGATTGCGGGAACTCTTGGCTCACCCACCTTGCAGAGGAAAGGCTTGCCCTACCTGAGCCATGGCGCCTTTGCAGCAGACGTCCTGCCGTTGTGTCCCTGCTGCTACCCTGCAGCCCAGGCCTGGGCTCTTCAAGGCTCCTCTGCTCTTGCTGCTATTCAGGGTGCCCTTGGTGACTCCTTCAAAGGGCAGCTGAACACCTGCTATTTCTGGTCCATGTGCTTGAGAAAAGAGGTGAATGGTAGCTTCAGCCATCTCAAAGCCATCTTTAGTGTCTGTTAAAACATAGTGAGAGTTGCCTGTAGTGGCTAATGATATTCTCTGTGGGATCTTTTCCTAGGAAAGATTCAGGAATTGGGATTTTACTGTCACTTTGCATAAGAAGCAGAAGCTCCTCCAAGAGGAAGCTGAGACTTTGACATAGATAGCCAAGCATGTGCACACATGCTCCCGCTCTCTCTCTCTCTCTCTCTCTCTCTCTCTCTGTCTCTGTCTCTCTCTGTCTCTCACACACACACACACACACACACACACACACACACGGTGGGGGTGCAGGCTAGGCTAGGGAGAGTTCTTACAATAAGATTTGCATTTAAGCTTATGGTATCCTACCAGGCAGGGCAGGATATTCCTAACTGCTTTTGCTCTCTAATGAAGTCTCAGAAAGCAAAACTTAAGAAGGAAATCTATGATGATGTGAAACCGAGAGAAGGTGTAATATGTTGACTTTAAGTCCTGATTTTAACTTATTTATTGGTTCTCCTTTAGAAATGAGCTGCACCATTGAGAAGGCGCTTGCTGACGCTAAAGCCCTGGTGGAGAGGCTGAGAGACCATGACGATGCAGCAGAGTCTCTCATCGCGCAGACCACGGCCCTCAGCAAGCGGGTGGAGGCCATGAAGCAGGTCTGACTACCTACCAAAGTTTGACTAACCCTGGGTTAAGTGATTCGTAAATCAGAAATGCCTCGGTCAGGGTTCTGTTGCTGTGAAAGGATACCTTGACTGCGCCAACACTTATAATGGAAAACAAATTGATCAGGGCTTGCTTACAGTCTTGAGAAGTTTATTCCATTATTATCATGGCAAGTAGCTTGGTGGCATGCAGGCAGACATGCTGGAGTAGGTGCTGAGAGTTCTACATCTGAATCCATAGGGCCACAGGGAGAGACTCTGGGCTTGGGATGGGCTTTTTTGAACCGCCAAAGGCCACCTCTTTGAGTGACACACTTCTTCCAGCAAAGCCACACCTCCTAATCCTTTGAAATAGTGCTACTCCCTGGTGACCTAGTGTTCAACTCTATAAGCCAATGGTATCCATTTCATTCAATCCAACACAATAAACTACTACTTAAGCAAATAATTTCTCATTAAAAACTTCAAGTAGCCTCACTTGTATGTTTGTTTCACTTTGGACTAGGGTATTTTCATGTTTTAGTGACATGTATACAGGTAGGTGTACTGGCTAGTTTTGTGTGTCAACACAAGTTAGAATCATCAGAGAGGAAGGAGCCTCAGTTGAGAAAATGCCTCCATGAGATCCAGCTGTAAAGCATTTTGTCAATTAGTGACGGGGGTGGGAGCAGCCTATTGTGTGTGGTGCTGTCCCTGGGTTCTACGAGACAGGCAGAGCAAGCCAGTGAGCAGCACCCCCACGGCCTCTGCAGCAGCTCCTGCCTCCAGGTTCCTGCCCTGTGTAAGTTCCTGTCCTGACCTCCTTTGGTGATGAACATAGATTTGGAAGTGTAAGCCAGATTAACCCTTTCCTCCCCAACTTGCTTCTTGGTCATGGTGTTTTGTCACAGCAATAGAAATCCTAAGACATAGGTTTATTTTAAAACCTATAAATTTCATCCCTCTTCTGACTAAAATGCACATTTGAGTTAAATAATAAGTGAAATTGCTAAGTGTAAATCCATTGTTAGGACCAGATAACACATCTCTGTAATGTCAGTGTGCATTGGACACTTTACTGTGCTGTGTAATGCCAAGATGTGCACACTTTTCTTTATGAAGGCACTTGGATTATTTAGCAACCAAATAGTTTTTGGAAATAATGCAAAAAAATGTCTAATTTTCACCCTATACAGTTATTTCAAGTTAATTTTTTTTTCTAGAATGTTTTAAATCTGTCATTTACACAAAGAAATTAAGAAGGTTTTGCTTCTTAGTAATAGAATGTGGAGGAATCTTCCAGTAGACAAATTCAGCTACTGTATAAGCCATCCCTCCATAAAGATTTCCAGCTTTAAAAAAGGCAGCCCTAGCTGGGCGGTAGTGATACATGCCTTCCTCCACTTAGGAGGAAGGCAGACCTCTGAGTTCGAGACCAGTTTGGGCTACCAAGCAAGTGCCAGGACAACCAGGGGTACAAAGAGGAAAACTGTTTTTCTCTGTCTCTTTAAGAAGGAAAGAAATCAGCCCTGAACTAAGGCTCTTTAAAAGTCACCAGAAACAGTGTAGGAAGTTCACCTACTCTACTTTGCACCTATGTCTCCCTAAAGCCATCTGCTCCCCGACCATCCAGCCCGACTCCTGCACTCCAGTAAGCATAGACCTGGCTATGAGGACACTGTTGCTGTTTTGTAGAGGGCATCAGATCCCATTACAGATGGTTGTGAGCCACCACATGGTTGCTGGGACTTGAACTCAGGACCTCTGGAAGAGCAGCCAGTGCTCTTAACTATTGAGCATCTCTCCAGCCTCCAAAGGAATTTGACTCCTGAAGTTAGGAACCAGGAGTGTTACTGTGTTAGTTAGGGTTTTAGTGCTGTGAAGAGACACCATGACCACTGCAACCCTTTTAAAGGAAAATTCTACATCTTGATCCACAGGCAGCAGGAAGAGAATAGGCTCGACCTTCTGAGACCTCAAGGTCCACCACTAGGGCCTTAGAGTAGACTAGGGAGTCATGCACCTACTCCAAGGCCACATCTCCTAATAGTGCTGTTCAATGTGAGCCTATGAGGGCCATTTTCTCTCAAACCACCAGTTACGATGAATTTATTGATAGCTATTCAGTAAGAATGCCTCAAGAAAAATGAATGTAATTCTAAAGCTGGATTCCCACTTTAAAAAAAAATTCAAAATCCAACCAGATATGGTGGCGCACGCCTCTAATCCCAGCACTTGAGAGACAGAGGCAGGAGGATCTCTGTGAGTTGGAGACCACCTAGTCTACATAGTAACTTCCAGGACAGCCAAAGCTACATAATAGACAGACTCTGTCCATTCCCCAAGAAAAATCTGTTCCCCCCATTTTGTATACATCCATCAGTCTTTCTGGCTTCCTGTCCTCAACCCTGGAAACCACTGAGCTTCTCTCCCAATGGATTTGCCTGCTCTAGACACTTCATGTGAATAGGATATGAGATATCTGCCTTTTGTGATTAGTCTCGTACCATGTTTAAATGGGTTGTAATATGTGTCTATTCATTGCCCAATAATACTCCACTATAAGGGGATACAGTGTATTCTGTTTTTCCTTTATTCTGTGGGTAGATCCTTGAACTCTTCTCTTTTTTTCTTATTATGAGTAAGAGCACTGTGAACATTTTCTCTTCCTTAGGAATAGAATGTTGGGTCATATAATGCCTGTTTAATACTTGGAGGGTCTGCTCATTTACGTTCATATATCAGATAAAAATTTGCAAGTAATGCCTTCCTATATGTTCTTCTTTAACCTTTTCATTAGTATCAGGAAGAAATCCAAGAACTTAATGAAGTAGCAAGACATCGACCACGATCCACACTAGTTATGGGAATCCAGCAAGAAAACAGACAAATCAGAGAACTACAACAAGAGAACAAAGGCAAGATAAATGTCACTAAAGAGAACTTTAATCTTTCATTGTGATATTGGTTTGGGATTAATTCGTATACTCATAAATGGGAGAGGGGCTGGAGAAATGGCTCAGTGGTTATGATCACTTGCAGGGGACCCAGGTTCATTTCCCAGCACCCACGTCAGGCAGAGCTCACAGTCTCTATAACTGTCATCTCCAGAGGACCTGACACTCTTCTGGTGTGCAAACTTATATGCAGGCTCTCATGTATACATATGAAATAAAATCCTTTTTTTAAAATTGAATAGTTAACAGAAGTTACTTTTTTAACATTTCATCTCCTTTTCTGGTCTGTACCCCTAGATATACTTATTGCTGCTTTACCCAGTCATCTCTATGAATGCCTGCCCAGCTTGGCATCATCTTAGATGCCTCTCTTCAACAGCCCATTTGCACTTTTTTGTCACCTGTGAAGGAACTCCACTCCATCCTTTACAGTCCCAGCGTGGGTACTCATGATCCCTGCCACCCCGTCCCTCCATCCTTCAACACACACATAAGACTGAGCTTCCCAGAATAAGTATTTTATTTTTCTTGAACAAGGACCTTCAGTCAGTTTCTGGTTCTCCTCTGCCCTCTTCCCACAGCTGCTCTCCAGATAGATACATTCAGCCATTGCAAACCAGTTCTTAAGACATCTTTCACTGCCACACCCCTTGTTTACGATTATCATCCCTTCATTCCTTCAGTGTTCAACATAAGAGCTCAAGTTCATCACAGCACTCCACTTCTGTGGAACTTTCCCCAGTCTGAAATTATTTTTAAGAAATGAGTTTTAAATGAACACTTTGAAAAGCTGAGAGAGGGCTCAGCAGATCAGGGGCACTTGCCACCAAGCCTGACAGCCTGAGTTCTATCCCTGGAACCCATGTGGTCGAAGGTAACAGTCAATTGCAGGTTGTCTTCTGTGCATGTACCATGGTATACCTATAAGTGTGCGTGTGTTCACACACACACACAAATACATACAGAAGCATAAAACTTTTTTTTCAATAAAAAATGAGGGAGTCCTTTGTTGCATGTTTTTTTTTAAAGATATCCTGTATGTCAGTGTTTCAATAAATATTATATGGAAGAGCATAATTTACATAATAACTCATTTGAATAAAGCACATTGTTCTTGATAGAACTTCGAACTTCCTTGGAAGAACACCAGTCTGCCTTGGAACTGATAATGAGCAAGTATCGAGAGCAAATGTTCAGATTGCTAATGGCCAGCAAAAAAGACGACCCAGGTATAATAATGAAGTTAAAAGAGCAACACTCAAAGGTAAGCCATTCTATGAAATTGACTGGAAATGAAAATGAGGGGCCATTAGTTAACCTGCGTTCAGATTTTAAACAATGAAAATCTAGTAATATTGTTTCAATGTATATAAAATACCTCACATTTTTAATTGACATTATCTGTCATCATCATCCCTCCTCCCCCATTTCTTGTTACATACCGTTTTTTTTACAAGGCTTATTATTCTCTCTTTGCTCCTTAGTAACAGGGTCTCACTCTATAGCCCTGGCTGTCCAGGAACTCACTCTGTAGACCAGGCTGTCCAGGAACTCACTCTGTAGACCAGGCTGTCCAGGAGCTCACTCTGTAGCCCAGGCTAGCCTTCTGAGACCCACCTGCCTCTGCCTCCCGGTTGGTGTCTTTAGTAACTTTAAAATAGTGTATGTGTGTGTTTACACTTACAGAAATAAACTATTTTAAAAATAAAAGATTCTCTGCTTTTAAGTAGTAATTTTTTCTAGTAAATTTGTGCAATGCTCTATGTTACACAAATAGACACTAAAATGCTTTTAAAGTCAGCCAGCAGCTGAGTGTAGATTGCTTTCTTGAAGAGTCTAGTCTGGAAAAAGCCAACTCATTTTCATAAAACACTGGGGCTGGGGAAGGAATTGAACCAATACTGTGTGTAGTTGACACCAGTTTAGAAGCAGCAAGGTGGTTAGGGTGAGTGTTCTTGCAGTCAGTTTACTTGAGGTCACATGGGGCAGTTGTCATGAAAAGCAGGATAACTGTTGCTGTTTACATTAAACTGAATCTTAACTGCCAGTGTGAAATAAAAATACTAAAGTAGATTGGATAATGATAAAGTAACCTACTTACAACTAATATTATTTAAGAAATAGTGGTAGTTATGTGATATATATATTCCACAATTATTGACACATAGTTTTGAATCTTTAAAATATTTTTTCCATGATGGTGTCTGTAGAATTTTTAAATTATTCCATCAGAATTAAGTAACTAATAGTATTCTTTGGGAGACAGATTTACATATTAGGAAATGAACAGCTACCTCTTGTGTTAGTAGGAGAATAAAGAATTAAAATTGGATTTAATATTATCTAGTTATAATATTCATGCCCTAACAAAATGGAAGTTCTTGGATATTTAACTGATCTTCTGAAAAAGTCTATATTGTTAATGATAATATTTGTTACAGAGCATTTCAATGTATACCTAAGCCAAGTCTAGTGACACTCACCCCTTTAACTCCAGTACTTGTGAGATAGAGGCAAAAAGGTCAAGATTCAAGGTTAGCCTGGACTACATGAGATCCTATCTTAATTCTACCCTAGTCCAAAGAAATAAGTAAATGTGTAACTAAGAGGGTTTTTTTTTTTAAGTATAAAGAATTGAAATTTAGTTTTAATTCCCAAAGGTCCTCATGTTTAACAATTTTAAAAAATGAAAATTTGAAAGAAGAGTAAATACCATAGTGGGCAGAGGGTGGGGGTGTAGAATAAAATCCAACAGATCGTTAGTCCCATGTAGTAGCAACTGTGGCAGCATATGTTTTCTCAAACACATTAGGAGATGGGGCATAGCTCCATGGTAGAGCATGTGCTGAGCATGCTAGAGGCTCTGGGTTTAATTTCCACACCAAAAATAAAACCCACTGGTATACCATTCTTCTGTGCTGTCCTGTTCATTTAAAAAGTTAAACACTTCCTGAGTAGCTACTAAACCTTCTGTTTTTATTATATAGATTGAGTTCATCTAAGTGCTGATCATTACCTTCCGTAAAGTGACTGTTCAGTTATTTGTTATTAATTATAACTAATACATATTAATGTTTGTGGTTTTGATTTTTCCCAAAAAGGAGACACTCTGACTCAGTAAATCAAACATTGATTGGTACCCTGTGTTTAGTTGTTATAGGCAAGAGCAAGATAAATGAAGGAATCCTTTATATTACTGTTAAGCTTACAGTGTAATGGAGATACAGAAAAAAAAAAGAAACGTAACTATAATATAAAGTAGTGTGATAAAAATTAGTAGTTATTCTAGCAGGAGGAACAAAGTCTGAAAGAAGGCAAATTGTTTAATGTAGCCTTGAATTAATTACAGGAGTGGGGATGCATAAGCAGAGAAATGAGACAAAGGCACAAAAGTGCAGGATTCTAGGACTGTTTAGGCACCAGTGGTCTAATATGCCTAAACAAACGATTCTGCAGCACGCTTGGGAACAGATGAACGTAGCTGTACTTTGGAGCACGAGTCCTACTTGAAGCTATAGTAATATAATTTTGCACTCATCCAAAGCTTTTTGAGTTCATATTTAAAAATCACTAGAAAACATAACTCAGTTTCATCCAAACACGTATTTTTACATTATTTTTTAACAGATGCCTTTTTGGAAATCTTAAAAAAGCAAACATTCCAACAGTTGGCTAACACGCATGAACTAACACTCACTCAGTTTATTATGACGGATGAAATCCGTATTAACACTATAATGACTCTGTACTACAGATTGACATGGCACATCGTAACAGCTGCGAAGGATTCTTCCTGGATGCATCTCGGCACATCCTTGAAGCGCCTCAGCACGGACTGGAGAGGAGGCACTTGGAAGCCAATCAGAATGTACACTAAACCAGTCAACTCGGGGGGATGGAAGCGGGGTCCACTTAAAGTTGTTTTACTTTGACTTGCCTTTCAGATTAGATCAGCAAATAAATGGAATCAATGAAAGAACGGTGTGCTTTTCATGGCCATGCTGCTGAGTCTAAAACACTTTAGTTTGTCCTTAATTCTCTGTGTTTGAAGCACAGGATATAAGTAATTATACATATACATACATAAAATTTACATACATAAAACTACAAATAGTGTGTGTACAAACAGTGTGACAGAAACTTTAGAGAGCTGTTTATCTACAATCTTTTATTTGCTCTTGCCAGACATTGCTGAAGTTTTTGTTATAAAACTGTATTTCTAAATATTTTCTTACTCAGGAGGCAGAGGCAGGGAGATCTCTGTGAGTCTGAGGCCAGATTGATCAACATAGTGCGTTCCAGGCTAATCAGAGTTATGCAGTGAGACCCTGTCTAAAAAAAAGAAACCCATATTTTCTTTATAATAACTTTAGCCTATTAGTATAAAAGGCTGGTCCGTCGAAATTAAAACTTTTAATTTAGATCTTTAATTATTTGCAGTCCTTTTGTTTGAGTTCACAAATAGGAAAGCCTTTTGTGCAGACACTATAGCTGTACATAGTGATGTTCTCTGCCCGCGTCTTAAGTGTTGTTGCTGCAGAGTAGGAATAAACAGTGTGTCAAGACAGCTCAGGTACTTACTGTGTTGGTGCGTGGGCTTCAGAGCCATCGCTCTTGCTTTGTATCCCTTAAAAGCAGTGTGACCCTCACAGCTGGTGAGTCGTTAACGGGGCCTCTAATTCATGCTAAGTGTGTTTAACACCAGTCTTTTCAATTTTAAAGGCAAGAAATTATTGGCTTCCTATGTTCCAGCCTATGCTAGTGCCACAGTTCTGACCACATTATAAACTGAGAAAGCCATTGGTATTCAAAAATTTGTTACCATCATTCAGCTGTTCAGTTTTCTGTTCTGTGTCCTCTTTAACAGAGGGATCTTAGTGACATTGCAGTATGGCAGACAGTGGCAACTCCTTGCTTTGGTAAAGGCTTTGCTGCCACAGGCTAATCCAAGGCTGTCCAATATCATGTGTATCATGTGGAAGGCCCTTAGCTACATACCACCATTAACCACTTAAAAGTGTCACTTGTACAGTGAGAGACAGAATTACTAATTTTTAATGTACTTAGTTTTTATTTTAACTGTACTATACTAGACAAAGCAGATTAGTTCTTTATTGTGTCTTCTGAGTGCTGGCACAAAGATTTCTCCATTTAGACAAAGGAATAGCTTCCATTAAGGGTATAACCCTGGATTCATTCCCCAGAACCAGCAAGATTATTAAATGGGGCTGGGGCGTAGCTTAATGATGGAGTGCTCTTCCACTTTAATAATTATGTGGGTTCTTTACGGTCTTGATCAGATCCTTTCTACAACCGTCTAACTAAAAGACTTGATGATCACTTGGGAATTTTTTTCATTGACTTTCATTAGTTAATTTTTTATTAATATTAGCAAGTTAATTATTCTTAGGCTTCTGTTTGATCTTTAAAACCCTGTCTCTCACTGAACAAAGTTCATAAGGTCAGGGGAGGGATCTTGAGAGGAATTACACTTCTGCTGTTTGGCTTTTACTGCTTGACACACCATAGATATGCAAAAAACAAGGCATGAGATTGAAATAATTTGTAAAGCTGATAAATATGGGTATCTGTTATAGTGAAATTAATTCTGTTTTTATCAGGTGGCAGAAAATGCCACTTAATGTTTTAAAACTCCATAGCACTTTGTTCATTTTACATAATTCTTACACAACAAACACTAGATAACAGATGTAAGCAATATGCTTCTGACTCTCAAGGAGGATTGGTTGAGTTGAATCAGCTTATATGCATTAATACTACAGAGAAGACTGAATCATGTAGACTTCGAAGAGAGATCATGTGTGCCAACAAGTTTTAATCTTTCCCCTTTTACAGCAGTACATGTAGATGTGAAAAAGAAAATCTTCCTGGTCATTATGATAAATGTGAATAAGTATTTTGCTATAGGGTTGAGTTATATTGTGATATGTATCCTTAGTTCTAATCTTAACACATGATGTCCACCAGTTTGTTATGTATGACTCATGTTAAGAGGACACATAAGGACATCATACTTGTGTTAGATGATGGCAGTGCGGTCCTATCAAAAGAGAGAATTCAATCCTAGTAAAGTCGTCCTCTCATCGCCACATCCACCCTTTCTTCCAGGAGTTGCAAGCACATGTTGACCAGATCACGGAGATGGCAGCAGTAATGAGAAAAGCTATTGAAATCGACGAACAGCAGGGTTGCAAGGAACAGGAGCGAATATTCCAACTTGAAGTGAGTTTTAAACTTCAAATCAAATATGGGTTGAAAGTATCCCCGAAAACACTCAACCAGAGAACATTCCCAGTCTTAGCACCCACACTCTTTAAGTTGGTGGTAATGATTTCTGAATCAGAATGCTGGTAACAGTGAGTGGAATAGACCACTGGGTAGTAATGTCAGAGTCTGGGGTCCTCAGGGATGTATAAGTATACCAGTAGTTGAGAAAGGTGGTTGTTAAACTAGGCATAGTGGCGCTTGCCTTTAATCCCAGCATTTGGGAGAGAGAAGCAGGTGGATGATCTCTGAGTTCAAGGCCAGCAAATTCCCAGACAGCCAGAGCTGCACAGAGAAACCCTGTTTTGAAAAGAAAAAGTTGAGTTTTGATTCTATATTGCTTTCATGTATATCTGAGTTTTTAAAATTATGAAATCGAGAAAATATATATGTATATAATATGAATACATTCACATATATATGAATTTCAACTTCATAATTTTAAAAATTCAGTTCTTTGTGCTAGAGAGCATAGTGATATAAAAAAATTTATGATACACAAATAATGCCAGGTGTGGTGCTCCTTTCATTCTAGCTCTTGGGAAGGAGAGGCAGGAGGATCAGGAAGGTTTTATCCTCAGCTCTCCAGTGGGTAAACAGCTTAACTATGAAGCAGGAGGACCCAGGCACAAAGGCTAGCTGGAACAATAAGTTCCGGGTTCAATAAGAAGCCCTATCTAAAAAAAGAAGTAGATTGCAACAGAGGAAGACTCCTGGCTTCAGCTTTTTGTCTCCACATGTACAGACACATAGAACAGATACACCCAAAAATTAAAATTTAAAATAGTTTGCTTGGAATCATGATAAGGAAATTTCTTACGGATGGCCATAATACCTACTTGTCTGGGAGTGCATAGTGCTCTCCGATCTGTGTGGGGTAGGTGCTCTCCGATCTGTGTAGGGTAGGCCAGCTTTCTCAGCAAAGGACCAGAAAGCATTTGGATTTTGCAAACTAATCAGTTTATATCTACTCAGCTTCATTGTGGTAATGAAACAAAAAGAAAGAACTATGCTCAGAAACAATCCTCAGGCCAGATCTTTGAGACTTGGAAAGTGAGCCCTCAACAGCTGTAGAGTAGGTTATAAAGTGACAGAATTGCTTACAATACTAGATAATCATTTACATTTCTTTCTGAAAAATAATTACCTCAGCCGGTCTTGGCTGAACTCAAATTTTGCTGAGGGAAACATGCCTACTAACTAGAACTCCTTATGTAAACTAGAATGCCCTCAAACTCAGAGAGATCCCCCTGCTTTTGTCTCCCAACTTCTGGGATTAAAGGCAGGTGTCACCACACCTGGCTTTGAAATGTGTTTGGATTGAGGTTGTGACTGCCTGTAGCTATTAGTATATCTATGTGTTACAGAGTCTGCTTTCTATGCTGTGCTTCATACAGTTAGCTTTTAAAATATGTGTCCCTCTTGGAGCTGCCTTAAGGAATCAGCCAAACCAGCAGTTTCTGTTTCTGCATGTTTCCCATTTGCATAGGGTATAAACCGTCTTGGGTTTTGCTTGTCTCTTACAGCAAGAAAACAAAGGCTTGAGAGAGATCCTTCAGATAACTCGAGAATCCTTTTTGAACCTTCGGAAGGATGATGCGTCAGAGAGTACATCTCTGTCCGCCTTGGTGACTAACAGTGACCTGAGTCTGAGGAAGAACTGAGTGGCTTTCTGCGTAGTCACTAGAACCGACGGGCCCAGAAGTGAGCGGACGAGTGAACATGAAACCCATCCTCAGTCAGCCTTTTCCTCCAGCATGTACAGGGACACCGGCGGAGACAGCAGCAGAGCATGTAAGCAGTGGACGGTCACACACTAGATCCCAGTCACCGTCAGGAGACTGAGGCGCAGAGTGCAGCGGGTCTGCCAGGCGCTGCTGAGCCCTGCAGTGTCAGAAGTGCTGTTGGCTTCCTGGATGACACAGAGATCACCCTCAGTGCTCCTAATCAGTGTTGGAAAGACTAAATTACCACAACTTTAAAACCCAGGTTGGTTGGTCTTCTGAAGGGAAGACTTTGTTCTAAGTCTTATCCTTCCTGTGCAGTGTCCGAGTAAACACGGCTTATGTACATAAAGCTCCTGCGTCGGTGCTCACCTGTCCACCTGCCCATGTGTCCGCTCCTCATCAAGGCAGTTCATGTTTAAAGACTATAGGAATATGTCACTTGCATCACAAACAGGATATACTTACACCTAGTTCCCATAACTCTTAGCTAGCAGTTATTCACGACTTGCTTGAGTGTATGCATCTCAGGAAGGAAAGACAAAGAATATACTTTCTAAGAAAGACAGCCATATATAGACACATTTAGTAGGTTAAACTACTTTGAAAGATTATGCTTTGGTTCTCTGTTAACAATGAACCTGGCTCTTCCTCCTCTTTACATGACGTTTAAGGATACAAGACAGTTCACCGGTAGACAGAGTTGACATATTTAACGTAACGAGATAGGTATGGTCATTTCCAAGTAAATTTGGAATTCCTTTACTGTTATTTAAGAAATTACTCTTCAAACACTTACAAAGTAGGTGCAGGTTCCAAAAGCAAAGTTCTGGGTCTGAGTCTAAGCCCCATTTAGTTCTTACAACCTGTGAGGCTTTCCCTACAACCTGTGACTCAGAAACTGGCAGTGAAGTATGGACCCATAGGCATCGTGCTTTGCACTTAAAAAAAAGCTCCTTAAGGCCACAGGATACAGAAGTGTGCTTTAATACCAACTGCAACCTAAACTGTTGGGTAGTGATCAGAATAAAAGAATAAATGATTATGAAATATAGCTAAAAATACACTATACTTGTATGTGAAGTCCATACTGAAATTAGCACAGATAGAAAGTTAGACTTTTCAGTATATCATTTGTTAAGTACATATTACTTTGCAGTGTAATTTTATGTGTAATTTCATGTATTAGCAAAATTCAAAGGACTTTTCACTTGAGAACCTTTCATTCTGAAGTTTGAGGTGAGTGGGGTCATAGGTCTGTTAGGAAAGGTCCAGTACCCCAGATGTTAAACCGTTCTCATGCAGAGGCCTTAATATTTTATATATAAGTGAATTTATTTTTAAAATTTTTCTATTGGTTTTTGGAAAGTAACCCTTAATTTAATGGTACATTCTTTCATGTAGTTTTGTCCCAGACCAGAATTTTAAAAAGAAGAAAGCTGCACAGTTGAGATGAGTCAGAATCAATGTATTGAGAGGTTCTATTGTGAAACGTTATTTGAGAATTATTTTTATAAAAAATTGTTTATCCTTTGTCTTGGATATAATTTTAAGGTTGTGAATATTGAAAGACATTTGCTTTATTTTTAGCAAGTTTTCCATCCCCCCACCCCCCAAAACAAACCAGCTTTAAGCTTACGTATGAGAGTGCGCTAAAGAGGAGCCTATTTTGTCAATAAAGACGAGTGTTTAAAACTGGTCTGGTCTCAGGGTTAATTTGAAAACAAAGCTCACATTTCTTAGATGATACACTTTGTCTCTTTGCTGAGGGCGTAGGTGGTGCTAGGGTTTAAATCCAGAACTTTATATACAAGTGCTCTTCTCTTCACTAAGCTGCATCCTCAGCCCTTGGGCCTACATTGTGTGTGTGTGTGTGTGTGTGTGTGTGAGAGAGAGAGAGAGAGAGAGAGAGACTGTTTGCGCCAGTGCATTCATGGGTATGTGCATGCATATTTGTGCACATACATGCCTTATTCCTGTATAGTGCTGTGACTCCCCTCAGTTTTCCGAAGGTCTCACCCAGTCTATAACCTGCATAGTACTTTAATGCCCTGGGACTCTCAGACTTACAGCTCCTGCTTAGAGCTCTCATATCCTCCACACCAATCTGTCTGTAACTACCATAGAGACATTTCAGGCTGAAACTGCCCAAAGCCAAACTCTTCATCCCCAAACTTGTAAAGTGTTCCCCATCCTTGCAAGGGCAACTGCAGGGCACAAAGATGGTAGCACCTTAGACTTTAGGTTCTTTTATATTTTGCATTGAATTTGTTAGCAAATCCTGCTGGTTGTTTATGCAGGAATGCCTGCTAGCCCCTAGTCCAACGCCACAGTAGAGTGGATAATAACATTCAACCTTAGGCTGGGCAGTGGTGGTGCACACCTTTGATCCCAGCACTTGGATGGCAGAAGCAGGTGGATCTCTGGGAGTTCGAGGCTAGCCTAGTTGACAAAATGAGTTCTAGGACATCCAGGGCTCAACCATTTCTCAAAAAAAAAAAAAAAACAACAAACAAACAAACAAAAAAAAACCTACAGTTAGAAGTCATTGTCAGGACACACTTGGTGTGGTTTAAAGCAACAAGAAAAGCCTAAGGCCACATAATAAAGGTGTTAAGTTACACACCTACAGGGCTTGGGAGGTGGCTTAGTTGGGACAGGGCTTGTTTGTCCTACAAGTATGAGGGCTTGCTCTTGTATTCCTTGAACTTAATGTAAAAAGCACTGAGAGGAAGCCTAGAATTAGGGCCTAAACAATTCTCAAGATCCTGGGGAAATTGAGGTGGAGGCTGGCTGCTAATAGAATCGCAAAGGTCAGCAGGTTTGGCCCGTTTGACTCCAGCATGCTGGTGACTAGGCACCATCCCTTTCTTCAGCAAGCCCGTGTGCTTACCCTCTTTCCCCAGTGCTTGCTTTAAGCTGAGCCCCCTATACTTCCCGTCTGTGTGGATACTCAAACTGAAGATTTAAACAAAAAACAGTGTAGTGGGCAATCCACATATACCTCGTTATGTACTGTGGGTCTTGTTTACATCACTAGGCGTTTATTAGACCCAGTAGGGCCTCGCCTCTGCCCCAGAGCACATCTCAGGCCAGGTCACATTCATCTTCACCCTTTTATCTTTAAAGGACTTTAAAGTGGAGGTGTAACCACAGATATAACTAGTCAATCTCTTCCCACAACCTTATTCCCAACCCCCAAACTTACTGTACATTTTCTGAGTGTCAGAAACCTGTCTAGTTATTTTTAAAGGTGTATGGACAAACAGCTGAAATTGTATTGTACTGGAATTGTTTAACTATATATAACTGTCTGTGCATGTGGAGCACATGCCACAGCACACACGTCATGGCACACACATGCCTCGGTGCACACTCTGGAGACCAGATGATTCCACCTTTATGAGCTGCAGGGACTGACTTCAGGTCTCCGGATTTGAGGTCTAGAACCTTTACTCCCTGGGCCATTTAGAGATGCTGCACTGGGTTCTTGACTTTAGATTTCTTTTTTTTTTTTTTAGGTTAATAACATCCCATGCATTCTTTTTCCATTTCAGCAAAATAGATCAACTAGTCCACTCTTTTCAAACCACTGAAGCCTTAAGCAAGTACCAGCAGTTAACCCTGTACTCCTGATAGAATTATCAATCCTAGAATACAGGCCATTCTTCCCAAAGAGCATGGGCAGGAAGAATACATGGGAACTTTGAGTATAACCACAGAAAAGGGAGCTGTTTGGCATTCAGGCTTCCCACAGACTTAGCTCTCTCTCTCTCTCTCCCCCCCCCCTCTCTTCCCCCTCTTTCTCCTTGACTCTTTTAAAATAGGTGTCCCTGTCTCTTTCCATTCTTGAATCCCAGCAGGGAACCTGTGGCTCACTGTTATCCTGAGTTTCTCAAATACCAGCTTGCTCTAGAAGGGGACTGTATTAACACCTACTGTCAAAAGGCCAAAAAGGAGGAAGTAAATAAATGCAATGCAACACAACACACACACACTTTAATCTGGCCAAGAGCATCTGGAGCCTGACCCCTAATGACCTATGCTTACACCAAGCTAGGCTCAGACTACTTGGGTCATCCTTAGCAACATAGCAAGTTCAAGACTGGCTTGGGCCACATGAGATCCTGTCTCAAAAAATAAATACTTTATTTCCCCTTCTGAGAAAGATTCAAGCATCCTCCTTTAGACACTCCATTTTACTTGGATTCTTTGGGTCTGTAAGCACAGGATACCCATGATATACCCCACATTCTATGGGATGTATGATTGGTAAAGATCTTTTCCCAGTCTGTTGGTTGCTGTTTTGTCTTATTGACAGTGTCCTTTGCCTTACAGAAGCTTTGCAATTTGATGAGGTCCCATTTGTCGATTATTGATCTTAGAGCATAAGCCATTGGTGTTCTATTCAGGGAAGTGTTCCCCTGTGCCCACTTTCTCCTCTGTTAGATTCAGTGTATCTGGTTTTATGTGGAGGTCCTTGATCCACTTGGACTTGAGCTTTGTACAAGGGGATAAGAATGGGTCAATTTACATTCTTCTACATGCTGACTGCCAGTTGAACCAGCACCATTTGTTTAAAATGCTGTCTTTTTTCCACTGGATGTTTTCAGCTCCTTTGTCAAAAGATCAAGTGACCATAGGTGTGTGGGTTCATTTTTGGGTCTTCAATTCTATTCCACTGATCTACCTGCCTGACACTGTACCAATACCATACAGTTTTTTATCACTATTGCTCTGTAATACAGCTTGAGATCAGGGATGGTGATTCCCCTCGAAGATTCCACCTTACACCAGTCAGAATGGCTAAAATCAAAAGCTGGAAATCAGTTTGGCAGCTCCTCAGAAAAATTGGACATAGTACTACCTGAGGACCCAGCTATACCACTCCTGGGCATATACCCAGAAGCTGCTCCAACATGTAATAAGGACACATGATCTACCATGTTCATAGCAGCCTTATTTATAATAGCCAGAAGCTGGAAAGAACCCAGATGTCCCTCAACAAAGGAATGGATACAGAAAATGTGGTATATTTACACAATGGAGTACTATTTAGCTATTAAAAACGATGACTTCATGAAATTCTTAGGCAAATGGATGGAACTAGAAAATATCATCCTGAGTGAAGTAACCCAATCACAAAAGAACACACATGGTATGCACTCACTGATAAGTGGATATTAATTAGCCCAAAAGCTCTGAATACTCAAGATACAATTTATAGACCACAGGAAGCTCAGGAAGAAGGAAGACCAAAGTGTGGGTGCTTTGGTTCTTCTGAGAAGGGGAACAAAATACAGGAGCAAATATGTAGATAAAGTGTAGAGCAGAGACTGAAGGAAAGGCCATCCAGAGACTGTCCCACCTGGGGATTTATTCCATACACAATCACCAAAGCCCAACATTATTGTGGATGCCAAGAAATGCTTGCTGAAAGGAGCTGGATATGACTCTCCCTTCCAGAGCCTTACAAATACAGAGGCAGACGCTCGCAGCCAACCATTGGACTGAGTGCGGGATCCCCAATGGGGGAGTTAGAGAAAGGACTAACAGAGCTGAAGGGGTTAGCAACCTCATAGGAAGAACAACAATATCAACCAACCAGACCCCCCAGAGCTCCCAGGAACTAAGCCATCAGCCAAGGGGAACATATGGCTCCAGCTGCATATACAGCAGAGGATGGCCTTGTCCAGCATCAATGGGAGGAGAGACCCTTGGTCTTATGATGGCTTGATAGATGCCCCAGTGTAGGAGATTTGAGGGCGGGGAGGTGGGAATGGGGTGGGTGGAGGAACACCCTCATAGAAACGGAGGGAGCATGGGATAGGGGCTATCCAGGAGTGGGGAAAACTGGGAAAGGGGATAACATTTGAAATGTAAATAAAGAATATATCCAATAAAAAATAAAAATATTTAAAACATTAAAATCTTAATAATACTTTAGTTATTTAAAGAAAATTCTGTTTAGTTCTGTATTAGGGGAGATTAGATATCGGGTGGAGGGAGGGAGGGAACTGGGTGGGTAAGGGGATTGGGGAGGGTACTGGGGGGGAATCAGGTGTAGGGAGAGCAAACAAGAGAACAGAAATTGGTGGTGGGCAGGGGCAGGGCATCTCCAGTACGTGCCAAAGAGTCTATGAGGGTGACTAGCTGAGACTCCTAGCAGTGGGGGATATGGAGCCTGAAGTGGCCACCTACTATAGCCAGTCAGGACTCGGGCAACCCACACACAAAACTTTAACCCAAAATTTGTCCTTCCTACAAGAAGTGCGGGGACAAAGATGGAGCAGAGACTGAGGGAATGGCCAACCATGACTGGCTTAACACGAGACCCATCCCATGGGCAAGAACCAATCCCTGACACTATTAGTGATACTCTGCTATGCTTGCAGATAGGAGCCTTCCATAACTGTCCTCTGAGAGGCTCCACCCAGCAGTCAGTGGAAACATGCAGAGACCCATAGCCAAACATTAGATAGTTAGATGGAGCACAGGGAGTCTTGTGGGGAGTCAGGGGAGGACTGAGGGACCCAAAGGAAACAGGGACTCCACAGGAAGACCAACAGAGTCAACTAACCTGGACCCTTGGGGGCTCCCAGAGACTGAGTCACCAACCAAAGAGCAAGCAAACATGGGCTGAACTTAGGCCCTCTGTACATAGGTAGCAGGTGTGCACCTTGGCCTTCATGTGGGACCCCAACAACTGTGGCAGGATGGGGGGAGGGGGGCTTACCCTGGCTGTTGCCTGCCTGTGGATCCTGTTCCCCTAACTGGGCTGCCTTGTCTGGCCTCCGTGGGATGCCCCTAGTCCTGCAGAGACTAGATGTTCCGGGATGGAGTGATAGCCAGCAGACCTCCCCCTGCTCTGAGGAGAATAGGGGGGATGGGAGAAGGAGCTGGGGGGGTTGTGAATGAAAGGAAAGGGGGCTGATATTGGGATGTAAAGTCAATAAATGAAAAAAATAAATAAGTACATTTAAATATACATAAACCGTAACATATCACCTTGGATTCCCTTTACTTCCTGTTATCCTTAAGTGAAGTTTTTAAAACAACTGTATTTTCCAGATTAACTTTATATAAGTACGAACATGACTGATATAAACTCCTGGAGACATCCTAATAAACAGGACATAAGCATTTTTTTCAAAGTAGGTATTTATTATAAAAATTATACAAATGGTATTATTAAAAATTATGGAAATTTACAAATATTTTGTATTCTCCTTCCAAGAAAGCATGTTCTGCCTTTTACAGCTCTGACGGCAGTGTGTTCCGACAGTACAGAGAATAGTTCTCCAACAATCTGCACAACTAAAACACAAGCATGTGACAGAAGCCAGAAACCCTATAGCAATTTAAAAAAAAAAATTATTGCTGAAGCTAGGTAGTAATAACAGAACAAGAATTTTCAGCAATGAACCAAAAGGGGTTCATTTTATAATGTTTCATTACATTTTAACTCGAAACCCTTTGTTCAAAGCCAGAACTGAAGACTCCACCCACTCCCTGAAATGTCAAGGCTGTGAAGAGGCGAAGAAGGGCCATTGCTTAAGCAGTGGTAACTCGTAAGCGAGCACACCACTGACACACCAGCGCACTGAGCGTCACACACGTCGGGGACGCGAGCTCACAACCCACAGCCTGGTGTTCAGAGGAGTCAAGCGAGCGTGGCCCTCCTTACAGAACCCGGGGTTCTTAAGAAGCAGCTTAGCTGAGTGCTCCCTCTGAGCTTCAGAGCACAAGGGTTTTGATTATACAGAGCAATCATTAACACAACTTCACAGGGTGCTAGGAGAAAGGTCTCATTGACGTCTCTCTCTGACAGAAGACAGTCCGGTCACCAACTAATGCAACCTAAGAAAGAAGGGTCAGCAGCCAACACTGACCCCAAAACAAAATGGCCCCAAAACAAAAATAGGCCAAAACAAAAATGGGCTATAAATAACTTATTCATATAAAAGTTATATTATCTTTAATAAACTGAGCTATTTTAGATTACAGAAATAACTTAGTTATTTAATTTACCACTTTAAGCACTAACTGGCCAAACAACAGGAAATCTACATCGATACATTTTAGGATAGTTTGCCATAGTTTTTAAAATAAATCGTTTGAATATTGAAAAAAAAAATGAAAAGGGTTCCTGATTTTAATAATGAGATGCAGCCAAGTAACAGACTGCCTTTAAGGAAAAGGGGAGGTTACTTCTCCCGGAGTCTTGGCATTCAAGGGCCCAGAATCAAATCCCTAAACTACACACAAAGCAAATAAATACCCACTGCCTGCCTCCCCCTCCACAGGTTCAGACTGAGTTGTAACTGTCCAAGAAGCTACAAGGACAAAAGCACCAGGGCTTTAAGGACACATTTTGATTATTTAAGGAGGGCCGCGCTCTTTTGTGACTTCTCAAGATTGTGGAAAATGAGGAAAAACACCTACAACCAACTTTTTGGTGATTTTTCTCACCTTATCACTTAAAATCCTCTAACTCCACTGCTGTACATCAATGGGGCGTCACCCTATGCCCACCCCAGCTGACCCCACAATGGCCCTGGGACGGCTGGGCAGTCTAGATGAGAACTCCAGGGCAAGCACGCTGACCCCCAGCTTTCTACAGAAGCAGGGGTGTCCGCTCTCCAGTGGGTTGTTCCTTCTGGAAGAGCTCTTTGATCCTAGTGACCCGGCCGTAAAGCCTCTCTCTCAGGGGAGGGATGTGATGGCTGGGGTCCAGAATGTTGGTCACTCTGCGATCTCTCTCTTGCTTCCATAGCTTGTAGGGATGGGGAGGGAAAGGTGGGTGTCCCCTTTCTCTTCGAATCTGAAGTGTAATTCCACTGACAGCCAGCATCCCCCACACGGCCAGGATGATGTAGTCTGGAGGAGAGAGGTACCCTTTGTACTTATGGGATTTTGTGTGGTGGGTTGGTTTTGCTTTTCAGTGTATCTTAAGTTATAGCCCAGACTAGCCCTACACTTATGGCAGTCCTCCTGCCTTCTCCTCTTGAACACCAAGATTATATACATGAGCCACCAAGCCACCAATTTTTAATTTTGTATGTGCGGTGTGTGCAGATGCATGTGTGTGGAGGCCTGTGTGGGCAGCAGGTGTCCTCCTCTGTTAGTCTTCATCTTACAGTTCAGACAGGCAGCCTGTCCCATTGAACCTGACCAGCTAGAGCTGACCAGCAAGCCCCACTCACTGGAGTTACCTATGCATGCTGTCACAATTGGCTTTTTACACAGGGATCTGAACCCGGGTCCTCACGATGCAGAACCGCCCTCCCCAGCCCCAACTTCTCCTTTTATTTCTCTTTCCTTGCTCCTTTTCTCTCTTTCCTCCATCACCCCCCTTTTATTCCTTTTTCTTTTATTTTTCAAGATGGTGGTCTTAATTCTGTAGTCAATCCTGACCTGGAACTCACTATTTGTGGCAATCCTCCTGCTTCAGTTTGAGTGCTAGAAGTGCAGCTGTGTAGGAACACGCCTGGTTCTGAACAGTTTAATATTTAGTGTGCACCAGCGCTTCCCTTCACAGGTTAAATGCTTGTCTTCCTTTCCAATTTTGGACGTCTGTCCAAATGTATTTCCTCACTTTCAAGCCAAGGCATGAGGAAACACCACAGTGGGTTCCTCTACCACAGGCATCCAGAAAGTAGAAGCAGGTAGTGAAATCTGGCCTTGTAGCTCCCGGGACCTCACACGAGCAGCGCTCACAGACGTGGCTGCCCTAGCTACTCTCTACATACTCCCAGGGGGGACACAAGACAATGTGAGATGACACCCCAGACTGACCAAGCATCCGGCAAAGGTGTGGCTCTGGGAATGCCACTGCCTGGACTGTGTGGAGACAACCTCTTTCCAGACTCTGATTAAGCCCAGTAAACTCACTGCTTCTCACAGAGAACTCTGGTGGAATCAACCTTAGGTTGAAACCCTAGAAGGGTAGGAGTAGATACTGCCTAGACCCTACACCCCCAGGGAGAAAATTCTCTGAACACAAGGTCTCCACGTCTGACCTTTCATCCAAAGGGGAAGATCTTGATTGTTGTCTCTAAGTAGAGGCAAAGATCTGCCGTAAAAAAAGTCGTAACAGTCACAGTTGTACTGTTCCTACGTCCCAATTCTAAGACGTGCTTCTCTACCTAGGCCTTTAAACTTGTCTGAATCAACACAGTTTGAAAACTCTGGAAACGTGTAGTGTGTTCTTTGTTTCCTTTAAAGAGTTAACACAAGCCATATGTTGGGGTCCACACTCAACATCTCTGGGAAGGTAGAGATAGGAGGGTTAGTGTTAATTTGAGGCTAGCCTAGGCTACAGAGTGAGACCCCTGTCTCCAAGACAAATTAAGACAGAAAATAAGTAATGGACAGAATCTTCTAATTAAGGTAACGACATGATCACTAATTGAAAATAAACCAGATCTTTACTGAAGTGAGGAGGCAAAAGGATACGGTTAATTAAATTGGGTGCGACTCTATTCCTCATCCACCCCCACCCTTGGATGTCAAGCAGGGTCCCTATCTGAGAATGGGCAGGTGAGCAAACCCAGCTAGAAAGTTCACTTAGCTGTTTGGAAGGATGAGCGCCCAGGGCCTTAGCCATCCGAGCCCTTTGGTTACCGGCAGGAGCACTCTCACCGCATCTGTACCACATCTCCTCTTTCAGCCCAGGTGAAGCTTACTTGCTCCCGTTAGGGCGGGTTAGTCAGCACGCCCACTTAGCCATCAGTCCAGTGTCTTACCGTTGGTCTGGAAAGGCACTCTGACGAAAACCCCTCGGAAATCCGCGTTGAGAGCTCTCCTGAGGACGTCCAGGGTGATGTAGGAGAGGCTTGTGAACATGTAACTGCTAACAGCCAACACCACGGAGTAGGAGCCCACGACTCCGCAAGTCAGGATGTTCAGCTGTGGACGAGCAGAGGAGACAGGTGTCACCCATGGAGGGAGAGCGGCCTCCAGCTCTCACGGCGACCTCACGCTGGCTTAGCACTGACAAGGGCTAGTGAAGAGACGGTAAAAACAACCTTCCTTGCCCACAGTGGGTCTTCTTTTTATTCTTTGAGGGTTTCCTACACTGTATTTTTATCATACTCTTTCCTGTCCTCCCCTCCCCTGTAGTAGGTTTTTACCACACTGTTTAAATTAGGCTATCAAAATAGGGTGGACCCAGCACTCACATGGAATCACATCCATCCTTAACCATGGTTCAAAGGGATGGGAACCCTCGTCTGGCCTCTATGGGTACCAGGCATGCACCAGGTACACATATTTACATGCAGTCAAGACACACAAACCACTATGCAACAATATGGCCAGTGACACCATTCCATAAGACCCTCTGTGTTGACTGTGGCCCTATAGGTCTGATGCCTGAACCATGGGAAAACTGCTCATGGGCGTCCTCCTTAGAATGCACTGAGTGATGCACAACTAAACTGTAGAAAATAGTCTCCCCTGAAGACGAACTTGCACAGTGAAATCTAATCGAAGGAGCCATTCTGCAGAGGCAGCTAAAACTGAATGCCCCTCGAGTTGCTGCAGTAGAGGAAGGTGGTTTGCTCTGCTCTCACAGGTGGGAGGACTGACACTCTGGGGGACTGGGGACCTCTTCAAATCTCTGACAGGCAGGGCAGAGCAATTGGGAAAGGGGCCACAGACAGATTAATAAAGACGGCATACTTCCTGATCCTTCTTCCTCTTGACAGGAGACAAAGGCCGTAGGCTTTGTCTCCCTGACAGGACCCCTTTCTGACTGACCAGTCCAGGATGGTCAGATATGTTGAAGGCTTGTCCAGAACAGGCTTACCTGAAGCTACAGGCCTGTCAGCTTCCCTTTCTTTGTTTATCAGTCCAAGCCACCAGAAACAGTGCTGTCTCGTCTCTTCTCTCTCTCTCTCTCTCTCTCTCTCTCTGTGTGTGTGTGTGTGTGTGTGTTCGCGTGCACACGCACTTCCACTCTCAGTACAACTTGCTTACTTTCATGGGTGGGGAAAGCAGACCTGCCCTGAGACAGATAATCATAGAACTTCCTCAGCATGGATAACCACAGAGCCCTCCCTAGTGAAGGAAACGCGCTCAATGGGCCCCCGAAGGCTGGCAGGAGGGGTCTCGGACTGCACTGGCACACTTACTATTCTCAGGCAGCCCATGAAGATGACGGGAACAAGCAGAACCATGCAGGAGAACGTCACCCAGAACACGCCATCATCATGAAAAACACTCAGGCTTCCTGGAAAAGCGGAGGAATCAAGGATACACGAGGTGCTCACAAGTTTCACTGTCTTGGCATCTGGACGCAGATCCTCACAAGGCCTAAAGTGACAGCTAGGGAATATGGCGGCAGCTAGACCCACAATCTGGTTTGCATTTAACGGTCAGTAAAATCCGTACCACCCTGTGTGTGTCTGTTTGAGGCAGGGCTTCTCTGCATAGCCTTGGCTGTTCTGTAGACCAGGCTGGCCCAGATCTTTATTATCAGGAAGCGTTGCCTCTACTGGGATTAAAAGTGTGTGCAACCATGTCCAGCTAACATAATCCCTTTTTTGTTTGGTTGGTTGGCTTTTTTTTAAGATTTAGTTATTTATTTTGTGTATGTGAGTACACTGTAGCTGTCTTCAGACACACCAGAAGAGGGCACCAGATCCCGTTACAGATGGTTGTGAGTCATCATGTGGTTGCTGGGAACTGAACTCAGGACCTCTAGAAAACCAGTCAGTGCTCTTAACCACTGAGCTCTCTCCAGCCCGACATTATCCCTTTTAAGGGCATCTTCTAGAAGGTGTGAAGGGACTAAAGGGTGACCTGAAGAGAGAGAGCCCTAGCTCTCCCATTAGTCATCAGCCCTGTGGCTCTGGTCTGATTCCTTTCTCTAATGTGGCAAGACTGATTGATTATACTGTGTGGAGGCTCCCCGCCACCCCTCTAAAAGTTTTCATAGTCTTCTGTACTGAGGAGATCCTCACAGATGAGGATCCAAGTTAAACTGTGAACTCAATAGGAATAGATTTGAACTACTAGCCCAATTCCTCCCATGAAGAACTAACTCCAGGACAGACCAGAGCGGAACACTTCTGCACTTCACATACTTTCTGCTACTACACACCTGGGTGACGCAGAGCTGCACGGGGTCATGATACCTGCACTCCCAGACACCTGGGCATCTGGAGCAGTTCAGACACCTGCACTGCACTCCCAGACACTTTCCATGTTTGCAGAGGAATGCTTCTGCATTAAGGAGGCAGACTCAGGAGAATCTCTGAATTTGAGGCCAGCTTGGTCTACACAAAAGTTCCAAGCTAGCCAGAACCATATGATAAGACCCTGTCTCAAAAAGAAAAACAAAACAAAACAAACACAAGTAAATAGTTGAAAATTAAAAAGGGAGCTGTGGTGTTGAGAAGCCTCAGCATACTGACTCTTGTCACACACTATCAAGCAATTTTTACTTTTACTCATTTAATTTATGTGTATTTGTGTTTTGGATACACACGTATGCACCAAGTGCAAACGTGGTGCCTGCTGAGGTCTCAAGAGGGTGCCAGGCTCCTGGAACTGGAGTTACAGTTGTAAGCTACCACATGGGTGCTGGAAACCAAACCTGGGTCCTCTGCAAGAGCAGCCCATGCTATTAACTGCCATCTCTCCAGCCCCAATCAGATTTTTGTAACTGAAGGAAATAAATACCTTAACACAAGAACTTCAACATAGAACCCTGCAGAACCAGCCTCAGCGAGTCCTCAGGCTGCTTGAGAACCCCTGGGGTGGGAAATGGAAAGGGGTGGGACAGAGGCAGGTCAAGAGAAGACCGGAAATAGCACCAGGTTCCCAAGCTTAGCGTCCATCAGAGCAACACCTGGTTCATCTGGGAGACAAACTGGGAGTCTCCTTATGACTCAAGTTAGACTCCGAGGTTTAAAATGTTTACAAAGTAACCAGGCACAGTGGCTCACACCTGAAACAAAAGGATTACTTTAAGTTGCCGCCAACTTGGACTGCAAAGTTAGACCTTGTATCAAAATACACAAAATTTAAAGTAAAATTTAAAAATAAAATAAAGCCTCTGTTCTCCCCTATGAGTCTCAATACCTACCTCAGCTGTAACAGAAGGCCACCGAGAGCTGTCCCTGAGGACATTCTAAGGTCCCCAAGGAGGGTGCCCTTAGCTGGCCCTCCCCTTAGTGTCAAGCCATCTCTCTCTTCAGAAGGCAGAGATAAGCAACCCACTCCAGGATCTGGATTCCTGACAGCCCCCAAGCCCAAGTAAAACCCCTCATAGCTTGGAAATCAGCATCTCCTACCCAGAGGAGTGAAGAAAGTCCCAGAGGAGACGAGGAAGCCCAGCACGAGTCCCACACACAGCATGCAGAGTGTGAGGATCCCAAATCGCCACCAGGAGGCCACCAGGAGGAGTCCACCGAAGCTGCCAGCTACAGCGGTGAGGACCAGGCGGACTGCACAGGGAGAGAACACAGAGATGTATCCGCAGGCTTTAACCTAAGCCTCAGCATGTCTTAAGGTAGTCACCCTAGGGCTGGGGGCAGGACAACGCTGTCAGTAAGGCAGGTCCAAGAGAGCAAAGGCAATGACAGATCTGTTAAACGTGTCGGGGCTGTGACTGTGAGGCACTCTGGGCTCCTGCCTCTGGTTTTGTTTCTGAGACAAGGTTTTACAATGTAGCACAGGCCTGCTCTCAAACATGGACTCCTCCTGCCTCAGCTTCCTGGGTGCTGCTGGTTTTACAGGTGTGTGTCTTGGCCCTACCTCTGCTGTACCCAGAAGAGAAAGCCGAGACGAGGATGTAGAGCGGGTTGCAGGCACAGGTTGCCCATCGCCTCACACGATGCATGATGACCCCCAGCACAGGCTAAACAGTGCCAGGCATGGTGGATAGGAAGTCAGCAGCTACCTGTCTGCACGCCCAGCTAAGCTATCATCCATACTCACCGTCATACTTAAGGGGTGTCAGTCTGGTGATCAGGATGTAGAAGAAGAACCCCAGGAAGATGAAGCCAATAAAGAATAATTCTAGGAAGAAACGAACCATCAGAAAGTGGGAAACCAACGAAAACCTTTGTCGGGGATCCTGACCTATGTAATGGAGGCATCTAATTTACAAGTCTGTGCTAGAGCACCTAGACTTCATAGACCATGCCTAGTCACAGAAGGAATGGTTATCTAAAAGGCAGGGAAATTTAGAAGTCAGGGGTAAAGTCATTTATTATTAAATGGATAATGAATGTACTAGGCTACAGCATCAGGTACTGGCTGTGTTTGCCTGTATTGTGCCTGTTATATAATTAATGGTTACTTATAGTTCACTTAGTACATGTCTCTCCTCCTTTTCTTCCTCCTCCTCCTTCTCCCTCTTCTTTTTTTCTCCCTCCTCTCTACTCTTCTTCTTCTTCTCCCTCCTTGTTCCTCCTCCTCTTCATTGAGAAAGGGGCTCCTTTATGTAGCCCAGGCTAGCCTCAGACTCATGGATTCATGATCCTTTTGCCTCACCTTTCCAAAGTCTGGAATTTCAGGCATGGGCTATCACAACAGGCCATTGTTTTTTCAGTGTGTGTGTGTGTGTGTGTGTGTGTGCTTGTGAGGACAGAAACAATCTCACCCCTCACTGTTCACACTTTGAGTCACCCTTGTGGCTGGTCTCTTGTCCTGCTGCTCCTTTGCCCGTCCATTTGCAGGCTCCAGAGGCTCTGGGGTTCTCCTTTCTCCACATCGCACCTTGCCTCACTGACTACTGCATCCAGGTATCCATGGTCCTGGGCTTTGAACTCTGACCCTCACACACAGCTGCCTCCCCAGCCCTCCATCTTCCCTTTTGTACACACCTGCCAAGTACTCTAGCCTTAGCTATGTCCTCAGGCCTGGGTTTTCTACTTAAAACACTTGTGTCTAATCTGAAAGGACACACTAAATATTAAATAAATACAAATGCAAGATAAGGAGAAAGTAAAATGTGACTTTCATATAGTCTCTCCATCCATTGACATCCACGTAGCCTGGGCATACAGATAACTCTGTTTCCCACAAGTAAATCTCATCTTCTCTTTTTTGCGGGGTGGGGTGGGGTTCAAGACAGGTTTTCCTTGTGTAGCCTGGCTGTCCTGGAACTCACTCTGTAGACCAAGCCATCTTCAAACTCAGAGATCCACCTGCCTCTGCCTCCTGAGTGCTGGCCACGTGCGCCACCACCGCCCTAGATTAATCCAGGTTATCTAGATTAATCAAGATAAATCTAATCGTGATGAGAAGGACGAAGCTCTGGGTTTTCTCAAATTCTCCTCAGCTGTCACTGAACTCTGCATCTCAACACAGCAAGCTTGGGGACTTCCCCCAGGATGGCAATTATATTCTCAGTCTGTAATCACTGCGCCCTGAGGATGAACTCTTCCCTGCAATTTTTCCTTATCAACTAAGCAAGGAAAATAATCATGCCAAAATGAAAGGAAAAAGGCTGCAATTTCAACTCTGTGAGAGCAGGCTCTCAGGCAGGGCTGCCAGGGGATTACAGTTACTGGCCACAGAGCCTGGCCTCACAACCTCTGATTAAATGTGCGCGTTCTGTCAATGAAGACATTAAAAAGGCAGTGCAGGCGTCACTGCCCGTGGCACGTGTTCCGTCCTGCAGCTGAAGCGCTTGGCACTGAACAGATCTGTGGTCGCTGTTCACCATGACCCAGAGCTCGGCACTGAACAGATCCGTGGTCACTGTTCACCACGGCCCAGAGCTCGGCATTGAACAGATCCGTGGTCGCTTTTCACCACCGCCCAAGCCTGATTTCTACAAAATCAAATCTACTGCCGTCTCCAAACGCCTTCGTCTCTAATCTCAGTGATCTCCAAGCCGTCAGAGCTGTCTGAGATCCGCCATACAACCTGTCATCTCCTCTGAAGAGGAAGCTGCCCTCTGCTGTTGAAATTGGGAAAATTAAAGATGCGCGGCAGCTACACAGACTCACCCACAGAAATCTGTGAGCAGCGGAGACGCCCTCACAGGCCCTGGGAGCAGGGGACACATCACAAGGTGCAGAATGGCGGCTGTGTGGGAAAAGGTACCTGTTTTCCAGAATCTGTGTCCAAAGAAACAAATGAAGAGGCCAAGCAGGGCAAACAAAGTGGAGAACACTTTCGTAGATACTCTTCCTTAAAAAGTAAAATAAATAAAAATTAGTGGACAAGTGCATCTGTATTAATTAGTAAGCAAGGCAGGGAAGGTTGGAAGGTGTGCTGGCTTGAGAATCACTCACTCCACACACGATCATGGCTCCTAAAAATATCCTTGTTCCTAACGAGCTAATCTATGCGAGCAGCTACCACCAGCTACTGCTTTTAATAACAAGGAGAACCAGACAACACATGCTCCTGACGAAGGCACTCCACACTGCTTAAGGTGTTCCTTAAGGACCGATATAACAGCGCATGTGCCGAAAACAAGTTGTTTCTTCAACAAATAAACTGCAAAGGGAAAAAGTGGGCACCCGCGTTAAAGGAAACTCATGAGCCGTGTGCAGATCCCGTCAGCAACCTGACTCCGCCCACGGTGGTGACGCATGCCTGTAAGCCCAGCCCAGGGAGGCTGAGGCAGGAGGGCACGTCATATTCAAGGTCAACTGTGCACCGTGGTCACTTGCAAGTCAGCGAGAGACAAAGAGAACAAAGGGTGCTGGAGATACAGCTCAGTGATAAAAGCACTGTTGCTTTTATAGAGGACGAAGATCCGATTCCCATCCATCTGTAACTCCAGCTACATGTGATACAGCGCCTCTTCTGTCCTCTGCTGGCACTGCACTCACAGACTACAAGGGGCACACACAGATAAAACATTCACACGCACAAAATAAAAGTAAATAAATCAGTCATTGTTTAAAAAGAGATGTCCCTTATCAAGAGGAAACCCTGCTCACCAAATTCACCTTCCTTGGAAACCCTCAAAATGAGCATAAGGAAATTATCCTTCAGTAAGAACAGACCTACACATTCCGAAAACTTACAAAATGGATCAGTGCAGACCAGGGTCTGTGAACCACGGTCGGTCCACAGATCTATTCTTCCGATCTCGCAGAATGATGGAGCTAAAGATAAAAATGCATATTCTGCCTTGGATCCTGGGTGACTGTCACCAAAACCACAGAGTTAGTGGACTGTTCCACCTTACTTTCCTTCAAATACGAAACCTGGGGTCTGGAAAGATAGCTTTGTTGCTAAAATGCCTTCCAAACCCGAGATCCACATCCACATCCACAAAAAACGTTGGGTGTGGCAGTGGATGCCTTCCAGTGCTGGGGAGGTGTGGATGAGAGCATCCCTGGGGCGAGCTGGTCCACCGGTCCAGCCAAACTAGAGACCTCCAGTTACAGTGAGAGACGGCCTCAAAAGATGTTGTGAAGATGATACACAAGGATGTCCAACATCAACCTCTGGCCTGCACGTGCACACACGTGTACACACGTATGAACACTGTCTTAGATACTTTCTATTCCTGTGAGAAGGCATCATGACCAAGCAACATATAAAATAAGCATTTAATCGGGGGCTTCCTTACAGTTTCAGAGTCGATTTCATGACCATAACACAGTGGGAAGCAGGACAGGCAGGCGTGACTCTTGAGCATGGGTGGCTGTGTGTGAGTCAGGTGGGAGTCTTTGTGGAAGCACACACTACTCAGGTTCTGGAACCTTCTCCTGGACCCTGCATCACATCCTCCCAAAGTTTAGTTTCAACAAAATCTGACGACTCGGATGAACTAGAATTCTCCTCCCTTCCACCCTCCCCTTCCACCTTCTCCCCCCTCCCAGCCCCATTATCTGGTGGCACCAAATGTCTGAGAAGGTCCCTCATCCTCTGCCTACCCTCAAAGTGACATCTCATCAACCTGGTCCCTCTTCAGCAAGAATCCCGACACTGCACTTTTTACAAACCCCACACCCCAGACACTGGCTTTTAGTGACTTTCCTCCCACCTGCCTATACTTGGAGATTCTAACGCTTTGATTCAATTGGGAATCTGCGTGCTTGTCCAGACGCTAAAGGTCCTTGTTCCCAATTGGTTTTTGATCGATCGATAAAGATGCCAATGGCCAATGACTGGGCATGGGGCGAGACACTTAGAGTTGTGCGGGTAGGACGCAGAGAGGAAAGGGGCAGAACTGTCACAACTTGGAGTAGAATGATGGGGACACAGGAGTGGCAGGGAAATAAAGCCAACCAGCCATGTGAGATTCCAGGTACGTGGCCCCTGGCTACTTCTCCAATTGGTTCTGGGGTAGCAGGGGAAAGTTTAGGAGCTTCCAGCCTTTGAGGTAGCTAAGGAATTTTAAAATAAGCTAGTGTGTGTGTGTGTGTGTGTGTGTGTGTGTGTGTGTGTGTGTGTATCTCATTTGAGGATCCATGGATGGGTGCACCTGTGTGATCCGCGGGAACACAAAGTCGGGTAAGCAGAACCTCATGGCTACATATACTGTCTTTAGAGCTGAGGCCTCTATCTTGCCCACTGCAAATCCTCACTGTGGTGGCATCCTGACGGCCTAATTGTAAGAGCCCTATCTTTGCACAGTCTTCCTCATGACTTTACTGTGAGTCAGGGGAGACAGGATGTACAGGGGAGATAGAATAATGTACCTCTCAGTGGTAGAACTGTCGTGTGGTGCTTGTCCAGAATAAACAGCGCCTATTTTAACCCTCAGCACTACAAAATAAATTACTGAGGAAGGAAAAATGCTGAGACATGGTCCCAAGTAGCCCAGGATGGCCTCAAACTTTCTATGTAGCTGCTGGCTCTCTCGGCCACCGTAGCAGGATCTTTCAGGGCTTGTTCTCAGGACTAATTCCCTCTTTCATGTTCTCACTCCAAGCGGGAAGCCATCTCCACTGTGGATGTACACCTTGAGTGACATTCTCCAGTCCTAGTCTTCCCCCACATTAGCTGACACATCCAACCAACTATTGACTGAAATCTCAGTGAGAACGCTCCATGGGTCTCTCAAATTGCCATAGCCCTTCCTACTAGTGCACAGCAGCTCTCCTGTGGTGGTGCAAGCTAACAACTACGCCACTTGTCTTAGTTTCTTTTCCTATTACTGGGACAAAAGCAACTTAACCCTGAAAAATGCAGCTTAAGAGAAAAAGCATTTATTCTGACTCACGGTTCAAGGGTGAACTCCATTGCTGTGGGGAAATCCCAGTAGCAGGGAGAACTGGTCACACTACATCCATAGTGAAGAAGCAAAGGCTTCCAAATATTTAGCTAGCTCAGCTCGCTCTCTCCACTTTACACAGTCCAGGTTCCCTGTCCAGGGAATGGTCCCATCCATGTACGTGTGTGTGTAACTTACCCTCAGGTGCCTGAGAAACACAAGAGGAATGTGTGCAGACCCAGCAAAGGAGGAGAAAAGTAAACAGCACTGTACAGCAACTAACACTGAGAGAGTAAGGGAGGAGTATGTGTAACTTCTTCATATTATTTTTGCATCTTTTCTGTAAAATTATTTCCAAATAAGCAGAGTGTACATGTGAGCATGTGGACATGCATGCGCACACACACACACACAGGTCTCACGACCTCCCCACTGACGTCCTTCTAAATCACAGCATCCCTCACGTCTCCTGACGCGTGTGGCTGTTCTGCTGTCACTTGTCTTGTCTCCACAGGCACTCAGGGATCCCGTCAGAGTCTTAAGTAGGATCAGGGCCCTTTGGTCAAAACCTTCCAGTGTTTTCTACGTCCTCCAGAAGAGAAGCTGGAGCCCACTCTGACCTACAAGGCTGACCTCGAGCCACCATGCTGCACCCCTGGCCTTACGCCTCCTGTCACTGTTCCTGTTCTCACTGCTCTGTCTCAGACCTCAAGGCAGTCGCCCAGAACAGGATTTGGCGCGGCTGTCCCCTTTGCCTGGCATGGGCCCAGATGTGGACATGGCTCCTGCCTGCAAGGCCTTCGCCAACCCTCACACCTCAGACTTTTCTCAGACTGCTCCCCTTCCTGCTCTTTCTCCCTGGTTCTCATTAGCTTCCCAAATTTTATGTTTTATAAATACACCATCCCCATCTTAGCTCCCCCACTACACATATATGTGTATCGTATGTGGTGGGGAAATGGGCACCACCGGCCAGGCACTGAGTGCCCAGTGCTCTGAGTTTTATGCACTCAGATATTCTATTGCCTTGCATGGAGGATATGATACAGCATCTTATTCATTTTATTTTATTTTATTTTATGTGTATGGGTGTTTTGCTTGCATGTATGTCTGTGCACCATGTGGTGCCTGGTGTGGTGGTTTGGATATGCTTGGCCCAGGGAGTGGCACTATTAGGAGGGTGTAGCCCTGTTGGAGTAGGTGTGTCACTGTGGGAGTAGGTGTGTCACTGTGGGAGTGGGCTTTAAGACCCTCATCCTAGCTGCCTGGTAGCCAGTCTTCTCTTAGCAGCCTTCAAATGAAGATGTAGAACTCTTAGCTCCCCCTGCACCATGTCTGCCTGAATGCTGCCATGCTCCTGCCTTGATGATGATGGACTGAACCTCTGACCCTGTAAGCCAGCCCCAATTACATGTTGTCCTTATAAGAGTTGCCCTGGTTATGGTGTCCATTCACAGCAGTAAAACCCTAACTCAGACACTGGTATTCATGGAGGTCAGCAGAGGGCATCAGATCTAGGAACTGGAGTTATGCATGGTTGTGAGCTGTCATGTGAGTGCAGAACTGAACCTTGGTCCTTAGCAACAAGTGCTCTTAACTAGTGAGCCATCCCCTCATCCCTGAGGTGGGCCAGCCTGACAGAAGGCAACTAGCGACTGAGTGAATGAAAGCTAGACAAAGCATTCTGAACAAGCTTAAGCTCTTCACTAGTGGAAATCCATCTGCAAAGCCAAGGAGGAATCTGTCCGGGTTTAAGTGCACATACTCACCAAAAGAAACACAGTTACCATCCACTGACTCAAAGCTGCAGGCGTATGTGTGCACGGGCACGTAAGCTGCAGATGTATTGAGGGACGGATCCCAAACGATGACATTATAGATGACTCCTTGTCCCGGGAGGGAAGAGAAGGACACGACTGTTTTATCATCAGTTGTTAGGGTAACCACCTAAAGCCAAACATAGCGAGTGGTGTTGACATTTTAAAGCTGTGGTCACCTGCACAAGACCTGCAGAAAACCACGCATGTCAGCAGTCCAGTATAGAGTCCCCAGGAGCTTTCGGCAGCTGATGCCTTCTGGAGAAGGGAGAGTCAGTTTCCGTGTGTCTGTGTGTGTGTGTGTGTGTGTGTGTGTGTGTGTGTGTGTGTGTGTATGTGCATTTGTGAGAGTGTGGGTACCCATCAGTCCAGAAGAGGGAGTCAGATCTCCTGGGGCTGGAGTTACAGGCAGTCGTTAGCCACCTGAAATGGGTGCTGGGAACTGAATCCAAATCCTCTAAGAAAGCTGCAAATGATCTCAAGACCTGAGCCATCTTTCCAGCCCTAAGAGTCAGTTTTCTTTACGCATGTGGCCCCTGGAAGTTTGGCCGCGCTTCACTGGATGGCTCTTACCCATGAGTATATGGGCAGCACAAACCAGACTCAGTGAAATATTTGAAACAAACAAAAACAAACAAACAAAAAATGACAGGAAGTTGGGAGGGAGTTTGGAGGGATGGATGTGGGAGGAGTTAGAGGGAGGAGTTTGGAGGGTGTGTGGGAGGAGTTAGAGGAGGAACTGGAAGGGTAGGTATGGGAGGAGTAAGAAAGAGGAGCTGGAGGGGTAAATATGGGAGGAGTTAGAGGGAGGAGTTAGGAGTGAATATGACCAGAATACATTGCATTCGTGTACGAATGTCTCAAGCAATAAAACACATGACAAATACTAACACCACCAGTGTGTAGATCCTTCAGCAGCTTCTCAGTTTTTACACCTTTCCATTTACGCTTACCAGAAGTTGCAGAAGTGTACAGAAAATTATCATCTACCTCTTTTCCCGCCTCAGGAGGATGAGGTCACAGATACGGCAGCATCAAAACCAAGAGCAGCCAAACCAGTCAGGTGAGCTGCAAGAACCAGACTCACCTTGACGGCACTGGCCTTCACCTGGGCCACCTGGGCCATCCTCTGAAGATGATGGAGAAGAGAGGCCTCGGTGAGGTCGCCCTCGGGCAGAAAGTACTGGTACACGTCATAGCGCAGCCTCCACCTGGACTCCTGGCCTGTGCTCACGTCACACGGTGGGGGCTCTGCAGCTCTAAAGACAACCACAGCTCAGCATCAGCGTCAAACCCTGTCTGGAAAAGAGCCAGAGCTCTGCTGTCAAACTTCTACAGCCGTGAGGTCTAAGCTTCACTCTGGAGAAAGTGGCACAAAGCGACGGGCTGGATTTCATTTCATATCCCTGCCTCCAATGTGATGGGACTGTAAAATGGCTATGGGGGATAATCAGGTCTTGAGGGGGAACCCTCCTGAGTGGGATCGGTCCCTTCACAGAAGCAGCCTCAGACTGCTCTCAGGAAATCTTCTCTTCACACAGTAAGAAGTCTGCAGCCTGCAGGAGGCCCCTGCTGGAGCCCAAAGGTGCTGCCTCTGAAAGCAATAGGAAGAACCATCGGGGTGTGGTGCATGGCTGTGGTCCTAGAACTTGGGAGCCAGGAGAATAAATGCAAGTTCAAGGCCAGCCTGGTCTACATAGGAACTTCCAATCGAACCAGTGGCACATATATGTAAGTAAATAAATACCTATAAATAAGTAAATAAGTAAATTACTGTTATTCATAATCCATCCAAGTAGTTTTGGTACAGGTTAACCATTCTTAATCTAAAAATCTGAAACCTGAGGGGCTGGAGAGATGGCTCAGCAGTTAAGAGCACTGACTGCTCTTCCAGAGGACCTGGGTAAAAAATCCCAGCAACCACACGGCAGCTCACAACTGTCTATAACTCCCAAGATCGGACACCCTCACACAGATATACATGCAGGCAAAATACCATCACATAAAATTACCATAAGTTTTAAAAATCTGAAACCTGAAGCTTTCTAGGCTCTGGTGATATTTGATGTTTCGGATTTGTTATATTTGGGGTTTTCAAATTAGGGGTGTTCAACCATTAAGGTCTAAAAAAATTTCAAACACTTCTGACCCCAGATGTTTCGGATAAGGGATGTTTAGCTTATTCTTTACAATGGCAGCATTGGCTGACTGTTACACATACACACACACACACACACACACACACACACACACACAGAGAGAGAGAGAGAGAGAGAGAGAGAGAGCACAACGTGGTTAAAAGAAAAAAACAGATTCTGATGTGAGTCAGGCCTTTCCTATTTAACATTGTGTTGTGTGGTTAAAAAGATTTGATTCTGTGTGTGTGTGTGTGTGTGTGTGTGTGTGTGTACTTATGAGTGTGGGTACCCATGGAGTCCAGAAGAGGCTGTTTAACTTCAAAGGCCTCAGAAAACCTCTCTGTAAAGGAAAAGCACTGCTTCCTATTAAGATTGAATAACAAAGGGCACACAGCCTTCAGCACTAAGGTGGGCAGACAGGCAGAGTTTTCAAATGATCATTGCTATTCAAGTAGAAACTGAGGCAATTTTGCAAATTTAAATCCTCATAAGGCATAAGAACTTAGGGCTATGAATGCCTTCTATGTTTGAATGCTTTGAGAAAACCAAGATGAGGCAGGAGAGTTGCCTCAGTGGTTAAGTACACATGCTTCTCTTACAGAGGACCAAGTTCATTCCCAGCACCCACACCAGGCAGTTCACAACCACCTGTAACCTCAGTTCTGAGGCATCTGGCACCTCTAGTCCTTACAGGCACCTGTGTTCATGTGCACATACTCACACGGACATATACACACTTGCAAATAATAAAAATAAATCTTTAAAACAGAAAACTAAGAGGCACTTCTAAGCTCACAATAGGCTTACATCATACCTGTCTCTTCAAATAAAGAATTCATAAGGACTGAGGAGATTATTCAGTATAAAGAATAGCTTGAATATTAGCACCAAGGTCAAAATTATGCCGACCCGCAAATAAGAAAGGATTCCACATTGCCATAGAAGTGACGGCCATGAGGCAGTCTGCTGGTCCCACTCTACAGCTCTACAGTCACGAGAGTCCTAAGAGCAGATCTGGCCGGTTGAGGTCATCAGCTTACCTTGAGTAGCCTATGTTTGCTGGCGCAAACTTGATGGTTGTTTCAAAAAAATTATAGTCCAAATAAATGTTGGGATCGATATCTAAATCAAACTCCAAATTGCAGCCTCCAGGAATGGGATCTGCATAGAAAACGATGAGATTAGTAACCCAAGAGTCCTTTCCATGTTCCAGAAAACAGTCCCACACAGCCATGTCAGCACAGAACGCCAGCCAGTGTATGGTGACTGAGGTTAGAAGGGTACAGTTCCCCTCATGCCCTTTCCCCTCGAACTGTCTCTTTCAAACCCCAGGCTGTATGCACTTCACCACTGAGCTGTTCACAGCCCTACTCCCAAGCTCCAGCAGTCGGACTTCCCTCACGCATCTTTGCTCAGCAGCCGCTGCGAGCTGACTCTCTCCCAGTGCTGTCTGGACCGGGTGCTAAAGGACACCCCTGACTCACCTCTGCTCTTTCATTCAGACACTGCTGGCCACGTCTTTGGACCTTTCTGGAATTTACTATTCCCCGCTGCAGGCTCAGGCAGGAGTTCCAGGCATTCCTCTTACCTCCAGGTATCTCCTCAGCCCTGAGCCCTGAGCCCTCAGCAGACACCGTCACCCAGGGACGTGTGCTCAACACTAGGAAATGGTCTCCTTCCTCCAGGTACCTCCACTCTCACGCATGGCCCTGGCTTTGACACCAGCTGTCTATCTAATCTCGCTCCTTTACTCCTGGCCAGCATTCTAAGACGTGCTTCCAATGAGACATCCTAGGATTCACTTCCCTCAGAGCCATTGGGCTCCATCCTGACTCATCTCTTTCTTCTTCATGTAGCTCAGGCTAGCCTTCAACTTGCCACAGAGCTGGCTCTGACTTATTAGTCCTCTTGCCTCCACCTTCCAGCACTGGGTTATAAGTGAATGCCACAATGGCCAGTTTTACATGGTGCTGGAGATGGAACCCAGGGTGTGGCGCATGCCGGGCAAGCACTGACCAACCACGCTATATCACTAGCTCCTCTGTGGCCAGCTTTCTAAAGATGAAGTGGACCGTGCTGCTCCCCTCTCGAACTCTCCAGGCTTCCTTTGAACCCTCTGCAATGCGTGCAAACTGTGTTCAAGGCTCTTTGTTTTCTGGGTCCAAACACACGCAGTGCCCACCACTCTCCAAACCCTGCACCTTCCTCAGGATACGCCTACTGCCTCGTCTGCCACAATAACAAGGAATGAACGCTCCAAGTCACAACACGAGCTTCCAGTTCCCACTAGTTCTCTGCCCCTTTCACAGTGAAACACTCTGATTAAATAAACTACACTCGTAATAAACAACTTTACCAGGATAATGTTCCTTGGGATACCACAAACAGACAAAGCTCATATCCACGGATGAACTTGGAAAGGGAATTACCTTGTTCTGAGTAGGAGAGCGTGACAGCCACACTTTGAACAGGCTTGGTATCTTTCGTCTCCAAGTACCAAGTGCACATAGTCTGCTCGGGTCTAAGTATGAAAACCAGTCCTCTGTCGTTGCCTGTTCCTGAGGTGCTAGGAAGGAGAGTCTGCATTTGGGAAGCAAAGCCACCATGAAAACTGACTTGAGAAATCACATCCACTGTAGAGCTACCCAGCATGCACTGCTCCCCCCAAATCCTCTCAAAACAGATCAGAAAAAATTCCTCAGGGAGTTTTCATCTCTATGTTCTAATATCCACACCTTCACAATGAAGAACTCTCTAAACATATCACTGGGGGGCTGGAGTGATGGCTTTAGCAGTTAAGAGTACCAGTCGTTCTTTCAAAGGACCTGGGTTCAATTCCCAACATCCTCATGATGGTTTACAACAGTCTGATTCCAGTTCCAGGGGACCTGGTACCCTCTTTTAGTCTACAAAGGTACTGGGCACATACATGATGCACACGCATACATACTGACAAAACACCCATATGAAAGAAATAAGTAAATAAATAAAAGTTTAGTAATATTGCCTTAGTTGGTTTGAACTTCTGTGACAAAATACAACAGGTTTTATGGTTTATGAACACAGCAGAGTGAGGAAGGCACTGTGGGAGCTTTTTTATAGGGGTGCCGTCTTATTGGAAAGGCCCTCTCATGTCCACATACCACAGTTACTGCTTTTGAGGGTGTGCATGTATATATGCTTGTGTGTATATGATTACATGTGCATATGCCAAGTGTGTCAGCAAATGTGTGGTGGGTGTGTGAGCAGACATGTGGCGTGTGAATACATGTGGTGGGTATGTGAACATATGTGTAGCGAGTGTGAGCATACATGTAGCAGATGTGTAAGCAAGTGTGGCGAGTATGTGAGCACGTGTGTGGCAAGTGTGTGAGTAAATGTGTGTGTAAGCACATGTGGCAAGTGTGTGTGAATACATGTGGCAAGTGTGTGCGCACACATGTGGTTAAGTGTATGTGAATACATGTGGCAAGTGTGTGAGCACATGTGTGGAGAACAGAGGTTGACATTGGTTATTGCCCTTTATCCCTCTCCAACTTATTTTATTTAATTTACAAATTCTAGATTTATCATTTGTTTCATTTTATGTACGACTGGTTTGCCTGAGTGTGTGAACGTACACTATGTGAATGCCTGGTGCCCTCAGAGGTCAGATCTCCTGGAACTAGAGTTACAGATGGTTAGGAGCCACGCCGTGAGTGCTGGGAACTGAACCCAGGTCCTCTCCAAGAACAAGTTGCAGAGCCATCTCTCCATTCCCTGCAGATGACTTTTTAAGACAAGGTCTCCCACTGAACCTGGATCTCACTGATTGGCTAGACTGCTGAACCTGTCTCTCACTGATTGGCTAGACTGCTGAACCTGGATCTCACTGATTGGCTAGACTGATAAGCCAGTCAAGCCTCGTTTCTACCTCCCCAGACCTAAGGTAACAAACCCACACCAGGCTTGGCTGGTTTCTGTTTTGTTTTTTGGTGGGTTTTTAGGAACTCAAGTCCTATAGACTGGGCCTTCTCCTCAGCCCTCAGATTCCATTTCTTAATACCAAGACACCAGGGGTCAGGGTGTTGACCGGAGGTAAAGCACTTGCCTGTGGAGTCTGATGGCCTGGATTTCATTCCCAGCTTAATATGGGAAGAAAATAAAACAAGCAAAAGCAAAGAAATAGAGAAACAAACACAGCCTCTATGACGTACACACTGAGCTTCCCAAGCCCTGCGGTTCAGCTGAGTGAAGACAGACTGTCTGGTCCTGTGGCTAACAAGACAAAACCAAAGCTCTGGCCCCAAAGAGTTCAGTTTACAAAAAGGGGTTGTTTTAAAGATGTGTTTAATTACTTATTTTTAATTTATGTGTATCAATGTTTTTGCCTGTATGCATTCCTGCATACCATACGTGTGTCTGGTACCTGTGGAGGCCAGAGGAGGAATCAGAGCCTCTGTAACTGGAGTTAGGAATAGTTGTGAGTTGCTGTGTGGGTGCTGGGAACCAAACCCAGGGCCTCTGTGAGAGCAGCAAGTGCTCCTTAACCACGGAGTCATCCTGCTGGAAATCTTTTTTCCCTTAAGGCCAGCGTTCACGTAGGTCAGGTCATCTCTGCCTCACTGTGTGGTGGAAGCTGGCCTAATGCTCATGCCTCCACAATCAGAATGTTCTCTTAAAGCTGAGAGAATGAGAAGGAAAAATGTACCGGATGGGTTTCAACTTGGCAAGCCTCAAAGGAAGCGGCTTTACCTACAGAGTTAGCAGCCTTCAGAGAACCCTTTGCTACAGCAACCAAAAACCAAACAAACGATACAAAAGACCAAGAATGCTACTGGCCATCAGAAGGGACAGAAGAAAGAGCTCTGCTCGTCACAGTCATTTCTAGAACCCTGTGCACTCACATAGTCTGCGAGTCAAGGGAATGGAGGGCGGTCCAGGCGCCGAGGGCAGCCCAGGCACCAAGGTCTTGCAATATAAAGATGACTGAAACCTTGCTGCGTGGAGATCAGTCCCACTCACACACAGACATCAAATTCCCTAACACACAAGACTCAGCATTATAGAGATGCTTTTTACCGGAACAATCCTTTGCACTTACCTTAGTAAATGAAACCGTGGTGTTCTGATACTGTGAGTGTATTTGGAAAAGAAGAAAGGTCACATTGCTTGAAATATGGCGCAGAACGGCCTCCTGCGGAAGGGACCTGCTGAGCGCCAAGTATGTAAATTTTCCCACAGAAAACTCAAGGAAACCTACAATGAGAAAAGTTTCTCATTACAGTCTTGTACCTGTAGTATCAATTTGAAGAAAATGTACGGTGCTGCTAATTTAACCCTCGGAAAACCCCTGGAGAGTCAGGTATGGTAGAACAAGCCTGTCATCTCAGCTCTTGGGACACTAAAACAGAGGGATCTGTGTGAGTATACGGACAGCCTGGAGCACAGATCAGGACCCTGTTGGTGTCTGGGTGATGCGTGTCACCACAAGGATACTGGAACTTTAAAGCTGGAAGCATGGTCACACGAGGCCACTGCAGTCTTGATTCACGACAGCCACGGTCACCCGTACCAGGACTGCACAAGGCCAGCCCTGTGACAGGGAGCAGAGGAGCTCATGGGCCCTCTCCTTCCTGCTGAGCTGTGACCACTGACAGAGTCTAGGGGTATCACTGCCTTCAGTTATATCTCTATTGAACCCACCAGTCTCCAATAGGTAGTTCCAAACCCATGTATGAATATGGCAAATAATTTATTTTTTTAAAAATGACCCTGTCTCAAAAACAACACCAATATGCCTTCTGGCCTGTCGGCTGTGGTGGGACACTTTTCTGACCCTCAGGGGCCAGTATCCTTTCCCTGTGCCAGGAGCTCTCCACACATTTCTGTCCTCCAATCTGTGGTTTCATTTTTTGTCTCCTGTCACCCCCGCAGGCACACACGCTTTTCCCTCATTTCCTCCAGTTGACAAGTATCAGCAAGTACTTATAAAGTAGCTGTCTGTGCCCAAAACCTGATCGAGCAAATTCGTTACAGCTCCTCTAGCAGAGCGGCTCGCCATCGTCCCTTGGGCTTTCCTCCTGTGTCCTCTGGAGAACTTGTGGTGGCCCTTGTTACTTCCTGGGACACAGACTCTGCACCACAACAGCTCAGAAGGTCTGGAAGACACTGAAGCCATCTCTAGAGATATGCTGGTGGCTAACTTTCCTTAACCTCTCTCTTCATCCCAGAAGTGAGAATCATTCTCCAAGATTCCAACACACTAGAAAGACAGTGAAGAACCACAAGACCAAAGCCCAGCTCTTCTCCCAGCGACCCAGGTTCAATTCCCAGAACCCACATGGCAGCTCATAACTGCCTCTATCCAGTTTCAGGGGATCGCATACCATCTCTGGTCCCCGCAGGCAGCAGGCGCACATGTGGTACACAGGCGTACTTGCAGACAATACATAAAATAAATAAATCTTTAGAAAAGAAACAGGACCAGAGCAATTAAAATGATTAAGCCAACTGGCCACTGATAACCCGAGGAGCGGAGTCAAAAGCAAGCATCCCTGGGAGAGGATGCCAAGTGGTTTTTCTTTACACATACTCTTTTTCAAGTTTCAAAGCGTTCTTATCAGAAATTTCATGATTTAACAAAAGCTTCCAGCATTGATGGCCTCAAGATTCAAGTTCTGCTTTGAGTCTATGTTTTAAATTTGTTAGAACAACAATAACACAACAGCAACGAGAGAGAGAGCGAGAGAGAGAGAGAGAGAGAGCGCTATGTTCAATTCTTAGCACTTAGAAGGAAAAAGGATAAAACAATATAGGGATGCTCTCAACACTTTTGCCTATTGCCTCCCCTAGTGCAAACATCCTCACAGCTGACACTCTGGTCTACGTACCATCATCCCTTAGCAATCACAGGATACAAGTCCCAAACTCGCCAACTGCCAATCCCTGCCCACGCCTGACATAAGATGGTAGATACCGTAGGAGATGAAGAGATGGCTCAATGGGTAAGACCACTTACTAAACAAGCATGAGGGACTTGAGTTCAAATCCCAGCACCCACATGAAAAGCCAGGCACAGTCACATACACTGTAACGTCTATTCTATGGAGGGCAGGGGTAGTAAGATCACTGGGGCTTTCTGGACACCAGTGTAGTTCCAGGTTCAGGGAAAGGTTATTTTCAAGGGAATAAGACAGACAGACAGACAGACACAGAGTTAGCATTTCTTCTAGGCTCCGCCCCACAGTTACCTAGCAACAGCCAGGTGTGCCTGACTCAATATAAAAGGGGCTGCTTGCCCCCTCCTCACTCTCTTGTTCTCTTCTCTCTCTGTCCCTTCTCTCCCTATGCCCCTCCCCCTCTCTCCACATACTCATGGTCCGCCTCTACTCCTCTACACTCTCACTTTGCTTCTCTCTCTCTCTCTCTCTCTCTCTCTCTCTCCCCCCCCCAATTCCTTCCCCATCCCCTAAATAAATAAACCCTACTCTATACTATACCCACCCTCTAGCTGGTACTTCAGGGGGAAGGGATGCCTCAGCATGGGCCCCACAGAGGCACCCCTTTCTCTGCACCATAAGCACCTCTAACAAACATATCCCTGGCTTCTCTTTCCTTTTTATAAAACACGACGCATGTGCACACACACTATATGTATTTTTTAAAAATGGTGTTATGACGGATATATATCCACACACTTTATCTGTGGATTATTTGCACACCTAACACAAGTGCGACATTGTTACATTGTTAGAAAGCAATAACATAAAAAGACTGTACACATCTGGTACAGATACACTCTTAAATAGTTATTTTCGCTCTGCAGCTAGTAGAATCTGCAGGATACAAAGGTGTGGGCATGGAGACCAACTAGTGTTGAAGATTCAGTATTAGGATTCATACTGCCTATTTCTACACATGGGCAAGAAGAAAGATGTTTAAATGTGAGGCACATACCACTCACCAGGTCTTAGGCATCTGTATATGTCAATGTTGATAACTCAGGGCTGAAGCTGTAGCTTGGTGAGAGAGTATTTGTTTAGCACGTTTGAGAGGGAGCTCTGTGCCAGTACTACTAGGGGGTGTGGGGGGGGTGGAGATTCTAATTGGCCCTTTTTAAAGCTATTGAGTATCCCATTGTACATGCATATCATAATTATACCCACTGATGAGCATTATCACTGCTATTCTAGTGTGAAAGACAAATTAAGAAAAATTGCTATGCATGGCACGCACACCTTTAATCTCAACGGTCAGAGGTTTTTTGAGTTGGGGTTTCTATTGCTGTGAAGAGACACCATGACCACAGCTACTCTTATAAAGGAGAACATTTAATTGGGGCTGGCTTACAGGTTCTGAGGTTTAGTCCACGGTCATCATGGTGGTATGCAGGCAGACATGGTGCAGGAGAAGGAGCAGAAGGTTCTACAACTTGACCCATAGGCAGCAAGAAAAGAACTGGCTTGAGGTTTTGAGACCTCAAAGCCCGCCCTCTAGAGACACACTTCCTCTAGTAAAGCCACACCCACTCCAACGAGGTCACACCCACTCCAACGAGGCCACACCTCTTAATAGTACCACTCCTTAGGCACCAAGTGTTCAAACACATAGGGACATTCTTATTCAAACCACCACAGGAGCAGACACCAGAAGACTAGGACTTAAGGTCATCCTAGGCTATAGAGCGAGTTTGAAGCCAGCCTGGACTATATCAGACTCTGTCTCAAAAATTCCCCCAAATAAAATAAAAATAGTTCTGTTTTGCAGGACAGTGTTCTAGAAAGCATATAGGTCAGGTGATTAACTTAATGTGAGATTTTTTTTTTTGGCATCATAGTGTAACAGATGACCTTTGCCCTTATGGCGAAACTGTACCTAAGTTGTCTTCCTGTCTATAAAAGTCACAGCTGGAAACAAAGAGACCTAGGTAGCAGGGCTGAAATTCCAAGCTGAAGCCTGTGCATCTGACTTCAGGAAGTTCTCCCAGTCTCCTAGGAACCACAGGGAAGAGCGCCTGCGCCTGCGTTTTAAGACCTGATGCTCCACGGCGGCCCCGCCCCCACGCGCCTGCAGCAGGAACCTGCTGGAGACAGATAGTGAAGGCGGGTGGAGAGATAGTCTAAGGCATCTAAAAACTGGTCCCGTTGTATTTATATCGGTAACATTAAGAACAGCTACCTTGCCGGGCAGTGGTGGTGCATGCCTTTAATCCTAGTACTTGGGGGGCAGAGGCAGGTAGATTTCTGAGTTCGAGGCCAGTCTGGTCTACAGAGTGAGTTCCAGGACAGCCAAGGCTACACAGAGAAACCTGTCTCAAAAAAAAAAAAAAAAACAAAACAACAACAACAACAAAAAAAGGACAGCTACCTTAAAGTGTTTCCTTACTTATCACCTTCTCTATAATTTTTATGAAGTGTCCTTATTATCATAAGGAAACTACAATATGCCCCGGTTTATTTGTTTGTTTGTGGAGGTGATCTCTTGCCAAGAATCACCCATACCATTTAAATGAAAATGCCTAGCAGTAGCTGCAGACAGGAATTTGAAAACAAACATTCATTCAAACATCATGAGGAAGGGCTGGGACTGCGGCTCAGTTGGGAGCCAACCAGCATGTTCAGAACACTGGGTCTGAGCACCAGCCATGGATAAGCAAGTGTTGGGAGAGGGATCAGATGGAGGCAGGAGGACCAGATGTTTAACTCATCCCCAGCTACGTAAAGTTTAAGGCTAGCCCAGCCTCAGAAAACAAAGCAGGAAGTTCTCCACGTGACCGAGAGCTGCTAACTTCAAGTTTGGTGAATAAGAGAGAGACCATTCCTAACGGAGCTGATTTGTGCAGGGGAACAATTCACTGGACAAGAACCATTGCACAATTTGTACAGAAAGTTGCATTTTAACCCAAGCTCCTGTGGTTTCCCTCCCGGCTATGCAGGTATTTGTCATATCTGATGATCAGGTGTCTGGCGAAGTACCAGGGGCCTGGCAGTGAATGCCTGTTCAACACTGACTGAACTCTAAGACTTAAGGCAAGGTACTTATGTCCTCTGGGCCTCTGTTCTCTCACAGTAAAAGGGACGTAGTTGTGCTACAGAAACCACCCAACAAATGGGAGGATGGTTTTATAACCTACAGGTCCTGCCTAGCAAGGATCATGAACTTCTGCACCTTGCCGGTGCTTTGGAGACGCAAATATGCTCAGGCACCCTCAGATTGGCCCCACAAAGACACTAGTGGGGAGAGGGTTAGCACTTCCTCACAGAGATGTTCTGCCTATCATAAGCTGCATTGAGAGGACTTCCGCAGAGATACGATGAAAGATACTCAAGGTAGGGCTTGGGGTATGGCTGATGGTAGATGCTTGCACAGGGCTCTGGGTTCAATTCCCAATACCACCAAAAAATAACCCAGAAATGGGAGAAAAGAACAGGGGAATCTTTCTGCCTCAACTTTCTAAACAGCTAGCTGGGTCATGACAAGCCTGAGACACCCAACCTGGCTGGAAACAACATTTAATATCTACTCGCAAGAGACTTGGCAAGAGAAGACATATCAAAAGTACGTCCTGCAGAAGTTAATAGGACCCTACCCTTCCCTCCAAGCCATCCGGAGAAGGAGTCACCAGAAACATTTGACTGGCATAATTAGATCTTATGACTGGGGTGTGGGAAGCAGACAGCACATCAAAGGTCGTTACAGAGCGGATGGCTTCCTTGAACTGTACTTGGGAGAGCAATGGCTCTGCCTTATCTGACATTTTAAAAACAACCCAAACTGCCATCAGGACGGGAGGGGCGTTTTTCCTTCCGCTAACTCCATTCTAGAAGACCTTCCACTCCTAATCTTTTCCTCTTTCCCAATCAGATCTGTATCTTAAAACCACCCAACTCCCTCTTCGACTTCGTTACTAAAATGCTCCTCAGACTTCCCTCCATTGTCTGTGCTAGCTAACACAGCAGCCAACTTTAGGAGCACCAACAAAGTAGACTAATTCCCTCTTAATTGGACTAAGTCTCCTCAGGCCAAACACTCAGGGCAAGAGGTACAGCTCCTGCTACCTGTACCATAACCCCAGCTCTGCCGTTCATGGGAGGCTCACCCTTCGACTGTAATGTCCATGCTGCATTTCTCCAGCCAGACGGAGACTAGCAGCTTTTAATCCTGCAGCTGTTGAGTGTCCGAGTCCCATCCCTCTCCTGTACACAACAGTACTAACTTAAAACAGAAAGAAAAGCACGAGGCAGAGGTGTAGTGCTGTAATCCGAGGTGAGACAGTGTAAGAAAAAAAAACCTACCCTAATTCTCAACTTAGCACTTCTCTTTCTTGACTTCTGTGAACAGTTTCTGGATATTAAGTACTGAAACTCCAAACTGGAAATAAAAGCTCTGGCTCTCAGCCCTCCAGACTCAGGAGCAATTCTAGATCAACCCCAAACTCAACCCTTCCTCTCTCCCACCTTCAGAGGGTTGTTCTGAAGATAAAGACTCATAGAATAAATATAAAGCCTTATGCTGTGAAAGGTTTTGTTTTTTTTTTTGTTGTTGTTGTTTTTTGAGATAGGGTCTCAGGTAGTCCAGGCTGGCTTCATAATCCTTGTTCAGTTGAATCTGATTTTGCACTCTGAATTCTCCACGTTCTGAATGCTGGGGTCTAGGTCACCACACCTGGTTCATGTCATGCTCAGGAAGAACACCGGGACTAATTAAATGCTAGGCAAACACTCTACCAACTCAGCTACATCCCCAGCCCTGGGGCAAGATATTCTTCTCAGAAAGTGGCTGAAGTGCAGGGGTCACGCAACATGCAGGGCAACACTCCAGGTGTTGCGAAGTTTGTGTATAAAGAGAGCAACTTGAACCTCCAGAGGGACGGACTGCTATCTCCTGGGGCTTTGAGGATTACTCAGGCTGTGAAATGGACTTAATATACGGCCAGGGCCAGAGGCCAACGCTTCCTCTCTACCGTAAGCCCGAGTTTTCTTCAAGAAAATAGAAGGTTGTGTGTGTGTGTGTACACTCAAAACACAAATATTTGTACTTTTCAGTACTGGCCTTAGTTGTACTCAAAGATCCTAAAATGCGGTACTAACCCTGCTTTTTCACAGATAAACATCTAGGAAAAAACGATCCCATCATTCAGAAAACTGTTGTATTTGCTACTTGTCTCGAGCTTAAAACAAGGAAAGTAGTTAACGCAGCCACAAAACAGCACGTGATCACCAGCCTGGCACAATTAGAGCTTTCTACGCTTCCCATTAACGCCCCCGCCCCCCTCCCAACAGTCGCTAAACCCCTCTCAGCACAGGACCCGGATTTCACGTCCCATCACTGGCGCATTTTTCCTCTCAAACTGCAAATCGTCACCCAGTTGAAAAGCCCCTAGATTTGGGAGTGTCAAAGCCAGCTACTGCGTGGAACGCCTTAGTTCCTCGATAGACTCAGCGGCTGGGTAGCCGAAGGGTTGGGCTTGGTTTTAGTTAGTTTGGGCCTGACGCTCACTCTCCAGGCCGGTCTCGAACGCATAATCCTCCTGTCGCAGCCTCAGGGGTGCTGCGCTTACAGGCGTGCTCCCCGAAATTCAGTTAAAAAGGCCGTTTCAATGTGTCCAATTAAAACCACAAACATGGCTGCTCCCTGCCGGCAAGAATGCCTCAAAGGGGGCTACTTATCACTTCCCGGTTCCCAGCCCAAACGGGGCGCTAACAGGATAGACCCGGTCCCGAACCCGCAATCTAACGCGCGTCTGCATCCGGGGAGGGCTGCACAGAGCCGGGCAGCCTGCGGCCTTGCGGCCGGAGCAGAGGCAAGTTCGGGAAGCTCACCGTCGCTGGAGTTCGCCTGGGCCTCGGCGCTGCCCGCCGCCAGCACCGCCAGGACCAGCAAGCGCAGCCGCCACATCGCTGCGGGCCCCGGGCGCGCGGGCCGGGGACGCGCAGGCCGGGTCGGGTGTTACACCGGAGCGCGCGCGCGCATCGCTCGAGCACGCCGGCCCCGCGCGTGCACCTGTCGCCCAGCCCCGCCAGGCGCGCGCTTCCGGCACGATGGCCGCGCGCGTCCCCGGCCGGCCCCTGCGGGCGCGCGCCTCCTACCGGAGCTTCGGGCAAGCGGGGCTCCCGGGCGAGCAGGGCTCCTGGGCGAGCAAAGCCGCGGTCTCGCTTTTGTGTCTTTCCTTTCTCTCTTCTTCTTTCCTTCCTTTTTCCTTCTTTCTCCTTTCTCTTTTCTCCCTTCCTTCCTTCTTTCTTTCTCTTTCTTTTTCTTTTTTCTTTCTCTTAGTATAGAATAGAGTTTATTTAGTGCGTGGGGAGGGGGTTAAGAGGTTAGTAAAGGCAGAGAGAGAGAGTAGAGAAGTAGAGGCCGGCCATGGCCATGAGCACGTGGAGAGAGAGGGAAGGGAAGGGAATGGGGAAGGGAGAGCGAGAGCAGGAGAGAAGCAAGAGAGCAAGAGCTTCTTTCTTTTTCTTTTCTTTTTTTCTTTCTTTTTTTTTCCCCCTTGGTTTTTCAAGATAGGGTTTCTCTGTGTAGCCCCAGCTGTTCTGTAATTCACTCTGTAGACCAAGCTGCCCTTGAACTCAAAAGATCCTCCTGCCTCTGCTGGGACTAAAGGCATACACCACCACCCCCCAGCTACTCTTTGTCATTGTAACCCTGCAAAATAACTTTTTCTCCTTTTTTTTTTCCTTCTGAGACTAGGCCTCGCACAATCCAGAATGGCCTCCAGCTGCTATGCAGTAGAGATGACCTTAAACTTCTGACCTCTTGCTTCCTCCCAAGGACTGGGAAGATAAACTTGTGCCACCACTAATGGTTTTCATATTTTATTGAGATATTGAGGCACAGTGAGGTGCCCCAAGCTACAAACAGGATTCGTAGAATCTTTAAAGGCACTTATGAAAAGGGGACTGGGAAAAACTTAAAAACAAGCATAACACAGACTTGAGTTAATAATATAACCTGTACCACTCTTTTCACGGTCTCAATGTAAGATACCAATGACAGTGATGATAGAAACGGATGTAAAATGTGTGAGAAATTTTGCAATTTTTTTTCCTGTAACCTAAACCTATTTTAAAATAAATTGGTAACCTTTTAAATGGAAAAGGCAGAGTGTCTGGTGCTTGTAATTCCAGCACTTGGGAGGCTGAGGCAGGAAGCTTGCTAAGAGCTGGAGAACACAGACTCCATACGTAGTGAATAAATAGTAATGATAAAATCAGTAAACCAATTAACATAATGGAGCGTAAAGGAGTCATCCCTATGCAACACCACCTAAAGCAGCGGTTCTCAACCTTCCTAACGCTGCGGCCCTTTAATACACTTCATGTTGTGGTGACTCCCAACCATGAAATTATTTTTGTCACTACTTTATAACTGTAATTTTGTTATTGCTATGAATCATAAATAGTTGTGTTTTCTAGTGGACTTAGGTGACCCCTGTGAGATCATTTTTTGGGTCCCCCCCCAAAGGGGTCAAGACCCACAGGTTGAGAACAGCTGACTTAAAGGACCCTTGGGTCTGCGGTATGAGTGTGCTCTGAAAGTCAGCGTGAAGATATCCATCGCTTCCAGGTAAAAGTAACAAAGGAATACAAACATCCCAAGTCATCACATTACACACATTAAACACATGCTTGCTTCTTTCAAGTATCAACTACACTCCTTGTGCTCTCTTATTGTTTTAATTATTATTAATAATATTAATTATTATTAAATATTTTGGTTTTGTGAGACACAGTCTTGGGCCTTTCATTGGTAGCCTAGGATAGCCTAGAATTCACTATTTAGCCCAGGCTGGCCTTAACCTCCTGCTGCAAAGTAGCTTTCTGTTGAGGCCTACGAACCCCTGTTTGTGCTTAAGAGCCCTTTGCAAATAAAATAAAATAAAACAAATAAAAACTAAAGGAATCCAGTGCTTGTTGTTTGTTTATTTGTTTGGAACAACATTGGAAGATTGCTGCTTCCTGCAGCAACTGCCTAAGCTACTACAGCTGACCTTAGGGCTGCTTTTGAAGTGTTTGCTGAATTAGTCCTGAGCACCACGAGGGTGTGTGTGTGTGTGTGTGTGTGTGTGTGTGTGTGAAATTTCTCTCTCTCTCTCTTCTAAGCAAATGCGTCCTTGAAAACTCACAACCTCAATCTGAACTTCTCAAATCTCGTATCTGTGTGCTGTTGAAGAGCCACCAGCCCATGCGACGGAAGGTCATTCAGGGGTCATGGAATTCCATACAGGACTTGTCTGGGACAGCTGCCTTGCCTTTTTTTGTATTTGATTTTTAGGTTCATGTATGAAGGTGTTTTGTCTGAGTAAGTATTAGTGCACCAGGTGCATGCAGTGCCTGAGGAGGCCAGAACGAGGGCTTTGAACCCCCTGGAACTGCAGTTACAGATGGTGGCGAGCTGCCCTGTGGGTGCTGGGAATTGAACCCAGGACCTCTGCAAGAGCAACCAGAGCTCTTAACAGCTGAACCATCTCTCTAGCCCCTAACTTTTTTTTCACAGTAGGAATGCAGGAGAGGAAGAGTTGAAGATGGCCCAGTCAGTAAAATGCTTGCTACAAAAGTAATGAGGGCCTGAGTTTGATCCCCTGAACTCACGTATGTGTCAGGGCTACATACTATAACCCCGTAGGCAGAGAAAAGACAGAGGCAGGAGGAGCCTACATACAGTGTGCCCATGTTCCAGGTTATGTCACGTGTCTTTTTCAGTGACTCGCTACAGGGTCTCTCACTGACTTCTGTTTCATTCCTGGGACCCATGTGGTAGAAGTCAGGCTGTCTTCTGACTTCAACTGTGGTATGTGTGTACCCTCAAGACACACAGAAAATAAGTAAAAATAAATAAAATGTAAAAGTGAAATTTTAAATCAGTGTCAAGAAATGTTCAAGCTGTTGTTTGTAACAAAAGACACGTGCTTGACTTTAGGCGCTGGCCTGATAACGGGTTTATCTAATAGAATCCTGTGTGGCCCTGGGTAATGGTCAGGAAGTAACTGAAACATTTGAAAGGTTTAGGAAAGGGCAACTGTGAAGCAATGTACACACGAGGTTCTTATTTTTTTTCCTTTAAAATACGTATTTATGGTTAAATTCACAGAAAGATAGATTCCAGATATATCATATGTATATCTATCATATGTAACCAATATTTAAAATACTAACAAGCAATTTAATTGATGGTTTTTCTCTGCACGTTTCTATATTAAAATGTGCAGAGGATCTGTGTCTATTGAATAAGAAAATGTGATTTTAAGAGATACATATAATTTTTAACACTTGATTATAAAATGCATTGTCTGTCTAACCAAGACCCAGAGGTTCTCAGAAGACTGCTATTTCTTTGGGAAGAACAGAGTATAGTCACGGGAACAGGACTCTGCATGAGCTATGCTAAACTAAGGGCCAAATCCAAAAGGCAGCTGAGGCAAGGGGAAGTTATTAGAGACAAAATTAGGAGGGTTACATCAGACATTTTGAAACAGTAGTTCTTGGCCATAACGGTTAATAAAAAGAGTGGTGACTGAAGTGTCACTCTGAGGGGGACAGTCTCCGGGCTTATGTCCTTGTATAAGAATGTTTTTAAAACTGTGAGTGCCTGTGTGTGGGTGCACGTATGCCTGTGTGTGTAGGTGCACATGTGCCTGTGTGTATGGGTGCACATGTGCCTGTGTGTGTAGGTGCACATGTGCCTGTGTGTGTGGGAGCACATGTGCCTCTGTGTGTAGGTGCACACGTGCATGTGTGTAGGTGCACATGTGCATGAAAGCCGGTGATGAATCTTGGTGCTGTTCCTCAGGAATCCATGTTGGTTTTTAATTTGTTTTTGTTTTTTCAAAACAGGATTTCTGTGTGTAGCTTTGGCTGTCCTGGAACTTGCTCTGTAGATCAGGCTGGCCTTGAACTCACAGAGCTCTTCCTGCTTCTGCCTCCCAAATGCTGATATTAAAGGTATGTGCCAATACCATCTAATGTTTTTTGTTTTGTTTTTATTTTTTAAGATATAGTCCTTCACAGACCTGGGACTCATTCATTTGGCTAGGTTGTCTGTTCAGCCTCAGAGATCTTCAAAGCTTCAGAAAGTTTATTCTTTCAATTTAAAATGTATGCAAACGTTTAGCCAGGCAGTGGTGGCACCTGCCTCTAATCCCAGCACTTGGGAGGCAGAGGGAGGAGGATCTCTGAGTTCAAGGCCAGCTTGGTCTACAGAGTGAGCTCCAGGACAGCCAGGGCTACACAGAGAAAACCCTGTTTCAGAAGACAAACAAACAAAAATGTATGCAAACATTAGAGTCTTGTCTGGAGGAAAGGCTGACTAGACTTTGGATATTAGGATTCTTCCTACAGCCCACATGCTACAGACTTGTTCCTCAGAATGTTACTACTGGAAAGGACCAAAACTTTAAGAGGTATAATCTAGTAGAGGCCATCTTTTGTGACTGGGGTGACCCTTGAAGGGATAATGGAGTTCTGGCCTCTCCTCTCTCTCCTTTTATGTCCTGGCCATAAAATGAATTCCACTATATGATCTGCCGATGCTGGCCCAATGTACCAAGGCTAATTGATAATAGGCGACAGCCTCCAAAGGCACTAGTAAGATATCTTTTGTTGACTAATTGATTATCTCAAGTCATACTACAGTATCAAAAAGCTAACGCAGACCCATTGTCTTAACAGGACTCTTCAAACAGTCCACAGATAAGTTGTGAAAGCCAGTGGTTGGGGGCTTTAGCTGAAGTAGATGGACCAGATAGAAGGCTCAGGGACATGAGTAAACTTTGGCTAAGAATCTTGGCATTGCAGCATGGGATGTCTTGAGGTGGCCCCATTGCAGCATGGGATGCCTCTAGGTAGCCCCATTGCAGCATGGGATGCCTTGAGGTGGCCCCTGTACTGCAGACAGCTCTCTTCTATGGGCAACCTCAGGCTCTTTACTAAGCGAGATAAGCTGCAGCCTATCAGTAACCATATGTTTTAAATGTTCCTCAGAAATGTTTAACTGAGATGGCACGACTGCTCAGCATGTGCAGGAGTTTGCCAAACAAGCCTGACAACCCAAGTCCAATCCCTAAGACTCACCTATAATAGAGAATGATTCTACAATGTTCTTAGACCTTCTTGTGCATGTTGTGGCATATATACACATACATACCACACACACACACACACACACACACATACACACACACGCACACATAATGCGCACACATACAATGATAATTTTTAAATGTTTTCATTTTTTTAACGTCTGCTCTTTTTTTTTTTGCTTTTGTGTAGATAGAGAAATTTTTTAAATTTATTTTATATAGGGGAGTTTTGTCTGTGTGCATGTCTGAGTTTTGTCTGTTTGCAAGGTGTGCACTACCCCACCCAGCTTTTTGACTTTTTTAGACATGATCTCACTATACTATGTAGCTCTGGCTGCCCTGGAACGTGGTACATAGAACAGGCTAGCCTTAAACTCAGAGATCCAAGTACTGGGATTAAAGGCAGGTGCTACCAACCCTTAACTGTCAATTTCATTTATAAGAGGAAATGCAAGACATGAGGAGGTTCCCGGTTTGACCACAGTGGTAAAGTATACTGTTGGTGGAAATGAAGACAGCTGAGAAACACAAGTGGAACTTCCCATAGATGAATGGGAAAAATCCCAGAAGCTGAGATGCTTAAAACTATTTCCTTGATTTCAAAATGCCCTTCCACCTACTGGAATTTTAAATCCCAAAGTCATGTGTTAATAGGATTTGAGAGGGAGACCTTTGGAAGGTGACTGGGTCCTGAAGACTCTCTAGCTTGGGTCTTCAGAGGCTCCTTACCTTAAGGGCCCATTCATGTATTGATGGGCTATAATATGGTTAAAGTAAGCTCTCTTGCCCTGCCTTGTAACAGGCCCCAGACCTTAGTACAATTTACTCCATGATGAAGTATCATTCAGGGCATAAAACTCAGCACGCAGACAGCACCACCTGCCAAAATGTAAACCAAGACCTAATCTATCAAAGTCCATGGTTCTGGGAAAGTCTGTAAATGTACCAACCTTGCTTTTTGATTCCTGTAGTTAGACTTCTAGCCAACTATTTTTGAGTTATGTCAACTCAAGATACGAATTCTGTGCTTAAAAGTTCACCCTGAGTGAACAAAATACTCACAGGAGTAAATACAGAGACAAAGTGTAGAGCAGAGACTGAAGGAAAGGTCATCCAGAGACTGCCCCACCTGGGGTTCCATCTCATATACAGCCACCAAACCTGGACGTTATTGTGGATGCCAGGAAGTGCTTGTTGATGGAAGCCTTATATGGCTGTCTCCTGAGAGACTGTCAGAGCCTGACAAAGACAGAGACAGAAGCTCGCAGCCAACCTTTGTACTGAGATTCGGGGTCCAGGATAGAGGAGATGTGGAGAAGGGACTAAAGGAGCTGAGGGGGTTTGCAGCCCCATGGAGGTAGCAACAGTGTCAACAGGCCAGACCCCCCAGAGCTCCCGGGGACTGGACCACCAACCAGAGAACACACATGGAGGGACCCATGGTACTGGCCCATAAGTGGCAGAAGATGGCCTTGTTGAACATCAGTGGGAGGAGAAGCCCTCAGGCCTGAGGGTGTTCCATGCCCCAGTGTAGGGGAAATGCCGGGGAAGGAAGATAGGAGTGGGTGGGTGGGGGAGCACTCTCATAGAGTCAGGGGGAGGGGGGATGGGATAGGGGGTTTCCGAAGGGAAGACCTGGAAAGGGGAAAACATTTGAAATGTAAATAAAGAAAATTTCCAAGAAAAAAAAAGTAAAGAAAGATGCTTTTGAAGTTCTGGGGAAAAAAAAAGACTTATTTAGAAGCTACTGTATCAACATTTTTCACCTTGTCATAGTAGTATTTTCTAAGTAACGAATTAAACAAAGAACACAAATGTATTCTGGATTAAACAGGCAGTATATTTGGTTTTTTTTTGTCATTTTGTTTTTTTTCTCCTTTGTCATTTTAATTGAAGCACTGCTAATCACTCTTTTAAAACCTTTAAAAGCACCAAAATTTAATATCTAAGTCAATTTGGGGGTGAGAGGGGGGAGAAACACTATCAGGAACTTCTCTCCAGAACAAAACAATGATGTTCATTCCTCCACATGTCCAAATTAAAGGTCTACTGAAACCAAAACAAAAACCCAAACCCCACAAAGAGGGGAAAAGATACTAAAATCACATTCTAGGGGGTCAGTGCATTCCGCAGTCTTTGCTGGGCTAATTGTCCTTCGGCTGACTTTTAAAAAATTAACACCCTAATTCATCAAAATATACATTTTTCCCATTGTCTTTTTTAAATTAAAAATAATTATTAAAAATGAAAACCACTTGAATTCATGAACAGGTGCCTGGCTCATTTGATGGCATATACGGCATGTGGAGGTCAGGAAGGGGGCTTGCAGCACATGTCATTCAGGGGATGCTCATCTTTAAGGCTTAGCTTTCTTCCAGACAGTGTAAAATACCCACAATTCCAAGTATGAAGGGACACAGACAATCTCTTTTGAGAATTCCACAGGACAATACAGGTGCCCCAGCTGTTCTTCATAGAGCGACAGGGCTTCAGTCAAGTTGACACAGTTCCCCTGTGTGAAGTATTTTCCATCCTGTTTCAGAACCTTCATCGACAGGTCGAGAATCAGTCGGAGGAACTCCCATGTGGAATCTTCTTCTGGAGATGTAGAGATAGGGACAGCTGTCAGATCATTAATGACATAATCAAACTCTCTCCCTTCTTTGGCATACCTCTTCAGTACTGGGATACAGTCTTCTATAAGAACCTGATAGCAGTCTCCTTTAAGATTGTCTAAGACATCTTCACATGTTCTCCGCATGTATTTCTTACATCCATCAATTACCATTTGGTCAATCTCTACCATAGTGACCATCTTTGGTTTCAGTTTGACAATCTCACATAAAATGCCTCCATCGCCGCCTCCCAGAATCAGTACATCTTTGCCAGTGTAGTCTTCTTTACCATTGCCCATGATGGCCTGGGTATATGCCAAGTCACTCTCTGCCAAATTAACATCCCCGCTGAGGATGAGAATATTCCCAAACTGCTTTGAGTGCAGAATTTTGATGTTCTGATAGGGTGAATCTTCATCATACACCACTTCATCTATGTCATACTCAACCAGGCGCCCATCAGCAGTAGGCCAGTATCTGTCAATGGCCCCTCCTCGAACTATGGGTGGTAATCGCTTCACTCGCCCAGTACTGTCTTGACTCAGCTCTTTCATTTTTTCTTCTATTTTGTCCAAAAGGCTGTCAGTTTCTTGTTTGCCTTGCACATCACTGTCGTAACTCTGAAGGTCCAGCAACACCAATCCATGTGGATAGATTCTCAAATTGGCAAAGCTGCCATTCTTGTTCGTGTAAGTTACTAAATATCCATGGTCTTGCCAGGTGTGCACTGACTCTGTCATCCCCTGCTCCTGAAAAATGGGCCGAAGGCCTTTCAGAATGGCCTCACCATCAGCTTTGGCGCCGAGCGTGAAGTCGAGCGTGCTGTGTCTTGCTGCTGCCATAGTGTGGCGAGGCCCTGTGCCATGCCTGGGGAGGCGACCGCGGGAGACTGAAGGACCGCGCGGCGTATCAGGCTGCGGGCCGGCGGGGAGTGCGTTGCGCCGGAGGAAGCCAGGAGTAGGAGGTGGGCGGGGCTGCGGGCAAGCGACCCGGGACGCAGGGCGGGGCCGACCCGCCTCTTAGAGGAGGAAGCAGGGACGCCTCCAGCGACCCGCAGTATATTTGAAAAAAAAAAAGTTCACCCCAAGGAAGGCTGGGATCCCTAATATCCAGTATCGTCATTGGCTGGCTAATATGTTGTCTTAGCCCACATCTGAGAAGTCTTCTCTGGTGGATACCTCACAACAGCCTCCTCTGTTAGGATTCACTGAGAAGGCTCTCTCAAGATGTCAACACCTTGATAGTGGACTTCCCAGCCTCCAGAACACTGTAGGGAGTAAACGTTCTTTGTAATTATTTGCCTGTGCTATTCACTTACGGCAACACAAACAGGCTCACATACCCACCCACCTCCCACTCCAGAAATGATCAGCCTGGGAACTACGATAAAGAGTTTGAGGTTCACAAACCAGGCATTTGCAGATTCAGGACTCATGTCCCATCAGAATGTCCCCAGGCTAACAGAAATAACCTTTCCGCTATCACCCTTCACATGGAAAACTGTCAGGAAACCCCAGTTCTAAACTTAAATTCTGAAGCCGATCTTTCTTAAGACTGAAGCCACCTAACTTGCTTATCTTCCTGGAACCTCTCTGCTGACCAGGGTCTTTCCCTTTCCTCTCAGTCTGTGCTGACAACGCACCTCCTACCTTCAAACGCTCCTCTTCCTCCTTTTCGCTTTACCTTCCTCAGCACAGCGCTGTTTAATGCTTTCCATTTCCCACAGGTACTCCTACTCAGAATTAAAGCACGAATCTAGAGTCCAATTGGGTAAGCACTTCCTGCCCCCAACTAATAAGCCACCCTCTTCTAGCCATTTTGATTTCCTGGAGAATGTTAATCTCTTGGTTTTAAATGTTGTGAATGGCTGGCTGCGTGTATGCTTTGTGGTATACCCCGATAGTAAAAGCAAAGGGGAAAAGGTGTTGCAGACAATGAAAACCAAGCAAACGAACGAACAAAAACAAAACACATTCCAGGCCAGCCAGGACTACACAGTGAGGCACAGCCTCGACAAAGCTAACAGACAGGAGACAGGAAGCACCCACTATTCGCAGGCTCCGTCCAGCGTCGACGCGGAGCCATAGCAACTCGTCCTGCACGCGTGCCCCCTCCACACACTAGCCCTGAGTCCCACCAGCCTGACGTCAGCAGGCCGCAGGCTGGCCCCGCCCCTCCCCGGCAGCGTGCTTCCTTAACCACGCCCCTCAAGGAGGAAGCCCTGTGATTGGCCCGGAGCCGTCATAAATGGACCAATCGCGCGCGACCGGGGAGCTTTTGCGCACCCTTGCGTGCGTGTGAACATGGCGGATAGACTCACGCAGCTGCAGGACGCTGTGAACTCGGTGAGGGCTTCCCTCCGCTCGCCAGCCTTTCTTTTCTGACGGGGAGAGAGGAGGAAGGGGTGAGGCTTGGTCCCGGAGAGCGCGCAGATTGAGGTCGCCGCGGACGGCGCGTGCAGGAGACCGGGGGCTCACAGAGGCCACAGGCGGAGTCTGAGGAGACGGGCCTGTCCTGAGGGGAACCCGGCCCGGCGGACCGTCCTGAGGGGGCGGACCGGGCCCGGCGGACCGTCCTGAGGGGAACCCAGCCCGGCGGACCGGGCCCGGCGGACCGTCCTGAGGGGGGGAACCCGGCCCGGCGGACCGTCCTGAGGGGGCGGACCGGGCCCGGCGGACCGTCCTGAGGGGAGGCCGGAGCCGCCAGTCTCTCCTAAGAGGGATGGACCCAGGACCTTTCCTGAGGGGAGGCGGGACCGGCCAGTCTCTCCTGAGGGGCGTGGGACCCGGGGCCTCTCCTGAGGTGCGAACTTGAGGAGAACCGGTGGCCTCTAATAAGGAGGGGACCCGACGGCCTCTCCTGAGGGGACGGACTCAAGGTTCGAGGCCAGGTAGCTAGGAACGAGTACTCAAGTCCCAGGGATGCTTCTGGAAGCTCCTTTGTGGGGCGGGACAAGTCTAAGCACTTTGGTGTATCTCCCTCCCTCGCCTTTCAATTTCAACTTGCCAAATGGATCCCTCCTGTGATCGCACTCCGGAGGCTGAGACAGGAGGATTGCACCGAGCTCGGGGCCAGCCTGAGCTCCAGTTTAATATCCCATCTCAGAAAACAAACAAACAAACAGCCACAACAAGGTGTTGGGTGTTTGTAGGTTGGTGTATGAGTGGCCAGAGTGATGGCTGGCCTTGGCTTCTGTAGGCCCTGACTCCTCCGCTCTTGGCAGAGTAACACCGTCTGGAGGAGTCTAGATCGGGTTTCTCCATTTCTTTGCATTTGTTTAAGTCCGCTTTACGATCTTCCCTAAGAGGCTCTTACAGGTAAAAGTGAAGCTCTTGCAGCACAGTACCACGCGACAATGAATGTACACAAGGGGGATTTTTGTTTTGTTTTGAGATGGTCTCACTGGGTAGCTCTGGCCGACCTGCACACTGGGGAGACCAGGTTGGCAGTTAAAAACAAAAAACAACCCGAGAATCCAAATCTACAACAAAAGCTCCTGAAAACTGCTTGCTTCTCTAACTTCGTCCCCGCTGACTGCTATTCTTGCTTAATTGTATTTGAAAGGGAAGCTAAAAAAATACTGAGCCTGGAATGGTGACCCACACCTTTAACTCCTGTAATCCCGGTACTCAGGAGGCAGAGGCAGGCAAATCTGAGTTTGAGGCCCAGCCTCAAAGTGAGTTCCAGTACAATATACAGCCAGAGCTATGTAGTGAGACACTGACTCAAAGAAGCAAGAATTAAAAAATACCACTGCTTATTTCAGTTAAGAGTGCAAAGGTTTCCATTGGTAGTTAAAAAGCTCTTAGTGTCATTCTGGGTGTAGTTTGTTGTAGAAGCGCCTACAGAGTGTATGCCTGCTGAAAAAAATCTAAATACCTAGTCCTCTGGCCAATGTTTTTCTAACAGGAATGTTAATAACATGGCTTCTTGGTAATATATCACTTTGAGAGTACTTTGAAATTGTGAATCTACTAGTGAGAAAACTAGTCTACTCTGTGTAAATAAAGTAGTTTTAAAGTTGAGGGGCTATCTCTTAAATATTGATGAATATACACTAAGGTATATTCTGTTTTGCAAAGATTCTCTGGACTGCCAGCCAACCTCTCCCAAGAAAATACTTCTTTGTGGTTTTACAAACCTTTTTTTTTTTAATTAAAAAAAATTTTTTTTTTGGTTTTACAAATCTTAATAATGCTGAGTAGGAGCTTATCTCCTAAATATGCATATTCATATAGGTCCTGTAGTTAGGATGGTAAGGATACAATATGATCTTTACTCATCTTAGGAGTACTGATCATTGAGTTAATATGGATGCCTACTGTGTCCATAGGGAATGTGTTTACAAAGAACTACTCGAGGAGCTTAGAAAGATGTCATAAACTCAAGAGACTTTTAGATGATGCAAACAAACCCCATGCATGGCTAGGGAGTTACAGTGAATTGTTTTCAGCTCTTAAGAGCTAAAGTAGATTGGAACACAGAGCAATATTAACATTTGTTCCGACATCTGGAAACTCCATGAGTACAGAAGCTATGTCATGTTCATCTCTATAATATTTATATACAGTGCTTGTCATGGACTTGGTTTTTCAATAAATATTTTTGAACAGGTAAACAATGGGTCTTGAATGAATTTATAGGACAGAACACATAGCTACTGTATTGAATAAGTTTCATTTGTATTTTTCTTATGACAGTGCTGCTAAATAGAATACTGCAACTTAGAAAGCCGCCCAGGTTAGTTTTTCAATGACAATTCAGAATTTTGTCATTGAAATAATGACAGCAAAACAATAGAAATGTTTACTGATTGGAAATAGTAAACAAGGTTTCAGGGGTTAGGACTAGTGAGAACATGTGTTTAGTTTGTGAATGGTGTGAACTTATATTCTCAAATTACTTAAATGCAGTGCTTTTTAGTTTTGCTTCTTTTGAGACAGAATCTCCTGTAACTCTGGCTGGCCTAGAACTGTCCACATAGTCCAGGCAGGCCTCAGACTGACAGAGATCTGACTACTCTGTCTCTGCCTCCCTCATGCTGGGATCCATCATGTCCCAACAACAAATTTTGAGCAACAAGGTTACAACTTGAGTCTTGAAGAATACATTTCTGATAATTCACAGTAAAAAAAAAAATTGTTTTTTATGTAGTACAGACTGGCCTCAAACTTCCTTACATAGTTGAGGGTGATGACCTTGCACTGTTCTTCCTTGCCTCCATCTGATTGTTGGGCTGCATGTATATGCTGTCACTCCTAGGGTTTGTTCAAGCCTCATGTATGTGGGGCATGATTTCTGAGCTGCATCCTTTATTACTTGGCAATTGCTCTGTTTACAGAAAAGAAATCATGTGCTTTGTACCTTACTTTTTTGTTGCTAATCTTGGTAGATATATTTGCCAGCCAGAATTTTTCAATCTCAAACTACTACCTTTTAAAAGTACTTATTTTTAGCCAGGTGGTGGTAATGCACACTCTTAATCCCAGTACTCAGGAGGCAGATACAGGAGGATCTCAGAGTTGAAGCCAGCCTGAGTCCAGGACAGTCAGGGATACACAGAGAAAGGGGGTTGGGGCAGGGGAGTACTTATTTTGCTTGGAATAAGTTTTGGCATAGATAGATAGATAGATAGATAGATAGATAGATAGATAGATAGATAGATAGATAGATAGATGTGTGTATGTATATGTGTGCGTGTGCATATATATATGTGTGCACCACACGCATACATATATACACCAATACTTACAAAAAGAAAAGCAAGATTACTCTTGTTTATTTCTTTATTTAATTGAGACAGGTTCTCATGTAGATTGTCCTCAAACACAATTCTGAGGATATCTTTGAAATTCTTATCCTCCTGCCTAACTAGATTAGCTGACCAGTGAGAACTTGTTTCTGTTGTGGGTGCAGGGGAGCCAAATTTGTGTTCTTGTTCCTACATAACATCTGCCTAACCCCTGTTTTGTTTGTTTGGTGGTTTTGGTTTTAAAAATTAGCATATGGGGCTGGAGAAATGGCTCAGCAGTTAAGAGCTTGGCTGTTCTTTCAGAGGATCTGGGTTTAACATCTCGACATCCACAGAGTGGTTCACAACTGTCTAAAACTCTAGTCCCAAATGATCTGATGGCCTCTGTGGGCTTTGAATGCTCGTGGTCCACATACATACATGCAGGCAAAACACCCATACACATAAATAAATAAAGTTAACATATAAAATGGTTTAGGGGGCTGCAAAGTGGCTCCGTTCAGTAAGTAGAGACTCTTGCCACTAGATCTAACTCAGGACCCACAGTCATTTCACTTTGGTATCTTAGAATCTGTTGTTGAGTTATGATTTGCAGGAATCTTTTTCTTCCTCTTTTTATTTAATATGTATGAGGGTTTTTTGCTACATGTGAGCATGTGTGCCATGTGGGTGCCTGGTGCCTGAAGAGGCCAGAAAAGGACATCAGGTCTCCTGAGATTAGTTATAGTTGTGAGCTGCCATATGGGTTCTGGGAGTTGAATCCAGGCTAGTGCTCGTAACCATTCAGCACCCGTTTTTCTATTGCAGTTTGTGTATCTGCTGGGATGGAGATCTGGTTTTATTTGTGAGCAGCCTTTTCTTGAGAGCTGAGTCTCCAGAGCTACTCAGAACAATCACTTATGGCTGAGCTGAGTCTTTGGTTTTCTTGTCACAGCCCTGGCTGGCCTTGAGCTCAGAGATCAGCCTGCCTCTACCTCTTAGGTGCTCGCATTAAAGGCATTCGACACCATAGCCCGGCTTTCATGTATTGATTCTTTAAGCTAGATTGATACCAAACTTAAGTTTTTTTTGTTGTACATTTAATTATAAACCATTTAATCCAAACTAGATGTAACTAGATCCTTGGAAGAGTGAGAGTTTTAGCTGGACAGTCTGTCATTGTTAGTAATAATGGGCTCATTTTATCGACGGATATTCCTTTTTCTGAGGAGTTTGCAAAGAGATCACTTATGAAGAGATGTTGCCATTTTTAATGAAATCCTTAACATTGACTACTCTTTGTAACCTTGAATTTTTTCCTTTTGCTCCAGCTTGCAGATCAGTTTTGTAATGCCATTGGTGTATTACAGCAGTGTGGTCCTCCTGCCTCTTTTAGTAACATTCAAACAGCAATTAATAAAGATCAACCAGCCAATCCTACAGAAGGTGAGGTCTGCTTAGTTTGGCTGACATTTCTTCTACAATTTATAGCTTCTTTGTAAAAATGTGACTGTGGTTAGAGTATATTACTGTAAGTTTTGGCATAAATGATTCTTTTTTTTTTTTTTTTTACATTTACTTATTTGGTGTGTATGTGGGCGTGCCTGCCATAGCATGCATGCAAGAGGTCAAAGGATCTGGAGTAACTCTCCCCTTCCATTATTTGCATTCTGGGGCTCAAATTTAGGTCTTTAGACTTGGTGGCAAGTGCCCTTGTCTGCAAAGCTATCTCATTGGCCCAGGAATGACTTTATCAGTATAATTCATAAGCCTCATAATTCTGTTTATATCCAATAAAGATTGTTACTTCCTTGGAGGAAAGCTTGTGTGAGTTAAACTGAATTTTGCTTTTATGATCTTAATAAGAAAAACATCTCATCTATGGATTCCTTTCCTTAAGGTACCAAAGCGTTGTACTAATAAATAAAATGACATACTAATTCCCAACTTGAAGTAATAGTAAATGTATAAATAGTATTGACATGCTAAAATTATACTTTCATAATTGGAATTATATAGAAAGCTTAGCTGAGCTTTTCTCACTTTATTAATCTTATAATTTCTACTTGTGAAAATGTAAGATTCTGATCATTTAACTTGATTTTTTTCCCTCAGAGTATGCCCAGCTTTTTGCAGCACTGATTGCACGAACAGCAAAAGATATTGATGTTTTGATAGATTCCTTACCCAGTGAAGAGTCTACAGCTGCTTTACAGGTAAAACTCCTCTAATAGAATTACTAGTAGTAGAGAACTTTGAATTAAAGGAGGTTATGATATTCAATTTAATATTAAATTTTAAATGGGAAGTGTATGAGGCTTTATTTGGTTTGGTGAGTGTTTTCATTCCTTTTTTTTTTTTTTTTTTTTTGTGGTCAAATCTAAGATCTCACATACTAGGCCAATACTGAGTCTCTGAGCTATAACTTCAGACTTACTTGGGTTTTTGTTAACTGTGAGCTAGCACAGCCTCTGGAAGATTGTGCTGTAAGGTTGTCCAATTTTGACTTAACAGATAAGATCAGGTATGTTCAAGGTGGTATTGACATTGAACAATTTCATCTTTGGCAGAAGACTCCAAACTAACTTTGTTTAACTAGCAGAGTGAGTGGAGAATGGCATTCTGAATGTGGAATAAAACAATGTCTTCAAGCAATGCAAGCAGAACATTTATGTACACCTATATATTCTAATTGAAAATTAGTCATACAGAAAAAATTAAGTTGATAAAATACCTGCTACTAAAGATAAAATGCAATGGTTGGAAAGGCATTCTGATTTTAAAATAAATACTTGTATTTAGTTTCCGTCCATTTCATCTCTGAATATATTAACACTCATGTCTTACAAAGGCAGCTAGCTTATATAAGCTAGAAGAAGAAAATCACGAAGCTGCTACATGTCTGGAGGATGTTGTTTATCGGGGAGACATGCTTCTGGAGAAGATCCAAAGTGCACTTGCTGACATTGCACAGTCACAGCTGAAGACCAGAAGTGTTACCCATAGGCACTCTCTCCCAGACTCATAGCATCAACAGCTAAAATGTGACAGAGAAAAGAACTGTTTGAATGGCATTAAGAATGCTGCATCAGATGTAAGCCCTGTTGATAGCTATAGAACATCATAGGCTATGACTGTGTTGCCTTTTTTTAAGCTAGTTTTCATTGTGTTCTGTTTTCACTCTTGATAAGTAAAAAGCTTTAAAATTGCAACTGAATCATCTTCAAACATCATTATGACATCATTTTTTATCTGACTAGAATTTTCAGGATAGATACTGTACTAATAAAGTTCATGATATAATTAAACAGATATGCAATAAAGCTCTTTGTTGTTTTGTGTATGTGGTTTTGTTTGTTTGTCCTTTTTTGTGCAGTTTGGAGATGGAACCCAGATCTTGTGTATGCTAGGTATGCACTTTGCACTGGGTCATACTTCCCCCAGTTCTGACTTCTATTGTATTATTGTAGTTCTTCCACAGATCAAAATAACCTTAAAGGCAGAGATATGGTATATTTCAATTTAGATAGGTGTCCTGCCTCTTTAGAGGTGACACCATATAAATTTGTACTTTGAGCAAAAGTTTCTGAAATTGCTTTAAACAATTAGAGCAAATAGGAAATAGTCATTTGTTTATCTGTGGAAAGCTTTCTTCTTCCAAAATGTCCCACATTCTAGTTTATCTCTACCTTTGTCTTGACAAAAGAAGTTTTTACTGTCCATGGAATTCCAGTGTTATTGTGAGAGTTTTTCCAATCTAAACTATGTTTAAATAGTTTTAACTTACATTCTCCATATTCTTAATTTACATGTCTTCATAGTGAATTACATTTTTTGAATTGTTAATTCTTTCTCACTTTCTGTACCTGAAAGTACTTCTGATGTTTAAAAAGTTTTATTAGATTTATTCATTTTATATGTTTTGCCTGCATTTGTATATGTGCAGCATGCATGTGCTTGGTGCCTTCAGAGGTTGGAAGAAAGGTATCAGATCCCCTGGAACTGGGGTGGTGGGTGCTGAAAATCAAAGCCTGGTCCTCTGCAGGACCAAGTGCTCTTACTCTGAACCGTGTGTTCCAGCTCTCTTTCTGATCTTACTAACAAGTAAACCTTTACTGTTGTAATTTAATCAGTGTACTTCTGCTTTATATCAGTGTATGTGTATACACACACAAACTACATTTCAGTATATACAACAGTAACAGTATTTTTTTTCCATTTTTACTTGAGTTTGTCATTACTGATAATTGTATAAGCCTTTGCAACTGTGATTACCCATCTACCTCTTGGATCTCACTGTTTGTTGTTGTCCAGAGTCTTAAGTATCTGAAGAAACTTTGAGAAAATATCCAGAGCATTCTGAACCATCGTTTTTGAATCAAGCTCTGTATAGTTCTTGAAAACTACTGTGTTTCAAAGTCCAGGAGCACAGTAGCCCTAGCTATAAAAGTTATAACAGCTTACTGGCTAAGCATAGATAATTTTTAACTTTTGATCTTTTTTGTTATAACACTTTCTGTGACAGTCATTTTTTATTAAATCTTGTAAGTCCTGTCAGAGAATATTACCCTTGTTTATGGGGGGTTTGTTCTTATCTTTTACTGCTCTTGAATTTAAGGAGCCATTTCATAGTGAACATCTTTTACTATTATTCCTGACAACAACCATTAGGGTCTTTTAAAGATGATATTGTTCTCTCAATAATGATTTTTAAATTTATTTTCATAAGTGTTTGCTTGCATATATGTCTACATATCATGTGTGTACCTGGTATCCCCAGAGGCTAGAAATGGGTATTAAATCTGGAACTGGAGTTACAGATAGTTGGAAGCCACCATAATAGGCACTGGAAACTGAACCCAGGTCCTTTGCAAGAGCAGCCAGTACTCCCAACTGCTGAGTCAACTCTCCCGTCCCAAGGATGATCTTTGTTTTTCAAAAACCTTTAAAGACAGTGTGTCCTCTGGATCCTTCCAGAGGATATGGGGTAAATTGTACATAAATAACTAATGTCTCATCTCCTGGAATCTTGACCTGCCTTTCTCTATATTCTAAGAATAGTCTGGCATCTTGCCTCCATTAACACATCCTTCTGACTAGATACTTTTTAAGAAGCCACGTGACTACAGGTAAGAAGTGAACTTTCTCCTTGAGCTATCATTTACTAACTACAAGACATTAAGGCCTTTCATTTAGGGGCTGGAGAAATGGCTCAGCTATTAAGAGCACTGGCTGCTCTTCCAGAGGTCCTTAGTTCAATTTCCAGCAACCACATGGTGGCTCACAACCATCTGTAGTGGTATCTGATACCTTCTTCTGGTGTTCATGAAGAGAGCTATAGTGTACTCACATTAAAAAAAAAATTTTTTTTTAAAGACCTTTCATTTAGTGGTATCAGAAAACAAATCCAGATTTCTGTCCCTAAGGGTCTGTCTCTCCTGTTTTTAATTGTACCAAGATTACTAGTAAGGTAGGTTCAAAGGAATATAGCTATGAAAATGAGACCTACAGGTATTATAGTAATGAATGGTTGGGTCAGGGAATTGGCACACTCACAAAACTCAAAAAGAACTGGAGGGATATAAAGGATCAAAAGGAAAAAGACAAGTAATGTCATCCTAAAGATGTGTACAGGCATTTAAAAGATTGAGACAAATGTAGCACTGAACAGAACATAAAGAAAAACTTTGGGAAGAGTCTTGTGAAAACTGCTGCTACTTACACCTTGCTGCCAGTGTAGAAACTGCTACCTTATCATTGGCGTGGAGCCCTGATGCTGTCTGTCTTAGTCAGGGTTTCTATTCCTGTACAAAACATGACCAAGAAGCAAGTTGGGGAGGAAAGGGTTTATTCAGCTTACACTTCCACACTGCTGTTCATCACCAAAAGAAGTCAGGACTGGAACTCAGGCAGGTCAGGAAGCAGGGGCTGATGCAGAGGGCATGGAGGGATGTTCCTTACTGGCTTGCTTCCTCTGGCTTGCTCAGCTTGCTTTCTTATAGAACCTAAGTCTACCAACCCAGGGATGGCACCACCCACAAGGGGCCCTCCCCAATTGATCACTAATTGAGAAAATGCCTTACAGCTGGATCTCATGGAGGCATCAAGGGAGGCTCCTTTCTCTGTGATTACTCCAGCTTGTGTCAAGTTGACACACAAAACCAGCCAGTACACTGACTGCTCACTGAATAACTTGTGCTTCAACAATTGGAACCCATAACATCTTGCCGCACTAGCCACTGCCTTGTCACGGAATTCCTTTCATCAGCCAACTCTAACCACAGTAACATTAAATAGATATATGTAATACTATGCAGGGCTTGGTGATACCTGCATAGTATTACATTTATCCCAGCACTTAGGAAGCAGAGACAAGCAGATCTCTGAGTTTGAGGCTAGCCTGGTCTACAAAGTAAGTTCCTGTACAGCCAGAGCTACACAGAAACTATTAAAAAAAGTGTGTATGCAGAATGTAATACCAGAAAAAAAAATGGATGGACACTTCATGAAGTTACAGATTTTTATTTGTGTTTTTGGTGTGTGACTTAAAAATTCAATCCAGAGCCTTGTGTTTCCCAAAGACTACCTCTGACTTATATCCACAGAACTCTTTTGACTGTTAATTTTGAGATCATGTCTCACCAAGTTGCCCTGATCTCACTGAGCCCAAGCAGGCCTTGAATTTGTCATTTTCTGCATCTACTGAGTAGCTAGGAGTACAGGTCTATACTGCCTGAGCCACCTGAAGTTACTGATTTCTTATGCAAGTTTTTGTTGTTGTTGTTTTATGTTTTGAGACAGAGTCTCTCTACATAGCCTTTGTTATCCTGAAACTCACTATGTAAATGAGTCAGTGTTCCCAAATATTGAACCATCTCTCCAGTCTCAACAATGACTTTTGTTTTTAAAAGCCTTTGAAGTGAGCATCCTCTAGATGCTTCCAGAGAATACAGGACTGTCTGTCCATCAGTATATATATTAGAGATCACAGAATGAAAACCTTAGGACTTGAGAGTGTGATGTGATATCCTCTGTTGAAAAATCAAGTAGCAGCTGGCCCTTACACTAAATCTAATCCCAGGACTGGCAAGGCACAGAGGCAGGAGGATTGCCATGCTGCCCATCTCCTCCAACCCTTGCTTGTAATCCTGTGCCTGGGCTTCCTACACTGATACAGCTGTGCTCTTAGTAACCAGAACAGAACCTGACATAGCAGCAGTCAAGCCTCTGTTTCTGTGATCAAACCATAAAAGGAAGTCAAAGATTAACCAGGGTCTACTAACTAGTATGTTTTATTGATAGGGCATAGCTAACCATCAAGGTGCAAATGATTATTCCTATTGCTTAAAACTCTTTGAGATCAGAGAGAAAAGGGCACTCTGATTCATTCAGGGCCCTAAGTATTCTACAAAAAGCAGCGCACCAATCACAATTTTGAATATAAATAAAAACATAAATATAAACATGAATATAAATAAAAACATGATTAGCAGATTTAATTATGAGTTCTATTAAATGGGGGGAGAGATGGCTCACTGGTTAGTAGTCCTCGGTGATAAATCATGAGAACCCAAGTGCGAATTCAAGCACCCATGTAACAAGCTGGGGCACCTGCAGACAGTAAATCTAGCTCTGAGGGATCAGACGCCCTCCTCTGGCTTGCACATGCACACATTTGCAGACATGGGAATAAAATTAAAATAATTTTCTTTCAGACAGGATCTCACTGTATAACCCTGGCTGGTCTCGAACAATGTGTTAGACTTGACTGGCCTCAAACTCAGAGTTCTGTCTCTGTCTCCCAACTGCTCACATTAAAGGCATGAACCACCATACCTGATTATAATAATTTGGGGAGTGTTCTCTGCCTCCTGACTGTAAGCAATGTGACTAGCTGCCTCAAGAAGCTCTTGCCACCATGATGTCTCTGCTATGATTGTCTGTGCCCTTGAACCTTGAGCCAGAATAAACTCTTCCTTAAAATTTTGTTTTGTTTTGATTTTTTGAGACAGCAGCTTATTCTGTAACCCAGGCTGGCCTGTAATTCATTGTGTAGCAATCCAACTCCTATCAATCCTACCTCAGCTTCCCAAGTGCTGAAATTAACATTCTGTTTTTTTTGTTTGTTTGAGACAGGCTTTTTGCTATGCTTTCTTGTATACAGGTTGTCCTTGAACTCACTATGTAGCCCAGGGTAGCCTCAAGTTCTTGATCTTCTTATCTCTGCCTATAGAGTGCTGGAATTACAGGCCTGCGCTACCACACCCAATTATCAGTACACCAATAAGTAACAAAGAAACAGGGTATAGTAGCTTGTGCCTTTAACTCAGGAGGAGCTCTGATCAAGGCCAACCACAGCGAGACCTGGTCTCAAAATAAGAATAAGAACAGCACAAAGCAACCTTGATGATAAAGATCTAAACAGGAAAAAGGAGTGGTCAACCCTGTACTCCTGGAAAACTCCCTACCCCTCCTGATGAAAACTGTTCTAAGAACAGTTCAGGCAGGAAATGCAGCGTGTAAGAGTGGGTCCTAAAGAAAAGTGTTGCCATGGCAACAAGTTAGGTCCAAGAGATCCAGGGTACGCCCCTTGTCTCTGCTCTCAGAGCTGTAGACACAGGTGGACAGTGGGAGTCAGTGTCCTGTTCCCCTTGGCACTTCTCTTTCACTCATTCCTAAATAGGGCTCACCAGCTCTGTTCCTAAAGGACCACAAACTCTAAGCCTCTTTCGGGGACTGTATGGAGACCTGGGAAGAGGAGGGAAGCAAGCCTTTGTCTATTTGTTGGATCAGCTGAGTTCAAATGGGTCTGGGCCGAGCAGCAGCTAGGGATTCAAATCCAACCTTGTGTCTGGATGCTAGGCGTTAGCCTCTTCCTCTTCCCACCATGATCCCTTGGTGAAATTCCAGCTCCTTGGAGACCATCGTGTTTGCATGGTCTGATAACTGAAGGGAGGAACACAGTGTCTCCCTGTACAATATCTTCATCCCTGTCAGAATGGTAACAGTACCAGAGGAGGAATGGTCTCCCAGGAAGAGATTTCATGGCCCTGACCACACGTCAGAAGCTGGCAGGAGAAAATGGAGAGCCTAGACAATGCCGGGTCAGTAATGGGCAGGAAGATGGAGCTGAGGGATGTGGACCACTGGTCCTCAGTATTTGTCCCTCATCTCAATGTGAACATTGAACAGATAGTCTTTCTCCGAGTCTCACTGTTACTTGTCTTTTTAATCGGTCTGCTGGGGGTGGGTGGTCAAGCTGGGCCCGTGCTCTGTTGCTGCGAATTCTGGTAGCCCTGTGAAGCATAAGCTCCCAGGCCAATGAGAATATAATAGAAATTGGAATTCAGAACTTAATGAAGGAAGATAAACGAGTCCAGTTGAGACAGCATTAATGTCGAAACAGCAGAGGCTGAAAACAAGCTTATGGCAGAAAAAGCAGCGTTAGAATTTAAAGGTATAAAATCAGCAGGCAAGTTTGACCGAGGGAAAAGAGTGCTCTATATCCATAATATTAAACAAAAGGTCAAAGTGTAGCATTGATGATGGACCATTGAGAACATTGGAAGTTAAGGTGCATGCTAATAAACTGAAAATGCTGACAAGAAGGGCGTTCCTAGAAAAACTTAGTAAATGGGCCCAAGCAGATACAGCATAAACCTCATTAGGTGTTAAAGAAATTTAAGCAATAACTAAAACTTACCTACAAATAAAGCACCAAGTTTTGGTAAGTTTTACCATGCATTCAAAATTGGTCTTTGGGGCTGGAGACATAATGCCCTTCTCTGGTCTCTTTGGAAACCTGTATTCACACATGTTCACAAGTACACACACACACACACACACACACACACACACACAGTTAAAATAAAATAAAATAAATCTAGCTGTGTACGGTTGTACACACTTTTAATTCCATCACTTGGGAGGTAGAGGTAGGCAGATCTATGTGACTGGACCAGCCTGGTCTACATTGTGAGTTTCAGGCCAGTCAGGGCTACATATTAAGACTCTGTCTCAAAATAAATACAAATTAATATTTTAAAAAATTGTCTTTGAATTCCAGTTTTGCACAAAATATAGGAAAAGCCAATTGCCAAGATTTGATAGTGGTAGTCCAAAAATAAACATTACAGACTATTTCACTACTAAATTTGAAAAATATCAGCAAATCAAATTCACTGGCAATTAGGGAATTGAATGCCTGATTCTGAATCAATGTTTAATCTCAGGAATGAACGCTTGGCAGTTTTACCTTTAGAAAATAAGTAACTTCATATTTGCCTATTTAGATGTTCATTTTTTAAAATGAATATCCATTGATCACTTCAAAATGCAATAATGTATTTTGCAATTAATGAAATCATTGATCCAGTTAAATATGATAATGTAACTTAAAACACTACTATATTAAAACAAGAGTCATTCAATAATCCATCTTGATGCAGGATAAGTCTTTTTTAAAAATCTATATATTAAAAAAAACTTTTAGTAAAGGAGAAACAGAAAGTATTTTCATATATAAAGTATAGGACTGGTGAGATGGCTGCTCTTAGAAGTCCTGAGTTCAATTCCCAGCACCCACATGTTGACCCACAGCCATCTATAACTGTAGTCCTATGGGATCCAGTACCCTCTGATGGTGTGCAGATGTACATGCAGACAAAACACCTATATGCATAGATTATATAAATAGGTAGATATTTTTTTAAAATGAAGTATAAAGTGTGTGTGTAAACCATAGCACACATCTCCTGTGAGGTCAGATGCATTCCTCAGAAAACCTGAGATCTAGGTACAGTAATAACCACATCTGTCTCTCTTTGTGCCTGTGACTGTCACCAAGACTTTAAAGCATATAACAAGTTAAAATCGTAATATTTTTGAAAGTGAAACAAAACTTATTTAAAGCCAACAGGAGGAACCTGATGCAGCCTGAGCATACTTGGGAGGCTGAGGCAGGTGAATTTCAAAGGTGAGGCAAACTTGAGTTACACAGAGAATTTTGGGCAACAGCCAGGTATGCCCCTCCCCACAGTTACCAGGTAGGTCTGGCCCATTATAAAAGGGGCTGCTTGCCCTTCCTCTCTCTTGTTTCTCTTGCCTCTTACTCTCTTAGTCTCTCTCTTGCCCTCCCTTGGGCTCTTTCCTTCCCCCCTCTCCTTCCCCCTCTCCCCACGTGGTCATGGCTGGCTTCTACTTCTCTACTCTCTCCTTCTCTCTGCCTTTCTCTGCCTCTACTACCCCCTTAACTGCTCTCCCCATGCCCTGAATAAACTCTATTCCATACTATACTTTTGTGTGTCTGGTCCCTCAGGGGGAAGGGATGCCTTGGCATGGGCCCACTGAGGTACCCCCTTCTCCCACACGTCCATAGAGCATAGTCTTACATACCTTTCTCTTTTTATGATCACAATAACATATATTTTATATCTATCTATAAATAGATAGATATAAAATATATATAGTATTATATATATTATCCATATATTTATGTGCTGTATATAGCATGTACATTTGTATATATATTATATACACCACACACATGCACACTGTACTTTAAAGTCACTGCTTATGGGGATCAGGGAAGTTAAAATGCTCAGAGGTTAAACAGTGAGGATAGCCACACAAGTCTGTGAATGTACTAAGGAAAACTTCATTGAATCATTTTGAAGTGTGAATTTTACATTTTGTGAGATAAATGTAAGGTCATTTAAAACTCAGACTTGATTTATATAGGTCACTGGTACAGTAATTGCTTAGAATGTGCAGGCCTTGGGCATGGGCTCAGTTTTAGAAATCAATCTGTCTATCCACTTGTGAATAATATGCATGCCAAACGCATTAAACACTTCTACATAGCCAGGTACGCCTTTAATCCCAGCACTTGGGAGGCAGAGGCAAGAGGATCTCCGAGTCTGAAGCCATCTTGGTCTACAGAGCAAGTTCCAGAACAGCCAGGCTTCACAGAAAAAAACCAAAACAACAAAAAACACTTTCCGTATCAAGAAGACCACAAGAGGGCAGTTTGACCTTGAGTTTGAGCCCTACACAGGCCCCTGGCTGGAGTGCTGTTTCCTGATACTGAGGGGGCCGGATTAGTTATCTTGGTAGCAGTATCAGAAAACTGATTTCTCTGAAGTCTGCTAACTCTAATGAGAATCAATCTTATGATTCTATTAGAACTAGCATCATCCTGGAAACAGAAACTCACATACAACCATCAAATTTCCATTTTTTTTCTTTTAACATGAAAACCAAAGTGTGTAGACATATATTCATGGTAAGGAATTTTAAGCCTGCCACAGAAAGTTTAAACCCTAGGACTGAATGCAGTGTCACCAAGAGCACTTGATATGAGAAGTTATTTGAGTGCACACAACATGTACCCAAACTTCACAGTCTGTTGATTCAGTACTAAGGGACATCTACTATTGAATCTGCACCTCTCTGCCAGACACCGCTCTCTCTGATGGAACACCTCTCTGCCAGTATGCTTCTCTGAAACTTTTTGGCAACAGATGTTTAGAAATATTTCCATTGTTTTGGTGTGTTTTTGTCAAAAATGATGTATTCCATAAAAAAAAAAATCTGTGTGACTACTTAAGACAGCTCTATACCCATTCATCTGATCTATTTTAAATCTTTCAAAGTTTTGAACCTTTTCATTTAAACTATGAACATACAAACACTTTGCTTTTGAAATCTAAAATTTCAGTTATAATCGTGTGTGTGTGTGTGTGTGTGTGTGTGTGTGTGTGTGTGTGTGCTGGTATGCTCACTGGCGCTTGTGCATGTGTAGACCAGAGATTGACAGCAGGACATCTTCCTCACTGACTTCTCTACCTTACTTTATTTTACTGATGACAGAGGTAGACATCTGTATTCATTCAAGACCAGCCTCAGACACATAGCGAGCTCCAGGACGACAAGGGTTATATACAGTAAACCTTGTCTCAAATTTTTTTAAACATTTTTATGTTTATGAGTATTTTGCCTGCATGTACGTCCACCGTGAGTACACTGCCCGTGGGCTCAGAGGAGGGCGTTGGATCCCCTTGAGCCAGAGGAACCGACAGTTTTGAGCCTGTGATCTGAATCCAGGTCCTCTGGAAAAGTACCCAGTGCTCTTTAGCACTGAGACATCTCTGCAGCCTCCACCTATTTTCTGAGGCACAATCTCTCACTAAACCCGAAGCACACCCTTTTAACTAGACCGGCTGGCCAGAAAGCCCCCAGGATTTGCACATCTCCGCCCTTCTATGCAGGGTTACAGGTGCATGCAGCCAGGCCTGCTGCCTTCTCCCCCTCGGTCCTGGGATCCAAACTCAGATCCCCTGCTTATGCATCAAGCACCTTACTACTGAGCCATCTCCCAGCCCCAATGTCAGTAAAAATACTTTTTTTATGATCAGTGTACTGAGAAATCAATACTCTGATTTAGTATGTGAGGCAAATTCTTTTTTTTAAAAAGATTTATTTATTATATGTAAGTACACCGTAGCTGTCTTTAGACACTCCAGAAGAGGGTGCCAGATCTTGTCATGGATGGTTGTGAGCCACACCATGTGGTTGCTGGGATTTGAACTCAGGACCTTCAGAAGAGCAGTCGGTGCTCTTAACCGTTGAGCCATCTCTCCAGCCTCAATGAGGCAAATTCTTAATGTAAATGAATGACTCTTTGCAAGACCCTTTAGGATATGAGAGTCATTAACAATAATATTAAACTAAACCTATCAGTGAATTTAATATCACTTTGTTCCATGACATAAAACCCCCAATTTCATAATAACAAAGTATATTACGCTTCTTTCCCTAAAATTCTTTTGGGGAAAGGCAAAGAGGTGTTTTATGGACAGGAGGCTGGAGAGAGCGCTCCGCGGACAAGGTCACTCCTGCTGTACCCAGGTTTGGTTCTCAGCACCCGATGGAGGTTTTCAACAGTCCATAACTACAGTTTGGGTGAATCCAGTGCCCTCTCTGTGGACACCAGGCAAGCATGTCGTGCACTTACATACATGCGGACATAACACTCATTCACATAAAATAAAAATACCCTTTTAAAGACACACACACAAATAAGCATTATGTTTACTGTCGGAGGCAAAGTTCAGTAGCTAGGTGAAGGCTTAGCACGTGTAAGCTCTGGTTTCAGTTCCTAGTAACAGAGAAAGAAAACTAGTGTTCGTTTCATTGAACCCAGGTCCCTCTGGAAGAGCAGCCAGTGCTCTGAGCGGTGGAGCCATCTTCTCGGCACCCTCCCAAAAAAACTATTTATGTAGACTACGCCTCTCTCCAGAAGGAAACCTGGGAGATGGGGCATCTCCAGTAATTGTTAATGACAAAATTAGAAAGTAGTCCCTGGATATTTACAAAATCATCACCAAAGCATTATTCAATATTTTGACATTCTGGTATGAAAACTAGTGATTCATTTTGAAGAAGAGATGAGGTCTCTGTGCACAAACCATTTTGTTTGTCTTTTCTGCTGGTTTTGGAGGCTCTGAAGTAAGCATAAGATGATGACACGGAGGCTGCATCTGGCCCTCCTTCATGACCTTACAGTCCTCTCTTTACCACCTGCTTTTCCTTTAATTAGATATTTGCTTTATTCACATTTCAAATGTTTTCCCCTTTCCTTGCTACCCCTCTGAAAACCTCCTATCCCATCCCCCTTCCTCTGCTTACCACCCCGCCCCCCCCCCACACACACTCTCCTGTCCTGGCATTTCCCTACACTGGGGCATCGAGCCATCACAGGACCAATGGCCTCTCCTCTCATCGATGTTTGAAAAGGTCATCCTCTGCTACATATGTAGCTGGAGTCATGGGTCCCTCCATGTGTACTCTTTGGTTGGTGGTTTATTCCCTGGGAGCTCTGGGGGTAGCATCTCCAGATCTTATACATATAGTAATAAAGAGGATAATGCTTTTAAAAAAGATTTATTTTATTTTTAGTTATTCATCTCTCTGTGTCTCTGTCTCTGTCTCTGTCTCTGTCTCTCTCTCTCTCTCTCTCTCTCTCTCTCTCTCTCTCTCTCTCTCTCTGTGTGTGTGTGTGTGTGCTTCAGATTTCTCAGAGCTGGGCTGGAAGCAGTTATGAACCATCTGATGTAGGTGCTGAGAACTGAGCCCTGGTTCTATTAACTACTGACCCGTCATTCTACCTCTCTACATAGCCTTGGCTGTCCTGGAGCTCACCATGTAGATCAGGCTGGCCTCGAACTTACAGAGATCCAACCGCCTCTGCCTCCAGAGAGCTGGGATTAAAGGCGTGCACCACCACATCCAGCTCCAAGAGAATAATTCTGAAAGTGGTTCATGGACCACTGAGGCTGACACATGGGACTCTTCATAACAACACTAAGACTTCGTCTGCCCTGATCACCACCCTGGTGTTCACACTAATGGTCGTGGTCGCCTTTTCCTGTCAGGTGCCAGGAAGTTGACACCAGGCCTGCCATGTTCATTGTGTAAATAGCATAGCTGTGAAGGTAGTCGGTGTAAACCCCAAGACCCTCTGTGAGAAGTGTGGCAGGCATCCTCATGAGGTGACCCAGCATAAGAAGGGCGAGGATTCCCTGTGGGCCCAAAGATAGTGCGGGGATGAGAAGCGGAGCGGCCATGGTGTGGAGACAAGCCAGTTCTCCAGCCGGCTGAAACCAGAAAGAAGACTGAAAGTGCTGTGAACCAAGAAGGCACTGACCACGGAGGAATGTAAACATTTAAGATGAGAGGAAAGAGAAAGGGATCCAAGCTTTGTTCGTCCAATTTTGAGAAGGAAGTACTGGCACTCTAGAAAAACTCAGAAGAAATAGTGTTAGTTTTTAAAGATTTGTTTATTCTTATTTTATATATATGGTGTTTTGCCTGCATGTATGGCTATGGACCGCGTGTATATAGTACCCACGGAGGTCAGACGAGAGCATCAGATTCCTAGAACTGGAGATGACTGTGAGCCTCTGTGTGGGTGTTGCAGATTGAAACTGGGTCTTCCGCAAAAGCAACAAACGCTCTTAACTGCTGAGCCATCTCTCCACTCCCACTGTTAGTATTTTTTTAAAGCAGTGGTTGGAAAAATTGTCCAAGTCTTAGTGTTAAATACCCAAACCAAATTAGTCATTGTATTCTTTTCTTTGGAATACATACTTTAAGTTATGTATACATACGTGCAACTGTACCTTGGGTACAGTGGGGACATTGTACCTGTGGGTGCAGTGGGGACATTGTACCTGTGGGGGCATTGTACCTGTGGGAGCAGTGGGGGCATTGTACCTGTGGGTACAGTGGGGACATTGTACCTGTGGGTGCAGTGGGGGCATTGTACCTGTGGGAGCAGTGGGGGCATTGTACCTGTGGGAGCAGTGGGGGCATTGTACCTGTGGGTACAGTGGGGACATTGTACCTGTGGGTGCAGTGGGGGCATTGTACCTGTGGGAGCAGTGGGGGCATTGTACCTGTGGGTGCAGTGGGGGCATTGTACCTGTGGGAGCAGTGGGGGCATTGTACCTGTGGGTGCAGTGCTCTTGGGAGCCTGAAGAGGGCATCAGATCCTGTGGAGCTGGAGTTACAGATGGTTGTGAGCCAGCAGTGTGAGTTCCAGAACTGAAGTTGCTTCCTCTGCAAGAACGTTAGGCATTCTTACCCAAGAGCCATCTTTCCAGCCCTGTCGTATGTCTTTTACAGGCATACATTCCCAGAAAAGTGAAAAGAGCAACAGTTATTTCGATTAAGAACCCATTTGATGAAGCAGTAAAAACTGCAAACTGGACTCCTAACCACACATCCTTGGTACTCCGTGGGAACGGTTGTGACGTATGCATCCATAAAGTACTTCTGCGTGCAATAGTGATAGTGCATTAGTGACTGGCACAGGCTGGTCAGATAATTAGGTAACGTCACACAAGCGACTAATCTTGTCCCTTTGAGAGAGTGTATCTGTTGCCGATGATAAAACTTTAGCTATCAGGTAAAAAAAAATTAAAGTTTTAGAAGACATGTATTCTCTCTGTGAGTGTGACTGTTGCCTTATAGCTGGAGATGTTTCTGATCTGTGTCAGCAATGATACAATTGCAGTGTATGGAAACATTGTTTAAACTCGAGGCATTGTGGTACCTGCCTGTCATCCCGGCACTGGGGAGGCGGAAGCAGCTGTGCTCTGCTCTGAAATCCAGAGCCTGTACAGCGAGACCCTGTCTCAAGGAAGGACATGGACAACCATCTAAAATGGCATTAAAATCTTCTTCCTGGCCAAGCAAGGGGCACACACCTCCCAGCACTCAGGGGTAGGAGAACTGTTGTAAATTTGAGGCCAGCCTGATCTTACATAGCAAGAGTCAGTCCAGCCTGGGCCATAAACAATCCCTGACTGAACACAATTACATATTTCTCCCTAAAATGTTTATTCGGATCTTCTTCACATACTTCAACCAAAGCAATATGTTAAGTTATAATTGACACAGAGAAGGAAAAAGAAACCACAACCCAGCACTGACAAAATCTTTCTGTGCTCAAAATTATCTATGTGTATGTGTGGGAAATAAAGTGTATCTGTTCCTATAGGGTATAGCTTATTGATTTTCATCTTGATTTTAAATTCTCAGATGCTGGGGCTGGAACCCAGGACCTTGTGCTTGCTGGGTAAACATTTTACTGCCGAGACAGTTCTTTTCTTCTCATTCTCCCTCTTGTGATCCCAGCTTGCTGTAGCTGGAAGTTTGAATTGTTGGAACCAAGCAAAAAGAATTCTCAGGATGTGAAGGACTCATGACAACTACATCAGCCTGCTGAGAGAAGAGACGCCTTCCTTCCCGGCAGAATCAGCCAGACCCTTGGAAAGTTTCTGTTTGTTATCTGGACTCAAGATGGGCAAAGGTCACGTGATTCCTTTTTGTAGAGCTGGGGACAGAGGCTCGCAGTCGCCAGCCAAGCGCTCTGCTTCTGGGCCGTCTCTAGCACTCTTTATGGCAGGGACTCAAGATCATCTGACCTTGAACTCAGTCTATAGTCCAGACAAGCCTTGAACTTGTGATCCTCCTGCCTCAAACTGGGATAAAGGCTGTGCCACCTCGCTCAGCTGGAAGACTCTTTCCAAGTTACAGTTACAAGGTCTTTCTCCTGCCAGAGCTAAAAATTTAAGGAAGTCTCTAGATAAGACAGTTATATTAATAGTTTTTAAATTATGGCTCTCACTCAGCACACAGTGAAAGCATTGTTATTGAAAGCAAGTCTGTCCCAAACCGAAAGCCAAACCAAAACCAAACAAATTCAGTCAGAGTAGCAACAGGCACTGCATCTGCAGAAGATAGTGGAGCACCGCTGTCCTGACCCAGTGTGGCCTCCCTGACACCTGCCCCTTCCAAATGCTTCAGCATATAAGGTATGGCGGTAAGTACATCCCTGTCTTAATCAGGGTTTCTATTCCTGCACAAACATCATGACCAAGAAGCAAGGTGGAGAGGAAAGGGTTTATTCAGCTTACACTTCCACACTGCTGTTCATCACTAAAGGAAGTCAGGACTGGAACTCAAGCAGGTCAGGAAGCAGGAGCTGATGCAGAGGCCATGGAGGGATGTTCCTTACTGGCTTGCTTCCCCTGGCTTGCTCAGCTTGCTTTCTTATAGAACCCAAGAATACCAGCCCTGGGATGGCAACACCCACAAGGGGCCCTTCCTCCTTGATCACTAACTGAGAAAATGCCTTACAGCTGGATCTCATGGAGGCATCTCCTCAACTGAAACTCCTTTCTCTGTAATAACTCCAGCCTGTGTCAAGTTGACACACAAAACCAGCCAGCACAATCCCTCTCTTTCCCAAGAGTGTTGCTGCGAGAGACTTCTCCCCTACCCAGGCTAATGCTCTCTTTATTTATTGCATGGGTTATTCTCAGCCCCCTGGTTTGTGCTTGTTACTTCTAACAACAGCGGGTACACAGGAATTTAGGAAGGCTTTTCTAGGCCTGAGATGGAAGTTCATGGTCAGCTTTTTTTTTTCCCCATTTTGACTAAATAAAGCAATGGAAGAGTCGCCAAGGCAGGCACACTGTGCAGAGCGCAGGACTTGTATCGTGATTCAGCATTGACTTTTGACCCTCATGGTTTTCCGGAAAATCATACAGTTACTGAGAAAACCAATATAATGTTGGCTTTGAGCCCAATAGGCATACACTGGGATTATGGAAGGCGGGGCCTTCCTATGTGTCTACTATTATCTTTTTCTTTTAGATGGGACCCAGAGATTGCAAACTGTAGGCCAGGGTTCCATCACTGAGTGAACCCCTCCCCTGACCCAGCTGCCAGAGTTCTAATCCTTGCTACAAATCCTTCTAGGTCTATATGTCACTGACTCATCTCCTTGAAAACCTCTGTACAAGAAAACCTGAAGCACAGATTCCGAGCCCGACTGGACCACTTTAAGTTGTGTGATATTGGTTAACGCCCCTCATACGCCAGCTGTAACAAACCAGGGCTGAGCCGTCTCATAGAGTCGTGTGCCCTATATCAATAGCATATATGCCCAGACACCGAGAGGCCAGAAAGTGTTATTTATATTTTTAACTTTTTTTTTTTAATTTGAGGCACGCGTGTGCCACAGCAAGTAGAAGTCACAAGACAATTTGGTGGAGCCAGTTCTCCTTGAAGAATGTGGTTCCTAGGGATGAACTCAGTCATCAAGCTTTGTGGCAAACACCTTGACCTGCTGAGTCATCTCACTGGCTCGATAACGTTATCTATTTACCTTCTAGGGAGAAAGAAGGAGAGGAGTGACTGAGGTACCCTCTTCCTTAATGTACTTGCAGGGTAGAAGCTATTTCAGGTTTTTGATATTACAGTGCTAAAGTAGGTATTAGGTACTAGGCATTCCTTAGAAGGTGCTTGAGACTCAATACTTTTGCTGTTATTATTTGTTTGTTTGTTTGTTTACTGTGTATGTGTGCTGCGTGTGTGCTACATCCTGAATCAGGGGCACCAGCGGCAAGAAACCTTGCCTCAGTAAACAGAGCACATGGCAGTCTACGAAGGCACAGATCGTCGACTTTTGGCCTCACGTGCACATGCCCCAGCACATACATGTGCCTTCACATGTGCTCTCTCTTAGACACACACACAAAGGATCAGTGGAACAGAATGCTAAAGCCCGAGGTGCTGTCTCAAAAATACAAGCCAGGAAATGAGTCGATGGGAATCCTGCCGGTCAATAGAATAAATCGACTCACCAAGCTGCAGACCTCGGCTTCTCACCGAGTCTTCTGAGTCACGAGCCTGTTCCCTTTCTGAGCACCCTCTCTTGCGCTCTACCCTTTATCCATTGTCTACTCAAACACCAGGTCCTAGAGACTCCTCCTCCCTTACAGATGTCACTGTTATTTATTTCTCTCTCAGGAGGAGAGTAGTAGCCGGGCAGCGCACACCTAGGGGAGAATGTGCCCACTGTGGGACTGAGTCTGTTCTTCGGTTCAGCTCGGCATTCTGACCCACAGAATGGTCAGGTACGTTGGCGTCTCATTTACCGTCAGGTCCCGCAGTTCTTTCTACGTCACTACCTTTGTTGTATCCTGTCAGAAAATGAGACTACCTTGACCACTCTGTTTTCCCCAGAGGAATTGGACCACGCAGAAGCGTTGGACATCCCCAGGTGCTGATAAGATGTTTAGGATGTAGCTGCATGAATACTAAAAAGTGTCTGTCTGTGAGACCGTTTCCATAGGGGTCGTTATGGGGATGGAAGACCCGCCCTAAATGTGGGTGGAACCATCTCGTATGCTGCTGTCTTTAGGAGACTAAAGAAGAGGAAGTTAGCATCCTTAAGTTGCTCCTCAGGCACCTTGTCACAGCAACAACAAAGTACCCAACAATCTTCATGTAAAGTCCTCTCCTGACCCTTGGCTGTGGACAGCGCTACATTATTCATTTCCCCTCCCTAGATCAGCGGTTCTTAACCTTCCTAATGCTGCGACCCTTTAATACAGTTCCTCATGCTGTGGTGACTCTAACCATTAAATTATTGTTGTTACTACTTCATAACTATAATTTCGCTACTTTTATGAATCAGGACGTAAATTAAATATCTGTGTTTCCTGATGGTCTCAGTCTATGAAAGGGTTGTTTGGGGGTCGAGACCCACAGGTTGAGAACCACTGTCTAGAGGCTGAGGCAAAGCCTTGTATTAAGTACGTGTTCCTTGTAAATGTGTGGGCCTGGTGTGTAGTACTCTCTTTGGATCCCAGTTGACTCCAACCCAACACACATCTTCTGAAGACAGCTGCAGTGTACTCACATATAATAAATAAATAAATCTTTACACACACACACACACACACACACACACACACACACACACACGATGACTGGCCTTGGTCCACTGTGCTCTAATCAGGGTCCAGAGGCACTGAGGTGGGACATTAGCTGGAGGAGGGCAAGCTGTTGTGAGCCCTTTACTCAGAGTGTTCCCACACTAGCAGGTGCAACTATGGTTGTGTGTTAGTGTCTTTTCTGTCACCATGATAAAACAAATATGCCATCTCATATGGTGCAAAAGTACTGTTTCGTGAGTACAACTTTTCCTGACCTAGTCTCATTGATTAATCAAATGACTTTATAGTATAAAGAATGAGAGCCCACATTGAACCTTGCGGTAGTCAGAGGCAGGAGATAACAAGAGAACGAATGGCTTCGCTTGTTTTTAATCTCTGTGTTTCTGGGATCTCTATAGATTCTTGTACGATAGGTTTTCTAAAGAAAAATTTTGACATCTTTGGTGTCTCGTTTTCAATACTTCTTTTTAAAAAAGCAAAACCCTTTCCCAGTGTCTTAAAACTTTGAAAAAAATATGACAAAATTTACGCTGTGGTAAAACAAAATTTTTGTTCCCTCTGGAAACTGGGTCATCTTTGAGACCTTTTCCTCCTAAATCTGAGAACACATGCAAGCGATAGAGGTAGAAAGTCTTCTGCTATCCAGTGGGGGAATTCTGCATCAGGACAAAAGAAGTCCTGACAGGCGAGGCCGACACAGGTAATTTTGGTGTTTGATAATGTGGGTTGACACTCGGATGGACAGAGCAGAGGATGCCCAGAGAACCACAGCCCATGACCTCCTCAGATCAGTGGCTTCATCTATTTGCTCATCCGTTCCTCCTCTCCGTGCTGCCTGGTCTGTGACCTTTGGATTCTAACATTTAGTCTGAGGAGGAAGGTCCACCCTGATGGTGGCGGAAACGGAGGTGAAACAGCAGTGCCTGGCATTTCCCAAAGGGTTCACAGCAGCTGCAGATGGAAGAATCCCGACAGCTGAGTCTAAGACAAGGTGCGGGGAAGAGAGGGAGGCAGGAGTACCCGGAGCAGGAAAGGCATGGCGGAAACGGAGGGATGGCGGGCCACCCAGCCTTATGAAAACAGACCCTTTTCTCATACAATATATCCTGACCATAGTCTCCCCTCCCTCTACTCCTCCCAGTTCCTCCCCACCCTCCCTCCTCTCCAGATCCACTCCCTTTCTGTCTCTCATAAGAAAGGAACAGGCGTCTAAGAGATAACAGCTAACCGCAAAAGAGTTCTCTAGCTCTTGTCAACTCCTTCAACTTAAGTGGGCGTCAGCCTTCCCTCATGAATAATTCCTACAAATTTAACTGTTTGCTAAATTGAAAAAAACATAATTGAAACTCATTTTGTCTCCCAGTGACTACTTCCACTTTCAGATTTAGTATAATGAACTGTTTTAAAAACATGATTGAATTAGGTGCTAGGTGGAGAGGAACCCTCTGCGGTCCTAGTGCTTAAGGGAGTTAGCTGAGTCTGAGAGAGTCTGGGACTAGCCTGGGAGGTGAGAGGCTATCAGGACTCAATGGGGTGACGTTAGCCAAAATGCTCAACAGTGGGGAGATGGAACCGAAAGAAACCACCTCCAGTAGATAGACATGGCTCTGAGTTGAGACAGGGGACACCCACCCATCTTCGAAAATCTTAACCCACAATTGTTCCTTTCTAAAGAAAATGCAGGGCCACCCGAGTGACTGATCCAACTTAGGACCCATCCCATGTATGCACACCAAACCCTGACACTATTACTGAGGCCATATTGTGCATGTAGACAGGAGCCTGGCATGGCTGTCCTCGGAGAGGCTCTACCAGCAACTGTCTAAGACAGATGCAGATACTTACAGCCAACCATTGGACTGAGGTCAGGGACCAATATAGAAGAGTTAGAGGAAAGACTGAAGGAGCTGAAGGGGATTGCAACCCCATAGGAAGAACAACAATGTCAACTAACTGGACCTCTCAGAGCTCCCAGAGACTAAAACAAAAACCAAGGAGCATACATGGGCTGATTCATGGTCCTAGGCGCATGTGAGGCAGAGGACTGCCTTGTATGGCCTCAGTGGGAGAGGATGCAGTTAATCCTGTGGAAATGTGATGCCTGAGGGAAGAGATGCTGGTGGGGGTGAGGTGGGGGTGGGTGAGAAAGTACTCACTCAGAGGTGGGTTGGGAGCATGGGGTGAAGAACTTGGGGAGAGGGAACCGGGAAGGGAGGCAACTTTTGGAAAGTAAATAAATAAAGTAATAAAATATGAAATAATCGAATAGAGAAATAATCCAGGTTAAAAAAATGTAAATGGGGTAGCATCCAGATGGCTGGGTGGGTAAGGGAGATAGCTGCCAAGCCTGGTGACCTGAGTTCAACCTCTGGGAGCCGTGTTGTGGAAGGTGAGCGCTGACTCACGGACGCCGTCACCTGACTTCCACGTATGTGCTATGCCCCACCCCCACCAACCACATACAAAATACATAAACGTGAGAAGGGCTTTAGAAGTACGGATGTTGTTACAGTTTGGATACGAGTCGTTCCCAATAGGCCCATGCGTTCGAACATGTGTTCCCCAACTGTTAGCATTGTTTTGGGAGAGGTTGTAGAACCTTGAACTGTGGTCAGACGAGCAGAAGTAGGTCACTGGGGGGAGGGCTTGAAGGTGGTATCAGTCTCTGGGTTTGGGCAAGCACTCTTCCTGGTCAGCCAGAGTGTGAATAATTCGCAGCCCCTGACACCACAGATCAATTGGTTCCTCCACGCTGGCCAAGGCAGGCATGATGTCTGCACTCCTGTCTGATACATGACCGGAAATAACTCTCTCCTCCCTTAGGTTGCGTCTGCCAGGAACTTTGTTACGGTGACGAGAAAAGCAAGTTAGATAAAATGAACCATCGCTAGTTCTTCACAAGTCACCTATAACCGAGAACAAGGGGATGGAGAGGAGACTCAGCAGTTAAGAGCACCCTCTGGTCTTGCAGAGGACCCAGGTTTGGTTCCCAGCACCCTCATCTTGGCTCGCAACCATTTTTGACTCCAATTGCTGGGGATCTGATGCCCCCTTCTGGCCTCCAATGGTGCTGCACACATAGTGCACAAACAGACATACAACAAATGCTCATACACATAAAATCAAATCTTTGAGAAAAAAAAATTCCTTAGAGATTTCCATGAAGAGAAAAATAAACTGTAACTATTTAACCGTAATTTTATTGATAATGTTAAATTTCACTTTATAGTAAAATTTATTAGAGGTAATTAAAAAGATGTAGATGTTAAAAAAAGAAAACAGCAGAAACCATCTAGTTTCACCAATTCCAAAATAGGTATTGCAAACATTGTGGCATCTGATCACAGCCCCCTTTGCCTTCTTATACAATACATATTATCTCAGCAAAATGTAGCTCATAATACGTATTTTGTATGGCCCAATTTCTTCCCTTAAACATATATTAAAAATAAATGTATTTTGTCCTTAAAATTAAATGTTATCTTGATATTTTAACAACCATATTTGTTACACACCCAGCTTGTTTTTAATGTCGGACGTGCTTGCTACCTATGTAATTGATCTCACCAGCAGAAAAGTGACTAATCATGTCTTCTGCGATATCTCTGATGGGGTGTGTGTCAATCAGGATTAAACAGAGATAAAATGTGACACTAGCAACTCCTACGTGATACTCACTACGTGCCAGCCTCTATCTAATCACTTTAGAAGCAGGAAGTTGTCCAACCTTCCCAGTAACTGTGATGTTATGGATGGGGAAGTGAGGTCATCCGTCCATCCATCTGTCTGTCCATCTATCTGCTGGGGTTGCTTGCCCAGGGTTTCCCAGGTAGAAGTGACTGAGCCAGTCTTGCATCTGGGCCCTGTTCTTGACCATTTCTGGGTCATCTTAGAAGCAGTGCTTTCGTTCGTGGCTGGGCACAAGAGAGTCTCAGGCAGATAATTTGACAAGCCTTGGGGAAGCAGCCTGGTCCATCTCCACAGACAGAAACAGAGTGCCGGGCATTTTTTTTTTTGTTAGACTCAAAATCGAAAACCCCGTGTGAGGCGATTGGGAACATCCTCTACTCAGATCTGCTGGGAGTTTAAAGTGTCCTTTTCCAAAACACACTCTACAGAGTGTGATATTTTCTTTCATCATTTTCCTGTGAGATAAATACAGTTCACTATTCATTTGGTGACAAAAGATTTCAAACTCACAGCGGTACACTCTCTTAGACGTTTGCCCAAAATCTGCTTGGTAATTGATCCTAAGAATTCAAGACAATTCAAAACTCAATCAAAGTTGGTGAATATAGAGAGAAATTCAATAGCAGCCTCTCCTACAGGCAGACTCAAATTAGGCAGTTAAGCTCTAGGGGACCCGCCCACGGTTCCTGTGAGAGGCCCACCAGCTGGAAGACAGGTGCTTCAAAAGTCCACTGGGGTCACATGAGGGCATCTGTGGCCAGAGGGATTAGACCTTCTGGAGAAGAGCAAAGGCCCCTCTCAGCCTCCTGAGGCACTCCTGTGGGGATGTCAGCATGGTTCCTTATAACCAGTCCAGTTTGGAGATCTAGTTCTCAATGCTGCTTAAAACTGTTAGCACAGTGTGCACACCCTAATTTCTCCAAGTTGGTGTGACAAGCCCAGTTCCACACTACTTGTATTAGTGAGAACCTCTCTAGTCAGCTTTATACACACACAGTGCCTAGTTTCCCTCCAGGGATCATGTGACCCAGAGAGACAGAAACAAGGGTAGGCTGGCAGATGATAAAAGCAGTCACCCTGCCCACAGGACACCTCAGCAGAGACAGGGTTTTGGTCATTTTTTAAAAAAAGAACATTTGTGCTGGGCAGTGGTGGCACACACCTTTAATCCCAGCACTTGGGAGGCAGAGGCAGATGGATTTCTGAGTTTGAGGCCAACCTGGTCTACAGAGTGAGTTCCAGGACAGCCAGGGCTACACAGAGAAACCCTGTCTCGGGAAAAAAAAACCACCACCACCAACAACAACAACAAAGAACATTTGTTTATTTTTATTTTATGTGTATGGATGTTTTGCCTGCTTGTATGTCAAATTTGGTTCCCAGAACCCAAGTTAGGCAAGGTGGCTCATAACCACCTGTAACTTCAGCTCTAGGGGCGTCTGACACCCTCTGCTGAACCTGCACATATGTGATTTACATTCACACACACACACACACACACACACATGGAAATAAAACTAAAAGTTTAAAAAAAACGACTTTTTTTTTGTTTCTTTGTGTATTTATGTTTGGTGTTTTGGATTTGATTGGAGTTTCTTACATTTTTTTTTTAAAAACACCTGTATTTATTTGATTTTGTGTGTGTGTGTGTGAGAGAGAGAGGGGGGAGAAGAGAGAGAGAGAGAGATCAACTGTGCATGTGCAGTGACATGCTTGTGTTGGTCAGAGGAGGGTGGCACCCACTGGTGAAGGTGACCTTCCCTAGAAGGTGACAAACAAAAGCTGTGCTCTTCCAGCTGTCAGATGCAGACCAGCTCCATCAGATTTGAGGTGAGCTAGCCATATTTTCAAGTAATCATTTATTTTGCTGAACAAAACATCCATACACATAAAATAAAAATAAATAAATGCTCTTTTTTTGGGGGGGGGGTTCAAGACAGAGTTTCTCTGTGTAGCCCTGGCTTTCCTGGAACTCACTCTGTAGACCAGGCTGGCCTCAAACTCAGAAATCTGCCTGCTTCTGCCTCCCAAGTGCTGGGATTAAAACTTATAGGCAGCATCCATTGCAACGTATTTCTAGACTCTGTTAAATCTAGGAGAAGAAATTTACTAAATGACACTGTCGTGTTTTAGAAGAATTGACCCAACTTAATTCAGTGAGCCTTTTGTCCAGAGAGAAGTTAGACACTGACTAGAAGACCACGCACAGAAGCTACCTGCCCTGGGAGGCGCTGGGGATAAGAAAGCGTGAGCTACCTCTCCTCAACACTTTAATGATGTAAAGAGATGGAAGACAGTTTTTTTCACAAAAATCTAAATATGGCCCAAGATACAGTGATCTGTGCTAAAGACCTTCCTGTCTGTCTCTCAAACACACATACACAAGCACTTTAGGCAGCAAAACAACCAATTATCTTTGAAAAATAAGTTTGATTCAGTAGGAAAACCATTTATTGAGGGCACAGTGACCTGCAAAGTTGTGGGTCCAGTGGCAGGGATGGGAACAAAGACAGTGATGTCACAGCTCTCCAGAAGTCACTGTGTAAGGTGGGAGGCTTCGATACAAGGTATAAGGGAGCCAGGTGCCAAGACTCGGAGTAATAGATACAAGAATTGTTACACTCGTAACAAATTTACAAATTGTTACATTTGTCAAATAGAAATTAAAAGTATGGAAGCAGTGAGGAAGCCCCGACTTCCCAGGATCCCAGGCAGCCAGCAGGAAGGTGCAGAGTGCTGGAGTCGTATCCTGCAGGGTTTATAGGACTTTTGTAGAAGACAGCTGAGTGATAAAGGGGCCCGTGCAAGGGGCAGCAAGGCACCTTGGTGGGAGAGGAGTCCAAAGGACTTGCTAGGACCAAGTAATGAAGCATTCGACAGTCTTCCAGTATACCGTGTGTAAACAACCAAGAAAATGGAGGGTCCTCAGGTGGGGCGGAGGGCCCTCTGGTGAGGCTGGCTTGAAGACTAGTGTTTTAGTTACTGTCTCACTGCTGCACTGTGGCAAAATGCCTGACGATGGTGAGCTAAAGAAGGGAGAGTTTATGTTGGCTTCTATTTGAGAGTGCAGTCTCTCATGAGGGAGGGTAGGAGGGCAAGGGGTGCTTGGTGGCAGGCGTATGCAGCTGAGACTGGTGCCTCATAGCTTGGAGGACCAGGAAGCAGAGAGAGCGAGGCCAGATGAGAGAGCTTCGAGACGTGCCTACCATGACCCACTTTCTCCATCTCCATCTCCTGAAGGTTCCACAACCTAAACAATGCCATAACCTGGAGGACCAAGTGTTCACACACGGAACAGGCACGGTGAGCAAAACGTGGGCAAACAGGGATGTGCTGCCCAGATGGGCTTGTGGGTGGAGCAGACATAACACTGAAGACGGCTTCTAGAGGAAAACAGAGCAAAAGGCTCCTAAGAAGAGACTTGCAGAATTCAAGGACTGTGAACCAAGTTTAGGAAGACCTGGGGAAGGGAGCTGGTCAACAACCCAACAACTGTACATAGTTCCAGAAAAACAAAATGGAAACCTACTGGACTGTTTCCACTGGACCACTCTTAGTGGGTCCTTTGAGATCAATTGCAGGAGAACAGACAGGGTGGGAACCAGTTACCATGCCAGACATGGAAAAATATTTGCAACATACAGGAAACTTAAAGATAGGCAGGAGCTGATGTAGCCTTTCTCAAGGAGGAGAGCGTTTCAGAGAAACTTATGGAAATCCTGAGAAATAGGAACTGAAACCGTCTAGTTCCCCGAGCCAGACAGACAAGAAACATTGGCAGAATGATGTCATTCTGCCTGCCTGGATGATGTCATTTTGCCCTCAGATGGTAACCCAGACTGTGTGAGTCAATATCTATATTTGGACATAAAGAGAACCACCTTCTATGCTATGTGCCAGTTCAGAAGTCTGTGCTCATCTTGTTTAGCTCTGCCTAATTGTCTTAGGCTCTGATTTCATCAACAGCCCTGGTAGTTAGTCTGTTTGGTATCACAGTTAGAATCCCGGCACATTCATGTTCATGTCCATCATCATAGCTGGTCTGTCCCTTCTGCATTTGGAAGACCCTGGCATGTATTCACAAGGATACTCACAGCATATTTTTAAAAGGCAAAGTGGGCCTATGAAGCAGATGATGGCCTTGTCAGACATCACTAAGAGGAGAGGCCCTTGGTTCTGGGAAGGTTCGTTGCCCCTGTGTAGTTGCCAGGACAGGGAAGTGGGAGTAGGTGGGTTAGTAAGCAGGGGAGAGGGGGATGACATAGGGGGCTTTCGGAGGGGAAACGAGGAAATTGTGCACCAGCTGCTCCCTCCATCTCCGGCAGGAGGGCCCAGTGATGTCAAAGATTTAACTTAGCCCTTGAACTGTGTAAGCAAATATCACGACTCCTTAAGCCCACAACCTGGAACCCAGGAGATCCCTTCTTTGCCTTTCTCAAGCAGTACTTCAGAGCAATAGTGTTAAAAACTGCATGGTATTGGTACAGTGACAGGCTGGTAGATCAATGGAACAGAATTGAAGACCCAGAAATGAACCCACACTCCTATGGTCACTTGATCTTTGACAAAGGAGCTAAAACCATCCAGTGGAAAAAAGATATCCTTTTCAACAAATGGTGCTGGTTCAACTGGCCGCTAGCATGCAGAAGAATGCAAATCGATCCATTCTTATCTCCTTGTACTAAGCTCAAGTCCAAGTGGATCAAGGACCTCCACATAAAACCAGACACACTGAAACTAATAGAAAAGAAACTGAGGAAGAGCCTGGAGCACATGGGCACAGGGGAAAATTTCCTGAGCAGAATACCAATAGCTTATGCTCTAAGATCAAGAATTGACAAATGGGACCTCATAAAATTACAAAGTTTCTGTAAGGTAAAGGACACTGTCAATAGGACAAAATGGCAACCAACAAATTGGGAAAAGATCTTTACCAACCCTACATCCGACAGAGGGCTAATATCCAATATATACAAAGAACTCAAGAAGTTAGACTCTAGAGAACCAAATAACCCTGGGGTACAGAGCTAAACAAGGAATTTTCACCTGAGGAATATCAAATGACTGAGAAGCCCCTAAAGAAATGTTCAACATCCTTAGTCATCAGGGAAATGCAAATCAAAACAACCCTGAGATTTCACCTCACACCAGTCAGAATGGTTAAGATCAAAAACTAAGGGGACAGCAAATGCTGGCGAGCATGTGGAGAAAGAGGAACACTCCTCCACTGCTGGTGGGATTAGGTCCCCCTAATCGTGGGGAAATGGGTACCCTCATTACTCATACAAGTCCCTTCAGCCATAGCTGAGTTGGTTGCCTCCTCATTGGCCCCTAGATAGTGTGGCAGAGGAAACGACATGGGAATAAATGTGTGGTTGGAGTTTTGAGCCACACAACCTCCAGGGAGTAATGAAGGGCTAGAGGTCGCACTTAGTCACCAATAGCCAATGACGTAATCAATCAAGTCTATGCAACACAGCCTCTGTCAAAACTAGGAAGGTGGTGTCCAGAGAACTTCCGGTTAGAGAGCATAGCAGGTGGTGGGCTCAGAGAGGGTGTGGGTTAAGACCTCGCCCTCTGGCTCTTCTTGAATCATAAAGAAAAAAATTGAAAAAAGGCAGAGCATTTTCCTGTGAGTAAATTACCACTCCTGAAGAGGAACCTCCACCCACCCACCTCACACGTGTGCTCTGTGGCCGGTGGGGCACAGGAATGGTTTGCTCTGAACTAGCAGTTGGCATGTGAAGGACAGAGTCCTTAGCCTGAGGAGTTGACAGACTAGAGCTGAATGTAGGGCACACAGGTGAAGTCCAGAGTTAAGGAATTAGTCCGTTAGAGGGAGAAGCCATGTGGTCAGAAGTGCTGGGAATAAAACCAGTTTGCAGCGGAGTCCAAGCCTGAGCAGGGATGATGCTGAAGATTCTCCTCCTCATCGTGAAGAACAGCAAGCCACAGCCCGGAAGCTTTTTCTACCTGCTTTGATCTCAGTTCACTGAAACCGTAAGCACTTGGAATGTCTTAGTTAGGGTTTTACTGCTATGAACAGATACCATGACCAAGTCAAGTCTTATAAGGACACCATTTAATTGGGGCAGGCTTACAGGTTCAGAGGTTCAGTCCATTGTCATCAAGGCAGGAGCATGGCAGCATGCAGGCAGACATGGTGCAGGAGGAGCTGAGAGTTCTACATCTTCATCTGAAGGCTGCTAAGAGAAGATTGGCTTTCAGGGATCTAGGATGAGGGTTGTAAAGCCCTCACACACAGTGACACACTTCCTCCAACAAGGCCACGCCTACTTCAACAAGGCTACACCTCCTAGTAATGCCACTCTCTGGGCCAACCATATTCAAACCATCATAGGAAAGCTATGAAGCGATGGGCAGACAGTAAGGTGAACTGTGACTGGGTAGACTGCTGGATTTATCAGCTGTTGATGAGTACTGCTTTAAGGTCGGGTTTTAAGGCAGCTTTGCAGAAGCAGGTTGGTACCCACTCAGGCATGGTGCTGCCCTCTATGATGCCGTGCTGCATACACTAGGTGATGGCTTTCCTCTCCTCACATTTCACCCCTCCCCCTCCCATTAGTCCCTTCACTTCCCTAAACAGATTCATTCTTATTTTTTTTCTGTTGTAAACTTTTTTAATTGTTATTTTTATTTTCTATATTCTTTATTTACATTCTAAATGATTTCCCCTTTCCCGGTCCCCCCCCTCCCCGAAAGTCCCATAAGCCCTCTCCCCTCCCCCTGTTCCCCATTTGCCTAAGAATTTCATGAATTCATTGTTTTTAATTGCCGAGTAGTATTCCATTGTGTAAATATACCTGGAAAATATCTCTGATAAAATTGAAGAAATATATAGAAAAACACATTAAGATTGACTACTTCATGGAAAAATTATACAGATAAAATGGTAGGCATAAAAATATTCCTAAGTTGATTGAAAGTGGAATTATAAACATTTTCTGATAAAATTGAAAATCTATAAGGAAAATATTTCTGATAAAACTCAAGAAATACATAGAAAAACATTTTATCTGTATAATTTTTCCACGAAATACTCAATCTTAACAAGTTTTTTATATATTTCTTCAATTTTATCAGAGATATTTTCCATGTAAATTTTCAATTTTATCAGAAAATGTTTATAATTTCACTTTCAATTTATCTGTATAATTTTCCATGATAATCTTCAATTTTAATGTCTTTCCATATATTTTTTCAATTTTATCAGAAATATTTTCCATGTAAATCTTCAATTTTATCAGAAAATGTTTATAATTCTACTTTCAATCAACTTAGGAATATTTTTATTCCTACCAATTTATCTGTATAAATTTCTTCAATTTTACCAGAGATAGTTTCCATGTAAATCTTCAATTTTATCAGAAAATGTGTTTACTTCTACTTTCAATCAATTTAGGAATATTTTTATGCCTACCATCTTATCTGTATAATTTTTCATGAAATAGTCAGTTTTAACGTGTTTTTCTAAGAGATTCACTTCTATTGTATTGTTACACTCATGAACACTTCTCTGTGTCTGTATAAAGCCTAGACACCTATGCAAAGGAGAGCTCGCTTATCCGGCTCAAGTTGGCTTAGTTCACTTAACAGAATTATCTCCAGTTGCACCCATTTTCATGCAAATACATAAATTCATTCTTCCACACGACTGAAAAAAAAAATCCACTGTGTATGCAGACCATGTCTTCCTTATCCAATCTGCTGCCTACCGGACACCTAGGTTGGTCCGTGCTCCGGTGGACACAGTTGTACAAGTGTCTCACAATATGTTGACTTGGAGGTTTTTTTCCTATAATCCCCAGGAGTGGGACAGTGGATAATTCAGAAGATTTCGTTTTAGTTTTTTTGAGAAACATCTATCCTTACCTCGGTAATGGCTAGACTAGTTTACATTCCCATCAGAACTATAGACGGATTCTTGCCGAATGCTTTTTATAAAGGGGTCTGCCTGCACTGGACCCCACTGCCTGCTGGGAAACAGTGGGCTCTAATGGGCCCATAACCCTCCCCTACGAACCCCTGCTCAGCGCTCCTGATGACAGTCTGCTTTGTTTCTGGACGAATCTTTGAAAGACTTGTCTTGAGCATGCGGGAGCCGCTTTCAGGACAACCTTGTCATACGCTACTGAGTTTGGTAGTAGACACTGACTGACATTGGCCACAGGGTCTGGCCAAGCCGATGGTTCCCCTAAGAGGACCTTCCGTGGCCACATTTGCAGAGCATAGCTACTCAGTCCCAAGAGGGAGGAGTTAAGGTTGCCTGGAGTCTCAAAGACCGGGCCTGAAATTAGCACCTTGCCATCTGTCTGGTCCTCTATTGGCCACCAATGTCGAGCCAATCTGACTCAAGGTTAGTGAGAAATGGCGTCCATCGCTAACCCATGCGTTCCCTCCTTCAGTCACCCGGCTTTCTCAGTGCAGTGCCTTTTATTCTATGTCAGACTTTATGTGAGGATATTCATGGAAATCCATTCAAAGATGAATAAACAAATGGTTTTTTCACTTCTGGGAGTTGATAATCTTTTGGGGAAGGCAAATGCAGAAAGGCCAGGGGAACATAGACCGAAAATGTCTACTTTAGGTGGGGATCCGGGTCAGTAGAGTCCTATCGCTGTGTGTGAAATGATGGTGTTAGCCAGAAGAGAGACCGGGCAGCAGACGGGAACCCTTCGTGGGGAGGCTGTCCTTAGCAAAAGCACCTATCTCAGAAATGGTGTGGGGAGGTGGGGGTAAGGCTGCTCTTGGAGAGACTGAGCCGACACAATAAAAGTGGGGCGGAGAAAAAAGAAAGTAAGACAAGAGAGCAGGGGTTGATTTTATTTTCTTTAAATATAAAAGGAGCGTGGAATAAAAGGTGAATACTTCCTTCCCTTAAGTACGGCCGAGGCCCTATCCTTCTCAGACAGATGTCACAGGCTCCTCAGAGGAAGTGAAAATCTCTTACTGCATACACACTAGAAAGGGGACATATTCAGGGTTTGTGTAGATGTATGGGGTGCTAGGCAAGCCAGAACAAGGTTTGATTAGTGCATGTTCTGGAGCTGCTGGACTAACCCAGAGGGGAGGAGAGACTGAACCCCAACATAGGAGGATTGGGAGGAAAGGGCAGACTATAGTGTAGTCTAGAATACTTTTAAACTGTTTACTTGTGAACATTTTATGCCCGAGAATTTTTTACACCATCCCAAGTAAATAGGTATATAATAATATCGGTAGGGAAACCCAAAATTTAGTAATAACAAATAAGAAAGAAGTAAATTTAAAAACAGTTCTTTGTTATAAGAATATTTTTGCCATTTACTAAAGACAAAAGAAATTTACATGCTAATTAGATGGATGTGTTTATTTTTTGAATAAAGAATTAAATCCTGGCTAGATATATGACATGTAGGACACAGATCATTGTTCTTCAGAGTTGATCAATATTTGATTTTATAAACAAGAATGGCACTTAACCTAAATACATGATTTAAATAGCAGGGATGTGTTAGGGCAATTTCAGAAGTTGTTAGTCTGTTCTAATTCTAATCCAAAAATTAATGTAGCAATTCATTCGAGATAGGTTCTCACGTACCTCAGGCTGGCCCAGAATTCCATAAATAGCTGAGGCTGGCCTTGAGCTCCTGAGCACAGGAACTCTATCTAGACATGTACCTCCAACCTGGCTTTGAGAGGAGTTCAGTGCATGGCTCCCTCATTCCTACTGCCCTGAGTCTTAGCCTCTTCCTGGCATCCTACTTCCTGGCAATGAATGCACCTTGGTGAACACACTCCATCTGTGTATATTGGTGTCTACTTTCTATCTGGACCCTAGGGTATAACTGACCAAGGTGTTTGAAGAAAAAGTGAAATTTCTTTCTGAGAGACAAACACATCAGGAGACACAGTGGTCTGACTCTTCCCATCTTACCAGAGACTGTCTTTCTGGAAATCGCTCTGCTAGCTCTGAGCATTTGGTCTGTTTCTTATTTTTCCCCCTCTGCCCTTTCGGTATTACACTTGAAATCCTTTATTTTTATCTGTTGTGAAGAGTTGAAGAATTTGACATTCAGAAGTCCCCACCACCTCTCGCATCTGCGAATCTGTTTCTGCTTTTTTCCTAAACAGGGAGTCCCTTGGGGTGATGATGTCAGTTACTGACCTTTCCACAAGCAGTTCGTGTTCTTTGTTATTTCTTAGAACCATTTATAAGTTTCCTTTGGGTAAGATTTGGTTCTGCAGACATTCTATTTGCAGAGCTCTTGCTATCAATTTATAAACACACACACACAGACACACACACACAGAGACACAGACACACACACACAGAGACACAGACACACACACAGATGCGCACACACACACACAGACACACACACAGAGACACAGACACACACAGAGACACACACACACAGAGACACAGACACACACACAGACGCGCACACACAGACACACAGACACACACAGAGACACACACAGACATACACACATACACAGACACACACACAAAGACACACACACAGACACACAGAGACACAGACACACACACACAGACACAGACACACTCAGAGACACACACACATACACAGACACACACACAAAGACACACACACACAGACACACAGAGACACAGACACATACAGAGACACACACACATACACAGACACACACACACAGAGTTCTTATTTGGTGCCTGAATAGAAAAGAGGACAAGGCTGCTCCTAGGTATGGCTGAAGAGACTTTATTGTAGATCTGAGGGAGAGCGTAGCCAGAGGCATCTGAAGGGTCCAGACCAGATGAGGCCATGAAAGGTGAGAGGGGGAGAGAAGAAAGAGGGGAGAGAGACAAGAGGAGCCCAAGAATGCAAGGCAGAAAGCCACAACGGCTGAATTACATAGAAATCAGAAGCGGTGGGAAGGGAAGTAAAGCCCCTGGACAGGAGAGGTTTAGGGAAGGGGTGGGCAAGAAGTGCTAGGAGGGGCCTCAGGTGCTGAGTGTCTTTGGGACTTGACAATGCTCCTGGTGGTGGGGTTGGGGAGCCGGGCTGAGGGGATTAGCGTGGGCTGCAGGGTAGCACCTGCCCTTACTGATGCAGGAGTCAGGTCAGTACAGAGACATGAAGTAGGTGGGGTCACTGTCCTGGACTGTCCTCAGAGGTTGGTTGGCTGCTGTTGCTTGGAAGAGCAGAAGAAAGTCACTGGTCAGAGTGTGGCAGTAACCGGAAGCAACTGACCCAAACTCAGTCCTGGCCCAAATCGTAAGAAGTCAAACATTTCTGTCTTTCTCTTTTCCTTTCCTACAGCTGGCTCTTTCTCTTCTGAACCTTAAACAGTCCTATTACTCCCCTTCTTTAACAGTAAACACTGCCGGGCAGTGGTGGCTCACGCCTTTAATCCCAGCACTTGGAAGGCAGAGGCAGGCGGATTTCTGAGTTCGAGACCAGCCTGGTCTACAGAGTGAGTTCCAGGACAGCCAGGGCTACACAGAGAAACCCTGTCTGGAAACAACAACAACAACAACAAACAGTCAACACTGATGTGAAAACACACCATGATCTGTAGCAATGGTGGCCCAGTTCATCTCAGCCCCTGGGAGACAGAGGCAGACAGGAGGATCAGCTGTTCCAGTGAAGACTTAAGTTTGAGGCCAGCCTGGGCTACATGAGACCTCAACATGAAGAACAAGGAGGACCCTCTGCTGCCCACCTTTCAAAGGGGCATTTCTTAGTATACTCTCAAAGGAGTATTTTCCACGCTAAACTTAGTGTGGCAGGTTCTAACTGCCCTCTTTCTTCCCCCTCCATAATTCCTGCTCTTCCCATTGCAGGGAAGAGGCAGAGGAGGTGAGAATCCCTGCTAGGATCCTGCCCGGCAGCTGCAGAGTTCCTCTCTGCTTTCCCGAGCTCTTCCACAGGGAGGTTCTAGTTCTTCTTTTTTTAATCCAGACTATGTCCCCTGTGGTGCACCAAGTCTCTGCTAGAGATATAGCATTAGTCCATTTAGTGTTAAAACTGTCCTGACATCGTACACCAGCAAGAAGCAAATGGTATTGTAGTAATGGAGGAGCTGCAAGTCTTCCCTGATGGGTGAAAGTCAGCATGTGTGACAGTCAACCTAGACTGGTAACTTGGTGGCACTTAGAATCCCCATGGGAAGACACTTCTGGATTTGTCTATGGGAATGTTTCTGCTAACGACCCACCCTGAATGTTGGCAGCACCATCCCGAAGTCTGGGGTCCTGGACTGGAGGAAAGCGGATCATGGGCGATGAGTCAGTCTCATATCTCTGCTTTGTGACTGTGGACACAGCTAGTCAGCTGTTTCACAATCTTGGCACCGGTTACAGCTGCTCTCACTGTGCCTTGTCTCCCCACAGTGGGGACTCGGCCTTCAAATGGTGACCCCCCTCCCCCCAATAGACCAGCTCTTCCTTAAGTTGCTTCGGTCAGGGGTTCGATCACAGCTGTGAGAAAGGTATCTTATATGGCTGGGAAGGCCTGCATACACTATCAGCCCTGCCCTAGTTGGTGGTCCTTGGAACTAGACCTGCCAGCAGTGACTCAGAAAGTCTTGGGCATCCACACAGACCCACAGGACACACCTTTCCCCGGTTATCCCAGAAAGTCTGCTCTGGTAGGAGTTCTGTGGGTCCACACTTTAGCTCTTGACTGGCATTGGAGCCCACCCACCCTGCTTAATTCTTGCCCAGTCCCTCTTGTTGGAAAATCGATTCTCCTTGCTCTCCTTCTAGGCCTGGCTGCTTCCCGTCAGCCTGGCTTTGATTCTAGCGAACCCCAGGACTCCTCGGTTGCACAATGCCTTCCAGAGTGCCCAAACCAAGCCCAAGTTAGCCCAAGACCGTGAAGTTTCAGAAATCCTTGGGTTGGCCCTCAGTCTTTATTTTTCTGACTCCTAATTTTTCTCTTCCGTTCATTTCATTTTGCAACGAGACTCGACAGTCTTTGTGACTAAGTCTGAGTGGCGCCACTGTTACCCAGAATGCCCTGGGCTTATTGGCAATTGAACACATATTTATCTGTTCTTTCATCTGTGCTCATGGTCTAAGCATTGCCTATTCATGCATCAATGGTTGCCCAAGAGCCCGACATGTGCCAGACACTATCTGAGTGTCGAGGAAATACTAGTGAGCAAAGGAAGGAGCCTGAGCTTAGACCCTTCTTCCATTCTGTGTGAGCTCTCTGCAAGTGCTGGGTTTCACCATCAAGTTTAATGAGATCTGAGGACCCTATGCCCAATGGACAGGAAACTGCTTCCAATCTCCATGTTTTCAAGGCACTGCCTCCCATTCACGCTGTTCAACTCCTCCAGGGAAAAGAAGTCCCCTGGTGGACTGTTCCCAAGTCGCTGCTGACAGTATGACCTCACCCCACAGTGAGTGTACACACTCGACAAGCCACAGCTGATAAGTGAGTTTCGGCTTGGAGATGAAGTCATTGCTCCCTGATGACAGACACTCAACACTGCCACAGAGAGTTCAAACTGACATTCCTCTTTCAGAGACTTTAATCGGCCTATTTAAGGAAACTCAAATATGGCTTCTGCTCTGATTAGAACTTAGAACAACACAGATCCCTACTAGACAAACACCCCGTTATTTCTTCTTCCAACAGCTTATTGTGTTTTGTTTCTGTGCCAGACATACATGCATATACTCAGTATGGGGTCTATAGCCTCAAATAGATGTAGGGTGGCCTACACAGTTTCTTTCATTTTTCTGTCACTCATCTTTTTCTTTTCTTTTCTTCTCCTCTCATTTTCTTCTTCTTCCCCACTCTCTCTTTCTTTCTCTTTTAAAAAAGAATCCCTCACCCCATAGCTCTTGAACTTGCAGCAATCCTCCTGCCTCTGCTTCTTGGGTACTGAGATCACAGGAATGTCTGTCACACCTGAGGCAATAGCTGTTTTCTTTAATCTCATTTCATCTCAAGAGTTCCCCTGCTGGCTCAGACAGTTACTAAGCAAACCAATGTTGACTGTCAATATGAGATGCAGGCTGTGAGGTGTGTAACTGTGAGGTGCATGCTGTGAGGTGTGTGACTGTAAGGTGTGTGACTGTGAAGTGTGTGACTGTGAGGTGTGTGACTGTGAGGGGTGTGACTGTGAGGGGTGTGGCTGTGAGGTGTGTGACTGTGATGTGTGTGACTGTGAGGTGTGTTGCTGTGAGGTGTGTGACTGTGAGGGGTGTGGCTGTGAGGTGCATGCTGTGAACTGCATGTTGTGAGGTGTGTGGCTGTGAGGTGGGTGTGTGGCTGTGAGGAGTGTTGCTATGAGGTGTGTTGCTGTGAGGTGCGTGACTGTGAGGGGCGTGACTGTGAGGTGTGTGGCTGTGAGGTGCATGTCTTTGACACCACCACTGGGAGTATGAAGGAGAGGAATCATAAGTTTGATGCCAGTCAGGGCTACACATCAAGATCCTGTCTCAAAACAGAATGAAGAATAGCAACAAGCAAAGAAATTTGTGTTGATAAACCACTGAGGACCTGAAGGACTGAGGTCAGCATGGCACCCTGGTGCACACACAGAAGTGTGCCAGTGATGTGACACAGACTCAGCCCTGTATCAGACAGGCAGGAGGGTGACTGGCCATGTGGCATGATTGGACATATTTCCCAAAAAGGAAGTAGATGGAAGAGGCTCCTCCTGCTGCAGACAGGGCAGTGGTTATGTGATTTGTGTGATCTTAGCCTGTGTCTGGTACCACAGACATGACACAAATCCACAGAGGAGCTCTAGGAACTACAGGGGAGTGATCCTGAATCCCGGGCTAAGTCTGACTTCCGTTTTTCCTTCCTTGCTTCTCCCCCACATTAGGAGTGACTTCTAAGAGAAGGTGTACTGTGTTCAACACCAACAGGCCCAAGCTAAGTACCACACGCATTCCACCTCCCAGGATCTGGTAGAGATAAAAGTTCAAAGCATATGCAATTGAGGGAGCTAGCGAGATGGCTCAGTGGATGAAGGTGGTTGCTGCTGAGCTCGACAAAAGTTCAGCCCCTGGAACCCACAGAATGAGAGAACTGACTTCTACAAGCTGTCCTCTGACCTTCGCGTGCACGCCATAGAGCACACGTGTGTAATTATGCACACATACACAAAATAACAAATGTCTACTTTTAAAAAGAGATATGGAAATGAGATCTTGGTCATAACAGAAAAGTCTTTTCCTCCCCACCCCACCCCCCATCTCTCTCACAGGTTGGCCTAGAACTTGAAACAATCATCCTCCTGCCTCAGCTGCCGGATGCTGGGAAGATAGGCAGAAAGGACCACACAGGCTTCTGCGCCTTTGTGCAGTGGAGAGTTTTCCGTCTCTAGCCCTCCTGCTCCCTCTCCCCTTTCCTTTTTTCTCGCCTCTCCCCTGTTTATTCCTGTGCTTGTGATTCAAATCCTTGCCTCAGCTTCTGCCTTTGTGGGACTCGAACCCAAGACAAATTGGTAACTATCAAGTGATAGTGTCCCTGTCTGCCAGGGTGTGACTCTCTAACTTCCTTTACTTGGAGATGAAAGGGGAGTAGAAAGCCTGGGAGACTCTGCAGCCCCTGTAACAAAAGCAGCGAAGCCAAGTGCCCAAGATATCGACAGGAGGATATTGTCACCTGGTGACCAGGTAGACTAAAACGAACAGGAAGTATTAGGAGGTCAGGTGATGAGCATGTGAGTGGAATGAGCCGGCTCCCTCCCATCGCTGTGGACATGGGGATTTGCACATAGTATGGCTGTGTTGCTCTACTGTGTTTCACTGAAAGTGTGGGATTTTTAAAAAAAATCAGTGGCAGTGAGAATGCCCCGTCACTCGGTACAGTGCTTGTCTGGTGTGTAGAAAGCCCCAGGTTTGGTCCCCAATACTGCATGAACATGTTGTGGTGGCACGCACCTGCCATCTCAGGACATGGAGTTGGAGGCAGCAGACTCAAGAGTTCTAGGCCAGCCTCAGACCAGCTTGAGATACTGGGATATGTGAGATCCTGTATCAGAAACAAGATAATAGAAGACGTACGCTGCACAGTTTTCCATCATTGGACAGGAAGGAGAACTGGTTCAGAAGATGCTTTCATTAGATCAGACTGAACAAAGACAGGGGCAAAGGAATGAAAAGTAGGTTTGTTAAGAAGTGCAAAGGGCTCTAGAAAGCTTGGGTCCCAAGAGAGAAAAGCTAGTCTGTATGCCTAGGGGATTTTATAGGAATTATGGCAGAAACTGGACAAGAACTAAGGTCATTTCTATTGAGACTGGTTAATTTCTGGGCACATAACAGACCAGGCCAGTGGGGTTCACATGCTATGTGCATATCCCCAAGACCTGGCTGGGGAGATGGTCACACACTGCCCACTCGGGACACTAGTCAGGCATCATAGTTGTTCCTGTTCGTTCTTTTTTGACCTGGGCTTGCTTTGCCAGCTGACATTAGCCGAGACTGCTGGGCATTAATTACACGTGTTGTCTTTGTTCTCATGTTCCTATGACCGGCCTGTGGTTCGGTTCACATGACCCTGTCTTTCTGCATATGGGGAGCTAACTCCTACAGCTACCAAGATACAACTGTGTTTTCCTTGGGTACTTCATAGCTAGTTTCTTGCTTGTGAGGTGGTATGGGGTGATCTCCTTCCTAGAAGAGGAAGAGGCTCTTTATAATTTGTCTTTACCACAAGTCAACCTGCCATGGTTAGATGTAAGGCATCTGAGGGGCAGCTATGCTACCCACAAGTCAGTGTGCCACAATTAGATGTAAAAGCATGAGAGGGGACACTTGGCTTATGTCCCTGGCTTGGGGGCTTTCTGGGAGTCAGTGGGAGTCTGCTGAGACTGGTCTGGTGTTTCCTCTTGTCCAATGAGCTATAAGCGCTTGTGTTTAAGGTCCCAAGTGTTTGTTGTTTTAAGTCTAATGTTCCTTTGAACTCCAATATGTATTTTACTGTAGCAGATTTGTTTTAATAATTTTATAGTATGTCTATTTGTTATGAAGTTCTGTTTGTTTATTTTTTTGGACAGGATCTCACACACCACAGGCTGGGTTTGAACTCATGTTCCTTCTTCCTCTCACTTTTAAGACTGGAGTTAGGGATGTGAAGCACTGCATGTAGGTATATATCTTTTTATAAGACATTTCACTTATTTTTAAAAGACTAAACAGAGACTCCCTTCCATTAAAGATTAGATAATAAACTCTAGTTAGTCCAGGCAGAGGACTCAGCTGTGACTAAAGAGGGAGGCGGAGGCAGGTGAGTCTCTGTGAGTTCAAGGTCAGCCTGGTCTACATAGTGAGTAAATATACCAAATAAAATAAATAAGCAAAATAAAGTAAAATATATGCTAATGTGTAAAGATGATCATGACGTGTCTATTAAAGAAAAAGTTCATACAGTAAGATACATTGTGTTCATTCACAATCTTAATGAAGATTTACCTTTATGTGTATAGATGTTTTGCCTGCACGTATATATGGGCACCGTGTGTGTGCCTGGTGCCCATGGAGGTCAGAAGAGGGAACAGACCCCTGGAACTGGCACTATAGGCTGGTTATAAACTGCAGAGTGGGTGCTGAGAATTGAACTAGGAGCCTCTGGAAGAGCTGCGAATGGAGAAGCCATATTGGCTCATGGTCTCAGAGGACACAGTTGTAGTGGGGAAAGTACGGCTATGGGAGGGACTCTGAGCTGTGTTGGAGGGAATGTGAGGGTAACTCATGCTTGGGAACCAGACAGGAAGTGGGTTATAAAATCTTGACCTTCACCCAGTGACCTACTTCCTCCAGTGAGACTCCATCCTGTAAAGATCCCACAGCCTCAAAGACAGCTGAAGACCAAGTATTCAAACATACAAGGGAAGGGCGTCCTGAACCCCAGTTGTGACATTTCACATCCTGACCTCGGCAGTCCTCCCCTGGTCTCTCCAGTGTGGAGGCGGCATGGATGCTGGACATCCAGAGAGCTGGAGTAACTGGTCCAGGTAGAGAAAAGCAGGCTGCAGCCAGTTTGCCATTAATGGTGATTCCACTAGTGGTGGAAGGCACATCTGTCACAGTAGTTAAAAATGTCTGCCCCAGTGCAAGTGGAGAGAACACAGGCCCCTCCCTGGTGGGGTGTCAAAATTCCCATTATTGGAGTGTAAGAGTGTACACACAGACAGGAACTTTATGGCAAAATATTATCCACTGTAGCCTAATTTATGTAACTTTGTATTGCTTCAAGTTCTATGATGGGCATTTTATTTCAGAATGAGCAACACTGATGTAAAATTACTTCAATTTAAAATATTATAAAACAGAAAGAAATGAAGTAGTTCTTTTATCCCGCCAACATGAAGAAACAAAGCACATATTATATCCTGTCTACACTGCAATATAGCGATTTCAGTAGGAAGCCATTCTACCGAAAGCAGAGGCAATAGCACACCCTATAATTATCACAGGCTCATCTATTTTAACAGAGCCCCACCAAAACAGTATCACATGGCCTATTTTAAAATAGGATCTGCATTAGTGGTGTGTCCATTTTGCCCAGGGCTTTTTGGAGCTATTTAAAGCTTGAAGTCAAGTCACAATGAAGAATGATCTCTGTTCCTGGAATAAAGAGTTACTCAGAGTTTTAAATACACAATTCTCTCTCTCTCTCTCTCTCTCTCTCTCTCTCTCTCTCTCTCTCTCTCTCTCTCTCTGTCTCTGTCTCTCTCTCTCTCTCTCTCTCTCTCTCTCTCTCTCTCTCTCTGTGTGTGTGTGTGTGTGTAACACTACTTCCTACCAACACCTGCTGCCCCAGAGACTCTAAACAACCAAGACCCAAAACAAACAGGGCAGGGAAAAAAAAAGGAAATTTAGGGGGACAGGGGAAAGAAAATGAGAGCCTCTCCCCAGAGTCTGACTGAAGCCTCTGGGTAAGAATCAAGAATACAGCACAGCTACCATTTGCCGAGGAGGCTGGCTGTGTAGAGACAGTGTGCCTTTTATAGAGAGATTGCGAGCGAGCATCCAAGACCACAGTGCACACGACCCTGGAGCACATGTGCTCTGAACCTTTCCCAAATGTGACTCTGCAGTTCTGTAGGAATCTCACAAACAGTAGATAAGCATTGGTTTACAGTAAAAGCACCCCACCCTTCTGTGTAGCACAACAGACAAAGGCCTCACCTTATCAGTTATAACCCTATCCAAGGCCACAGCAACCGTTAGTCTACGATCTCATTTAAGTCCATTGAAACGAAGTCCTTTGAGATATAACTTCAGTACCCAACAAACTACACATAGAAAATTGTAAAGACACTTAAACACGACCCTCTTATTCACTTACACTTATTTGTGTGTGTGTGCGCGCGCTTGGGTGCGATCACAAGTGAATGTCTGCATGTATTTGTGTGTGCCATAGGGCATGTGTGGGGGGTCAAAGAACAACTCGTAGAAATCAGTTCCCTCTTTCCACCATATGGGTCCTAGAGACCAAACTCAGGCCATCGGACTTGGGAGCAAGCACACTTACCTCCAGAGCCTTCCCACGAGCCCATAGTTCCCTCATTTTTGTGCCTTTAGAAACTATTTATTCATCTGTCCATTTATTTATTTGTTCATTTGGGGGAAGAGCGCATACATGTTCTGGTGCAGGAATTCAGAGAGGACAATTTGCAGCAGTTGGCCCTCTCCTGTCAGGTAGGTTCTATGACTGATTCTCAGGTCTTCAACTCTAAGGCAAGCACTTTTACCTGTGGAACCCTCACATTGCCTCCACCTAGAACTCTGTTTTGAAAAGCCCAGACCATATGTGGTTATGCCTTATCCTTTCTTTGTACCTTGCTATTAACTGCAAGGTTATGTTTATATAAGATCTCTTTCTAATTGGGGCTGGAGAGACAGTTTCAGGAGATTAGAATATGCACTGCTCTCTCAGAAGACCTGAGTTTGGTTCCCAGGACTCACATCAGATAGCTCACAGGTTACCTGTAACTTCAGTTCCAGGGAATCATCTGAAACCCTCTGCTGGTCTCTGTGGAAACCTCCACTCACATGTGTGTGCCTACATACCACACAAAAATACATACATACACACACTTACACACACACACACAGAGAGAGAGAGAGAGAGAGAGAGAGAGAGAGAGAGAGAGAGAGAGAGAGAGAGAGAGAGAGAGAGAAATGCACATGTATATACTTAAGCACATGCACACACATGCATGTACACATAAACAAAAATGCACATATGCACACGTGCATGCACATATACACAAATGCACACATGTGTACACACACACACACACACACACCCTCTTCCTAAAAGCCTGCAGCTGTACTTCACACCGGCTCATCTGGAAAGTCTCTTTTTTTTTTTTTTTTATTAATTTTATTTTTTTTATTTTCTAAGTTTTTTTTATTTACATTCTAAATCATTTCCCCTTTCCTCCCTCCCCAAAAGTCCCATAAGCCCCCTTCCCTCCCTCTTTTCCCCATTCAACCCCCTCTCACTTCTCTGTCCTGGTATTCCCCTACATCCAGTCTTTCCAGGACCAGGGGTCTCTCTTTCCACCTTCTTGGAAATCTATTGATATGCGGATTGTGTCTAGGGTATTCCGAGATTCTGGGTTAATATCCCCTTATCAGTGACTGCATACCATGTGTGTTCTTTTGTGACTGGGTTACCTCACTAAGGATGATATTTTCTAGTTCTGACCATTTGCCTAGGAATTTCGTGAATTCATTGTTTTTAATTGCAGAGTAGTATTCCATTGTGTGAATATACCACATCTTCTGAATCCATTCCTCCGTTGAGGGACATCTGGGTTCTTACCAGCTTCTGGCTATTATAAATAAGGCTGCTATGAACATAGTGGAGCATGTGTCCTTATTGCATGCAAGGGAAGCCTCTGGGTATATGCCCAGGAGTGGTATAGCCAGATCCTCCAGGAATGTCATGCCCAGTTTTCTGAGGAACCGCCAGACTGCTTTCCAGAGTGGTTGTACCAGCTTGCAATCCCACCAGCAGTGGAGGAATGTTCCTCTTTCTCCACATCCTCACCAACAACTGCTGTCTCCTGTGTTTTTGATCTTAGCCATTCTGACTGGTGTGAGATGGAATCTCAGGGTTGTTTTGATTTGCATTTCCCTAATGACTAAGGATGATGAACATCTCTTTAGGTGCTACTCAGCCATTAGATATTCTTCAGGTGAGAATTCTTTGTTTAGCTCTGTACCCCATTTTTTTTAATTTATTTATTTATTATATATAAGTACACTGTTGCTATCTTCAGACACACCAGAAGAGGGCATCAGATCTCATTACAGATGGTTGTGAGCCACCATGTGGTTGCTGGGATTTGAATTCAGGACCTCTGGACCGACCTTAGTCACTCAGTGAAAGTGAGAAGTGCTCTTAACCACTGAGCCATCTCCCCAGCCTGTACCCCATTTTTTAATAGGGTTACTTGGCTCTCTGGAGTCTAACTTCTTGAGTTCTTTGTATATCTTGGATATTAGCCCTCTGTCAGATGTAGGGTTGGTAAAGATCATTTCCCAGTTAGTTGGTTGCCGCTTTGTCCTTTTGACAGTGTCTTTTGCCTTACAGAAACTTTGTAATTTTATGAGGTCCCATTTGTCAATTCTTGATCTTAGAGCATAAGCTATTGGAGTTCTGTTCAGGAAATTCTCCCCTGTGCCCATATGTTCAAGGTTCTTCCCTAGTTTCCTTTCTATTAGTTTCAGTGTGTCTGGTTTTATGTGGAGGTCCTTGATCCACTTGGAATTGAGTTTAGTGCAAGGCAATAAGAATGAGTCAATTTGCATTCTTCTGCATGTTGACCTCCAGTTGAACCAGCACCATTTGTTGAAAAGGCTATCTTTTTTCCACTGGATGGTTTTAGCTCCTTTGTCAAAGATCAAGTGACCATAGGAGTGTGGATTCATTTCTGGGTCTTCAATTCTGTTCCATTGATCTACATGCCTGTCACTGTACCAATACTATGCAGTTTTTAATACTATTGATCTGTAGTACAGCTCAAGGTCCGGGATATTGATTACCCCAGAAGTTCTTTTACTCTTGAGAATAGTTTTAGCTATCCTGGGTTTTCTGTTATTCCAGATGAATTTTTGAATTGCTCTTTCTAACTCTGTGAAGAATTAAGTTGGGATTTTGATGGGGATTGCTTTGAATCTGTATATTCAATATAGTACTTGAAGTTCTAGCTAGAGCAATTAGACAACAAAAGGAGGTCAAAGGGATACAAATTGGAAAGGAAGAAGTCAAACTATCACTATTTGCAGACTATATGATAGTATACTTAAGCGACCCAAAGAACTCCACCAGAGAACTCCTACAGCTGATAAACAACTTCAGCAAAGTGGCCGGATATAAAATCAACTCAAGCAAGTCAGTAGCCTTCCTATACTCAAAGGATAAGCAGGCTGAGAAAGAAATAAGAGAAATGATACCCATCACGATAGCCACAAACAATATAAAGTATCTTGGTGTGACTCTAACCAAACAAGTGAAAGATCTGTATGACAAGAACTTCAAGTCTCTGAAGAAAGAAATTGAAGAAGACCTCAGAAGATGGAAAAATCTGCCATGCTCATGGATTGGAAGGATTAATATAGTAAAAATGACCATTTTGCCAAAATCAATATACAGATTCAATGGAAAGTCTCTTCTATGGTCAAGCAGAACTGTGGTGTCACCGAGTGGAGATCTCTGGAATCCCTCAGGCTACCACAGGCCACTGTGGAGCTGTGTCTTCGGCACACTTCCCACTCTGTGACCTTAAAATTTTCCACTTTTCAAATTAAAAAGGACTTTTTTTTTCATGAAAAAGAGCAGCACTTTTGACTTCACTTGAGTATTTACATCTTATGCAAAAGAATGTCTAGCCCTGGGTGTGAAGGTTCTGAACCACAGGTCCAGCCCTTACCTACCTCATGGATGATTAAGGCCCACTCTGTTGGTCATAATGACTGATCATTATGTTTTCTTGCTAAATCACCCTGATTATTATTCCAAGAAGATAAGTTCCCACGCCTTGTCAACAGACTCCTCCTTTCTACTTTTGTGGAGCGAATGACTCACGGTGCTAAAAACCTTTAAATAGCTTGAATGTTCAGCTATTGGTGATTTGTTGCTGTTCAGTGTGGTATATTGACTCCCTTACAATGGATGATGAAGTAGCTGCCTGCCCTCATCTTCCCTTGTTTCCGCCCTCTCATACGATGATGTCACCATTTGAGTCCCCTGTTTGTTGAATTAGCTACAAACCACAATGCTAAGTGCCTCGAGGGAGGAAGATCAGAAACAGGACCCACAGATTTAGGCAACAACAAAGCTAACATGAAAGGTTAGTTAGGATTCTGTTGTCACTGTCATCTGCTCTGAGCTAAAGGCTTCTTCTCTCTGAAATTAAATGCTCAAGGAGAACTCCAAATGCGTGGCGCTCCCTCTGTGCTGCTAAAGTGTAAGCATGTGACGTTATAAATGAGGTGACAGGGACGGAGAAGGCTGCTCTACTGAAAAGAAAAACTGGCTAATCACCCTAGGGATACGGAGAAGAGTCCTAGGTTTAAAAATAGCGTAAAGGGGGGCTGAAGGGATGGCCCAGTGGTTAAGAGCACGTGCAGCATTCTGCTGGCTGCTCTTGCAGAGGAACCAAGTCTGGTGACCAGCACCCTCATGGTGGCTCACAACCATGCCAGTCCCATGGGATGATCACCGGAAGTGGAGTGGATCAACCTGAGGTTAGAGTGCTACAGAGAGCAGAGTTGGAGAAGTGACCCCAGCCCTTTGGAGGAGCCCAGAAGATCATGTGTGAATCCCAGACATTTAAACAAGAAGCTGTAACATTGAAGTTGCCTTGGAGACCCCAAGATGCCAGAGCTGTGGGCTATCTGCTGAGGAAAGCTGCTAATGGGGTAGAACCAGCCTAGGAGAAAAAAGTTTGTTGCAGTCAACAGAGATGAAAAAGGAGTTGGAGACCTGAAGACTGTTTTGACATCAGACGTGGAGATGAAGAGTTTGGAGTTTGCCCAGCTGGTTTCCTGCCTTGCTTTAGGATTACAGTTAAGTAAAGAGATGAATCTCAGATGAGACCTTGAACTTTGGATTTTTAACACTGTTGAGACTGCCGTAGACTATAGGGACTTTGAAATTTGGATGAAGTATATTTGATATTATGCTAAGTTAGGTATGGTCCCCATAGACTCATATGTTTGAGCAAATCTATGGGGACCAGGGAGTGGAATGTGATGGTTTGAATTTGCTCGTCACAGGGAGTGGCACTATTAGAAGGTGTGGCCTTGTTGGAGTAGGTGTGTCACAGAGGGCATGGACTATAAGACCCTCATCCTAGCTGCCTGGAAGTCAGTATTCTGCTAGCAGCTTTCAGATGAAGATGTAGAACTCTCAGCTCCTCCTGCACCATGCCTGCCTGTATGTTGCCATGTTCCCACCTTGATGATAATAGACTGACCCTCTGAACCTGTAAAGCAGCCCCAATTAAATGTTGTTCTTTATAAGACTTGCCTTGGTCATGGTGTCTGTTCACAGCAGTAAAACCCTAAGCAGGGACTAAACTCTTCATGACAACTCTTAAGGCTTCTTTCTTTCTTTCTTTCTTTCTTTCTTTCTTTCTTTCTTTCTTTCTTCCTTTCTTTCTTTCTTTCTTTTGTTTTTCCTTCATCTCCTCTTCTTTCTTCACATTACTCCCATTCAACACCCCGAGGAACTGCTTCTGCCCAAGACTCTTCACCACCTGGCTAGCTTCATTAGCATACTCTGCCCCCTGTCCCCAGACACAGTGACTAATTCAAGCCTGGGTGTGAGATCCAGAGGGCTCACAAGAGTTGATGTTTGATAATGACACCAAGATACACACAGCTCCTTCCTTCTAACTTGCTTTCTGAGGTCTCATGTATGAAGTGGAAATTTCTGGGTTTCTTGGGGGGAGACTCAATTGTGTCATGTGATGTTTTTCTGGAAACAGTGTTATGATAAGATGTTTTGCTGAAGCAGACATGCTGGAGGATGTTTTGCTGAGAATGGACACATGGTGTTTTTCTGGAAGCAGCCAGGGAAAAAGGATGCTTGAGAAAACACGCGATGTTTGGAAAGGGCATAAGTATGACCTAACAGACAGCAGTTGACACTGTGTGGCCTTGGTTCACCTTGCCTTCTTTGCTGATCATCGTTTGTTGTGACTTCGTAGAGAGAAACACACCTAAGAACTTCTGGTGGTGTTCTGGTGGCTTCTTGACACTTTGAAGACTTGGGCCGATTGGCAGAGTTTCTCAGTTTCTTCTGGACTGAACCTTCATTGCTGATTCATGAATAGTGTTTGTGAATGGATCGAGCTGCTGCTGCTGATTCGTGTGGCCCTATTAACCTTTCCTTTCACTACCTCTGGTGGGTGGTGGGCTAGAAGGGAGGCTAAAGCATTTAAGAACCCTTATTAAAGTAGGTTTTGAAATATCTAAACCTGCACATGTAGCCCAAGCTGGTCTTAAAGTTGCTATGTAAGAGAACAGTGATTTTCAACTTGGGGGTCAAATGACCCTTTCATAGGAGTCACATATGATAATCAGAAAACACAGATATTTAAATTATGATTTACAATAGTAGCCAAATTACAGCTATGAAGTAGCAATGACAGCAGTTTTGTAGTTGGGGGTCATCACTATTTGGGAAATTGTATTAAAGGGTCACAACATAAGGAAGGTTGAGAACCACTGTCGTAGAGGATGCCTCTCTACAATCTAGCTGTAGGCAATCTCATAGGGAACATTTTAAATTAGTAATTGGTGTGGGAGGGTCCAGCCCATTGTGGGTGGAGCCACCCTTGGGCTGCTGGTCCTGGGTTCTATAAGAAAGCAGGTTTAGGAAGCAAGCCAGAGGAAGCAAGTCAGTAGGCGTCACCCCTCCATAGCCTCTGCATCAGTTCCTGCTCTGCTTGAGTTCCAGTCCTGACTTCCTTCAGTGATGAACAGTGATGTGGAAGTGTAAGCCAACTAAACCCTTTCCTCCCCAACTTGCTTTTGGTCATGGTGTTTCTTCACAACAATAATAAACCTGACTAGGACACTTCCCGAGTCTTAAAAAGCGAGCTCCCGTTTTAATTTCCTAAATATCAATGAGTCGGGGAGAAGTTGCTACATAACACTAACATACAAAATGGAAGCGGCAGCCATCAGGAAAGGCCACACCTGTGTGACTCCAACCGCAGGAGAAAGTGGTGCTAAATGAGGGCAATGGGGTGGGGGTGGGGTGGGGGAGGCAAGCATAGATGAGAATTCCCTGTACTTCTCACTCAACTTTGCTGAAAACCTAAAACTGCTCTAAAATAAATAATAATGTCTATTTAAAATGTATTAGCTTGCCGGGTGTGGTGACACTTGGGAGGCAGAGGCAGGCAGATCTCTGAGGCCAGCCTAGTCTACAGTATGAGTTCCAGGACAGCTAAGGCTACACAAGGCTACAAACCCTGTCTCAAAAAAAAAAAGTATTAATTAAAACAAAAAGATCCGATGAGTGTGAGGCGGGGATAAATGCTCAATGGCAGAGCTAGATTTCAGCTATGTCGCCCTACTAAGTAAAGTTAGCTTTCTCTCCGGGCATTGATCCTTCCACACTCTACCCTCTTCACAGTCTGGTAAGCATTCAGTCACTCTATCCTCTTCACAGTCTGGTAAGCATTCAGTCACTTTGCTTCTCTTCGACTCAACCTCTGCTTTCATCTGAGGGCAGATACACTTACAGCCTCCCCGATGGCGGCCCCTGCTGGGATGGGGTTTACGGCCCTTCGCCTCTCTCCTTCTGCCTAGCTCCCGGGTGCTTTGGCTCCAGCACTCTTGGCCTCACAGTAAGATGGACGCCCACCCGGCCCAAGGAGAAATCACTACTCCCGACCTCTGAGTGTCCTCTCCCTTCATCCCGCCCTAAACACTCAAACCTGGCCTTTGGGGTGTGACTGGGGGTGCAGAGAAGAACGCCAGACTTCCTCTCCAGCAACGGTCCACTTCAGAGGGTATGTATATTCATTATTTTCCCCATTGCTATGAGAAAATACCCGACAAAAGCGATGGAGAGGTTTATTGTTGGCACTTGGTTTTAGGGCACAGCCCATCGTGTCAGGGATAAAGTCGTGATGCATTGGGAGCGGTTGGACACACTGTTTCCACAGGAAAGACAGACAGTGGATAAATTCTAGAGCTCACCTCACTTCCTCTTTTTGTTAAGTCCAGGACCCCGGCTCACAGGAATGCCGCTGTCTGTATTTAAGTTGGATCTGCCCACCTTAATCAACCTAATCAAGATAATCCTAGATGATTCTAGATCTTGTCAGGTTACACCCCAATATTAACCACCGCAGAGGGCTTTGATTGGAAGGGGCTCGGGGCTGAGGATTGAATCCAGTGCCTGGCAGTGGCAGGCAAGCACTCTGTCGTTGAATCACACCTTCTTCCCTACTTAAGAGGACTTTACCAACTGTGGACTGAGTGGTTTCCACAGCGTTCTCATGCTGGCCCAGTTTTAAGTACAAACACAGATGCCTACTGTTGTAGGCAGGTTCCTTTCTCCGCAAGGTGAAACCTGGGAGCCAGAAAAATGCTTCCTCTCAAAGGCCACGATTCCCATTCACCCCACCCAAGGCAGATTCTTCATGAACCCAAACCCTTCTTCTTGCAGTGGGGCAAGTCCCAGCAGGAACTCGCGTTCTTTCCAGTCCAATGCAGTCACTGCCCTGTGCAAGCAGGGGAAGAGGCCAGACAACCACATGCCCACGGTGTGGTGAGAGGTTTCCCAGGGCAACCACTCTCCCCACCTAAAGCAGTCGATCCTGCCCCCTCCCCTCTGTGAGCCATTTCCTGCCCGAACAAACAACCCCTCCTAAGCCCTAAATCTATTTTAGCTCAGAGGCCCCTTGGGGATTCCAGTTTGCTCTGAGACCTGAAGGTCTGGAACAAAAATATATGGTTCCTGGGGTGTGACTCCACGGCAGTCCCAGAAAGAGCATTGGTTATTTTAATCTGGTAATAAATAGTCCAGTCCTAATAAATGAAACAGTCTCTTGTCTACCCTGTTTAAATGTGTGAGCAAAAGCACTGAAAATCTAAGGCTGCGGGTTCTTGGCCAGATTGGGAGTTTGCCTCTTTAGTTCCCCATTTAGGTTGCCCTCTTACCTCCTTTCGGAAGCTTTTTCCTTCCCTGGCAAGCCATCCCCACCCATCTCAACCCCGCCTTTCATTTGCAGACCATGATCAAGTTTGGAAAGGACCTGATTAATTCGAACAGGCTTGGAACAAATGAGAATGAAGTCATGCCGGGAAAGACGACGACGACAAGCAAAAAATGTGGGACCAAAGTAAGAAATAGAAATAGAGAATTTGGAAAAGAAAATGCCCGTTAAGGGAGAGCAGTGGGCCCCTGGGATATGCAGGCTTTTGATGATTGGTGGGTGCAGAATGCAGGGAGGTTCCCCAGTGTGGTGGCTGCCCACTCGCTGGCCTCGCTCCTGCAAGTAACCCTAATTAAACTCGCTGGTTCACCAAGCTAGACTTGAACAGAAGTGTCTTTGGCCTGTTGGTAGTCTCCTGTCTGCCTTCATGCACATAAGAAGGAATTTGATCCCATAACAGATGGTTGTGAGTCACCATGTGGTTGCTGGGAATTGAACTCAGGACCTCTAGGAGAGCAGTCAGTGCTCTTAACCGCTGAGCCATCTCTCCAGCCCTCACTAAGTGTTTATAAAGGCTCTTACTTGCATTCTTCTTCAGTTGGATGCAACAAGATTCATGACATCTTTCTGATTGAACACAGAGAGTTCATCTAATTATATAGATATCCAGTTCCTGTGAACGCTTAGTAATGTCCCTGTTTTTGTGTGTGGGCATGTACATGCCGTTGGCATGTAAGCACAAGTCAGAAGACAACTTTGTGAAATTGGTTCTCTCCAGAACCTGTAAGTGGGTTCTGGAGATCAAAATCAGATCATCAACCTTGCAGGGCAAGAGCCCATTCCCACAAAGCTACTTTATTGGCCCAACAAACCATTCTTTTGAAAATTTGCATCGGAGACTGGAGAAACAGCTCGGTGGTGAAGAGCTTGGGCCAGGCTGCTCTTCCAGAGGACCTAGGTTCAGTTCCCAGTACCCCCATGGTGGCTCATACCTGCATTTAAATCCAGGTCCAGGGCATCTGACGCCCTCTTCTGGCTTCCATGGGTACTGCACACATATGGTGCACATACACTCAGGTGCACACACACATAATTTTTTAAAAAAATCTTAAAAATAAAATCACATTCTTCACTGACAGATACTAAAGCTCTTCACAGGGAAAAATGGGTATTTGAGATAAACTCAAGTAGTATTGTTTAAATGAAATACTTTATTATGTTTTTATACTTAAATACTGCTGTATGTGTTTTGTGTGTGCATGCTTGGGCACATATTGGGGTATGGTTAAATCCAAGGTCTTGTGCATGTCACTTGTGCATCACAGGATCACAAGATCACAGGATCCCAGGAGCTTGGCCACACCAATATCCCAGGGCCCCAGAAGCAGCTTGACTCCCAGGAGCTCGGACACACCCAGGATCTCAGGATCACAGGATCCTAGAATCACAGGATCACAGAGAAAGCTGGACTCTGAGGAGTTCTGACACAACCAGGATCACAGGAAAGACAGGCTACAGTCACATGTTTCAAGGGCAGGTAGCATTAGAGATAATCAGATGGTGGGAGACAAGCGTTAAGAACATAAGCAACAGAAACCCAGGTAACACGGCATCATCAGAACCCAATTCTCCCACCATAGAAAGTCCTAGATACACCATCACACCGGAAAAGCAAGATTTGAATCTAAAATCACTTCTCGGGTGATGATAGAGGACTTTAAGAAGGTCATAAATAACTCCCTTATAGAAATGCAGGAAACCCAGGTAAGCAGCTAGAAGCCCTTAAAGAGGAAACACAAAAATCCCTTAAAAAATTACAGGAAAACACAATCAAACAGGTGAAGGAAATGAACAAAACCATCCAAGATTTAAAGATGGAAATAGAAACAATAAAGAAATCACAAAGGGAGACAACCCTGGAGTCAGAAAACCTAGGAAAAGGATCAGGAGTCATAGATGCAAGCAGCAGCAACAGAATACAAGAGATAGAAGAGAGAATCTCAGGTGAAGAAGATACCATAGAAAACATTGACACAACAGTCAAAGAAAATGAAAAAAGCAAAAGGCTCCTAACCCAAAACATCCAGAAAATCCAGGACTCGATGAGAAGACCAAACCTAAGAATAATAGGTATAGAAGAGAGCGAATATTCCCAGTTTAAAGGGTCAGTAAATATCTTCAACAAAATTATAGAAGAAAACTTCCCAAACCTAAAGAAAGAGATGCCCATGAACATATAAGAAGCCTATAGAACTCCAAATAGATTGGACCAGAACAGAAATTCCTCCTGTCACATTATAGTCAAAACACCAAATGCACTAAACAAAGAAAGTATATTAAAAGCAGTAAGGGAAAAAGGTCGAGTAACATATAAAGACAGACCTATCAGAATTATACCAGACTTCTCACCAGAAACTATGAAAGCTAGAAGATTCTGGGCAGATGTCATACAGACCCTAAGAGAACATACAGGCAGTCCAGGCTACTATACCCAGCAAAACTCTCAATTACCATAGATGGGGAAAATAAGATATTCCATGACAATACCAAATTTACACAATATATTTCTACAAACCCAGCTTTACAAAGGATAATAGATGGAAAATACCAACACAAGGAGGGAAACTACACCCTAGAAAAAGCAAGAAGGTAATCTTTCAAGAAACCCAAAAGAAGATAGTCACACAAACATAATTCCACCTCTAACAACAAAAATAACAAGAAGTAACAATCACTTTTCTTTAATATCTCTTAATACCAATGGACTCAATTCCCCCAATAAAAAGACATAGACTAACAGACTGGATACGTAAACAGGACCCAACATTTTGCTGCATCCAGGAAATGCACCTCTGTGTCAAAGACAAACACTATCTCAGAGTAAAAGGTTGGAAAATAATTTTCCAAGCAAGTGGTCCCAAGAAACAAGCTGGAGTAGCCATTCTATTATTGAATAAAATCGACTTTCAAACCAAAGTTGTCAAAAAAGACAAGGAAGAACACTTCATACTGGTAAAAGGAAAATATCTATTAAGATGAACTCTCAATTCTGAACATCTATGCTCCAAATGTAAGAGCACCCACATTCATAAAAGAAACTATGCTAAAGCTCAAAGTACACATCGCACCCCACACAATAATAGTGGGAGACTTCAACACCCCACTCTCAGCAATGGACAGATCATGGAAACAGAAACTAAACAGAGACACATTGAAATTAATTGAAGTAGTGAACGAAATGGATCTAATAGATATTTATAGAACATTTCATCATACAGCAAAAGAATATACCTTCTTCTCAGCACCCCATATTACCTTCTCCAAAATTGACCATATAATTGGTCACAAAACAAGCCTGAACAGATACAAGAAGATTGAAATAATCCCATGCATCCTATCAGATCACCATGGTCTAAGGCTGGTCTTAAATTCCAACAGAAACAACAGAAAACACACATACACATGGAAGCTGAACAACGCTCTACTCAATAATAACTTGGTCAAGGAAGAAATAAATAAAGAAATTAAAGACTTTTCAGAATTTAATGAAAATAAAGACACATCATACCAAAACTTACGGGTCACAATGAAAGCAGTGCTAAGAGGAAAACTCATAGCACTAAGTGTTTCCAAAAAGAAACTGAAGAGAGCATATACTAGCAGCTTGACAGCACACCTGAAAGCTCTAGAACAAAAAGAAGCAAGCACACCCAAGAGGAGTAGATGGCAGGAAAGAGGCAGGAAATAATCAAATTCAGGCAGGGCTAAAATCAACCAAATAGAAACAAAAAGAATGATACAAAGAATCAACAAAACTAGGAACTGGTTCTTTGAGAAAATCAACAAGATAAATAAACCCTTAGCCAGACTAAGCAGAGGGCACAGAGACAGTATCCAAACTAATAAAATCAGAAATGAAAAAGGAGACATAACAATGGAAACTGTGGAAACTGAAAAAAATCCTCAGATCCTACTACAAAAGCTTATTCTCAACAAAACTGGAAAATCTGGATGAAAAGGATAATTTTCTAGACACACACCAGGTGCCAAAGTTAAAACAGGATCAGATAAACCATCTAAACAGTCCCATAACCCCTAAAGAGATAGGAGTAGTCATTAATAGTCTCCCAACCAAAAAAAGCCCAGGACCAGATGATTTTAGTGAAGAATTCTATTAGACCTTCAAAGAAGACCTAGTACCAATACTCTTCAAACTATTCCACAAAATAGAAACAGAAGGAACACTACCCAATTTGTTCTATGAAGCCACAATTACACCTATACCTAAACCTAAAAAAGACCAAACACAGAAAGAGAACTTCAGATCAATTTCTCTTATGAACATTGATGCAAAAATACTCAATAAAATTCTTGCCAACCGAATCCAAGAACACATCAAAACGATCATTCACCATGAACAAGTAGGCTTCATCCCAGGGATGCAGGGATGGTTCAATATAAGGAAGTCCATCAACGTAATCCACTACATAAACAAACTCAAAGAAAGAAACCACATGATCATCTCATTAGATGCTGAGAAAGCATTTGACAATATTCAGCATCCCTTCATGTTAAAAGTATTGGAAAGATCAGGAATTCAAGGCCCATACCTAAACACAGTAAAAGCAATTTACAGCAAACTAGTAGCCAACATCAAACTAAAAGAGGAGAAAATTGAAGCAATCCCACTAAGATCAGGGACTAGACAAGGCTGCCCTCTCTCTTACTATCTATTCAATATAGTACTTGAAGTTCTAGCTAGAGCAATTAGACAACAAAAGGAGGTTAAGCGGAAACAAATTGGAAAGGAAGAAGTCAAAACATCACTATTGGCAGACAATAGGATCGTATACATAAGTGACCCCAAAAATTCCATCAGAGAACTCCTAAAGGTGACAACTTCAGCAAAGTGGCTGGATATAAAATTAACTCAAACAAATCAATAGCCTTCCTCTACTCAAAGGATAAACAGGCTGAAAAAGAAATTAGGGAATTGACACCCTTCATAATAGTCACAAATAATATTGCATACCTTGGTGTGACTCTAACCAAGCAAGTGAAAGATCTGTATGACAAGAACTTCAAGTCTCTGAAGAAAGAAATTGAAGAAGATCTCAGAAGATGGAAAGATCTCCCATGCTTATGGATTGGCAGGGTTAATATAATAAAAATGGCCATCTTGCTGACAGCATTTTTAACAAATGGTGCTGGTTCAACGGGGTCAGTATGTAGAAAAATGCAAATCAGCCCATTCTTTTCTCCTGTACAAAGCTCAAGTCCAAGTGGATCAAGAACCTCCACATAATACCAGATACACTGAAACTAATAGAAGCAAAAGAGGGGAAGAGCCTCGAACGCTTCAGGGGAAAATTCCCTGAATAGAACACCAATGGCTTATGCTCTAAGATCAAGAATGGGCAATGGGACCTCATAAAATTGCAAAGCTTCTGTAAGGCAAAGGACACTGTCAATTAGACAAAATGGCAATCAAAAGGTTGGGAAAAGATCTTTAGGAATCCTACATCTGATAGAGGGCCAATATCCAATATATAAAAAGAACTCAAGAAGTTGGACTCCAGAGAATCAAATAACCCTATTAAAAATGGGGTAGAGAGCTAAACAAAGAATTTTCACCTGAGGAATATCAAATGACTGAGAAGCACTTAAATAAATGTTCAACATCCTTAGTCATCAGGGAAGTACAAATCAAAACAACCCTGAGATTCTACCTCTCACCAGTCAGAATGGCTAAAATCAAAAACTCATTTGACAACAGATGCTGTCGGATGTGGAGAAAGAGGAACTCTCCTCCATTGCTGGTGGGATTGCAAGCTGGTACAACCACTCTGGAAAGCAGTCTGGTGGCATTGGACATGAGGACCCAGCTATACCTCTCCTGGGCATATACCCAGAAGATGCTCCAACATGTAATAAGGACACATGCTCCACTATGTTCATAGCAGCCTTATTTATAATAACCAGAAGCTGGAAAGAACCCAGATGTCCTTCAACAGAGGAATGGATACAGAAAATATGGTATATTTATACAATGGAGTACTGTTCAGCTATTAAGAACGATGAATTCATGAAATTATTAGGCAAATGGATGGAACTAGAGAGTGTCATCTGAGTGAGGTATTCCAGTCGCAAAGGTACACGCATGGTATGCACTCACTGATAAGTGGATATTAGCCCAAAAACTCTAAATACCCAAGATACAGTTCACAGACCACATGAAGCTCAAGAAGGAAGACCAATGTGTGGGTGCTTCGGTTCTTCTGAGAAGGGGAACAAAATACTCACAGTAGCAAATATGTAGATAAAGTATAGAGTAGAGACTTAAGGAAAGGCCATCCAGAGACTGTCCCACCTGGGGATTCACCCCATATACAGTCACTAAACCCTGACACTATCGTGGATGCCAAGAAATGCTTGCTGAAAGGAGCCTGATATGACTGTCTTCTGAGACGCCCTACCAGAGCCTTACAAATACAGAGGCAGATGTTCACAGCCAACCATTGGACTGAACATGGGGTCCCCAATGGAGGAGTTAGAGAAAGGGCTATAGGAGCTGAAGGGTTTTGCAACCTCATAGGAAGAACAATATCAACCAACCAGACCTCCCAGAGCTCTCAGGGACTAAACCATCAGCCAAGGGGCACACATGGCTCTAGCTGCATATGGAGCAGAGGATTCCTTGTCAGGCATCAATGGGAAGAGAGGCCCTTGGGCCTATGAAGGCTCGATAGATGCCCCATTGTAGGGGCATCGATGGCAGGGAGGTGGGAGTGGGTTGGGTGGAGGAACACCCTCAGAAGTAGGGGGAGGGAGCATGGGATAGGGGTTATCCTGGGGGGGGGAACTGGGAAAGAGGAGAACATTTGAAATGTAAATAAAGAATATATCCATTAAAAAAAGGAAATAAGAATAAAAATGATGGACATGTCATTAAATGAACACAAAAAGATAAAAAAAAAATGAAAAGAAAAAGCACTTGATAAAGAAGATATCTGTGGTTTTATAATTTACCTGTGTTTCCAAAATCTTGCAGCACTTAGCCCTGATGAGACTTATTCCCAGGAGGCCAGATATGCACTTCTAGTCATCAAAGTACTTTTATCTGAAACGTATAATCGTATATAGCGTAATGCTTAAAGCTCAGACTCCTGTGGTCTGTTAGTGTCCACGTGGCTCCCCTTCAGATAGTTCACACTGGCACCAGAGTGTTGACTTAATCACCTCTCTGATTAAGACCTTCGATGGCTGCCCATTGCTATTATGTGAAGCTTTGACCTTCTCCACAGGCCCTGTGTGGTCTAACCAAGGAGGAGGAAGAGTCAGAGAAGGAGGAGGAAGAGTCAGAGAAGGAGGAGGAAAAGGAGTCATTTTCAATTCTTTGGAAGCCCTGTTTGGGTTGCTTCTTCCAGGAAACCAAATCAGCATACAATGCAGGTTACCGTGTGAAGGCAGCAACCCCACTTCTGGGAGACTGGAGAGTACAGCAAACTGAGAGGAGATCCTCATCTCCAGTTTTAGAAAAACAGCCAGCAAAAAGTGGTCATCAACACAATAACCACACATCCAAGAACTGCTCCTACCTGCCCCAGACCCTTCTAGATGGCTTTATAATTAAAGGAACTACAGGTCTTTTGAGTTCCCCTAAAGCCTTGTCCTCAACCTTAGCACCAGAACTGAAAGAGGAACTTACACTCATGCCTGTGAAGTGAAGTCATTCATCCCTTACCTCTTTTAGTTCAATGGTAACTCTGGGAAGGAGGGAAAGCCTTCAAGTTCCAGATAGTTAGAAGACTGTGTAACGAAGTAAAAACCATCAAAACATGAGAATCATAACCAGCAATTGGCTGATCAGGATGAATCTCTATACAGGCTTCCTTTCTGTTCCCCTTCAGGGTATCTATCCCAGCTTGTAGCAATGTCTTAGTCTTTTTTTCTTTTTGTTATTTAGTTTTAAGTGTGTATCTGTGTGTGTATGTATGTGTTTATGTGTGTATGTGTGTGTGTCTGTGCTCATGAGTGCAGGGTATGTTCCCTCAGAAGCCAGAGGTTTTGGATCCCCTGCAGCTGTAGGTATAAACAAAACTGCTTGAGCTAAACCAAGAACTTTCACCTGAGGAATATCGAATGTCTGAGAAGCACCTAAAGAAATGTTCAACATCCTTAGTCATTACGGGAAATGCAAATCAAAACAACCCTGAGATTTCACCTTACACTAGTCAGAATGGCTAAGATCAAAAACTCAGTTGACAGCAGATGCTGTTGAGGATGTGGAGAAAGAGGAACACTTCTCTACCGCTGGTGGGATTGCAAGCTGGTACAACCACTCTGGAAATCAGTCTGGTGGTTCCTCAGAAAACTGGGCATGATAATACTGGAGGACCCCGTTATACCACTCCTGGGCATACACCCAGAGGATTCCCCAGCATGTAATAAGGACACATGCTTCACTATGTTCATAGTGACCCTATTTATAATAGCCAGAAGCTGGAAAGAACCCAGATGTCCCTCAACAGAGGAACGGATACAGAAAATGTTGTATATTTACACTATGGAATACTACTCAGCTATTAAAAACAATGAATTCATGAAATTCTTAGACAAATGGGTGGAACTGGAAAATATCATCTTAAGTGAGGTAACCCAATGACAAAAGAACATACATGGTATGCACTCACTGATAAGTGGATATTAGCCCAGAAGCTTGGAATACCCCAGACACAATTCACATATCAAATGATGCCCAAAAAGAAGGAAGGAGAGGCCCCTGGTCCTCGAAAGGTTCAATGCAGCAGTGTAGGGGAATGCCAGGACAGAGAAGCAGGAGGGGGTTGACTGGGGAACAGGGGGAGGGAATAGGGCTTATGGGACTTTTGGGGAGGGGGGATCCAGGAAAGGGGAAATCATTTGAAATTTAAATAAAAAATATATCTAATAAAAAAAAATAAAATAAAACTGCTTGAGGAGGTAGGTGCTGGGAGCCATACTCCAAGAGCAGTACATGCTCTTAACCATGGAACCATCTCCTCAGCTCCAGTCGTTCCTTCTGTGGGAAAGTTAACAACATGGACAAAAGCTGGTGTTAGCAAGCGTGAGAAGGAGCAAGCTGTCGTGTGTGGTTTGGAGGGCGCTAGAGCTTTGTGCAACCTGAAGTGGTCATTTGGTGATGGCTTGCCAGTGTACAGTGGTCACTGCTTTTGCTCGCTCATGTCTAGGAATGTGCCCAGACGTTCAGAGTCTTTGCTCTGAAGAGGGATGTGAGAGGAAGTTCACCTGTTCTCACAGAGTGAAGGCTGTGCATACAATGGCTTAACACATAAAAGCATCAGTCTTAGAAGGTTCCAGAAGAACTGTTTCTTCTTTCAAGAACCACTTACGTAAAATGTGAAATTTGAATGGAGGCTTATCACTCTTTTTTTTTTAATTTTGTTTTTCTAAGTTTTTTTTTTATTTACATTCAAAATCATTTCCCCTTTCCCGTTTCCTCCCTCCCCGAAAGTCCCATAAGCCCCCTTCCCTCCCTCTTTTCCCCATTCAACCCCCTCTCGCTTCTCTGTCCTGGCGTTCCCCTACATCCAGTCTTTCCAGGACCAGGGGTCTCTCCATCCATCTTCTTGGAAATCTATTGATATGCGAATTGAGTCTAGGGTATTCTGAGATGCTGGGTTAATATCCCCTTATCAGTGACTGCATACCATGTGTGTTCTTTAACATCTACACCTGTAGAGAGAAGGTCGTGCACAAACGGTGGGCCCACAGAGGACGTTGCATTCACAGAGAAGCACTAAGAGACTCAGGAGTATTAATCACACAGTTTCCTCGATGGAGGAGATAAAATCAAACACCTGCATGTTGCAGGAAATATTCAATGAGAGTCTGCCAACTCTCTAGCGGGGCCTGGAGCAGCAGGCTTCTTGCACTCCTCCTGCTGCCGGCAACTCTTGCTGTGTTCCCAGCTCTGGCTCACTTGTCCCTGGAGCCAACAGTTCCTTTTCCACCATAAACCCCCTGTAATTGGCGGTCTCACATTCCAGTAACCAAGTAAATCAAAACTCTTGAAGCTTATAATTAACCAATCAGATTTATGTATCAATAAATTCTCAATACACAAGATGCCAATACAATATTTCAGAACCAATTGATAATGATAAAGGCCATCCACCTAGATTAGACAAATTATCTCAGTTACTCTAACCTTAGGATGTCATAACTACCTGTGGCTATCTAAAGCCACGCTGGGTCAGGTTCTGCTTCCTCTTCGTCTGCCTCCATCTCGGCCTTCTCCCTTCTCCCCTGAGAGGCTCCCTGCCTCCGCGACTCTCCACTCTGCCTCTCTTTTCCCTGTCCAAGGGGAAACCCTTCGACATCTGCACTCCATCCCGAGGGCCCAGAGCAGAGGTTCTTAACAACTCGGTGGCATTTCTGCCATCTGTAGAGACAGACCTCACCCAAATTCCCCAGAATGGGGAGACATTTCACAACCAAACATAACAGTGCTTGAGCCCAGGGGTTTGCTGGTCCTTCTAACGTGGACTTCCAGGTGTCTTTCCTTCCCCTATGAGCTCTTACTCAGTAGGAACACTTTCCTCTGCTTGCCTGTGCTCTGTCCTGCCCTCTGCCTCTAACCAAGCATGCTGGTAAACAGTTCCCCAGGTGCCCCCATTGGACCTTTTTCTTGAGGCTCAGGTGACAACGGGAGCATCTAGTAGCATCTGGGCTACCCCTGGGGTGTAAGTCAGACATATTCTCCTTCCTATATGTGGGTCTCAAGGGTCAGACCTATGCTATCAGGCTCGGTGGCAGGAATCTTTACCTGCTAAGTCATCTTGCCACCCCTCTGACATTCTCCATCTGCCTCCTTTCACCACTTCTAAGAATTTCATCAGCTAAACAACTAGAGAAAGGGTAGGAGTTGCGCTTAAAGCCACTGGTCAGGGCAGCTATAAGAACAGGAAACTTAAACTCAGCATTAAGGGAAACCCTCTCCTTAACTTTCTTAGTGTATAGATTTTTAAAAGAGCTGACACATCTCTGAAGAGCTAATTTTAACAATTCAAATAGTCTGGTGAGGCTGAGTCATGTTCACTTATAAAAACCAACTACTTTACATATGCCATATTAATTTGGCATAGACTTAGAAGAGAGGAAGAACATAAAATCCATATTAAACCACAGGGAAAAAATGTTAGTAATGGCCACAGCCTATATCTCTTACTTGGGGTTATTACCTGAGACAGACAGACAGATAGATAGATAGATAGATAGATAGATAGATAGATAGATAGATAGATAGATAGATAGATAGATGGATGGATGAATAGATGGATAGTTAGATAAATGGATGGATGGATGGATGGATGGATGGATGGATGGATGGATGGATGGATGGATAGATGGATGGATGGGTAGATGGATGGATGGATGGATGGATGGATGGATGGATGGATGGATGGGTAGATGGATGGATGGATGGGTAGATGGATGGATGGATGGGTAGATGGATGGACAGATGGATAGTTAGATAAATGGATGGATGGGTGGGTAGATGGATGGACAGACAGACAGACAGACAGACAGATGGATGGATGAATAGCTAGATATAGGTGGATGGAAATTTGGATAGTTAGCTAGATGACAAATAGATGGAAGGATAGATAGATAGATTATAGATAGATATATAGATGTATGAATAGATAGGATTTTAGAAGTTCTTACAAATAAGCTACTATTTAAAACAAGGATTTAAAAAATTTTTTATTTCATATCTAATTGTGTGTAGATGAGCATGTGAGTACAGGTGCCCATGAAGGCTTTGGAGGGCATTAGATCACTTGGAGCTGGTGTTAGATGGCTGTGAGCCTCCCAATGAGGGTACTAGGAGCTGAGCGTGAGTCTTCTGCAAGAGCCGTACATGCTCCTAACTGCTGAACAGTATCTCCAGCTTCAAGGATTTTCTAGATAAAAAGTTTTTATGGAATAAAATATGCATAATATTCTAATTAACATATATGTACATGCATTTATATTTCTTTCACTAAATACCAACTGAAAATGATCATTTCTAAGCTGGGCAGTGATGGCACATGCCTTTAATCCCAGCACTTGGGAGGCAGAGGCAGGCAGAGTTTGAGGCTAGCCTGATCTACAGAGTGAGTTCCAGGATAGCCAGGGCTACACAGAGAAACCCTGTCTCGAAAAACCAAAAAAAAAAAAAAAAAAAAAAAAGGAAAAAGAAAAAAGAAAATGTCTTTCATTCTAAAGGGATGCAGGAAATTACAGTCATATTAGAGATATCTGTGACTTTCTTACCAGTAAAAATGCTGCTATGAGTATCATTGTCTATCACATTAAATTCACTTCAGTTGTCTCCAAATATTTTTGATTTGTATTACAAATTCCTGTCTGTCTTGATGTTGTTTAGTGCATTAACAGAGAACACTGTGTAAGATCATTCAGTTGTCTACAGTTGTGTAACAAATTGCCCCAAAACTCATTGTTGAATATTTTTAATCCCAATCCAGGGTTTCTACCCTGCCTTTGACCATTTAATTCCTGAATAAACACACACACACACACACACACACACACACACACACACACACACACACACCCTTTATATTTACAGTAAGCCTTAATCAGCACTAGAGCAGGGCAGATCTCTACCCTTTATGCTATTATATCTATTTCCCTGCCAATAATCCCATTATATCATTTACCATGTCTTGTCTGAGCTGTCCTTAGCTCCAATTAGCCAACCCACATGGCCATTATTTTAAGAGTCTTAATTCCATAGTTATCATCTTCTCATCTTTTCACCTTCTCTCCCTCGTGGTCTGCTCAGACCCCATGTCCAGGAACTGGAGACTCCTCCTATCTCTCTTCTGCCTTGCTATTGGCTGTAGGCATCTTTATTTACCAATCAGGATAATTTGAGGGGCTAAGTTACATAGGGACACTTGGGTATGGTCACTTGGGTATATGCAGACTCTCTCATCCCTGGAGGCAACCAGGCCTTGGGGGCCAGTATTTAGCATTGCAATACAGGCAAAAGACCAAACTTCAACAAAAAAACTTTGTAACTTAAAACAATTTATTGTCTGGCAGTGTGGCTCACATCTTTAAACCCAGCATTTGGGAAGCAGAGGTAGACAGATCTCAGCAGTTAAGGCTAGCCTGGTCTACAGAGAGTTCCAGAACAGCCAGGGCTACATAGAGAAACCTTATCTTAAAACAAACAAACTAGCAAACAAACAGACAAATGAATTCTTCATTATTTCACAGTTGTATGGGATAGGATCAGGTTTGGCTCTGCTGGGTCTGGTGCCACAAGAACGAACTTAAGGCATTGGGAGGGGCTGCAGTCAGCACAAACTCTATTTCTAAACTTACTTGCAAGATTGTTGGCAGGGTTTAGTTCCTCAAGAGTTATTAGGTTGAGGGGCTTAACCTGTTGGTGCCATTTTTGTTTTATTTTGGGACAGAGCCTTTCTGTGTAGCCCAGGCTGTATGACCAGGCTAACCTCCATCTCACAGAAATCTGTCTGCCTTTGCCTCTCAAGCACAAGCCTAGGCGCTTGGCAACTTCTGACTGGGATATGTCTTGGTTCTTGGAGCTGTGACCCTCACTATAATGGAGGCCACAGCAGAGCAGCTAGTTTCTACCCAAGTGAGTGACAATCAGAGAGGGCGAGTGGAATGATGGCTAGAGTCCCTTGTTATCCAGTCATGGAAATGACAAACCACAACTTTCACTATTCCCTTTTTAAGAACAATATTACAGGTCCAGTCCACACTCAAGAGGAGGGAATTACATAAGGCAAGAAAAATCATCACTGGGCATCATCTTAAGCACTACCTACTATACGGTAACATCACAAATTCACTTTTTAGCATTTTGCTAAGTGTATATTGTCATGATTAATTTCCCCTGTAGACTTAGATACTTTTCTAAAGTGCATTTCAGAATATTATCCTGAAAAAGTGATCCACAGAATTTGCCAAAATGTTTCAGTTTGGATAACATCAATGACCTCCTGAGGGAAGTTGTTTAGAAATTATCTCAAGCTATTCATAGAGGTCAAACTTCTGCTCAAGTCAAACATTCTAGATTAGTTCACACTATCACAGTGTTGAGAAAAGGCATACATATTTGGCAGCATGAGTTTGCTATCAAACAAACAGTAAACTACTCTTGATCCTACACACTCAAGTTGGTATGCATATGTAGTATATATGCATATAAGTGTATATATAAGATGCATATAGTATAAGGAGTACAGGCCTCTGCCAAGCTTGTTGAATCATAGTTAAACCTACCATTTGCAATGACAGTTGTCATTTGTGACGATATGATTATGTAAGTGGAACAAATTTCCTCATAAATACTTGAATATATCAAATTCCATTTCTTAAGCCATGTATGTAAAAGTAAGAACATAATGTGTGTGTCTATGTGTGCATAAGAGTGAGTGAGTGAGAGAGAGAATGTGTGTGTGTGTGTGTGTGAGAGAGAGAGAGAGAGAGAGAGAGAGAGAAAGAGAGAGAGAGAGAGAGAGAGAGAGAGAGAGAGAGAGAGAGAGAGAGAGAGAGAGAAATAATGAAATCATGCTATGATTCCTTCCTTAGGACTTTGCACATGGCACATGTTTTCACATGGTACATGTTTGCACATGGCACGTTTGCACATGTCAAACTTAGAGATATTAGTTCAGATTTGTGTGTATCTGTGTTTTGTGAGTGTGTGTACGCACAGGTAGATGCAAGTATATATTCACGAGCAGAGGCAACTTTCTCGATAATATTCCACCTTACGTTTAAAACAAACTTAATGTGTGCACAGTGTGTAGCTATGTTCTCGGGAGTGCAGTTGCCCGTGGAAGCTGGAGGGCATCAGCTCCCCGGGAGCCCGAGTTACTGGTGGTTGTGAGACACACGAAGAGGACGCTGGGAAGCAAACTTAGGTCCTCTGCAAGAGCAGTAATTGCTCTTAATCACTGAGCCACACATCCAGACCAAAAGGAAAATCTTTTGTTTTGTTTCTGATACAGGGGATTGAACTCAGGGTCTTCCCCATGCAGGGCAAATGCTCTACCACTAAGCTATACCACAGACCTTTCACCTTATTTTTTGAGACAGGATCTTTCAATGAACTTTGAGCTCTTGGAATGACTGAGCTGGCTGGGCAGTAAGCTCCAGAATTCCGCCATTCCCACCCCTACCTCCCCAGGGCTAGGGTTCAGATATGGCTTTTTAAGTGGATCCCAGGGAACCCAAATTCAGGTCTTCATGCTCGTGCAGCGAGCTCCTTACAGACTGAACCATCTCCACAGTCCTCAACTGCTATATGTATTTTAAGTTTAGTTACTTTTATTTGTTTATGTTGAATTTGTCCCCATTTAAGAACCAAGCCTCCAAGCCTAAGTTCAAAAAAAAAAGGTCTTAAGGCACCAGCTTCTGGAATAGACCATAAGTCCCAAAAACTAGGTCATGAGACATCAGTTCTAGGTTCAGACCATACAAGATCATAAAACTCTTTCCCAAAGAACAGCTTAGGGATAACCACAAAAATGGGGAAGAATCTTACCTCAGAATGGGCCATCTGTGCTAGGCAGCCCTATTTCATTACATGGTTGAACGTTCGTGATGTAGGAATACAGACCACTGACCACACCTGATTGAATGTTCATGACATCGGAATGTAGGCCAGTGATCACCTCTGACCCCCTAGCACCCACCAATGAAATTTTAGATTACCTAATCCTTCTAGAGAGTTCCCCCTGTTCCCTATAAGAAGGTCTGTGTGTCTTTGTCTGGGGTCACCATTTCAAAGAATGGTTGACACCCCCCCCCACATGCTGGATGTTTCTGCAGAATAAACACTCTTTGTTTTTGCATACTATCTGAGTCTGGGCTCTTCCTTCGGTGATTTTTTGGACCCTTACATTGTATATATGTGTCTCTGTGTATGTGTACACATGTTCATGTACATAGGTGCCTGTAGTAGTTGAAAAGAGGCATCCAATCACCTGAACTGGAGTTACGGTGTGAGCCATCTGCTGTGGGTGCTGGGAACCTAACTCTGGCCTTCTGCAAGAGCGGAAAGGGTTCTTAATCACTGAGCAGTTCTCTAGCCCTTGCATGTATTGTTTTAATAGTGTAAAAGCTAAGGGTATTTCATAAAACTCCACTGTCTAAAGGATGGATTTGTCAATAGTGATCGGGAATATTGATTTGTCCTATTCCAAGACCAGTTTTATCTTAAAAAGCAAAACTGTGTCACTTTCCTAGAATTCTCCCCTGTGTCATCCCACGGGAAATCCATTCCCCAAATATCACACTCTCCTCTCCCTTTATCCACAGAGTCACCCCCCCCACCCCCATTTCAGTAATTCCCACAGTCAACCACGTTCCAAAATTATGAAGTGGAAAATTCCAGAAACAAATGATTCATAAGTTATAAACTGAAGGCTGTTCTAAGTGGCCAATGAAGTCTCTCACTACCCTCACTGTGCTGCTGCCAGGAGGCTAGTAGTTCCTCGGGAGTGTTAGTGCTGTGGATGCGAAGCTCCTGGCCCACTGGGAGACACGGTCCTTGTTCCAATAATCCTTATTTTATTTCATCATAGCCCTAAAGCAGGAGAGTAGCTCTCTGTCTGAATATGTCAAAGATAAGCTTTTGTCTTGTTAGGACTGGGTCTCACTCTGTAGCTCTAGCTGGGCTCGAACTCACTATGTAGCCCAGGCTGGTCTCAAACTTCCCGCAGTTTCTTTTGTCTCAGCCTCCTCGGTGGTGGAATTACATGCACGAGGCACTGTAGCTGGCTTTAAAGGATTTTTTTAAAGTGAATGTTGTTGAGGTTGCTGAAATCTACGGTTATTGTTAATCTCTTACTGTGCAGGATGTATAAATTAATCATAGGCGTGTGTAGGACACCCACAGTGTATAGTGTATAGTAGCGCTTATGGATTGTGTGGGACACACACAGTGTAGAGTGTTTGGCTCTTCCGCACTTTGGGCTAGTTGGCGGGTCCGGAAGCTTGCCTGCCTTTAATGTGTAGGGAAGGGAAGTCAACAATGACGTCAATTTTCCAGCCTAATGTTGTATGTTATGTCGTCAGCTCTTCTGGAATTCTCAGGTTACGTTTAGCCAAGTTTTCATGTATGCTGGCAAGATTCTCGTGGTCTTCCTAAATTCTAACTCCTTCAAAGCCTTTCGGGTCCAGTTACAGAGACATGGAAGTCACAGAACTGCTACACTGGTGATCTCTCCTCTTTTGAGCTATCTTTGCATTGCGTGGAGGAATGCTGCATCACACCAGACCCCTCTCAGGGTCAGGCAGAACCAGTTCTAACTAGAGAGGGCCAAGAGACAAGAACGTTAGACCGCCCAGTAAGGACTAGACTGACCTAAGGCTCCTGGACCAACCTACACTTCCGCCGGCGGAGGTAGTGGGGCGGTACCGGTGCTGACGCCAGAAGCCTACTTCCGCCTGGGTGCGTATGACGTCAGGGACGACCCCTTGGAAAAAAAAAACCCTAGGAGTCAAGCCTCGCGAGATTCCGGCGCGGCCACTTTGGCACCGCCTCACGGGGCGGGACGGGGCGGGGCTTGGCGCGACAGATGCGCGCCGCGGGCTGCGGTGGCTGAGGAGTAGGCTGAGCGGGCGCGGGCGACACCGGCAGGTGAGAGCGGGCGAGGGCGAGGGCGCCAGCGCGGGGCAGGGCCTCGGGACTGGGGCTGCGCTCGCTGCGGGAAGGTGCGAAGGGCTCGGCGCGGCACAGTCACGGCGCCTGTCCCCGGCGGAGCGGAGAACCGCGGCCGTGCGCGGCGTCTTCGGGCTGCAGGCGGGGCCGCGCCCCCAGCGCCTGTCAGTCACCCGGGCCTTCGCCGAGCCGGGTGCGGCAGCCTGAGCACCGTGTGCGGAGCCGCCAGCCCCGCGCGCGCCCCGCTCCGGGCTCACCTTCCTGTCCCCTCGGGACGCAGAGGGCACGGCTCGCCGGCACAAAGTTGCCGGTGCACGGAGACTGCAAACTGTGCCCGAGCCGCTGCGTCCCTGCCACCGATGCTACTTTTTCTGGTGCGGGGTCGCTCTTGGGTCCCGAAGTTTGGAGAAATGCTGTGAAGAGAGGCGAGGTGGGTCTGGAGCAGCGGCTGGGGCAGAAGTGCGCTGCTGCCGCCCCTCTGGACTCGGTGCAGAGCCGGCCGGCGCGCTCTCCGGCTCCTCTGCAACTTGGGATGCGTTTTGGTAGAAGCCACTTATGGAAATGGCTCTGGTATTCGCCACACGACTGCCAAGAAGCCAGGCGAACAAAGTTCAGTGATTTTAAGGTGGTGATTACCCTGGTTTGGCAGTCGTGGCTTAAATCGGTCAGGTCTCCCTACCTTCAGTCAATAAGCCTTGTTATTTGCATTATCTAGTTGTCTTGCTGTCACACGCACAAGCATACACGAAAAGGTTTTTCTCTTATGCCTCAGGATATATAAAACAATTAAGTTTATTATGCTCTCTCTCTCCTGGCCAGGAGGCATATTATTTGAGTTAGTTGCTCTTGTGTTTATTTGGGGAGATAATTTAGTTCAAGATATGATAAATTATATTGCACGAGGTCATAAGAGTACTTTTATTTGGGAAATCCTGGTCTCAGAAGAAGTACAGGGAATAAAAGTTTGGTGTTCGCCTTCACTCTGCTAGGCGTTTTTCTCCCAGTTAGAGAACTGATTAGGTTTCCCATTTGTTGGGATGTGTTTAGAATGAGAAGCATAGTTCGGTGTAGTTTCTGTGCTCTTTTGAAAGGTCTTGCTGTTAAGTAATGAACAAATTAGACTCAGAAAACCCACATTAAATAGAATACCGGAAGTCCCAGCATTTGTTTTCTTTTGAGTTTGCTTACAAATAAGCTAAAGAATAGAAACTAAGACTGTCCAAATAAAAAGGTGTTCTCTGCAGTTTTTATTATTTAAACAGTTTTAAAATTTAAATATGTTTTGATCATATTCCCTCCTTCAAGCCCTTCCAGATCCTCTCCTCCTCCCTATCCACCCAACTTTAAGTTCTTTCTCAAAAACCAAACTCTGCAGCTTTTTAAATACTAGATTTTAATTTCAAAAAGTGGGGGCATTAAGAACAAAGGAAAATGATAAAAAACAAAATGATAAAGAATTAGTCTCTGGCCATTTTTCTTTAGACAAGTTCTGCTCCCTCAAAGACCAGTGACCTCTTGTTAGTAGAATTGGTAACGAACCTCAGCAAATGCCTTCTCATAGAGCTGGGGAAAGTTGGAGACACCAAAGTCAGGAGGATTTTTATATCTCGCTGTAATGTGAAATGAGTTTATTTACATAAACGCAGGACCAGTTAACCAAGCATATTGTTATTTAAGAATCCTAGCATTACATTCAAATCAACAGATGGGCAAGCTATGACTGGGTTAGATTAGACATATGCAGAAAGCCTGAATTTTCATATGAAAAGAACCTTGGCCTCTTTCGGTGAGATGATGAAAGCAAGCTTAAGGTAGCAGGATTGTGTTTAAACAAACAGGTATATTCTCCTATCCTTCTTTCTACCTTGGTCCCCCAACAGTTTTTGTTCAAGTCCCAAGGAAGTATTTAGCGAGTGCTGCCATACACTGGTGGCATTTCAGTCTCCAGGTGAAGGTTTTGCTGGTTGGCAGGATATTATAGTTTGCAAGCATTGGAAGGAGGGGTGAAGGGAGAGAAGGATTGGTTGCCTGCTTTACACAGATGCTGTGGGCTCTGTCCTGAGGGAGAGACATGTGACTCCACCCTCAGTAACTAGAATATAAAATTCACACTGAAGCCAAGGTAGGAAGGACCAGTCTTACCAGACAACTTAAGGGTTTCAGGAGGAAAAAGCATTTGTGCAGATGGTTTGGATGACCTGGTCGATGCTAAGACTGTAAGAGAACACTTTATACAAGGTCTCTGCTGCCAAACCCTTTGCTTTATACATCTTGTTTAACAGAGGGAGTGTTTCTATTGCTCCTGCCTTGCTGATGAAGTAGATGAGGCGTCAGAGTCAGGTAGACAGTAAGTAGTAGAGTTGCTTTGGCCTAGACACCTTGGGTTTGCACACTGCCCCTGGTTTTGCCATTCAGGAAGGTCTTGCTCAGGTGTGTAGCTGCAAAGGAGTGGATTTTGGAAAATGCATCTAAATTTTGGGAATGCCAAGGTAGTGAAAACCTAGGTAAATGAATTGTGTTTTTTGTTCCTTTTTGAGACAGAATCTCACTGTGTAGCTGTAACAGTTCCAGGCTGTTCTGAAACTTAGACCAGGCTGGCTGTAACTCACACAGATCCATTTGCTTCTGTCTTCGCAGTACTGGGACTAAAGGTGTGCACCACCATACTCAGCAAATGAAAAATATTATTTCTGGCATGTAAAATATTTTAGTCACTTTGAAAGTTGCTTTTGATGCTAATTAGTTGTAACCATCAAGTGAGACCCATGTAGATTCAAAATGAGAAATTAGAAGTACCTCTTCCCCACTGCAACATTTCAATTGTTGTATTATGTCTTGTGTTTCTAAAGGCTACTTGGCGTTAGACATTGTTTGGATGAATTATGAAGTTGGAATTGAGTTCATGACGTCAGTCTCAGACCTTTCAGTTTTTATTTCCATAAATAGCTATTCTGATAATGTCTGAAGCAAGATTTTGAATAGAGTTTTAGACGTGTAAAATGAGAGTTCAACCATGGATACTCAATATTGGGGTGTCATTTAAGGTTTCTGAGAATGCAAAGTCACAGGTGTTAGTATCAGCCACTGTGCTTCATAAAGGTCTCCTAGATAAATGGATGTTGAAAAAGTAGTGTGTCAGGTTCTATTTATGAATTTTCAGGCTTAATGTTTGGTTCTGGTTAGCTGAAAACTGGAATCACAGAAAATTCATTTAAAATTAAATGGTGTGTGTATGTGGTGAGCATTGGTGGCCCTGCCTATCCTTACCTGACTGTCCCGTGAGGTCCAGGCTCTTACCTTCGTCTTTGCTCACATGATCTAAGGATCAGGGACCAGTCTCCCAGAAAGTGTAGAAAGTGCTCTCTTCTTGACCGAGTGCAATAGATTCTAGGATCCTTCTAAGTCAACAATGATTGATAAGCTTTAATGGGGAAAGTGGCAGAGCTATCTGTATTTAAAGTTCATGAAATTAGACAAAGATAGCAAAAAGAAGCTCTCAGCACAGAGATGTTGGTATTTGAAGTTCATGAAATAAAACAAAGATAGCAAAAAGAAGCTATCAGCACAGAGATGTTGGTATTTGAAGTTCATGAAATAAGACAAAGATAGCAAAAAGAAGCTAGCAGCACAGAGATGTTGGTATTTGAAGTTCATGAAATAAAACAAAGATAGCAAAAAGAAGCTCTCAGCACAGAGATGTTGGTATTTGAAGTTCATGAAATAAGACAAAGATAGCAAAAAGAAGCTAGCAGCACAGAGATGTTGGTATTTGAAGTTCATGAAATAAGACAAAGATAGCAAAAAGAAGCTAGCAGCACATCTTAAATCTCTGTTTCCACTTATCATCCTGTTGGTTCTTGCTGATTCTGCATGTGCAGTGTTTACATATCTGCAAATCTCTGTCATGTATATGCAGATAGCATTCATTGTTATCTTACTGTTTTCAGTTATTTGTACCTTTGACAGTACCTTCCAGATCTTCAGCCCAAAATTTCATAAAGATGCTTAACTAATTTTGCTCCTGTTACCATTTGTAGTACAAATATCTAGTATGCAGCATGTGTGATATGCAACCCTTGTGAAGGGTCATTGAATTTCAAAAAGGGTCACGATCCACAGGTTGAGAACTTCTGGTTTACAGGGTTCTCTTCAGTACAGGTTTGCTTTTGAAAGGTTCTTTATCCTAAGAGATATCAGTTGTTCCATCAAGCACCCTTCTTGGGGAATGGAAATTTGGAGAACGTCTTTTTCCCATGTAGAATAGTTTTGTCTGTATTGAAAAGTACTGAGGCATGATGCCCCCCCTCCTAGAGGCCTCTGCACAGATCTTAGGGGAAACCTTGACAGTTACAGGTCATGTGGTGTTCTGACCATATATGTTCATGTTGTGTGAATCTAAACAAAACTCAAGCCTTGCTAATAGCTTATGGGAAGTTGTACTTGTTTGAAACTTAGTTCATGTATTTACGTTTCATATATATTAGTTGTACAGAATATGAGATCTCATAGTGACATTTTCATAGTATGTGCAGTGTACATTGACCCCACATCGACCTTCTATTGTCCTGCTGTCTCCTGACTTTTAAATTCCTGAGCCGGCTCCTGCCTTCCCTGCAGTGAATACTAGATGATTTGCCAACCCAAGTTGCTGTTGATTCTCTGTGCACACACACAGGTTCATTGTTTTCCTGGTCTTTGTTGGGTCTTACTGATTCTGCATGTACAGGGTTTGCATTTATGCAAATCTGATCACATGTATGCAGGTAGCACTCATTCTTATTACCATCCTCATTGTTTACTACCTTTGTATTTGATTCAGGAAGGGAATTTATTCCCTCCTTTCCTGGTTTCTGGAGCACCTTTATTGTGGTTCCTGAGCTGATGGAATTAGTAATGTTTAGCCCCTCAGATCCACTGAAAATCAACACTTCCAGTGAGAATCAAGATGGCAGCACTGGATGACTGCTAATTGCTGGTGCCATCTGTTTTTGGCATGCCAAACCACAGGCCCTTTGCCGTGGGTCCCAGCTTTTATTGTGTCTATGAAAGTTTAAGACAGTTGAGTCTGGGGCAGAGAAGTGCTTGTAGAGATTAACACTCACTTTCTTGGTGTGGTTTCACACTCTGTTATGCATGTGCAAGGAGCTGCTGTGGCTGCTGCTTTTGTGACTTGGAATTTTGACTGTGGTTCTCTCAACAGTCCTCAGTTGTCCAGTCGAAGCTGCTTTATATCGATCAAATGTCGTCTCCCAATGTGATTCATAGATGTGATTCAGAGCTGTTCTCTTCCTCTTACACAGGCTTCACTCTGCTCTCACCAGGGATACATCTAATTTCTCAATAGCTGTTTAACTTAGTATGTACTGACACAGTCCTCAGTAGCATAAATACATTGTGTATAGATAGTCTGATTGGATATCCAGGAGAGCTTTATGGATTATTATCTGAGGAACCTGGAGGTTAGAGAGCTGAGGTGACCTGGCCAGAAATATGGGGAGATAGAGGTAGAGTTTGATAGTGACCCATAAGACCCAGGTTTGCTCTCTCTCCTGTTACTTTTTTGCTGTCTGTTTTCCCAGCTCCCAGTCTTGCCTGACTTTTCTTTTTCCACTCTACCTCTTGGATAATTCCCCTTAGGAGCTCTTTAGAGTTTTGCATGTCAAATATAAATTTTCCTGGGAAAAATGTACAACTATGCTCAGATTTATAGCAAGGAGAGGCTAGTTCCTGAAGAAAACTTATTTTAGGACTACTAGTTGCACGTTGTGTTGTCTTACAGTTTTGTGAGGCACTTTTATACATTCTTAACTCACTCATGGGTATATAGTGAGGATACCACTTTTAGATCCATACAGGGAGAGAAAGAAAAACTCAGATTTAAGGAATTTACCTGAAATCTTAAAATAGAGAGAACCACCCTTAAACTTGGGTGCATGAGTTTAACACAAGTATGTACATGATAGTTGTCTTAGTAGGTTAAAAGCCACTATGGGCAGAGTGTTGAGAACTCTACAAAATTAGTTGATGAGACATGGGTTTGGACTGAACAATTAAGCCAAGATAAACAATACTGTCAACTATCTGACTTAATTAAAACCAGTTAGGGTTGGCTCAATATTACAACACAGCATTTTCTTTAATAGTGGCATAGTTTTGAGCCTTGGGCATTGTTCTTGAGTTTGTCAAATTGTGAGGCTGGGCTTTAGTTTTTCATTTTTAATCCTGAAACTACCAGTCTTCAGTTCTTAGTTAAGTTGCTCTCTGTTCATCCTGAGCTCAACTGCTCCCTTCCTACCTAGAGAACTTGTGCTGAAGGATGGGTAAGGGCAGAACAGATAGAAATTAAAGAACAGAGGATCAGAGCTGGGCTTTGTGAGCAAGAGCAATATCTCTGTCTGTCTGTCTGTCTCTGTGTGTGTGTGTGTGTGTGTGTGTGTGTGTGTGTTTGAAATGTGTCTGCTTCCTAACTACTGTAATTAAAGGTATGCTCCACTGGGCTTGGATATGAGGTACCTTACAGTGCGTAGGAAATTCAGTTTACACTTCATTGCAGGGGAAGATGGATTCTTTGAGAGATCAGAGAACTTTTTAATAATCCAGTTTTGGATATATTATCTTGTACCAGAATCTTGCTTCATGCAATTTAATTTATACTAGCCACGAGCATTTTAGTTAAGCATTGGCCTGCTGACAGGCCTTCATTATGGAAACTCCATGCAGTGTTTGCCCTGTGGGGCTGTTTTGTGTTTGTCAGCAGGGGCTGGTTGCCTGGTTTAGTACTCTGAGTTGCCCTTTGCTGTGTTTGTACAACAGAGATCCATTTCATTCATTTGGACACATCTTTCACATCTGGTGAGGAGATTCTCCATATGTCGGCCATTATCAAGCCAAACAGAAAAGACTTTTCCTATTTCAGTGACTGGAGTGGAAAGATGTTAGAACTGAACTGCACATATTGTCTCGTTGGTGTTCTTAATATGGGTTAGCACTCAAGGCGTCCCAGACTCCTGATGCTTCTAAGGCAGGTAATTTCAATTCAGCTTCTTGCCCAGTTCTGTGTTGGGTACATAGAAAACCTGACGGTATGATGTATTATCTTTCGGTGTGGCTGGATTCTGACTTATAAGTGTTACTTTGAATGTACAAATAACTGCAGTTCAAACTCAGTGAAGCAGCTAGAGAGCAGAGGAAGCAGAGATTGTGGCCAGTGGGCAGATTAGGAAAGTTTCTTCTGCGAACTCTACTGTGAATTGACCATTTAAGAGTGAAGGACGTGCCAGGCAGAGGGATTAGCATAATACGGCTGTGTCCCTATAACACCTGATAAGTTACATGCTAATTATGTAAATCTTTTGTCCAGTTTAATTTGAGGTAGTTGAGCTTGGAGAAAGATGGTTTTCAGCATCCCAGCCTTTGCTTCAATAGCCCCACAGCTTGGTACATTTAATTAAAGTTGTACTTTAGGAAGATTGCAGTGGTAGGAATACAGAGGGAGTGATCTTAGAGAAGAAAGACCAGAACTGGGAAGACCACTAACAGGACTGAGCTACCCATGAGGTCATGTTGTTTTCAACTAAACCAGATGGGAGATACTGGAGTGGTGGGCATTGCCCTCCGGTTTAGACCTGGGGTGTTCGTTTGTGCTGAAGTGCCTGCCTGTGCTCCAGGTGATGTGGGGCTGGAAAGTGATGGTGCTCCCCTCTCTGGGCAGGCGCAGGCATCGAGTCTGGAATGGTATTTCTGTGTGGAGCACTGCAGCAGGGCACAGCTGCAGAAGCAATGAGATGATGCAGAAAAGGAGCACCTGTTTAGGGACCACATGGTCTTTCCAGGAAGGGGTAGTATTTGAGCTGCCATTTGAAGGATAAGCAGGAGTTTTTAAGGCCAACTAGCCACAGGAAGACAACACTAAGTGATGTAACAGACTGAAACATTTGGTGGCTATGAGGCTCTGGGTTGATTGGACCTGAGACTGGGTAGGATAAATGAGTCTTTTATTTTCAGTGCTTTTTGGTGCTGTTTTACCTAGCTTGAACACCCTGACCTTTTGAAAGTGTTTTTCTTTACTCATATAGGCCTGCTGGCAGCATCTTTGCTGAGCATCCCTCCTCTAGCCTACAAGTGGAGTTTCAGCAAGAAACTGCCTTTGCTTCTATTTTGTGAAATTAGACAAAAGAAGGTGACAGCACTATCAGCTAGGGAGGGGAAGAAAAACGTCTATTGAATGCCTTTACTTACTGCACAGTCCTAATCAGGTTCTTGTATAGAGACTGTTGCAGCAAAGCATAGCTTCAAGACCAGTTGTCCTGGGAAGCGGCATTCTGGTAGAAAATCGGCATTTGTCTTTTCTGTAAGGTTGATGGAACACTTACTTTCTGTGGGATACCTTCAAGTGCTGTCAGGCATTGTTGCCCCACCCCGCTGCTCGGTGTACTAAGTTCCGATGCACACTCCACTATTGCAGCTAGAAGCTCATCAGTGTGCTTTCTGTGGTGTGGACTAGGCCCAGGAAGCAGATTTCTGCAGTTCTCTGAGGACAACTGAAAAGTTAATATCAGACTGCAAGTAGGAAGTGCCCATTGTGTTTCCAGGACCAGGGTAGACAGCTGTGGTAGTTTTAGTACCATAACTAGGTATAATAAACATTTACGAGCAATAGGCAGGACTAGGGGAAGTGAAAGACGAAAGGACAGAAGGCAGTGTGGAGGCCCTGGGTGGAGTGGGGCAAGTTCAAGTTGATGAGTATTTGCCTGTATATCTGTGCGCTATGTGTGTACAGTGCCCTTGAATGAACAGAAGAGCTGCCTTTGTGGGTGATCCTGCGTTCTCTGCCTTTGTGGTCTCTCCTCTCTAACGGATCCCTTCCATGTCCTCTTCCTTTCAGGCAGTTAGGTGCTGCTCCTTGGCTTTCCTAAGTGTCTTTATACATGTGCTTTCTGTGATGTTTTCTGTCCTAAAGCAGTTGTAGAGAACATGCTAGTCCTTTACCTACTGTATCAGACACGGAACAGAATTATTTCCTGTGTAACTTGGTCTGTTCTTACCACAGAATTCAGTAATTTCTCAGAGCAAAAGGAGTATTTGATGATGACTATCTTATGCTCTCTATTAAAAGTGAAACATTTTTATTTCATCATTCAAATATGTGTTCTGCATATTTTACCTTCCTTGCTGCTTCTCTCTGTGTCTTTATTTTGTCAGTTTTTGATTGGCATTGTTATAAGGAAGGCAAAATCACAGATGTTTAGAACCTGACTCTCACCTTTCTATATCTGTGCCTGTGAAGATTTTGTTTTGAGTTTAGAAGTCATCAGGTTTGGGAAATTTGTTTAATTTGGCAAGTTATTGAGAGCCTGATGTATAAACAGGATTGCTAATTAGCAACTCTGTCATAAGCTATGAGTAAAATGAAGCTGAGGTCAGCATACTGCCCCCTACAGGGGAGCCTCCTTGGGAACTGTCTACTCAAGAGGGTAACAACCTCAGTAAGGAGTCACTAAGCCAAGATAACCTGATGTGGTTGGATTCCTTGTAAAGACACTGGCTTGCCTCACTCTGAATGTGTGCAGTGCACTGTTCTTCAGACAGACTGCAGGGTTCAGAGTAAAACCTTTCTTGTTAACCCTTGTTTTCTCACCTCAGACTGACATTTTTCTGTTGTCTTAGTTTCTGTCCTATGACTGCAATAAAATACCATAACCAAAGGAACTTACAGAAGATTTTAATTGGACTTAAATGGTTTTTGAAGATTAGTTTATGATGGTAGAGCGAAGAAATCATGGCAGGCAACTGGAGCAGCAGCTGAGAGCTCACATCCCAGTCTGCAGGCAGGAGGCCTCAACAGTGCACAGGGATGGTGGGAGGCTTTTAAAACCTCAAACCTGTCCCCAGTGACACACCTCCTTCAACAGGGCCACATCTCCTAATCCTTCACATATAGTTCCACCAGCTGGGGACCAAACATTCAAGTGGATCTCATCCAACCACCTCCTCTATTAACACGGTCTTTTCTTCAGCAAGGTTTCTGTTTTGACATTCGCTGCATCTTTCTCAGAGCTGGTTCCACAGCCACATCTTGGAATTACTTGATGTTAGTGACTGGTTTTACCCACTCCTGTGGTCAAGTGGCTGTTGACTAAATTTTCAAGTCATAAGAACACTTATTCTATGTATGACTGACTATGGGGGCTGGCAGAGTGATGAATACTTCCCCAGGTGGAAATTGACCTATTACAACCTGGTTCTCATGTGTGAACTTTGTAGACGTAGTATGGAAAGGTTGGACACATAGTAGGTATGATACTCACTCTCTTTATTTCTGATCTGTCTCAGCCCAAGATTTAAGAATGTGGAAATTTGTGTGGCAGGCTATCTCACACTTAACATTTGCTTTCCTTTGCATGTGTGTGCAGGCTTGTGTAGGTGATTGTGTGTGTGTGTGTGTGTGTGTGTGTGTGTGTGTCTGTAGGCCCTGGTCTTCCCTAAACTTGTAGCTCACCAGGTCGGCTGTCCTGGCTTGCCAGTGACCTCTAGGAATCTGCCCATCTCTGCCGCCCCACGATACATGTGTATGCTGCCATGACCCACACTCAGGCCCTCATACTTATTTAACAGGTACTTTATAGATCTTCCCAGTCCTGTGTTTGATTAAAAATTTTTAACTCAAATATAATTTGCATTTTCTGTATTAAATTTAAGTTAATCCTCTGTTAAATTGCTTGAATTTTAACTCTTGTATCCTACTTTGACTTATTCTTCCCAGATTTTGGTAGGTAACCCTACAATTACTCTGTAAGGATGTTATTTAAAATTCTTTCCCATTTACTGATAGTGGTAAGTCAAGTGAGTCTTGCAAAATAGATGAACAATTTTAGGTTTGTTTAGTTTGTTTTTGTAACATAGGATCTCACTATGTAGCCTAAGTTGGCTTTGAACTAGCCTTTCTTGTGTCTTGGTCTCTTTGAGTACCGGGATGATGACAGGTATTCACCACCATGTTCATCTTGCATTGCACTATGGTGTTTAATCAGTCTCCAAATACATCCAATTCTGAGCATATTTCCCCCTCCCCTAGTAGAGTGCAACTTGTGAATCCATCCCGAGAAGTCATAGTGGTTTGTCCCAGAACTTTGCTGTCAAGAGAGATAGCAGCATGGTAGTAAGTATCCTCCTCTCCCAGAATTCCAATTCATCCTTTCCTACCTCCTGTAAACTCCCACAATGAAATCTTCCCCATGACTGTCCATAAATTTTGAATGTGTCTCTAAGCACCTAGGCTTTGCCTCCCCTCTCCCTCTTCCCCCCATTAGACCATAAGAGCTCTTTATATCAATGACCTGTATCCCAGGAGCATTGCTCGCACACAGTGATGCTTGGTGCTTGTTGGGCTAATCAATCAAAGCCAGTTTCACTTGAATTCTATTCTTGAGAGCTTCCTGAACATGACTCACATTCCCTTAGTTAGCATCTCAAGCAGGATTGGCTTTGCTTTGTTCTGAACATTTTGTAATTTGTGTTCCCTGATTGTGTTTCATATTCCTGTTTCTAGCTCGAATACCACATTTCAGAATTCTGTGCCTAATTGCCCTCCATTCAGTCAGCTCACTTCCTCCCAGTGGTCACATTGATGTCTAGAATATTTCTTCCACTGTATGATACATAATGGACTATTTTAGCAAGGCACTCCCTATATGTCTTGATTTTAGCTGTAGGAGAATTCTAGCAGATCTCCTCAAAGTCAGTGTCCTCGTAACTGCAGCTCATTCTGCATCAGCTGCTGTCTCTAGAGTTTCGGTACATTTGACGCCTCTACTCCTGCCATTGCTACATCCAGTCCAGAGCCCTGCTCCCCTCCTCCTCCTGTGATGCTTGCTGGTGAAGGGCCAAGTGCTTTCTTTGTTGAGTACCCAGCTTCCAGTCATGGTCTCATGGGCGTGCTGGGTTTGCAAGGGAGAGGGACCTAAGCCACACTGTTGCTAACACCCTTTCTGTTTGTCTTGCAACACATAGTTTACAGGTCGCTGCTCTGAAGTCATGTTCCTCAGAAATTAGGTGCCATGCAGGGTGTACTGATTGCCATCAAAGCACATTCTTTATGCTCTTTAGTGAGATGTTCTCACCAGCAGGGTCCCTTCCTGTATGCTGAGGTACAGACCAGTCAGACTCCATTTCTGTCATCTCTATGTTACCCACTCAGTATAAGAACACACACAGTTAAAAAACAAAAACTCACAAGTTAAAAACTTGTCTCCTAGAATTTGAGTCTAGGCACTAGTGATGCCTATATTGAGAACCCAATCATTGCATATTGGAACTGAATTCAAATACATCTTTAAATTTAAAGGAAAATATTGTTTTTGCAAAACAGAAATGTCATCTGAGGCTGTCTCTCTGTAGTTCAGTATTTTCCTAATATGTTTGAAAACCTTGATTTGAGCCCCAAACTGTACAAAAGAAGTTTACATTTGATAAGTTCCATGTGTTTTAACTGATTTGATATGAAATAGGAAAATTAAAATACTACCTTAGGAAGAGAGAAAGCACTTAAAAACTTTTGCTAGATATTGGTAAGTTGACATTTCTAAAACATTACATTTTGAAATTTTTCTTAGTTTGTTCATTGAGACAGGCTAGCCTGGAACTCAGGTCCTCTTGCCTCAGGCTCCCAAGTAGGATGACAGGCATTTAGTACCACACTCAGCATTTCTCTTGTGAAAATGCATACGACCATTGACTTTCTGAAGTGGCTCTGGGGTAGAGTAATACGAGGAGGCTTGTGTTTAGTACACTTAGAATGAAACAAGTATTTGCTGTATGGGCTGATTTAATAAGGTACTTCATGTCCTTCTCATCCCGTGTTTATAGTCAGTCAGTGAGTGAAGGATAGCTTATGTAGAAAACCTGAGAGCTAAAGCACGGGGTGAATGCAGGTTAGTGTCACTGTGTGTGAAAACTGCCTCTTCCCAAGAGGCCTGCAGCAGGCCAACCCAGAGAGATTCGTGGCTTAGGTAGCAACATCTCTCAAGCAGAAATCTCTTGGAGTTCTGACCTTCTCTGCAGTCTAAGCACCTTTTAAACCCTACTGCCTTTTCTCTGGAGATGAGAAGCACTTGAGATTCTTAGTCACTGTCTCCCTGGAGGATACCCAGACTCTGTTGTCCTTAGCGTAGGGTTTAGCACTTGAAGGGCCTCCCACAGAACTGTGTATCTCAGCAGTCTTCTCTTGCACCCTAGGACTGCACTTGACCTGCCCAAGTTGCTCTGTGTGTATTAACAAGAGGCTGGGCTGAAGCTTGATTGTGCTTTCTGCTAGATTAGTCAGCAACATTTGAGCATTTCTATACATTTAGCATTATCCTGATGAGTATCATGAGGAGTGGCTATAGGAAGGCTCTGGGGATCAAGAAGTGTGGAACTTTATGGTTGCAGCACACATGACGGTGAATCTGCCTTCATGGGCTTATGTTATTTAACACCTTATTGTGAGATTGGTGATGAGTGCCACAAAAATTCTGGCACTTGAAGTTGGAGATATGAATATTCTAGCAAAGGAGGGAAAATTAATTATTTTCTTTAAATGCAAATAGAAGGAAAAGGGAGCATTTTTGTATCTATATGTACGTATGTCCTTGTAGACACCAAGGTCAACCTTGTTTCTCAGGGTTGCTGTCTACTTTGTGTTAGAGTAGTTTTTTTATTTTAACATTTTTATACGGGCGGTGGTGGCGCACGCCTTTAATCCCAGCACTTGGGAGTCAGAGGCAGGAGGATTTCTGAGTTCAAGGCCAGCCTGGTCTACAGAGTGAGTTCCAGGACAGCCAAGGCTACACAGAGAAACCCTGTCTCGAAAAACCAAAAAAAAAAAAACATTTTTATGTGTATATGTATGTGTATGTAAGAGTATGCTTGTGTAAATGCAGGGCCCTTTGGAGTTCAGAAGAAGGTGTCAGATCCCCTGGAGCTGGAATTAGAGACAGTTGTGAGTCATCTGATGTGGGTGCTGAGAACTAGACTCCAGTCCTCTGGAAGAGCAGGAGTCACTCCTAACCAATCAGGCCTGTGCCTGAATTTTCTATATAAGTTCTTAGAGTGGAACTCAGGTCCTATGATTGGCTGGCTCATGCTTTGTGGACTGAGCTAGTTCCCTACTACAGTTTTTTTATTTGTTCCTGGTGAGATGGGATTTGGCTCTGTACTTGTTAAGCACATACTTTGCCCCTGAGCTATACCTCTAAGTCCTAAGAAAGGACCATTTTAAAATTTAGATTGTTGCCGGGCGGTGGTGGCGCACGCCTTTAATCCCAGCACTTGGGAGGCAGAGGCAGGAGGATTTCTGAGTTCGAGGCCAGCCTGGTCTACAAAGTGAGTTCCAGGACAGCCAGGGCTACACAGAGAAACCCTGTCTCGAAAAAAAAAAATTTAGATTGTCACTGCTTGGTAATTAAGATTGGTTATAGCATGCCATTTGGTTGTTGAGGGAGGGGACTAATGTATGGTAGAAAATAAACTTACATATTTAGGGTGGGTCACATTACAGGATTTAATAAAAACTGAGCCTAGAAGTTTAGATTGGAATTACTTTAAGAGGTTTTGTGCCAAGCTGTGGCATTATTCCAGTTCTAAATTAGGAGCAGTAGCTTAGAGATGAGAGGCTGGCATTTGTAAGCTTGCCCTCACAACAGACAGAGGTCCTGCAGCATGGTCACAGATGGAGGTGAGAATAAAGAGGATGGAGGGAAGAAGGATTTCAGAATTTATGAACGAATTTAATGTGGGTAAAGGGGAGACAAAGACCAGCTGCTTTCTAGGCTTCTTGCCTGGGTAGCAGCGGGGACACTACCATGATCAGATATGGCAAATATGAGTTAACTCTTAGATGTTTAAGCTGAAATGTATACAGAAAGTAGAAACATGATATTGGGTGATAGAGCCAGAAGATTTGGGTGAGTCCCTCAGCCTTGTTGAGGGTGCTTATCCCAGGGAAAGGTGCTCCCCCAGAGTCAGACACAGTCACGGACACTTCTACAGTCACTTCTAATACAAATCAGAGTAGCTCTTCTTACATATGCAGACTGAAATTACTTTGTAATTCTCCCAGGAGTAAGGCTCTTTAGGGACCTCGAAAATGCCAAAAGGTATGAAGGAGAAAAGAGAATTCATGCTACCTAATACAACCTTCCTCCTGGCCTTGTTTTCAGAAGGGGATAGGAAATCTATGTGTACATGCACATGTATGTGTAAGATCACATCAGTTACTTGTACCAAAGGAAATTTTTGGTTAAGACAAACAAGCCAAAGTCAGAAAATTTTTTTATTAGTTTTACTACTGAAGTACTAGTTTAAAAAAAAACTTTTTAATTCAGAGGTTTGATTTGAAATATAAATAGAAGACTTTTGTGGAGTTCTGCCTATATCAAATGGCTTTTGTTTCAGTCTGTCATAATCTTGAAAGTTCAGAATTCTTATATTCCACTTAGAATTTTTCTCACTTTGTACATATTTTCTTTCATTTTTCAGCTGACAGTAGAATCACAAAGGGAAAGAGTAAAAAAAAATGTATGCATGTTTTTACAACACAAATTAGCCCTTTGGTTCTAAGAATGGTGGTGCTCTGAGGCAGGTGGTCATGTTGCACAGTCAGCCACTAGGGTCAGAATGCCTGACATTTTCCCTTAATCTCGGCTGCCTCTTACTGGATCCGTCTGGGTGGCTCTGTAGTTTAAAATGCTTCTCAGATTATATTTGATAAAACACAAGCCTTAGAATAATCTCAGTTAAAATCTCATGTTAAAATTTCCCAGGGACTGGAGACATGGGTCAGCACTTAGACCAGCGCCTAAAGCAGAGATAAAACAATCATGTCACTAGCGTGCTCAGTCTTCCTTCTGTGTCACAGAGATCTTCTGCTTACTTTTTCGATCTTTATTGTATGGTGACATTTTAAAGACTTTGATTATATGGAAGTGAACCTTCTACACAGTCCTGAATATTCTGTACATCTGTGGCAATGAGCTATTCATGGCACATATATTTTATTACCCATATTATCCAGTTCTCAGTACCATTGTTTGCTATGACTTTCTCCTCCCTTCCCTAAGTGGGAAAATAGTCTATTTAATTACCTGTTTAGATCACTTTGTTCTAGTTAGGGTCAATATTGCTGTGATGAAACACCATGACCAAAGCGACTTGGGGAGGAAAGGGTTTATTTCAGCTTATTTCCCATGTAACAGTCCATCACGAGGGAAGTCAGGACCAGAACTCAAAGGGAGATAGAACCAGGAGGCAGAAAACTGAGGCCATGAAGGAGTACTGGTTACCGGCTTGCTCCCAGGACCACCAGCACAGGAGTGGCACTACCCACGATGGGTTGGGCCCTCCCACATCAGTCACTAATTATGAAAATGACCTATAGGCTTGCCTACAGCCCTATCTTATGGAGGCATTTTCTTAATTGAGGTACCCTTTACTCCAGTAACTCTAGCTTGTGTCAAGTTGACATAAAACTAGCCAGCACACTATTGTTTTATTCCCATGTTGTAATGGAGTTGAAGACCTCCCTGTCTCACCAGATGTAAGATCTGTAGTAGTAGCCAGGGAGATCAAGTGTATCTTGTTTGTTTGTTGTTTTTTGAAACAGGGTCTCTTATAACTCAGGCTGTCCTTGAACTCCTATGTAGCCAAGGATGAGTGAGAACTTCTGCTCTTCCTGTTTCTACCTCTGCCCCAAGCCCTGGGAAGATGGCCAACCCAGATGAATCTTAAACTGATACTCGTTTGGGTCTTATGGTGTAGTCAGACTGAAGTTCCTTGGCGTATGTGACTTGTTTGCCTGTTCATGTGTTATTTTCCTTAGCTTATAGTTCAGAGATCCTGATTATCTTCTACTGATGGACTTCTCTCTTATCAGTAACAGGAGAGTTAACAGTGTGACCACCACAGGAATGATGCGCTGACATTGACAGTGGCCATTTTTTTTTTCAGATTGATCATTACTTTGTGTCCGGTATCTTACGGGCATCTTTTTTATCCACAAGAACACAAGACCTAGACAGATAAAGTCACTTGCCTAAGGTCACACAGCAGTAAGGATGGGACTCTTAACTCAGCAGTGTCGTTGTGAAATGTTAGAAGTAGGCACATTTATCAATTTGAGCTCTAAAGAAATATTTATAGTTTTAAGAGACTTTACCTAAAAATTTGATAGCCAGAGATTGGGAAACATTTCAGTGTGGTGCATAGGACCATACACTGTCAAGGCAAGAGCAAAGCTTAGAGCTGAGTTGCTGGAGGGTTCCATATGAATACTTCCTGGGTCTTAGTGAGCTGACAAAGATCTGAAAAATGTCAGATGCTGGTGCCTTTAACTCAGTCCTGCTTAGGCTCTGTGCCATGGAATGAGTGACAGAATAGAAAACACCCCAGAGGCCTCTACCAGCTCTCAGACTTGAAGTTACTGTCCACTTGGATAACTTGAAGTTACTGTCCACAGGATAACAGTAGTTATCCTGAGAGAGACAGCCAGACATGGATTCTCTCTCCCTCCCCCACCCCTCTGTGTGTGTGTGTGTGTGTGTGTGTGTGTGTGTGTGTGTGTGTATACGTTTCTCATGGTCATCGTCCTGAGAAACATTTTTGAAACAATCTCTCACTGGTCTGGAACACATTAAGAAGTCCAGGCTGACTGGCAGGCAAACCTCATGGATCTATCATCGTGGGGCTTCTCACCCCTTCAGTTTCAGGGAGAATGAACAGAGCTGGAAGGACCTTGGTTAAGAAGGCCAGGACTGAGGTGACCTACTGAGGGCTTAGGCGTGTGACTCAGCTGGGTGTGCACCTTTGTGGAAAGTTTTTAAATTGTGCCATCAACTTTAAATGTTACATTTTCCTCTCTTGGCTCCTCAAGGAAGGAGAGGAAAAGTCTCCTCTTTCCCAACTTTCTGTAGTCAAATAAGGACTAAAAATGAACTCTCTATGGAAGGCATCTCACTGATTGAATTCCATATTTGTCGTAGAAGGAAATCAGATTTCTGCATCTGATGACTGGACTGTGCCTCTGTGTATTCTAGGGTGGGCTCTTTTGTCATTCTCCCTGAGATAGAGAATTGCCCCTGTGCTTTGTTTTTTTTCTCACTGTCCCTGTGTTGTGCACAGGGTGTCAGGGCTGTTGAACCTGCTTGCTCGGGAAGGACTTAATTGTAGACATTCTGAGAGCCAACACAGCAGAAAGTCTGACAGTTTCTCTGTGTGTGAAACGGATCCTAGGAAAACATAAGCACAGTCCAGCTTCCTTGTCTGCATAGCCAGCCTTGTTTTCCTAGTAGTCATCTCATTGCACACAGTACCTGTCAGATTTTCTGCGGTACTGGGATTCATGACTCTGGGAACCTGACTTTGGAGCTGGGCATGGTCTTGTTCATCCATGAGCCCAGCACAAGGGAGCCTGATGCAGAAGGATGCAGAATTTGAAGCCAGCATGATCTGCAGAGAAACCCTGTCTCCATTTTTTAAAAGGAAGAAAGAGATTTATATTCTGAGGAAAGAACTTAGTGCCTTTACTGTACAGGGACAGATAACAGTTAACAGTAGTTAACTCTTGGGAGCTGTAAGAAGCCTTGGGCATGAAAGGAAACTTTTAAAGATCCTAGGTATCTTGACCTGATGCTCGGCTGACAGAGCCATTGTGTGTGATTTTCTTTTCTTTACTTGTGAGTTTATCTATTTACTTTAAACAAGGGTAGGGACTGTCTTCTCTGCTGATTCCCAGGGAACAGGTGATTGGCTTCTTAGAGCCAAGCTCAGTTTTGGAGGGGGAGTGGTAGGGGCCTGAGCTAGCCACTCATTTCTTTTTTACTTGTGTATCTCTAAATCTCATCAACTTTTCAAGTTTGAAACTTCTTTATCCTTTAAATCAGGAATAATAAGTACCTTCCCAGATAACCAACTTCATTTGGGAGGGACAAAACTGCACAGTGCAAGGGAAACCTTGACTAGAGTCAGGCTGGTGTTGACTGTGAGACTTAGAGTAAGATAAATATCTTTTCATAGGCCCAGTGTCTTCTGTAGAGTGAAATGGTATCTTAGGATAAGTAGAGCATCCGTATGAGGAGATATGATGTGTCAGTATTAAGTATGTTAATTACCTGGTATGCAGATACAGTTCATGAGTTATGAACTATACTGTCATTGTCAGTAAACTTAGGAACATGGAATAGACTAATCGGATTTCAAGGTTTTGATGTTTGTTATACAAAGCTGATACCAATAGGCATGGTGGCACACTCCTGTACTCCTAGCACTTGGGTGGCTGTGGTAGGAGGACAAGAATTTAAATCTAACCTAAGCTGAGGTCTTGAACTACTGTTCTTCCTGTCTCTACTTCTCAAGTGCTAGGATTTTAGGTGTACACCACCAAGCCTGGCCACAAATGGTATTGAGGAAAAAAAAAAACAAAACGCTATTGTATTGTAAAAGTTGAATCAAAAGTCCACGTAGTTTGAGTCATTTAGACTGCTTTTTTTCTAATGCTGCTTCTGATGCACCTTTCTGTGAGGCACAGATATAAGACAAGACACCTGTTAGGAAAAAAAGCCTACTACGTCAACACAGGGAGGATATTCTATATAGTTATTGGAGTTGTGAAGATGACAGAAGGGTATTTAGCCATCATTTGTATGCACTCTACCATGTCACTAAGATCTCTCTGCCACACAGCGAGGAGTTGCCACCTGCACTGTGTGTCAGGGACCAGATAGAACAAACTTATCTTTTTTTGTGCTTAATATTTGTTACCTTCAAAATACAGTCCCCGTTAATTAGGTACCTACTGTGTGCTGGATGTTGCCCTGGAAGCTGTAGCCCAGATGATGAGCTGTAAACTCTAAGGTTTATGTTTTTTTCCCTAAAGGTTCTATGTGTCTTGAAAGATTTAGAGAAGTGTAGCTGAGCTATATGCATTTCTAAAGTCTTTTCTACTGTGGAGGAGTGTACTGCCTTTATTGAAAATTAATTGTTCCTTACATATTTAACTTACTGTGTTCTTTTTTTCTTCCCTCTAAAACCAAGGAAGCACTTAATGAGGTCTCAGAGCTCTTTATACTGATGCTGCTGTGGCTTAGGAACTCAGCCTTGCTGGACTGTCCTCATTGTCTCCTAACTACCAAGTAAGCCTCCCTTCCCTTCTTCCTTTCTTTGTCCTCCAAGCATCTCTGTTCGCCACCAGATCCACTCTGCCCTGCTGACTCTACTGGGAACTGGAGCACTCATCCTGGCTGAAGTCTCTAGCTTGGCTTTCTTGTTACTTGCCACAGTGATGCTTGGGCTTCCTGACTTCACATTCATGGTCCTTCCATGTCTGGTCCCTGCTGCCCTATCCAGTCCTATCTTTGGCCACTGTCTACTCCTTTCAGTCTGTCTGCTTAGCACCAGACTTACACTGTATTGGTGTTGTCTGCACCATGCTGACTGCATCTGTCCAAATCATATAGTACATGGGATACATTCTCTAAATATCTATAAAATAAATGAGGGAATAAAGGTACTCCTTGTGGTCACAGGTGTATACTAATGACACTTGAGAGGTCTTAACTGTTTTATAAATCTAATGTTTACATTGTAGCAGAAGGGGAACTGAAATACTTCAGCAGCCCTTGCACTTCCTTAGGTAAACTGAAAACCAGGGACCAAGTTACTACTGACGTGGCCACATGAGCATTAACCTGTTTGCTCCTTGCTGTGGCCACAGATTGAAATGTATGATGAAAATTTGTAGTCCAGGTTCACTTTGATCTCATGGTCTCCCGGTATCAGCCTGGAAAGTGCTGGAATTAGAGGCATGTGCCACCCTCCAGTTGTTATTGTGACAGAATACCTAGTTAAAATAGTGTTGGGAAGGAGGGGTTCATTTTGATCCAGTTTGAGGGTACAGTCTGCCATGGTGGGAAGGCGTGGAAGCCAGAGCCTGAAGCAGGAGCCATGTCATACTGGCCGCCAGAAAGCAGAGAGAGGTGAATACTGGCACTCAGTTTGGTTTTTTTCTTGTTATTCAGACCAAGATTTCAGTCTCTGGGGTGGCACTGCCCACATCTAGGCTGAGTGCCGCCTCAGCCTAATTCAGAAACTCACACGACAACTTGTCTTCAAGGTGATTCTAAATTCTGTCAAGTTGACATCAGTATTAACTGTTACACCCATCTAGGATTCCCTCCCAAATTCTACAGAAAAAGTAAATGGAGGAGCATGGTGTTTGTGTGTGCCCGGGACTAGCTTAAACAGGGCGAAGCCAATGATGGATCTGATTCATCCACACTGTGTTTACTTCTGTTTCCTCTTTTCTCCTTCCTGGTATTTTAGGATAAGGTCTCACTATCACTTAGAGTGCTTTTCTTCTACTGCCGTGGTTTGAATATGAGTTGTCTCCCTAAAAAGATCCCTGTGTGTTGAAAGCTTGTTCATTAGCCACTGGATCCAGCTTTTGTTGAGAGATGATGGCATTGTGAAGATGTTGACCTGATCAGTCCAGTTCACTAGTAGAATCAAAATTTGAAGACATTATTGTAGGGACATGGAACTTTGGGAAATGTGGGTCACTGGGACAGTGCTCTTGACAGCTGACTTGTCCTGGACCCTTCTCTCTCTTACTACTTAAATGGTCTCCATGTACCAGAGCTCTGCCTTACTGCAGGCCCACAGTGTTTGTCACAGCAGTGGAAAGTTCACTAACACATTTACCTCTGAGAAAGACAGACAGACTACATTCACCCTACTGTGCAATAACATATACCTACCCTGCTCTCTCCACACGTAACCTGGTACCCGGTTTCTTTCCTTCACAAAGTGAAACTTTCACTCTTTGACCCCAAGCACTCTTGAGGTATGTAGGGAACTATATGCAACATTCCTTTTGTTTTTACTTTTTTTTAAACATTTCATCACTTTTTTAAAAGATTAATTTATTATGTATACAGTCTGCTTACATGTATGTTTGCAGGCCAGAAGAGGGCATCATTATAGATGGTTATGAGCCACCATGTGGTTGCTGGGAATTGAACTCAGGGCCTCTGGAAGAGTAGCCAGTGCTTTTATCCTCTGAGCCATCTCTCCAGCCCTTGTTTTTACTTTTTTAAAATGTATGATGCAGAGGTATTGGGTGTGAAGCATAGTGTTGTGTAACCACCATTGCGTCTCATTACAAAGCACCAGAGACCCGTGTGAAGCCTGTACATCCTGCTGTGTGCCGTGATTAAGTCAAATCACCAGCAATTACTTTAAACAATTATACATGAAGAAACACCAGGAAGGAAACTCAGAGGATTGCATAGTCTTATTTTAGTGAAATTGATGTAAAATCTACTTAAAGGTGAGTTTTCTGTTTGAACAGAAAATACCTGAAGAAGGCTGTAGTGTGTTCCTTACCAGAAAACAGGTGGGGAGAGAAACGTGATCTCATAGGCTTTATAAATCATAACTACACTGATTGGAGCATTACATGTTGTGCACCGGTGTCCAGCATCATATGATACTCTATAAATTAGCATATTTTTATGTCAATTAAATAGGTAAAATTTAAAAAGGCAAAATAACTGTAGAATTTGCATGTAATTAAATACTTTTTTGTAATTTAAATTTTTATAAAGCAAGTTCTGCCCCAGCCCTTCTGGGGTAATTTCCCAGCTGTGTGTAGCTTTAGTGTTTGCTTCTTGGAAAGAGACAGAATGTCCATTCTGTTTATTTAACTAAAAATAACCTTCCCCTCTTTTTTAACCAAACCTAGTGCTGGTAAAATTTCTGACTCAGTAAATCTGGAAAGAACTACCTCTTTCCAGAAATAGACATTGGGTCTTCTGCATGTATTAGTAAGTTTCCATCATATCAGGAAACTGGGTAGACTGGGTGGATGCAGGACTCATGAAAGAGGGACTTGTCAGGATCAGACCATGGTAAGGACCTCACGTAGGTTAGTCTAGAGGGTGGGTTCTGGCCAGGCGAAGGCTTTTAGATCACTGTCCTGTGACTGCAGTGTCCTTCCAGCAACCCCAGCCTTCACAAGCTTCTAAAGAGCTATCACCAAACCTCGACTGCCGCTTGGCATTTAGTTAAGGCTAAACTGAGCCTGCCTACTCTAATAGTTTGCATATGGCACAGTAGCTTATGTGAACGTTTTCCTATTCTAAAGCCTGCTTTTATCAGAGATTCCCACCCAGGCCGTTGTGTTTTTGCACCCCATGTTGATATAGGTTAGTCTTACTTCAGTGGTATTGTAGACTCAACAACACCATGTGCTTTTCCATACCATTTACTCTTATAGGGCCTGGCACACCCATAGTCTTATGGTGTGGTTATTGGGTCAGTCTTACCTGCTGTTATCTTACCTGCTTGATTTTACTACTGTTGCCCTGGAAACCCACATAACATGCAAACACAAATAGGTTGGACTGTTATCTGCCTATATAGCTCTGGCTAGCTTCAATCACAGTCTTTCTGAGGTATTGGGATTTCAGCTGTGTACCATCACCCCTGTTCACTAGGGGGTTTTAAAATATCCTATTTTGCTTTCTATAATTATAACATATTGTTGATTTATATGCAACTTTTAGAAAGGGTCTTTCATTTGTGTCCTTGTCTCCGTGGTAGTAGAAATGGCTTGGCAAAGGAACCAGAATCAGCCTGAGGCTAGGATGGTAAACCACTTTTTCTCCAAGACCCCAGAGGGAAGAGTCTACATTTTTTGTGGGAAGGTGCAGCTGAGGGCAGAGGTGAGAGGATTCCTAACTAAATGTCAGGATATATCATACAGCTGTGAAAATGAAAGCTTGGTTTCATGTGGTAACACTGAAGAGAGGTTGCTGGAGTCAGCCACGTTCTGCAGTTGCTCATACCATCTAGTCTTAGGTCATGCATTTTATTTTGTTTTTTTAAAGACAGAGTCTCATTCAAGTAACCCTTCCTGGCCTGGAACTTGCTATGGAGACCAGACTGACCTTGAACTCACAGCTTCCAAAATTCAGAGATTAAAGTCATATGCCACCATATAGGGCTCCTCATCTAATTTTTAAGAATGCTGTTACATTCTTTTTTTTAAAAAATCTTTTAGATTTATTTTATTTTACGTGTATGAGTATTTTCTTGTGTATATGTATGTATATGTGTGTGCCTGGTGCCTATGGAAGACAGAGGAGGGTATCAGAGATCCTGGACTGGAATTGTAGATGGTTGTGAGCCATGCTATAGGTGCTAGGAACTGAACCCTGGGTCCTCTGCAAGAGCAGTTAATGTTCTTAACTACGAGCCTTCCTTCCAGCCCCTCTGTTAACATTCTTAGGATGTTCCAATTTGTAAAAGCTTAGATTTGTTGCTTTTCCGTAAGTTTTAAAATGGAAAGAAGTGAGAAAAATAAAATTGGCTACGAAGAAATTGGCCTTAAGAACAGCATTTTTTGTTCAATGAGAGGCTTTCTGGGGCGAGGTGGTGCTCAGGGGAGGATTGCCTGCTTTGCTCACCCAAGGCCTCAGTTGATCCCCAGCACCACGAGGCTCACTGAAGTGAAAGTGCTGATGACGTATGACTGAATACCTTCAGCGCACAGCTCTGGTTGCATTTGGTAGTTCTGTAACTGGTGATATAACTCAGCCTGTCCCTCAATTTGAAAGGCACCTGCTTCACACACAGCATAGATAAAAAGGACACTGTGCACACTGCACATTGAGCACAGTGCCTGACAAGGCCACCTTACAGTTGCTGTCACTCTTTTAAGATCTATCAGTTCTGGAAAGAACTCCTTTTAAATTCTCAAATAGCACTCTCAGATATATGCACATTTCAAAAGTTGGCATTACTTACAAATTAGCTTCTTGACTAACATAGCAGTTCTTCCCTTAGCAAAATGCATGAAAGTTTAAGAACTTATGATTGTGCAGTGAAAGGTAATCAAAGCCTGTGTGTCCTCCAGCCCCACACTCTGAGATTTGATGCAGTGAAGGTATTCACTTTTATGGAATATATGAGAAAAACAAATGAATTTGAGTGGAAGAGAATTAGGTTAGCTGTAAGGAGAACTTTCTGACCACCGGCTGCCAAACAGATAAGAGGAGCTACTCTTTCAGTAGTAGGAGCAGCACCTGCCGGAATGTTCCTTTTGGGCCAGAGACTGTTGGGCTCAGGAATATATCTAAAGGCAGCTCAGTCCTGAATTTTACCTCTAGCTCCTGGGCAGTGGCCTCTTTGCCAAGATCTGTCTGCCCTTCGGTGATGACTAATGTCCCTGCTCAGTGAAGCAGTCAGTGTCCTTCCCTTATTTGATGAGTGGATGAGGCAGCAGCATAGATAGGCAGTGTCTATTTTAAAACTCTGAAATAGCTGCAGGGATTCTGACATGAGAGTCCGTTAAAAAACGGGCTTGAATGTGCTAAGCAAAGCTTGCAGCCCCCAGACAATAACAGTGAGAAGGGGGATGCTTGAATGATGGTCAGCAAAGCACTACCCAAACTAGGCTGTTGCCATTACGTTAATAAAAACCATCTGGAGAGATGGCTCAGTGGGTGAAGCTCGTGTCATGCATATATGAGTGCCTGCGGTCAGAACCTAAGCACCCATCGTCTATGACATCATCTATGACACCTGTCATCCTAGCTCTCCTACAGGGAGGTGGGACATAGAGACAGGCTGTAGTCAGCTAGCCGGGCATATTCAGTGGTGAACAACAAGGAGAGCCTGCCTCAGACGGGTGGAAGGGAAGGACTGACATTCACATGTACCCACACTCACAGATAAATACACACATGTGTATACACACACAAGTTACATATGCTGGCTCAAATAAGTGAATAATAAGTTTTTAATATCTGGGTACACAAATCTTAGTTTACAACTATTTTTACTTAAACTTTTAAGTCTTTGAATTGTTGAAGTAGTTTTGATGTGAGCCTGTGAAGTACCGTTCTTCTGACATAACAAGTTCCTCTGCGAGCTCACACATTGTGAGTCTTTTCCCATTTTGGGAACTTTGGAGTTACTTAACTGTTAGCATTATGATGTGATTTCCGATACTAAAATGGGATGTGATTGTTACAGTGTCCAGATGTGCTCCAGTCTCTTAAAAGAAAGAGCTTTTCCATAGATAAAGTAGAACAAAGACTAAAATCAGGTGTGTAGACATGGTGGTGCACACCTTTAATCCCAACACTCTGGAAACAAAAACAGGCAGATTTTTTTCTGTGAATTAGAGATAAGCTTGGTCTACATGGAGAGTTCCAGGACCCCCAGATCATAGTAAGACCCTATCTTGAAGAAGGAGGAGGATGAGGAGAAGGGGCGGGGGGTGGGGTGGGGAAGAAACACATAAACAAAACCAAGATTCTTCTGTAGTAGCTTCACCTTTGGCTTTCAAGAAGCCTGTGGTTAATTTTTTTTTTTAATTCTTTGACCATCTGGACAAAGTAGGTAGAACCCAGATCATAAGGCAAGATGGGAAGCAGTGGCTGGGTTATTGGAGTCTGATGTTAGAGTAGACTGGGTCCACAGAGTCCATGGGCTAGTCCTCAGTCAGTGCTGGCCCCGAGCTGCTGTGCAGGATGGTGCAGCGTCCTGGGACTGCCATCGCCCTGTGCACTTATCAGCCACCGTGGGAGCTTCACTGTAGGCTACTGCAGAGCCTGCTGCACCACCTCCTGTCTGCGGACCACTTAGCTTGTTCTCCCCATGCCTGTGCTTCAGCCTGTAAGGTGAGGGGATGGGGGAGTGGCCCTGTCACTTGACAACAGATAAGATAATCCTCACATCACTTAAGTGTCAGCTTTCTGTAAGCAAAATTGCCTTTGGAAGGTCTTACCCTGTGTCCAGCCGTATTTTCCATAGTGTTACCTGTAGTTGAGTTTAGGAAATTGTGCATGAATTTAAACTCAAATGCGGCTTTATGGAGTTTCCTGAGTAGTTACGTTGAAGTGAAGGTTTCCTTGACGACAGCCAGGGCACACAGTTTTTTAAATTTCATTCTATAGTTTTTTCTTTGTGTGTGTGTGTGTGTGTGTGTGTGTGTGTGTGTGTGTGTGTGTGATTTTTTTTTTCCCTAAACAATCCAGGTTGTATTCTGAAGACCGTGAGTCACTAAACTGCTGCAGTGCTCAGGGCTCAGTGATTAAGTGTTCAGATGTCAGTAAAGAGCTCCTTAGCATTTTTTTAAGTCTTGAAATTTTTTGTGTTCTGATGTGTTGGGACAGGTACCTTCTGGATCTTGTCAGAGTAGCCGGAATTGAGTGGTCCGTATGCTCAGCACAGTGCCAGTCAGAAGTCACATGTGTCTGTTTTTAGTTGGGAACAGTTTCTTTGGTCACTCATGATGGCCAAAAAAAGTCTCTGGGAGAGTTAAAATGACTCAAAATTAGTAAAAGCCACTCACAGCTATTTAGGTTTTAAGCTATATTCTTGACTATACCGTGTTTTAATTTTAATCCTAATTTCTTGCTTCCATAAAGTATTCCTTGTAGTTTAGAATTGTTCAGGTAGTTTGATCACTTTTGATTTCAGTTGAAAGGGCTCCCCCCCCACACACACACATATGCATGCAAGCATGCGCACACGCACAAATTCATGCCCTCTCTCTGAATATGAATGACTGCTTGTATGTGAGTGAGTGAGTGTGTATATGTGTGTGCATGTATGTCAGTGTGTGTTTGTGTGTGTGTGAGTGATAGTGAATGTGTAGTCTGTTCCTATTAGACGTTCACTTTTAGGAACGTGAACAGCTAGTGTCCCCACATGTGCAAGCTTTACTTCTAGCCTGACTGAGCCGCTTGTCCAGACTGCTTCCCCAGCTGGCTCCTCCCCTCACCAGGATGTCAGTCCACCTCTCCCCACTCAGCCCTTTCCCTGCCAGTTCACTCATTGGTGGTTCACCTCACACCAAGCCCTCACTGTTGGCACAGTGCCTGCATCTGGTGTGTCCAGGCTTCCTTGGAATACAGAGGACACAAAGGGATCAGGCTCCTCCTCAAATCTAGAACTTTCTTTTGTTTCTCTTCTCTGTTTCCCTTGCCATAAATACTGCTTGAAAGTAGTTGAGCTCAGGCTTGTGCTGCCCTAGTTTGTGACTTTAATGTAAGCCTTTGAGTCATTGGCAGGAAAGGCACTTAAAAAGACAGTGGCAATTTGAGCCCCTTAAATAATGCAGTTTTGCAGCTACCTGTAAAATCCTGCTTCCCTAAAAGGAAGTCTGAGCTATGCTGAAGAACTCACTGGGGTTTCCTCAGTAGTCATCCTCCTTGTCTTTAGTTTTTTTCCATGACACCCTCTTGTCATAATTCTTTGGTTCATAGGACAAAACCCAGGTCTACTGTGGTACAGGGCACTGGCTCTGTGCCATGGTGCAGGTTGATTCCTTCTTTCTGCCTCACTGCCAACATCTGAAGGAGCACTCTCCTCCACTGCAAAGAGAATCCTGTATCCTGTTAATGACTCTCTACTTTGATTGGCGAGTAGCAGTGAACATTTGTGTATTCTTAAGCTTGTCATTTGTCTTTATTAAGGTCCTTGTTTACAGATCTAATGTTAAAAAGCTTTGTATGACATCTACATACATAATATGTTTTGAGTTTTTAAATATATATAGTGTTGAACTTGAACTGACTGGCTTTCTGGCTTCCTCATGTATGCCTATGGAAAGAGGCTGTGACTGGCACTCCTTCATTAGGGGCCCAGCATCTGGGGCTGCAGTCTGAGGACCTGCAGCCTCGCAGGCATTGGTACCACAAGTCAGGATGGATTAAGAGACTTCACACTGCTGGGCATTACAAGTAGCATCAAAGATACTGAGATGAAATTGAAAGGCTTTCTGCCTTTGAAGTTTGCTGGTAATGGGGACACACTTCTATTTATAGATATGCATGCGTGTGTGTGTGTGTGTGTGAGAGAGAGAGAGAGAGAGAGAGAGAGAGAGAGAGAGAGAGAGAATCCCACCAACTCAGCTAACAAATGCTGTACTTCACTGTTGCTAATATTTCTCTGATGAATTGGGGGTCACTTGTTTAAGTGAATAGGAAATTAAAGAGCACTAGTGTTATGTTTCTCAATCTGGGAATTCTAGGCTTGCAGATTGTAGCCTTTCTTTTTTTTCTGGCTAGAGAAAGAGCTTTAATAAAAGACAAAAACCAGTATTGAGTCAGTTAAAGGTGTGGGCTTACAGTGTAACAACTGATTATCCAGATCATTCTTTGAAACGTTGAACACTTGTTAGTTTTTGTGTAATTAAAAATGTATAAAGACAGCCTGTATCTGGTTAGAACAAAAAGAGTTCTTCCTTGTTAAAGCTAATCACTGAGACCTGGGGGCCTGGCTTTACTGCACATGCATCTTGGGAGGAAGTTTTCCTTTTGAAGGCAAACATAGCACCAGGTGTTTTGTAGCTTTGAACCTATGAGATGATTATATATGGGTCATAGGCATGAACTGAACTTCACTATATTCAAGTAGATTGTTTGCATGGCATACAGAATCCCTACCTAGTGCTCTGAGCATTGATTACAGAGGTGATGGATAGCATTTGCTTTGACCTGGTTTTTAATCAAGCCATATGAACTTTCAGGTATGTCTAACAAGAATGTAACAAATATACTAATGACAATTATAAAGTACCTAAAAATAGATTTTCATGGACATTTGTTTTAGGTTTTGGAGTAAAGTTTATTACATCATCTTCTGGGGGAGGAAAGAGGCCTTGTCTGCTTATTCTGTATATAGATCCAGATTCACAATGTGTATCTCAGGACCTCGTTTATCTATATTTTCAATGCAGCCATGCTCCAGGGCTTGGGAATTATTTTACATTCCCTCACATGTTTTTGTGTAACATAAAAATGTCTTCAAAGACTTTTACCCAGCCATTTTTCTTTCTTCTCTGGCCTACAGACGTGCTCCCAAAGGAACTTTAGTCAGCTTTGGAAATTAGTGTATCATCTCCTCTAGCACTTGGCAGTGTTTGAGGCCCCAGGGAGAGAGGCATCCATCAGTCTTTGACCATGCCCCTCCATCCTGAAGTCATTGAATGTTTCCATTGAGTAACTGTTCTCTCTAGACATCAACCTGGTTTCCTGACAGCAGCCAGTCCTAATTCAGACTTCTTTTTGTCTGGCCTTGCAAGGATGGAGTGCATTGTGACAATATGCATGTCCTGTTTCTCCTACTGTGTAAATCAGTACACTTATTTTTTTTGTTCCTTTGTTTGTTTTTGTATACCAATCTTTTGTAAGCTTGGTTAGAATAGAGCAGCTTCGGAATTTGATTGGGGACTAGATTTCACATGTTGTCCAACTGAGCAGGAGTACATTCTGCACCTCCTGGCTGCAGCTAGCCTGCTTCCTCCAAGGCCATGTCTCCTTCACCTTCCTCTTTCCTTTCCCTTTTCCATCTTTCTTTCTGATTTATGCAGGCATTACTTACAAGTCATGTAGCTCCAGGATCTGTGTCACGTTGTGTTTTTTAAAGAGGCTTTCTGAAAAGCTTGTTTCTTCCTTAGCTTTGTGAAAGGCTTGTGTTGGCCTGGAGTGGTACAGTTTGCTCTTGCCTAGTTTTTCCCTTTGGGTGTTATCTTCTCAGCCACCTATCTTTTGCTTATTGCCAAAAGAAGAGGCACAGAAAGCATCCTAAGTCCTTAGGATTTGTACTTGGTTGGAGCCTTTAAAGACCCTTGCCCCCAAAAGTGGTGTTTGTTGAGAAAAGTAGCTGACACTTGCTTCCTTCAGCTTTGAAGGCCTGTGAGCCTGGGTATCATGTGTCTTCAGGAAGCTCTCTCGGATACTCGTGCAGATGGGTGAGCACATGCTGACATAAGAAAGCTGGCAAGTCCTGCCCTAGCAGCTTTCTTACCTGTAATCTGGGTTTCTTAAAGTTACTGGGAATCTTTGGTTCTGGTCCATTATTCCTCCTCTAAATTCTGACAGCAGACATGATTTGGGAGATGCTGACTCTGTGACAGCTGTTTCTCTTTCCCTACTTTTGCCATTTCCACATCTAATCTTAAAATAGAATTTGAGCCCTGGGATTCTGGGGTTTTATTTGATGTCCGTAGTCTGAGCTGCCATCAGAGACCATGCTGAGGTTCACATGTGCTGATAACAAGGGCCGTATGGATGTTCATGGTCTGCTGCATCCTGAGGCTGTGCTGATCTCCGCGGGTAGACTGCTACCACATTGGTGTCCATGGCCAGTGCCCCAGAGGCCATGCTGTTTACATGGCCTCTGCTGCCACCGAGTGCCATGATAGTGTCTGTGGCCCATGCCGTGGCAGAGGGCAGTGTTGATATTTGTGGTCTGCATTACAACCAGAGACCATGATGAGACCTGTGGTCTGTGCTGATGCTAGAGGCCATGTGGATGTCTATGGTCCATGCTGTCACCAGAAACTGTAAGAGTCAATGATTCATGTTCTCGCCAACTGTAAAGAGCAAGAAAACTACTTTTGCAGTGCTATCTATGACTGTACATTCACAGTTGAGAAAGAGAGTCATAGAAGGCTTTTGTGACAGTGCCTACCCCTCCTTCTCAAAAAGAAAAAAAGTGACAGTCCAGACATGAAACTGTTGAAGAGAACTCTTCAAAGTTGTGATAGGGATGCTGAAGTGTAGCTTTTCATAACTGATGGCTTCTGACAGGGGTGTAGGTGGGGAAGGACTCAGTTTTCTTTAAGGTGCTAGACACTGGGAGTTTGACCATACTCCAGTGTCTATATGGACAACTCAAATTAGACTTGTGGTTTTTTTGTGGGAGTATCGCAAGGGTGGCGATGGATCTGGGAGGACTGGGAAGTAATACTTGGGTGCTTTATGTTGAAATTCTCTAATAATCAATAAAAATATTATGTTGGATAAAATGGTTTTGTGTAGTGTTTAGTTAAAGCAGTGAAGTTCTTACAGGTCTGTGGCCATGACAGTTCTTGAGGCATTACTACTACTACTACTACTACTACTACTACTACTTATTATCATCATCATCATCATCTTTTAAAGGACTACTGTTATTAACTGTTATTAAATCATGTTGCAGTTTATTTTTAAATGAAGGTGTATGTACAGTGCTTACAGAGATACCTTAACTTGGTATGAACAGCACCGACTTTCCATGGATTTCCTGTGCATTAACCTCACATGACCTCAGAAAGGCCTGGGAAATCAGCAGAGCACAGGGTTGCATTCTCCTCTGGGGAAAGGTGACTGAGGTCAGATGTCATGATCTCAAGGGTCAGAGAACCTTCCTTTCCAACTCTTCCATCTCTTCCTGATGTTCTCGCTTATAAAGTGGTCTCCATTGTTCATTACTGTCTGCTCTGTGTCAGGTATGATATGGTGGTGAATGTTCAAAGGGGAGTTGAGGAGACAGTGCCAAGAGAAGTTCTAATTCAGAGCAATGTGAAATGTTTGGCAGTGATACACACCAGTGTGTAAGATATGCAGATTCAGAGGCCACCCACCAAGAATGAGCAATGCCTTGTCATAGAGAAGGTTAGGGACGAGCTGGAGCCACGGAGGATCAGAAGATTCCTGCACATCTACATGGTTTAAGGGAAGTCACGTGAGGGATTGTGCATGAGGGAAGCCATGGATAATGCTCAAAAGCAAGTTGGAGTTTCGCCCTGACTCCTGTTGCTGTATGAACTGCCCCAAGCTCTAGTTCCCTGTCGTAAGGATGAGGCGAGAGCTGCTGTTGTAAATCCTCCATCGGTGAGTAAAATACAATTGTTCTGAGATGCCCATCCCTGGTGTCTGCCAGCTACACTTTATAAGCTAATTTGATGTGGTATGTGCAGGAGAAGCCATGAAAGGATTTAAACAGGGGTGGGGGTCAGCCTCTCATTACAGAGAATTACCCAGTCACAGAGTAGCTTTGTGCTGGGTGTGAGGCTAATATAGCACACTGTCTGCTTAAGTTCCTGAGACAAGGGAAACAAAGTTCACCACCGTTCAATTACACATTTCCAATCTGTGCTTGTTGAACAGGGGTTCTTTGTTTCTTCCCTGTCCCTGGCCTCCAGCTCTGCTCAGGTCTGCAGGCAGAGCCCCATGTCTTCATGTGTTTAATTTAAAGTGGTGGGTGGTGGAAGGTTTGCAGGCAATGGGAACTTGGGATGTTCACCTAGCAAACTCTTTCTGTTGTCCAGAATGGTCTGTTAGGACCCTCTTCTAGGTATTAAAACTCCTTTAATATATGAGCTACTCTCGTCTTTTTGGTCAAAACCTATAGCAGGCAGATGTTTCAGAAACAGTACCACAGTGGCCTGTAGAGCTGTCCTTGTGAAATTGCTGATTCACCAAATTCCTGATTCACCAAATTCCTTGCCTTCCTAAGGTCTTTATATAAGTGATTCTTCAAGCCGGCACTTGCTTGCCTCTTAGTGGTAGACATGGACTCTCCAGGCATTTAAGCTCCATTTGAAAGTGAAATGTGCCTCAGAGCCTGGAAAGTTATGCTACATCTGTGCTGTCACTAAGAATTCAGAATGCAAAGAGCATCCTTGATTCTGTCCCTAAAACTTAGACCTGCACATGTGTCTGCATGAATGTCTGCAAGTGTCACGGGGCTTATATAGCAGAGGCTGTGCTTACCATCGAAACCACATTCTATCTTAAGAGATGTCTTTATTGGGAATGTAACTCTTGGCAAAATCTTATAAAGTTTGAAAAGTGGTCAATAAATCAGCAAAATGGATTAATACTTCCTTGTTTGAGCCCTGCCACATATGGCCTTTTGTGAGCAGTGTGTCTGTTAATATGCAGACTGTCACTAATACATCTTTCTATAATAAATTCCTGGTTTTGCCAGGACAGAATTAATTTCTTTGACTTTGGGACTTTTGGGCATGCTTCGTGCTGGTGTGAGCCGCCATACCTGGCATGTACCTGTTTAGTATTTGTTTTGAATTATTTGTAATAAGAAACCTGGATGGTTAACTAATAGTAGAATTATTCTTAATAGAAGCTAAACATTTGAAAAGTTTGATAAAACAGGAAGTTTGTTCTTTAAAAAACTGCTAAAGAACTTGATTTTAATGTCATTTCAGTTACCATGGCAATGACGGCAGGGGCAACAACTACCTTTCCTATGAGCAACCATACCCGGGAAAGAGTGACTGTGGCCAAGCTCACACTGGAGAATTTCTACAGCAACCTAATTTTACAGCATGAAGAGAGAGAAACCAGGTACAGTAAAGGCTAAAACTTTAGTTTTCTGTGACTAGATGGGAGTCCTGCTCTTTGTCTTAAAAAGTTTCCCACACCGACAAGACTCCTGGCTGCTGGTTTCATTTCCTGGGTTTCCAGAGTCTTGTGCACACTTGTCACTTGGGTTTCAGACAGATGTCTCCAGCTGTGGCATTATGGTATGTCTTTGTGCTGTCCTTTGCCAAGATGCTTTAGAAATCACTAACGCATAACATTGGTGGTGCTGCGCTGTTAGTGAGAAAATAGGAAGAAAGAACTGCATGCCATTTTGCCTCAGTGAAACTTGAAGTGTGGTGAGGGAGCGGCGTACACAGACGCTCCAGGAGGGAGTGGAGAGTAGCATGAGGGACCAAAAAGAGCACGTGCTTTGACCAGGGCCGTGGGGACTTCCCAGATGACGGTGACACTGGGACAGGACTCTAAAGGAAGAACACAGTTCACACATATACGGAGGAGGAGATACAGAGGAGGACATAGCAGGAACTGCGTATCCTGAGCTGGAGCTGTTCTGCCATGTGGCAGTGTCACAGGCCAAGCTGGCCTCAGGCTTTTTGTGATGCTCCTGCCTCTGCCTCTGCTTCTCAAGTGCTGGGACAGGTGGATAGGAAGACAATTCGGATGAGTTGTCTAGACACATAGTAGGGAAACCAACACTATAGACATGAAATACTACTCACTTAAGAGTGAGTGGCGAGATGTGCTCCACAGTTCTCATTACCATCTGCAGCCCCATGAGAATGCTTAGCCTAACTGACTCATGTTAAGGAAAAAACCAAGTAGCTGAACTTGGCTCTTTCTAGAAAAGCAAATGTTATGACCGATGGTTATTTCTACATGTATGTGACTTTTCAGTTTCCAAAGAATTTTAACAAGTATATACACTTGCCACCAGAGTCTTCCCTGAGTTGGGGAAGTTGAGCTTAAGACTCATACAAAGTTATCGTGTGCTGTGAGGTAAAGCAGTGAAGCTTGGTCAGCACAGAATGCTAAATCCTAGTACCTAAGGAAGAATACTGATCATGGTAAAGAGTTGAAGCTTGGTCCAGAAGAGTTGAATCTTGGTCCAGTTTGAAAGATTTTCTTAGCATGCCCAATGGTTGACTTGGATAGATAACTTATATCTTAAATGGAAATAGAGACATATTTTAAAAGTCTAATTATTTTTTCTTTGGAAAGGCAGAAGAAGTTAGAAGTGGCTATGGAAGAAGAAGGATTGGCAGATGAGGAGGTAACGTAACCAACTATACTAAACGGAAATGTCCCAGTGAGTTCCCTTATCAATGTCAGCTGATGTGTGGATTGGCTATAGTAGGCCTCTCCATCTGAATATGGCTTCACACTGTGTTGCTGTCATGGGTACCTTAGGAGGAAATAAATGGCCTTTGCCCTCAAGAACACACATTTGCTGACCACCATCCACAGCATTATGGGTATATGGGACAGGGTTCAGTGCTGGACATCATCCATGCATGCTAATCTAGATGTGTGGGACAGGATCCAGTGCTGGACACCATCCATCCATCCATCCATCCATGCTAGTCTGGATGTGTGGGACAGGATCCAGTGCTGGACACCATCCATCCATCCATCCATCCATCCATCCATGCATGCTAGTCTGGATGAGCAGGACAGGGTCAGGCAGTGGACACTATCCATTGATTCCTTCTTCTCCTGAATATTTTAAAACTCTTTACACTCTAATTTTAAGGTTCCCTTGCACCTCACTGATGACTGTCTTGAAATAGTTCCTTCCTTATGCCACCCAGTTTTTCTGCACTCTGAAAACAAGTTTGGCTTTATCATCCTTCCGGCATGTAGTGGTTTTGGAGAGATGTCATGCCCTGCTCCCTGAAGCCTAGGGTGTTTGAATGCTTGCTTCCCAGTTGGTGGCGCTGTTTGGGAAGGCTCTGGAGGTGTGGTCTTGTTGAGGAAGTTTGTTACTGGAGGTGGGCTGTGAGAGTTTAAAGACTTGAGCATTGTTTTGCTCTCTGCTTCCTGCTTCTGGTTGAGACTGTCCTCTGCTTCCTGCTTCTGGTTGAGACTGTCCTCTGCTTCCTGCTTCTGGTTGAGACTGTCCTCTGCTTCCTGCTTATGGCTGAGACTGTCCTCTGCTTCCTGCTTCTGGTTGAGACTGTCCTCTGCTTCCTGCTTCTGGTTGAGACTGTCCTCTGCTTCCTGCTTATGGCTGAGACTGTCCTCTGCTTCCTGCTTCTGGTTGAGACTGTCCTCTGCTTCCTGCTTCTCCTGCCACCCTTTCCCATCATCATGGACTGACCTCTGCAGCTGAAAGCCCTAGTGCACTCTCTGTGCCTTGGTTGTGGTGTCTGTCACTATAGGACAGCAGCTAAGGACTGCAGTGTAGGCTTCCTTACTAGTGGCTGTTTCTCTCTAGCCTTAGCTCCTGGTACCCCATCCAACCCTGACTGATTCTGAGTTGCTGTGATTTTTCCCTGCTTATTTATGGCCCGCTCACATACTATTTCTGCTATTTGAAACTTTCTCCTCCGAACTCCAATTATTCTTCAAGGAGTTTAGGTCTCACTTCATTGGGAAATCCTAATCCCTTAGCTACTTGTCCTACATTCTCCCTAACAGTGTTTCTGTCCTTGTGATAGCCTTTAAATAAGGGACATCTTTCCAGAGACTAGAAGCTGTGCGTGTCTTACTCAGCTTCACATCCCAGAGCAGGCAGAGGGCGAGGATGAATACTCTGGTGGTGAGTGAACAGCAGCCCCCTTGCCTTCAAGTACTCTATGAGTGGGAAGGAGGGATTATTATAATCAGATGCTTTGGCAGGGGGCACACACATGCATAAAAACTTGTATACATTATAGGGGCTGCTAGTATAGTTCAGGACAGAGTGCTTGTATAGCTGTGGTTTGAATTCTAAGAGCTGCCACACAATAAGTCAAAAATGTGTAAACATTACAGAATATAGCAAACTTTGAAAATACACAGACTTTCTCCCAATAAGGGACTCAGAAAAGACTTACGGGAGTTGTGGCAATTGATTTGAATCCTTCTTGATGGGAAGAAGTTACTTCATAAACAGCACTGTATACAGCGATAGTGACTGTGCATGCTGAAAGTGGTGAGGGAGGCTGAAGGCATGGGAAGCTAACTTTAGGTCAGTTACCAAAAGGAGCTTTATTTTCCAGATGAGAATGAGTTAATAAGCTAGGCTTACTGACCGTTCAGTGGTCAGAAAGGAGCTTGAACTGAAGCACTGACCAAGTAAGCTAACCTGCCCTGCAGCTAGCTGCCTTAGCTCTGTGCCATCCTTCTAGCTGGGCTCTTCGGAGGGCTGGAACGCAAACATACACTTAAAGTTACTGTTTATATAAAATTAATACTTATCTTAAAACCCCATCTTACTAAATTTTATCATGAGGCAGTAATTTAAGGGCTTCATCCTAGCTCATATAGAAAGGTGAACACATCTTTCCTTATTTGTCCCATTAATATTAAAACTTTTTTCTAGCTAGTAATAATTGTGCTGATATAGAAGTCTTTTTTTTTGTTTTGTGTTATTTGTGTTGTCCTGGAATTCACTGTTAGAAATGTTAAACACACAGGATCTTGAAATCTAGGGAAAGAGTACCAAAACAGATGCCCACGCTGAGCACAGTGGAGACTCCACACACGGAAAGATAGTCTGCACTGTATAGAAGGGCTATACTTTTTCTCAGGGGAAAAAGGAAAGAAAAGAAAAAGGAGGGGGAAGAAATAGGGTTTTTAATATGAAGACCTGCCCATTTGTTAGATACCAAGAGCTCAGGATTACCCATGTCAGGTGACAGATTAGTCCACTGTGGCTAGGTTCCTGTTGTGCAAGAAGATCTGGAAGCCTGGACTTTTGTATAAATTGACCTGCTTTTAAAAAAATATTGCCAAGTGATGAGAGGGTTACTTGGGAGTCAGGAACTGTCTGGGAAGGCCTGGCTTGGTGGTGCCCCCTTGTGGACATTAGTGATTTTTTTATTAGCTATTTTATTTTCTTTCTTTATTTCAAATGTTATCCGCTTTCCACATTTCCCCTCTGAAAACCCCCTATACCACCCCACCCCCTCCTCCTGATTACTAACCCACCCACTCCTGCTTCCCTGTCCTGGCATTCCCCTACACTGGGGCAACGTACCTTCACAGGACCAAAGGCCTCTCCTCCCTTTGATGTCTAACAAGGCCATCCTCTGCTACCCATGCAGCTGGAGCCATGGGTCCTTCCATGTGTACTCTTTGGTTGGTGTTTTAGTCCCTGGGAGCTCTGGGGGTACTGGTTGGTTCATATTGTTGTTCCTCCTATAAGGCTGCAAACTCCTTCAGCTCCTTGAGTCCTTTTTGTAGAAAATGTCAACTCATTTTGCTTCTAAAAGTTGATGGCTCATAATATCTGTTTTTAAACATCCCATTTTTTTCTGTAGAGATACTTTAAAGTGCCTGTGTTTATTGTTAGGCCCTGTGTTAGGGCCTTGAAGATGTTGTATAGAAAGCAACAAATTCTCTCAACCTTGATGTTGAAACTATCAGTATAAGGGACTGGAATTTCTTGTTTCTTTAAAAAAAAGACTTTACATTAGGGAAATGCAAATCAAAACAACCCTGAGATTCCATCTCACACCAGTCAGGATGGCTAAGATCAAAAACACAGGAGACAGCAGTTGTTGGCGAGGATGTGGAGAAAGAGGAACACTCCTCCACTGCTGGTGGAATTGCAGGCTGGTACAACCACTCTGGAAAGCAGTCTGGCGGCTCCTCAGAAAACTGGGCATGACACTTCCGGAGGATCCGGCTATACCACTCCTGGGCATATACCCAGAGACTTTACCTGCATGCAATAAGGACACATGCTCCACTATATTCATAGCAGCCTTATTTATAATAGCCAGAAGCTGGAAAGAACCCAGATGTCCCTCAACGGAGGAATGGATTCAGAAGATGTGGTATATTTACACAATGGAATACTACTCTGCAATTAAAAACAATGAATTCACGAAATTCCTAGGCAAATGGTCAGAACTTGAAAATATCATCCTTAGTGAGGTAACCCAATCACAAAAGATCACACATGGTATGAAGTCACTGATAAGGGGATATTGACCCAGAATCTCAGAATACCCTAGACACAATCAGCATATCAATAGATTTCTAAAAAGATGGAAGGAGAGACCCCTGGTCCTGGAAAGACTGGATGTAGGGGAACGCCAGGACAGAGTAATGAGAGGGGGTTGAACGGAGAAAAGAGGGAGGGAAGGGGGCTTATGGGACTTTCGGGGAGGGAGGAAACGGGAAAGGGGAAGTGATTTGGAATGTAAATTAAAAAAATAAAATAAAATTAAATTAAAAAAAAAAAAAAAAAAAAAAAAAAAAAAAAAAGACTTTAAGATTTCCTAAGCAATGCGGATGTGCATGTGGTGCCTGAGGTCTCAGTCCTCAGCAGTACTGCCTACTGTCGACCTCCTTGTTGACCTCGCACTCAGTGAGTAGGGCTTGGCTGCTTGGCCAGCTGGCCCAGAGAGCTGAGCTTGTGTGAGCGCTGTCACACCGGGCGTTCATACTAAGCACTTTACCGACTGAGTTACCTTCAAATTAGATTTTTAATGAAAACTAATACCCTTAATTCATTCTACAATGGACAGTGGTCTGTGAAATAGTTCATGAGTGCACTGTGAAACCATTAAATTGTGACCATTTACAACAAACAGTGGCCAAGACACAGTTGTTAGTGGAACCCTTTAATATCTCAAAACTTTGAAATGCCCTTTCTGTTTTATAAACACCTTGGCACACTGCAGATTGAGATTCTTATCCATTTGAAAAGGAATGGAGTCTATGAATTTGGCACTAGGGAGGGAGAGTGAGACTGATTCAAAACACAGGGGGAGAAAATATATTAACTAACAAGAATCATCAAAATGGATCTTTATTAATGGAAAACCAAAATAAGTGGTCTGAGCTGCAGAGGAGAGCCTTGAAGCAGCAGGAGGAGGGCCACCCGGAGACCTGGCCTTACACCCTCTGAGCAGACGCAGCAAGTGCTTTCCAGTCCTCACTGAAGGGCTAAACTCACTGGGTAGGTTTTCCTGGGGCTAGTGTTCTGTTGGGATCGGTGTAACGCCCACTGCGGTTCCCCTTTGTCGTTGAGGGGCTATGCCCTGGTAGACGGGAGCACCTATCAAATACTCAGTGTCTCATTTTTGTTGTTGTTGTTGTTTTGGGTTTTGGTAAACTCCTGTCTAGATCGTAAGCACATTTTATGAAACTGCACGGTAAGGTCTCTTCTGTTCAGATGAGACAGGTTTCTGTAGCTAAACAGAACTGTGCTATTTTGTAACCATGAAAAGGAAAAAATTTAAACTGTCTTTCATATTCTTATGTTCATCTATCACATGTAATTAAATTAAAACAAGCTTTTGTATTGCCATGAGGGACACAGTGCTAGAGTGCCTCCAAGTACCTTCTAAAGAGAACTCCAGTTTGGGAACTTAAAGCAAGCTTCTTGTCAGAATTGCCACCCCCAAGCAGAGAACAGCTGGTATTGGGTTCCTGTAAGAGAAGAAAGCATGGACGCAGACCACACTGTGCTGTGAGCTCCACCTTTGCCTTTATAATGCTATAGATGTGATTTGAACGTATTAAACTATTTAAAGATAGTTTCTCCAACTCCAAGATAAGTGGAGTTTACTTTTTAAACTAGAATGTAACTGCTAGATATGGGTAGTTTGCTATATCTTCATTTCCTTTATTATGTTGTTCCTACCCAGACATACATGTACATACACTTGCATACACACACACACTCACCACATAAATGAAATTGTGGGCTAGAGAGATAGCTCAGCAGTTAAGCACACTGGCTGCTCTTGCAGAGGGCTCAGGTTCAAGTCATAACACTTACGTGGCAGCTCACAACCATTTGTAACTTGACATTATAACAGACATTCATTTAGGCAAAATACCCACATGCATAAAATAAATTTAAAATAAAATGTTTAATGTACCTTCATTGAGCTGTGTGAATTCCTGACACGATTTCTTGCTTGCTGCTTCCTCTGTTACAAGTGTTAGAATTCTGTTTTGATGATGCCCAGACTTCTAATTAGATACCTAACTAGACATCTAGAGTTGGACAGACAGGAGCAGGACAGGGAGTCGCTCAGCTGCGCGCTGCATTGGGAGCCATGCGTCTGAGAGGACAGCAGTGCTGTAATTTGTCACCTGAGCTCAGTCTGTGAGAGGCTGATGGGAGTTGGAGTTGAATACCTTCAGTGACTTTCTTATTCCACAGTGTGCTGCCTCTCCGGGGAACTATCCCTGTGTCATGAACTTGAGTTTTATTAGATGAGAGGTCAGTGAGGTTAGGACAAGAAAATGAATGATTTCCAAATGCAGCCTTCAGGTTTTTAAAAATGTTGCTAATTAATAGTTCTTATTTTGTTATCTTTGTTGAATCATTATTGCTGTGGGGGTTCTGACTTGGAGGATTTAGGGGGTTTGTTTGTTGGTTGGTTTTAGTTTTGGAAATCACAGAGATCCATCTGCCTCCCTTCCCGAGTGCTGGGATTGAAGGTGTGTGCCACCAGGCCCAATTATTTTGCAATTTTATGTCTTTATTGTATGAAGTTTTAAGCTGTTTGCTGAAGTTTATGCAAGAATCAGTTTTACTCTAAGTAAATCTCCATGGAAACGCTGTTGTTTCGTGACTTTTGAGTCATGGGTTTCAGTAGCTTTGATGTTACCTGGAAAGTAAATAGTCGGAGATTTCCTGACAAATTAACAGTGAATGACATAAGGATCAGAGCCCTGCTGCTGTAATCTCAGCGCTCACCAGCTAGGACAGGAGGCAGGCCTGAGCTACTCAGTGAGATTTGTCTCAAAAATAAATAAGCAAGTCCATGTCAGAGTGAATACACACTCGTGAGAGTGTTCCTCGTTTGTGTTTTCTAGGATTTCTGTGAGTTCAGTCACCACTCAGAAGGCATTGATTTACATTTATAGTTAACTACTGAAGACATTATAGTCCATAAAGTGTACCTCTGAGGGTTCAGACTTGATAGTTGTTTAAAGATTGTTTTCTTAAGACTTTTAAATTCTTCCCTTGCTTAATCAATTCTTGCTTTAGGAAAATAGGATATTGACAAACATATAATAATTAAGATATACCTCTATTTGTTTATTTAAAATTATGTGTGGGGGTGTGAATTTGTGCATGAGAGTGCAATGCTTGAAGGGGCCAGAGTGCGCTGGAGGCGAATGTGGATGCTAGGTGCTCAGCTGTGGCTCTGCAAAAGCACCGCACATCTTAGCCTCCGAGCCATCTCCAGCCACCAGCATTATACAAGCCTTTGAAACAGCCTGTTTTAAAATCATCTTTCCAAATTCTTGTTTAATAGAAAAAGTTACGGCGATCGCAGCATGCTCGTAAAGAAACAGAGTTCTTACGCCTTAAGAGGACTAGACTTGGCCTGGATGACTTTGAGTCTCTGAAGGTGATAGGAAGAGGAGCTTTCGGAGAGGTGAGCTGCTTTGTTCAAGTCATCACTGTTGAAAGTAGATGGTGTAAGATGTTTAAATGTAGTTACTAGGCTCTGAGGTCATAAGTCAGTTGGTAAGAGTGCTTGCCTAGTACCCACAAAGCCCTGCATCTGACTCAGCACCACAGGGGCCAGGTGGAATGGCACCTGAGGCAGGAGGATCAGAAGTTCAAGCTCATCCTCAACTACGTAATAATAAACTCAAGACCAGCTGGGAATAAACGAAAACCCCACCTCCCATAAATACTGTGTGTGTGTGTGTGTGTGTGTGTGTGTGTGTGTGTGTAATTTCTTTGATATTATATCACTGGTAAATTCCATGGTTCAGCAAAGGAAGCTCCTTCTGCTGTTCAGCATTTATGTCTGTGCTCTAGGTACGGCTGGTCCAGAAGAAGGACACAGGGCACATCTATGCCATGAAGATCCTGAGGAAAGCTGACATGCTTGAGAAAGAGCAGGTGTGTCTCACCACGTATGCAGCACCCAGGGCCTCCTGTGGCAAGGGCTCAAGTCGTGTTAATGTTGAGAATGATAAAAAATCCAGTGTGCTAGGTGATTACTAAATTTGATAGTCTATTTTAGTGTTTTCAATTCTTAGATATAAATTTCAGTATCTTCAGCTTTATAATCTCTGTGTTAGTTTGCTCAGTTGCTATTAGAGAACGACACAGGGTGGAGGCTGTAAGCATAGAAGCCTTTGCCTAATTGTGGTGCCTTTCAAGATCAACAAGTTCCCGTAGGCTTTAGTTTCTAATGGTTTCTTTCTTCTTTGGTGACTGCAGGAATATTGCATATTAATTATGCATATTAAATTTGCATATTTAGTAAGAACGTGAACATCTTTATGTTTCAATACTTTCTAAAACTATGGATTTCCTGCATGACCGTTAGGCATGGATCATTGGAAGAGGTCTATTATCTTTTCAAAATATATTTCTCTAGGTGGCTCATATCCGAGCAGAAAGAGACATTTTGGTGGAAGCGGATGGAGCCTGGGTGGTGAAGATGTTCTACAGTTTTCAGGACAAGCGGAATCTCTATCTCATCATGGAGTTTCTTCCTGGAGGTAAGCAGTGGCAGACAGACTTAGCTCATCTGCAGATTAGTAAGTTCATCTGCATATGCAGCAATAATGTCAGACAGTTTGACTACTGAATTTTATACCTAAGCATTGTTTTTCAATATTTACTTTCAGAATAGTGGCAGGTGATTTGGCTACAGACCATGTGATTTTGAAGGACTAGTAAGCTGACATGTTAAATACTGTCATTCTGTGTTCATGGTAGCCCACTGTAAAGTTACGTACAGTAAGCCTGTATACAGAACAGAAAGACAAGATGCTGGTTTCTAGGCGTGCTTGTCCATTCTTCACATTTCTGAGCTGCAGCTCTGCTCCTGATAGCTCTGCGTGCTCCCCACTTACCATGGCATGCATTTTGCAGGTACTGGGCAAGTCATAAAACTGAAAATCTGACGTAGTCTATGCATACAAGAACGTATAGAAGAGCATTCCCTTAAGCTGGGTGTGTGCTACTACATGCCCATAATACCAGTACTAGGGTTCCAAGCACAATTACTAAAATTCATAAAAAATGGGTCTGAGACTGAGGCTTCAGAGTTCATTGTCTCACTCCAGTGAAGTTAAAGCCGTAGGCACCTGTGGGTGAGCCATGCACAGGCAGCTTTGCGAAGGAGGATGTTGGGAAAGAGAGTGAGTGGGTGGGTGCAGGAGGATGCTCAAGGTCATTCTTAGCTGCTTTGTGAGTTCCAAGCCAGCCCAGGCCACCCAAGGCCCCAGCTCAAAACAAACAACAGGAGTAGTCTGTTTTCATAGGTTGGTACTTTGTCTCTCTCTCAGGTGACATGATGACATTGCTGATGAAGAAGGACACCTTAACAGAAGAGGAGACACAGTTCTACATCTCAGAGACTGTCTTGGCCATCGATGCAATTCACCAGCTGGGCTTCATCCACCGGGACATCAAGCCGGACAACCTTTTACTGGATGCCAAGGCATGTGAGGAGGAGAGTGAGAGAGCCCTGGGCTTTGGCTGTGCCATGAGGTACTGCCAGGGTCCTGGCTGCAGATCGCAGCTGTGGTTTAGGTTCTTGAGGGTTAATGAAGTTTTCTTTTAGAAAGTACAGAGAGTGACCTCTGGAGTAACATCATGGAGAAATGGCTTTAAAAACTCCCTGTTTTCCCTTTGTTTAAAAAAAATCCTCAAACTTGCATAATCTCACATTTCAGCTATGTGTGGTGTTCTAAGTTATGATTTTATAATAACTGCATTAAAAGTTTATAGGAAGTTTTTGTTGTTGTTTTGAGAGTTAACATAATTTGTCTTACTAGAATTTGTTGCTGTTTTAGGGACATGTAAAATTATCTGATTTTGGTTTGTGCACGGGGTTAAAGAAAGCTCACAGAACTGAATTCTACAGAAACCTCACACACAACCCACCAAGCGACTTCTGTAAGTTTGCACTTTTTCTTTGGTTGAAACTTTGGTTGTGTGAGGAAGGGAGGCTCTCCCCCCCCCCCCCCAGCTGCAGGAGTTGTAGATTGTAGGTGTGGTCAGTTTCCCCCTATGGTTACATTTGTGTCTTGTTGAAATTAGCGTTTCAGAACATGAACTCGAAGCGGAAAGCAGAGACGTGGAAGAAGAACAGGAGACAGCTGGTGAGTCGCCACCTTGTCAAGAGTGCTGTACTCTGCAGGCCCAGAGGACACTGAGTGGCGTGGGCCCTGCTTAACTCGAAGACCTAGGGTCACTGAAGGTCGATGGGACAGTGACTCCAGGCCACACTTTCTCCCACCAGAGAAGATTAAAGATTCAGACATTTGCGGGACTTAGCAGAGCAGCATGTTTTGTTAAGTGAGGAACTGAGGAAAAGTGAGAGAAACTCACTTTGGAGTTGGGAAGACGTGCTGGTGATGATGGTAGAAGAGGAGGGGGGAGGAGGAGGAGGAGGTGGCGCTGGTACTGGTGGTGGTGTCCTTAGAAAAAGCTGTCAAAATTCCTCATTTAAGGATCTTTTAGAGCTTTGGTAGAAACTGAAAAAAGGCTGAAGTGGTTACTGAGACGGGCCAGTTCTATGGGCTGAGCCAGCAGAGGACCCACGCTTTGTATTTCCCCTGGCCAGCTAGGCAGATGGTCATGAGTTCTTCATGTGCTGTCCACCCATTTAGCTGTGGTTGGAGCCCTCTGGCGGTGTCTGACTCCGCTTTCTTAGTTACTGCCCATGATTGTCTGTCCGCTGTTAGGCACCTGCCGGGCCTGCCATCCTCTACCTTGGAGATGGCGCAGGTGCTGTTAACTACAGGAAGCTGTTCTCACAGCCACAGGAAAGAAACTGTAGCTACATGTGGCTCACTGTCAGTGGGATGGTCTGGGTCTCTGTGAGTTAGCAACCTCAGAAGAGCAGTAGAGCCTAACAGACATTTCCCAAGGAGAAAGTCTCCTGAAGCTGCAGCCACCCCCAGCACTGGCCTTTTCTTTCAGATCCTACGTCTGTTACCAGGTCCTCTTGGTATCTTAACCAGCTGCAAGCTGTGATTATTATCCTGGTGTTTGGGATTCAGCTGGTTTAACTCAAACCTTCCTTTGACTCCTGTCCATTTCCTCTGTGTCCCTTCCCCTTACTTCCTACAGAGACCCACGGAAGAACGTCTCTGCTTCTGTAGCCAGTGTTCTCCTTGCCCTGCTGGTGCACTTAACTCCTCTTCCTACAGCCACCAGTCTTTACAGTTAACCAAGGGAACAGGAAGCCTGGGGTGTGGAACAATGTGTTAGTAGGAAAGCCAGCCCGTCAGTGTTGAATTTCAGGGCTACTTCTCACCCTGTGCTATTTCCCTCTGGGTTTTAATGAATATAAGAACTGCTTCCTTCCTCTTTGCATTTCTTTTGCTAACCTGGATGTGAACATTTATGATTAGGAAAGTGGCTTTGACTTGTTTTCCTAGTTTCTTATACGATGCCCAACATATGCAGACACCTTTGTCAGTATTTGTTCAGTTCAAGTAAATAATGAAGAAGCTGCCAACTTCCCATCCCTCTGGGACATGCTAGACTGAGGTAGCAGCAGTCTGGCGCCTCCAGCACGATTAAATGACCTTTTTGCATTTTTGAGCTCATTTGCCAAGTAGTGACAACCTTCATATTCTAGTAAACTTTCAGAGATTTAGAAATGTGCTTAGCTGTGCATTAAGGAGAAAAACATTCTATTTTTAAATCAGATTTTACATTTGAGAAAAATAATACAGACGTACTATTTTTAAAGGGGAAGAAGTGAATACTGTTAAAAACATGGTGCTCACCTGTAATCCCACGAGACTGAGGCAGGGGCATCCTGAGTTTTGAGACCCTATTTTAAAAGTAAATAAAAACACAGCAGAGGATTTCTCCAACTAACAGAGTGCTCCTGTGCAGCAGCTTCTACTGTGCACGGGGGCTCTTCTGTTGACCGAGGGTCCCCAGCTCCCCAGGGAGAGGCACAGGCGAGTTCATTGATGTTTGGTGCAGGAAATTCCTTCAGCCCACCAACTGCCAGTCGTGTGGTTCCCCGGGTCCTTGAAATGACAGTCTGCTGTCACAGGTGTCCACTGGCCCCTTGAGAGCTGCTGTCTGTGAGGGGTCGTTTTTTAGGATCTGATCTGGATCAAGAAGAAGCAGTCAGACAGCTCCTGCTGAGATGCCTGGAACTAAGGAGTCACGAGGAATGGGCCTCGAGCTTACAGAGTCTGTTCCTTTTCTTGTTTTAGCCTCAGATTGAGCTGTTGTAGGTTCTCTTACCTGGATCTTTGGTAAACAGAGCTGGGGTTCAGAGAGCCCAAAAGCACATAAGTAGTGAGCAGGGAAGTCAGGCCCACCAGACTCAGCCTTTTATTTCCTTTTGAAGTGGACTCAGGGCCTCTCGTGGGGCCAAAGTCCTGTGTATGCATAGTGCCTGGCTCAGCCTCTGTCAGGCAGCTTTACATGTAGCACAGAGTCACCTGTGACTGGAAACTTGCCTCCTGCAGTCAGATGTTTCATGAGCGGCTCAGAATGCGGCTGACATGCTGCTGCTTCTTTGCAGGCTTACTCCACAGTCGGAACACCAGACTACATTGCTCCAGAAGTATTCATGCAGACCGGCTACAACAAGCTGTGTGACTGGTGGTCCTTGGGAGTGATTATGTATGAGATGCTGATAGGTAGGTTCTGTTTGTATGATGATACACATCTTTTGGTGCCGTTGTTTGAACATATTATAGCTATAAAAGACAAATAAAGCACGGTCATTTTGAACCTATATCAGACGTTTATCAGAGTTAAAGACATATTGATAAATACCCAATAAAGGGATCTTGTGGTAGGAGGCAGTTAATTAGATTGGCTTCCTTTGTCAAGTTGGAAATTCAGGGCTCAGATAAAATGAAGTAGGGTTTTAAATTCCTATAGACTTTATTAGCAATTTTATACTAAGTTGATGCCTGCAATGTTGTTTTAGAACACTCAGGGCTGTTTCGTTTCTTGTGGCACATATTGTAGGTCTGCTTGAATTGATCACAAAAACTGATAAATTGTTGATTCTCTGATGCCCAGGCTTTCCACCTTTCTGCTCCGAGACACCTCAAGAAACTTACAGAAAAGTTATGAGCTGGAAGGAGACGCTGGCATTTCCTCCAGAAGTGCCCGTCTCTGAGAAAGCCAAGGACTTGATTCTCAGGTCAGTGGCTCTTAAAACTTGACAAATGCATGAATGGTCAGTGTCTCTGAGGCAGGGAAGGTCTTGGGAGGAAAAATACCATTGATTCAATTAGTCAAGGAGGTCAGTATAAAAAAAAGGTTTTACTAAATTCAAACTTTAAAAAAAGATTTTATTTATTTTTATGTGTAAGTGTGTGGGTACCACTTGCCCATGGAGGCTAGAAGATCCCTCGGAGCTGGAGTTATGGATAGTTGTGAGCCATCCAACATGGGTGCTAGGAATTGAACCGAGGCCTTGTACTAGAGCAGCAAGTGCTCTTGACTCCCTATTTCCCCAGACCCTCAAAATGCAAACACTTTAAGTTTGTGGGAAGATGGTGTTCAGAAGAGAGAAGAGATCTTGTTGGACATCCTGGTGTTATTATTAGCAAAGTGTCACTCCTGTTAGACTGCAAGGACTCAGTGCATCAGAGAGGAAGGGAGAATAAATGGATCAGGAGCTCTTGCCATAGACGTGCACAGGACCTGTGGTGCCAGTGCCGGAAGGAACATGAGTTGTGACGACCCTTGGGAATGGCCAGCCAGCAGCATGTTGTATGAAGTTGTTTAAACTGGACATCACCTTTGACTGAGCAGTCTCATTTTGAATTGGGCATATAGCTGTGTAGGGGTAAAGAGTTAGGTATGTTTCTTATGTTATTTTAGTTGTGAAAAATTGAAACTTGTATAAGTCTTCAGCAGTAGCAGTGGATAAAACAGTCTGATATCTCTGTACGCAGATCTCAAAAACTTTCCTCACAGGAAAATATTGAGCAACATTACAAAATGTTCTTAGTATAGTCACTGAAGGGAAGGTCTTAAAATAATTATTATTGTGTTAAAACTATTATTATATTTTATTATTGTATTATTAATATTATTACATTACTATTACATTAATATTATTATAAGATGAAAAGTAGCTTCGGAATGTTTGCCAGTTACTCTAAAGGATAGGCTTGTGAGTAATTTGTACTTTCTCTTTATTTCCCACAGTAGCTTCAATATCTAAATTAAAATGCTTTTTTTAAAACATTCAGAGTAATAACAAAGTGTTTAAGGTGAAAAGTGTGGCTGGTAATTGGTTTTCCTTTCTAGATTTTGTACTGATTCTGAAAACAGAATTGGGAATGGTGGTGTAGAAGAGATCAAAGGTCATCCGTTCTTTGAGGGTGTAGACTGGGGGCACATAAGGTACGTTCTGCACCCTGAGCTGACAGATACCAACTTCTGGATTTGGTGGTTAGTTCACTTCTGTTTCTTCTAGACTTGTGATTCTCAACCTGATGGTCATGAACCCTTTGTGAATTGAATGACCCTCTTGCTGCAGTCACCTAAGACTATCGTAAAACACAGAGATTTCTATTATGATTCCTAACAGTAGCAAAATCACAGTTATGAAGTAGCAACAAAAATAATTTTATGGTTGAGGGGTCACCACCCCATGAGGAACTGTGTTAAAGGGTCACAGCATTAGGAAAGTTGAGAGCCACCCTTAGACTAAGCACAAGAGATAGTGCCGCCTCCTCTGAGAAGTCACTGCCTCTGCGGCCTCTCAGTGTGTCTTCCCTGGAGGTCACACTGTGTGCCTAGTACTTCCCACGGTGTGCCCAGTACTTTCAGGAGCCTGTTCTATGCATCTCTTATCCCGAGGCACTTAGTGTCCGTGTCATAGAGTCTGAGCTGGAGTTTCTGCTGATGATGCTAGAGCCTGCTGATTATGGAAGCAGTCGCAGAGCAGAGTGTGGCTGCCTAAACTCACACTGCTAGTTAGGACCAGAAAGGCGGGTCACAGAAGCCCAGGGCCTGCCGCTCTCTGCACTCCTGAGTGTTCTTGTACAAGCATGGACCTGGTATGCTTAGCACCTAAGAGATCCTTTAAGTATTTGTTGAAAAAATAAAAAGCCTCAGGGTTGGAGAGATGGCTTAGAGGTTAAGAATACAGGCTGCTTTTCTAGAGGTCCTGAGTTCAGTCCCCAGCCACTATAGCCATGTATAATGAGATCTGGTATCCTCTTCTGGTGTGTAGACATGCAGGTAGGCAGAACACTCTGTGCGTAGTAAACAAATCTTTTTTTTTTAAAGAAATATTAAAAAAATTTTTAAAAGGCTGATAAGGGGCAGTTAGAGTGGCTCAGCAGGAAAAGACAGATAAACTGAGTTCAGTTCCTCGGTCCTCCAAGGTAGAAAAAGAGAACCAATTCCTGAATGTGGTCCTCTGACCTCTACATTTGTGATGTGGTGTGGTATGTGTGTATACACTTAATAGGTAAACACATAAATATAATTTAAAAGGCTTTTGTTTGGGGGAGTTGTTGTTGGCTTTTGTTTCTGTTTTTATTGTTGTTTGAGTTCCACTGTGTAGCCCAGGCTATCCTGGAACTCACTATGTAGATCAGGCTGGTGTCAAACTCCGCCTGCCTCTGTGCTTCATTAAAGGTGTGCAACACCACAGCTCAGCCAATTGAAAAGTTTTAAATGATATTTTAACCATTTCTATAGTTAAATGTTTTTAACATAAAAAGGCATTTTTGTGAATAGATTTTTTTTTAACCTAACCTCTCTGGTCCTTGTAAAGTGTATATGACTGGCAAACTTCGCATTCAGATTTTATCACAAATGCTTGTGCTCCCGCTTTTTTCACAGATGTCTTTGTATTTACTAATCTTCACTAGCATTCTCACTTAGAGATAGATCTGATCTCCCTATCTCCCACTTTTCACTAAAATGCCTTCTCTTTTAATTTTCTTTTCACCAAAAAAAAAGGGGGGGGGCATGAGAAAATCTTCCTGTAAAACTTCCAAGTAAATGAAAATATTTTAGTAAAAAAACATCCCACTCAGCCATCTTGACATCCACTTAGCCGTGTTCAGAGCCACAGCCTGGGTTCCCGTCCTGTGCTGCAGTGGGCAAGGCTGTCCTAGAGTGGTTTGTTGGACAGTTACGAGTCCAAGATGATGATCACGGTTGCACACAGTGTGACCTCCAGGGAAGACACACTGAGAGGCTGCAGAGGCAGTGACTTCTCAGAGGAGGCGGCACTATCTCTTGTGCTTAGTCTAAGGGTGGCTCTCAGCCTTCCTGAAGCTGCGACCCTTTAACACAGTTCCTCACGGCTGCTGAATTGCCTTTTGCAGAGAAAGACCAGCAGCCATCCCTATAGAAATCCGGAGTATAGATGACACCTCCAACTTTGATGACTTCCCTGAGTCTGATATCTTACAGCCAGGTAAGAGGTTCACAACTGTATCCACACTGCAGTCACCGTGAGGCGACGGACACATCACCAGGGAAATCCCTTTGCCCTCACTTGCTGTTTTTCTCTTTCCAGTGCCGAATACCACAGAGCCCGACTATAAATCCAAAGACTGGGTTTTTCTCAATTACACCTACAAAAGGTTTGAAGGGCTGACCCAGAGAGGCTCCATCCCCACATACATGAAAGCTGGGAAGTTATGATGGTCAAGTCGCTCACAGCCAGAACTCAGGTAGCTGCATCCCAGGCTGGCTCCAGGCGCTCCAGGACGGGGCCGCTTCAGCCAGAGGAGCGACTACAGCCTGGGAAGCTGAGGCCGCGACAGCTATGGGAATTGCTCTGCTTTTTTTTTTTTTTTTTTGTATTAACTTTATTATACAAAGGTACTGGAACAAAAGGAACGGACATTCCCTCCTAACTGCACAGCCTACGTGCATGTTGAGAGGTCAACCCTGCCCATGTGCTGCGCTTCCGATTGCAACACTAATCCAGCCAGAACTGCATAGCACTGACAGCCCTGTGGCAGCCCGAGGTCACTCTCAGTGCCTGCTGCACTGCAGAGCCCGTGGGTCTAGAATCAGTGAAAAGCCATCTTCTGTAGCTGCTGTTAGAACATTTGCGCCGTCGGTTTGGACACTGTAGGCTCTACATGAAGACAGTCTCTGTGCCGGCTCCAAGGAACTCCAGGACACTGACTCCAACAGCGTTTCCCGTCGAACCCTCACGCAGACCCCGTGGTAGGGAAGATGAGCTTCTGTCAGGGTGAGGACATCTCTCACCTTCACTGAGAGATAGTGACGATTGATATGCACACAGAGATGGACCTGAGTCATTGTCAACTACTCCATTTCTAACAAAGAGGGCATAGCATTGTTCTAGTTGGAGGATGGTGAGCTGAGTTTCAGAAATGACCATGAAAGCTGCTTGTAGAACCCAGTGTGTTTTTATTAAACTATTTTTTTAAACGTCAAACTTCTGATCAAGTCAATGGACACTGTGGAGAGCAGAGTGGGACTCACTGTGGCTTTCTGCAGAGGTGGTACATGTCATCTGGTGACCCTTTGGTCCCTTGGTAGCCCTAGTGCCATTGTTTTCCAATGAACCAAAGATCCTGGACACTCGCTGTCAGCGGAGTGGAGCTCTGCTTTACAGGGGTGATGCGCACCCTGTGACAGACCTTTGACAGAGGCCAGCCCTGTTCACTGTTAGCTCATCACTGTGGTTAAAGCCCATAATGAAATAAAGGAAGTGGGTGCAGGCTGGGAGGATGTGACTGGAGACTGAGCAGAAAAGTCAAAATCAGATTCTTGGGGTGTTTCCCTAAGGATTACATCATCTTTTCTCGCTGAGCATTTTGATTCTGAAACAACTTTCTGAAGAGATGTAGTTTTGTGAGTTGTCGTTGTAGTAACTTCTCAGGGAATGGCTAATGTTTATCTTCTGTGATGTGATGCAGTGAGGCTTTATGGGGAGGAATGTCCCTCCTGAGGGGACTTGTGACCCCTCTTTCATCAAGGCCATCAGCTCCTGATGTATTTTGGGGAGTCCTTTAAAGCCACCCAGTGTGTCCCCAATTTGCGGCTGAGTCTGGCAATCAGCACCACCTGTTGACCTACTGGCTCAGCTGTAGCCTGATCGATCCTGTGCCGAGTATTTGGAGAAGCACTGAAAATGGTGGACAAGCCTCCCTGAAGACTTTAGCTGCCTTAATATCTGCAGGGTATATGAGCCTCTCCAAGTTGTCTGTCTCAAGGGTGCTTTAGCAGCAGAGACCCATGGCTATAGGGATTCAACCTTTTCTTTCAGAAAAGTTGTGACTTTTCCTAGTGTGAGGGTGACTAGGTTGGATAGGAGACCTTGCCAAAGTGTCTAGCTCAGGTGCGATAACTACCTAACCTAGGGTGGGTGTTGTCAAGTCCAGGTAACTGGGGTAGGTTGAGATTAGTGTAAAGGAGAGTTACGGAGCTTATGTTTCCATGATGTCAGGACAGAACACTTCATCTCATCTCTCTGTTGTGGTTGTAGAAGCCATGAGAGGCAGGTTTCCTGGTGGTGGAGAGGCATTTTGGGAAGTTTGCTTTGCTGGTTGCCTCCTCCCCTGGCATTAACATGGCTACCCATTCTTCTGGAATCTCTCATGGAAGTGTTGCCTAAGCTAGTGTAGAGGCCCCTAAAAGACTCTGTCAAAAATATGAGGCACGGTGCAAATTACGCAAATAATTTGCAGAGATCCCTGAGACTGACTTTTTTCCATTATACATTTCCATATTTTAGGTGAATAATGTAATTTAAGTGATAAAACCCTGTCTTAATCAACTGTGCATAGTGACATTTTTCTCTTAATCTCTATTTTGAAACAAGGGAAGTTTTATTATTAAAAGGTGGTTTGGGTTTTTCTAAGGATACAGAAAATGTGTATAATTCAGATGTATTGGTTTCCTGATTGAATAGAGACTTGTATTTTTTCATTAAAACCTTTGTGTTGAAGCAGTTATTAACAGCTAGGTCTGCAGGTGTATGAAACCCTGGGCCGTCCAAAGTAAGGTGTGACCACTTGGCCATAGGCGTCCAATCAGCTGTGTGCTGAAACTGCCAGCTATGGAATAGTAGACACACGCTATGGAATAGTAAATATATTCTATGGAATAGTAAATATATTCTATGGAATAGTAAATACATTCTATGGAGTAGTAGACACACTTTATGGAGTAGTAGACACACTCTATGGAGTAGTAGACACACTCTATGGAGTAGTAGACACACTCTATGGAGTAGTAGACACACTCTATGGAGTAGTAGACACACTCTATGGAGTAGTAGACACATTCTATGGAGTAGTAGACACACTCATTGGTTGCTAAGGCTTAAGATAGGGCCCCTTTACTTCCATACCAGCATAGCTCTTAAGCACATGCATAACTCTGTACAAGCTGCACATTTAAAATATCTTGAAGCATACTTTGTTTTGGTGTTGAGAAGCTAGCCCACCAGTCAGTCTCTGCCAGCAGGAGAGAGAGCTAGCCACCTATCTTTTGGCAGTCTACAAGTAAGTTACTTGAGGGTCAGAAAAGGGTCCTGGCACATCCTCCCTTTGAATTGTTAAAATTCGGAAAATTCAAAAGCAACTGTTTTGCTATGATCATGATTATTTCTCATTTTATTTCAAAATTATTTTCTCTGTAGAAGTGCACTTATTTCTGAAAAGTCTTAAAGAAGCCAACACTTAATAAATACAAGACACTTGAGATTACCAGAAATATTTTAGATTTTTATTACAAAATGTGAGGAGATGAAGGAATAAAGTTATAGAAGTGTATGGTAGTTATTTTTTTTTAAGCAGTATAATCCAGCAGTTGTCCAGAACCATCAGGCTTCTGAGCCCATCCAGCATTCAGAGACTATTGGGCAGGGGCATCGAGAGCCTCTTCACTCACGGCACAACAAGAATAAAGCCACGTTTACAAAAGTGCTGTTGGTTTGTTTGTTGTTGGGTTTCAGATTGATGTTATCCAAAACTTAAATGCTGTATTGTAAGTACAATTTCCAAATATCTATTATACCTGAAGATCACATCACAAAAAGATTAAAGTGTTTGAAGTTTTGAATCAAGACAGTTGAACAAGCTTAAGTTTAAAATTTTTTGGATCCATAACTAAAAATATGCACCTTTGTAAGTTGTCATTTTAGGTACTTGCTGGGCTTAGGTCTTATATGCAGCCCCTCAGAACCCAAAGGCATCTGTAAACTCAAGGTACCCATAAGAGTTCAAAGAAAAGATTGACTCAGCTACCACCCACCATGTCCCTTCCTGTGCAGGTCACAACCAGGACTTGCCAGAGAAAGCCAGGCAAGATCCCCTGGACCCCAACAGCACCCCCCAGCCTAGTTATTCTCTGGTGTCCCCAGCATGTATCAATGATGCCATGGTAAGAACAGTGGGAACACAAGGTTGGAATTTGAAGAGATCAAACTTGCAGGCTCTTAAATCCAAATGTCAGAACTGTCTAGTGAAACAACTTACATTCATAAGCATATCTTCACTTACATGACGTCTTGTCTTACAACTGTTCTGTAAAGGAATGGAATCACCAGAACACAGGATGTTGCCCTGGAGCTCCACGCCAGTACTTAACCCCAAAGCATAGAGCATTCTCCATCAGATCATCCCCTTGTGCTTCTAGAACCCTCATAGGGATACATGAGTGAGATGACAGAGTTGTCACGTGGGATAATACTGAGTGCAGGTGACAAGACAAAAGTGACTTCACCAGTAAGGAAGTGGTTCCAACACGAGGTCACACAGTTTCTTCCAGGGTAGTCAGTTCAGCAGCACAGAGACATGAAGTACAGGAATCCTTCCGTTGTATTAACTTGTCATCCATGTTGCTTTGTCCTTGGTCGGAGAAAGGGAGAGAGAGCAAGCACGAGCTAGCTAGCTAGATGGCTACAGAGACCTAAGTGTCACATGACTAAGGTTTTTTTTTTTTTTTTAAGAGAACCTTGCTGTGCTGAAAAGAGAACTGAGCAGTTAAGAGTGACTACTGCTTCTATAGAGGACTTGAATTCGGGTCCCAATACCCATGCCAGGTGGCTCACAGTCACCTGCAAACTCAACTCCAGAGGGATCAGGTGACTCTTGACATCTGTAGGCACATGTACACATATAGATAGAATAATAAAATTCTAAGAGTAAAGAAAATAATGAGCCAGAAAGTTCCTTCACCCCCACCCCCACCCCATTACTGGCTATGATTGTATCAACTTTTAATTAACTGGTACCTAGCTAGTGGTTGACTTAAATCAGGATTTATGTCCCGAGTACCAGGGTCAATCTCACTGTACATCTATCAATACCTGAAACCAAATTAGTGTTCTTCCAAGAATCTTCAGTTAATCCAAAGGCCCTAGAAACAAGTGTATTCTAGACACCTGCAAGCCTGGTCTGGACCACACAGTGAGACCCCATCTTGAAGGAGAAAACGACAACCCCGCACTTAAGTCTGTCATGGCTGGTGAGCTGCAGGCCTTTCGTCGTCCTTCCTGACCCACCTGTAAGATGAACGTTGAGAACCACTGTGCAGGGTGCTAGACCCCAGGTTCCTTGTGCTCTGAGAAGTTCCCAGAGCTAATCGTATCTTTTGTGCTTCTGACTTCCTGCCCAGCTGCTGTTCTTTAGGGCTCATGTCCTCTAAAATGGTTATAAAGAAATACAGAGTCCCCCACTTCATTTCTCAACCCAGCCAGGGTGGATGGTCCAACTCCTGTGGACTCAGGTGCTCTGTCTAAAGGGAGGGTGTTCCTAACCTTTGAAAAAATTGTGTCTCAGCCAGGCCACTGGTAGACTCACCAAAAGTATGAGACATGTTTCTTATTGGTTATTGTGGGAACCACTTTAATAACATTAAATGGGCTGTGTGCAAAGGAGCAGAACAGAGCTTCGCTAAGCCGAGTGCACGGTTGGCCCTACTCTGTAACTAAGACCACAAGATGGCTCAGTGGTTAAGAGCACTGACTGCTCTTCTGAAGGTCCTGAGTTCAAATCCCAGCAACCACATGGTGGCTCACAACCATCTATAATGAGATCTGACGCCCTCTTCTGGTGTGTCTGAAGACCCCTACAGTGTACTTACATACATAATAATAAATAACTCTTTAAAAAAAAACTGGTTTAGTAAAAGCAATTCCAAAAACATTGAAGACAGAATGAAGCTTTGCTGAAGTTGTTTAGGTTAGCAAGCAATGCAGGGCTCGTGGTAACCAGAACGCTCTACCCCTTTTAAAAGAACCTCTCCAGTTCCTCTGCATCCCTCAGATTCTCTCCCTCTCCCATGAACATACTTTGCTCCCAGTGTCTTCTCTGCCACACCTCCCTGTCTTAGCCAAACTCAAACATGTCTTTTTATTCCAGAAGCCCATAGTGGATATGTCCATCTAAATCCACTGAGGGTTTGTGCTTCCATTTCTCCACACAACTCTCTCATTAACAAACCCACTGTACAAGCCCAGGAGTCTTCCCCAGAATTTCTTTCCTGAACTTTTTCTGGAGTAGAGAAGGCAAAGGTCATTTGAAGGATCATTAGTATAATCATTTGTATTCAACCTCTTGTGTTGGGAATTGGTTCTAATGCTTTGTCTTAATTTGGCTCCAAAGGCCCTGCTTCCAGACCTGAGGGTCCCTGCCCCCAGCAGGCTTAGATTGATAATAAAGAATTGTCATTACAGTCAATGGCTGGGTGGGGAGATGGAGACTCCACTTTTAGATTGCCAGGGCAAGGGACAGAGAGGGAGGGGAGGAAGAGGAGAATCACTATGAGGGATCAGATTTATGAGCTGCAGGAGAGAAATCATTCAGCAATGTGGGTGGGAAGGGAAAGTAGCCTTATGGGGTGAGGAGGCTTCCCAGAAGATAACAGGGCAGCAAAGATAAAACAGATTTATAAGATTATATTATAAGATGTTAAGCCAGGAATACAGGATGCTAGCTATGGGGAGGTTTAGAAATGCCCAGCCTTTTCTTCCAGTCTCTGCTCCACACTTTGTATCTCCTCCCGTGAGTATTTTGTTCCCCCTTCTAAGAAGAACCAAAGTATCCACACTTTGGTCTTCCTTCTTCTTGAGCCTCATGTGGTCTGTGAATTGGATCTTGGGTGTTCCAAGATTCTGGGCTAATATCTACTTATCAGTGAGTGCATACCATGTGTGTTCTTTTGTGATTGGGTTACCTCACTAAGGATGATATTTTCCATCCATTTGCCTAAGAATTTCATGAATTCATTGTTTTTAATCACTGAATAGTACTCCATTGTATAAATGTACCACATTTTTTGTATCCATTCCTCTGTTGAGGAACATCTGGGTTCTTTCCAGCTTCTGGCTATTATAAATAAGGCTGCTATGAACATAGTGGAGCCATTCAGAGACTGCCCAACCTGGGGATCCATCCCATATAGTTACCAAACCCAGACAGTATTGTGGATGCCAACAAGTGCTTGCTGACAGGAGCCTGATATAGCTGTCTCCTGAGAGACTGTCCTAGAGCCTGACAAAGAGGTGGATGCTCGCACCCAACCATTGGACTGAGCACAGAGTCCCCAATGGAGGAGCTAAAGAAAGGACCCAAGGAGCTGAAGGAGCCTGCATACCCATAGGAGGAACAACATCAACCAACCAATACTCCCAGAGCTCCCAGTATTAAACTACCAACCAAAGAGTACACATTGGAGTACACATGCTCCAGCCACATATGTAGCAGAGGAAGGCCTTGTCAGACACCAATGGGAGGAGAGGCCCTTGGTCTTGTGAAGGCTCAATGCCCCCAGTGTAGGGGAATTCCAGAACAGAGAAGTGAGAGTGGGTGGGTTGATGAGCAGGGCGGGGGGTGGGGGGGATAGAGAGTTTTTGGAGGGGAAACCAGGAAAGGGGATAACATTTGAAATGTAAATAAAGAAAATATCTAATGTAAAAGAGAAACGCCCAGCCATTGAACTAGTCAAGGCATATCAAAATTAGCTGGTGTATGTGTGTCTTTCATCTGCAAATCCAGAGAGGTCTTGGGCAGGTGCAGTGCATGTTGGTGGTAAGCAAGAACTCACGTTTTAAAATTAGTTGGAGATTCCCAAATGGAATACACGTGTACCATGATACAAGATTAGGATTTGGAGAGAACTGGCTTTTTAGCAGGCTACATATTTTGCCCAAACCGCATGGGGATTTCTCCCCACGGATGATTCTAAGAGTTTGGGCTCAGAGGTGCTGGGATCCCCTGCTCTGCAAATAGACCGGCTGCTCTGAGGCAGAGAGAGTCAGATGGTAGACACGGCCTGCTAGTCAAAGAATAGACACAAATAAAATTTGATTAGTTTTAAGGATAAAAGGAAATATAGTGGTAATTGTTTACTTAAGTATATATGTCATAAAGAAATACTTTGAGGCTTTTGATCTTAAATTGTATGTAGGTCAGAAGCAGAAGGTAAGTAGAATAAACTTAGACAGGTAATAGAAACTTAAATTAATTCAAGTTAGATAAAGAGAAGGGGACATATGTACCCACAGAGATAGTAATCTCCATAGAAGGGAGGATTTAAGTATACTTATATGAATAAATAATTGAGGTTTTTGATATTAAATTGTAGGTCGAAAAGCAGGTAACAGGCAACCTAACCTATCTCAGACAGTAGAAATTTTGGCAGTGATCTCACTATTAAAAATTAATTAATCGAGCTGGGCAGTGGTGACGCATGCCTTTAATCCCAGCACTTGGGAGGCAGAGGCAGGCGAATTTCTGAGTTCGAGGCCAGCCTGGTCTACAGAGTGAGTTCCAGGACAGCCAGGGCTACACAGAGAAACCCTGTCTCGAAAAAAAAAAAAAGTAATTAATCAAGTAAGAACAAAACAGGAGACAGTGGAGGAGCATTATCCCAACAGATAATATTTGTTTAGACTGTTTTAATTGCTTTGAGTTGTTTTACCTATCAAACTGAAGACCATTTTAAGCTTGACAGTACTTATGATATTAAAAACACTCTGGGAGAGAGGTTTATACTTTTAATGATTTCTGGTTACTGGACCAAGGTCATGTATTTTGGGAGAGAGACTCTGTGTTGACAGGAAAGGAGAAAAGGCTTTGGACCCTTTCCAAAGTAATATGGATCAGATATGATAGGGGAAGAGCCCCTGAAAATCTTGGCTACAGACAGAAAAGAAAAATTTGAGAAAATAAAATAGCACAGGTAACTTGATCTGCTGATTCCTGATTATGGGAATAGCCCAGTAACTAGATTAGACATAAAAATGTCTCTAGCCAAAAACTTCAGCTAAATTTAGACAGTAAATGCTGTTGATTATGGAATCCTTAAGATTCTTCAGGCCCTCCTTCATATGGCACGAATGAAGATTTATTACAATTAGTTAATAGTCAATTAACTCATGAAAAGACAGTTGTCTTTCACCTGCTCAAACAAGGAACAAAAATTCATCCTTAACTGATCTGTGCACCTTGCACAATCCATACAAATATCTTAATGGTACTAAAATTTTGATTGTGAGATTCATATGTTACAGAATGTACAGCTTTGACAAGATTCATCCTCAGAGATGCTGGACTGACCTGCTGTTCCAGCCCCCTACCTCCTGAAGCTGTTTCCAGAGAATTGCTTCCAAAACAGCTTCAGGAATAACTGACAATTCCAGACGACCTCGCCTCATCCAACCTTTCAGATGAATCCAGTCAGAACTTTCGTCAAACCCTGAGCCTTCTAAGCATACAGAGACTGGATAACAGATGCTAAAGCTAGCTTTCTAAAGTCTGAACAAATTTTCTAATTTTCCTGTCCCTCCCCATCCCTTTAAAGAATTTTTCATCACCCCTATTTAGCAGGAAGAAGTTGTGGGGAGTGGTCATCCTGATCCCATGGGTTTGGATGTCTAGTTATGGTTATTTTTACAAATTATAGATAGCTTGTCATTTTAAGGGATAATTTGGGAATGGTCATAATTTTGAACAGAGAGGAAATAGATGGGATGGATTACTAAATTTATTCTTGAACAAAACACTATGTAGCCATAATCTTACATTGATAGAAATCTTTATAATTGATGCAAAATTGAAGTTATAAAATCTTACATTAGTACAGAATTTATATATTGATATAGAATTAAGGTTTTCATTGGTATAAATTTCTTATATTAATACAATTTTTTGTTGGTGGTGGTTTTTTGAGACAGGGTTTCTCCGTGTAGCCCTGTCTGTCCTGGAACTCACTCTGTAGACCAGGTTGGCCTCGAACTCAGAAATCCGTCTGCATCTGCCTCCCAAGTGCTGGGATTAAAGGTGTGTGCCACCATTGCCTGGCTAATACAAAATTTGAAATTAATATTGTTAGTCTTAGATAGGCATTGTACCTATACAACTCATTTAATAGTACAAGGATTAGACCTAGTCTTTCCAATAACTGCTATTGCACACTGTTTAGGATGATTAAGTAAGGCAAGGATCAAATAGTAAACTCATAGTTATATTAGATTCTGATCTAATTATATTAAGATGCTTTCTACAATGTTCAAATAGGAATAGCTAAGAATAGTCAAGTTAACAGTTCAGATATACTTTATATAGGCTTCAAAAAAAACCATCAGAATCCACAGAATATGACATTTAATATTAATTCATTATTGAAGATCATTTGACTACAGACATGTCTGCGCCTGACAGTACCCACTTCTTGGTTCAAAGAAGAAACTGAGCATTAAAACCTCCACATGGGCCTTTCCTCTGGTGGCATCCATCAGGATTCGTGTCCGCCGTGGTGGTCGCAAATGAGTACACTATAGCTGTCTTAGATACACCAGAAGAGGGCATCAGATCTCATTATGGATGGTTGTGAGCCACCATGTGGTTGCTGGGAATCGAACTCAGGACCTCTGGAAGAGCAGTCAGTGCTCTTAATCTCTGAGCCATCTCTCCAGCCCCAGCAAGTGCTCTTAACCACTGACCCATCTCTCTGGCATCTTAAGTGTTTTGTTTTGTTTTGTTTCCTTTCTTGGCATTTTCTTTGGGCTCTTGATGTAGTGTAAATAATAATCCTCTGACAGATGTTTAGTTAGTAAAGATTTTGTTGAGGTTTGGTCAATTGGTTTGATTATATCAGATTATAATATCAATTTTTATCTATGCCATTTACTGGAGGGACTGGAGATAGGTGGGTTTGGAGTGACTCGGTTGGAGGAGGAGAGACCAGGGGAAGGAGGAAGAACAGGAAGGAGGAAGAACAGGAAGAGAAAGGAAGCCACCATGAGGGGAGACGGACCATGAGCACATGGCCAGGAGAAACAGCAAGTGTCTGGGGTACACCGCTGGAAGGCAGCCAGTCCAGCAGTTAGAAGAGTAGATTAGGGGTGACCCCCCAGTAATTGTCAAAGGCGAATAAAATAACCATAGTCTGAGTCTTTTGTAAGCTAGTCGGGAATAAGCTTACATTGCTTGTACTACAAGATTTCCTCACTTGGGAGGCAGAGGCAGGTGGATTTCTGAGTTTGAGGCCAGCCTGGTCTACAGAATGAGTTCCAGGATAGCCAGGGCTATACAGAGAAACCCTGTCTCGGGGGAAAAAAAATTTCCTCCCGTTCTGCAGTGTTCATTTCTTAGACTTTCCCTGACTGAGAAATCCGAAGCGAATGGGTGGGTGTCCATCCAGCTCTGGCGGAGGCTGAGGGAATGGCGACAGAGGTAACAACAGCGTTGTGCAGTCAGGACGGGACAACTCTGCCTCACTGTTGGAGTGGAACTTCGATCAAGCTCCTGTCCAGCAGGCTTGGTCCCTCTCTGAACAACGATCTGTCTAGAAAGCCAGAGTCTAAGCAAGTTTCGGGCGACCTGGGTGGATCTCCGGACTATCCGCCAGAGCCGGTGAGATCTCTCTGAGCTGTACTGTTGGCCTTCGGGACTTTGAGTGGGTTTTTGATGTCTTTGCGTGTGATAGGAACAGCAGTTTGGGAACCCACTTGCCACACTGTGTTAACGAAGAAGGTCCACACCCTCTGCCCTCTGGACCTAAGAAGAGTGTGCGACCCAGTCCTTGGAGATCCACTGGTTCTCGTGCCAAGTCCCGGCATTTTCAGTCTTGTTGCTTTACGTGGGCAGAGTACCCTCGCGACCAGTGGGCTGGAGCCAGTCTGTGTGTTCTAGAAGTACCACCGTAGGATGAAGGGAGATTGGGAGCTCCAAGGAGTCTTGATTACATATGTGCCTGTTACAGGAGTCCCTGAAGCGGTTGTTGACAGAAAAGTGCCGAGCCCACGGAAGAGTCTTTTTTTGCACCGTGCAAGGGTCTCCCTGTCCTCCGCCTCTTGCTAGGCTTTCCAGCGCCACCGAGGGCGTGCCAATTGGCTCAGAGCGGGATCCACCAGCCTCTGCGCGCGGGGTTCTGCTGAGGCTGCGCCTGTGCGGGTGCCTGGTCCCGCCCGGGGCTGGCTAGGGCTGCCGGGGCTGCGGTGCCCAAGCCCGGTGCGTCCGGGTCGCATGCGGGGCTACGCGACGCGCTATGGCTGCAGCTATGGGATGCGGTGCCAGGTGAGTGGCTTGCAGAGACCCCGACACTGTGTCGGGGTCCCCGACGGCTAGCCAGGGCCCCCATCCCATGCTGGGGGGAGGGATCCCTGCATGTCTACACCAGAGATTCATCTGATGGCTGTGGGTCAAGGCGGTGGGTCCTTGCAGCCCCAGCTCAGATGTATCGCCTCCGGGAGCCAGTCCGGGGTGAGGGGTCCGGTCCCAGCTGCGTCCTGCAGTGGGCGAGCTGCAGGCACAGTCCAGTGTCTGCGCACTCTGCAGCCCGCCGCTCGAATTTGATCCTCTCTGGGCGAAACCCCGGGTTCCAGGGTGCTGCGGGAGACCTCGCGGCCCTACGTGCCAATGGCCAAGTCCGGGCCTGGGGAGTGCAGAGGAGCGCAAGCACCCAGTGGGACTTGGGGTGGAAGTGGGGAAAACAAACTTGTTATCTTCCGGGACAGGCATTGAACCCGGGACTCGAGGCCAGTGCTGTAACCTCGGCTCCTTTCAATTTGAGAGTCTCCTTGGAAGTTTTACCTCACCTGTCCTCTGTTGCTCTCAGTGATAAAACTTGGAGGTGTCTCCCCCGGATATTGTGACCATTATTTCACAGAGGATAATCATTAAAAGCTGTTATTTATGGCAGGCGGGAGTCAGGAGGGGAAAAAAAAACCACCAATAAATAAAAACAGGCACGGAAGTCAAGGTCGCAGTTATTTTGATTGACAGGCTGGCTGGCTGACTGAGATTGATGATTGATTGATTGATTGATTGACATTTTTGCTGTGTAGCCCTTGGCTAGCCTGGAACTTGCTGTATGACCAACTTAACCTGGACTTGCTGGCCACAGGCTTGTCTCAACTTTCTGGTGTAACTTTAATAAACGGTGGGTTCCTGTGGTCTCCGTTCATGGTACCCAAAGCCATTTTGTTAAAAAGAAGGTCCCTTCTTGCTCTGAGCTCTGCTTCATGCGCCTCTGGGTGCCTCAGTTTCCTCCCTGTAAAATGGGAGCAATGACTATGGTGGCCCCTCATTTTGCAACTATGACTAATAAGCTACGAATGCGCTTGGCATAGTTAGCCCAAGTCTTGGGAAGCTCAGTGAGTGCTTATGGGGAAACAAAATCTAAAAAAATGCTGTTGCTGCAAGTGGGAAACAAATAGCAAGACAAAACAAAGTAAAAACCCCAAAACCTGACAATTTGGGGCTGTTTGAAAGGTAGCCACAAAAAATATTAGGGGGAAGTCCAGTGGCTGAGCATCCTCTTGGGAGATGGTTCCGGAACCCTTGGAGCTAGAGAGAAAGCCATGTGCTGGCCAGAACTGCCTGCCGGGCCAGCGGCCTCTGAAACAGCTTCCCATCCCCCCACCCCACCCCTTCTCAGCTGCTCATCTCCTCTGTGGTGTTATCAGACGGAGCTCTTTTGAGTCATCCTTTTGCAACAGTAGTGGCTTAAATTCATGCTCCTGACTCGGAAGGCATCCCATCCTGCTTTGCGTAAACTGCAGTTCCTGACCTGTGTCCTAGGCAGTTCCTTCCAGGAATGCATCACAGAAGCTAATCCAGGATGCATACGCGCGCGGGGGTGGGGGGTGAGGGGTGGGGGGGTGGGGGGGGTGGGGGGTGGGGCTGACTTGCTCTGCTGTGTGGGATCGAGTTCATTAGTCAGCCCATTATCAGGGACTCAGTGCAGGGCCCAAGGGAAGCTGAGTCCTCTGCCTGCCCTGTAAGTTTGCCTCCCTGCCCTGGTGTTTGCCGATCTGTCTCCGGCTCCTTCTAGCGTCTCTGTAAAATGGGGACGATGGGGCATCTGCTTTATGGGATACCTAGGATTAGGTGAGACTGAGATGCATAGCCCGGGGCTGGAGAGATGGTTCAGTGGTTAAGAGCACTGCCTACTCTTGCAAAGAGCTTGGGTTTGGTTCTCAGTAACCACATGGTGGCTCACAACTGTCTCTAACTCCAGATGCCGGCAGTTTGATGCCTTCTTCTGGCCTCTGTGGGCTTAGAGGACACATGTGTGGTACGTATACCTACATACAGACAACACTTATACACAAAACTCTGTTGGGTAGTCTCTTTCAGGTGTGTGTGTGTGTGTGTGTGTGTGTGTGTGTGTGTGTGTGCCCCTGCACGCACGTGTCTGTTTTGGTGGTGCTGGGGATCAAGCCCAGGCAGGACCTTGTGCATGCCAAGCTCATGCCCAACCACCGGGCTCCACCCCAAGGCCTGTGGAATCTTACCAGACTTGAGCACTGGGCCACAGACTTTTTGTTTTTTTCTATTTGTTCATGGTGGAGATCTGTTTAAGGAAACCATTGTTACTAGCTGTGAGCTTTTGGCTACTTTATTTAGCTTCTCTGAGCTCCATTTTCCTTCGTTATAAGACTGTACTAAAACTCTCAGACTCCGCAGGTGAGGGGCAGTTAAACAGGCAATGATTACAAACTGTGTGGAGCATTCCAGCTTTCTTCCTGACCTTTGCCGAGGACATCGTCTTTGCCACAGAAACCCTTTCTGATTCCTATTTTCATATTGTGATGTTTTTTGTCTTGGGAGCACTCCTGTCTGCTTGTCACAAGTTGTGTGTGTTGGTTTCGTGGCCCCGCCTTCGGCATGCTGGTCCTAGGCGGGCAGAGTTGCTTATTATCCACACCTTCCATCTCTGATTCCTTCTCCTAGTAATTGTCCAGGAGAAACTGTAGCTCTTAAATGAATGAGGCCTTGCCTAAGGCGTGTGGGTGCACAGGACTGATTCACTCATGAAGCACCCATCAAGGTCACACTGTTGACTCGGCAAATAGAGTTCTGGTCAGAGACTTGGGCAGCAGCATTAGTCTGGGTGAGAGGTTACATTTATTACACTCCTTACTCTAATTGAACATATCGTAGAAGCGACTCAGAAACAGGTCTATTCTGGCTCACAGTTCAAGGGGATACAGCCCACCATGGTGGAGAAGGCATGGCCACAGAAGCGTCAGGAAGGGCAGTGGTCACCTGTGTCCATGGGATGCAGAGAACAGACAGGCAGCGTGGCTGGGCTTTAAAACTCCGGGCACCACCCCAGTGACCCAATGCTCCACCACTGAGGCTTCACTTCTAAAGGTTCCGCAACTTTCCAGAACAGAATTACAACTTGGGGACTCAATGTTCAATAACATGAGCCTGTGGGAGACGGTTCACATTTGAACTGCAGCAGAAATGGGCTTCAATGAAACAAAACAAAACAAAAACCAACAGGCCAACCACTGAGCATGAGGCCCTCCCCCCTCAGAACTGGGGAGACATTGACGAGTTTATGAAGAGAACGCATTTCAGCAACTGTGGTGGGAATCTCTCAGAGAAGCAACCGCCCATCTTTCAGGGGACAGAGATGGAGAATGGTGGGTGACCAGAGCGTTTTGTATTGTTGTTTCACTGTATTGTTTGTATTCATTGATTTGAGTAGAATCTGGGAAGGGAAGGGCAGCTTTGCTGAAGTTGCCTTGCTGTGTGCTGTTGGACTTCCCACCGTGTAAACAATTAACCTAGAAAGTCCATTTGAAGGGCATAGACTTTTCCAAAACGAAAGACTTGTGTGTCTTTTATTTTTTGTTTACTGTTGGTAACAGCATTTGCTTCACTACGGGAGAGCGTAAGCAGTATCTGTCCCCTGAGGGAGAGGGCCAGGAAGCAGAGTAAGGCCTCCCACACAAGTGGGCAGGGCGGCCCGGCTTCCCTTCACACCCATCTTTCTATCATCCTCTCTTGTTTTCTGGAAGAGCAGCTCCTTATGACTTTCAAGCTACTTCACACCCGTCTTTCAAAAAGCGTTCTCAGAACTGTTTAGTTGGTCCCCATGACAGTGTTTTTTGGGAAGCAGGCACTGGCCCCTCTCTGTCTGTCCACATCACAGGCCGTGTTAGTTCACGGTCACCATTGCTTCTGCTTCCCAGTGTGGTTCTGTGGTCTATGCACTCACCAGGAAAAAACAAAAAAAGAAACAAGCAAAAAATGCATGGTGCTCCAAGAGCCTTCCCACGGAGCTCTGTAGGGCAGAGCTGAGGCCCCTGGCCTTGACTTTTAATGCGCCTGCGTAGTGAAGGCTTATCACGGAGAGGACCAAGGCACTTAGTATATGGGAGAGCAGCACTTGGAAACCCTCATCTGTGGTAACAGATCTTCCCGTATCAACTCAGTTGCAGGCCAGAGGCTCTGTGGCTTACGGGTTACTTCAGAGCGGTCGGTAAAGTGAAGTAATTGCATCTGTTATCTTAGCCTTCACACGGCAGGGGGATTACTACAAATTTGAGTCTAAACTAGGTTACATGTGGCTCCAGAGGTAACTCTGGGCTACCAGAGAGATCCTTTCTCAAACGAGAAACAAACCAAAAAACTCCAAATGAGGAGGGGGTTATTAATGAACAGCCACCTTCATCTAGCTGTTTTAGTTGGAGGCTGTAAGGGGCCCTGTACTGCTGCACTCAGAGAAATGTTCAAGTTCTGGTTTCTTTCTTAGAGACACAGATCTGGGGGCTGGGGAGAGGCTCAGCCAGTAAACTGCTTGAAAGCGTGAGAAACTGAGTTTGGTTCCAAGATCCCATGGGGAGAAAAGCCAGGCCTGAGGAAAAGTGCTGAGGAGGCAGAAACAGGAGAATTCCAGGGTCTCGGCCAACCAGCCTAGGGCACTTGGTGAGTTCCAGGCCAGAGACACTGTCTCAAGCGGAGACGATGTCACCTGAGGCTCCCACACACTATTATACCTGAACACATATATACAAAATAGACACAGACACCACCTACCCTTTCTTCTTATTCAAAAGGTTCTCACTACATTTCTTGAGCTGTCCTGGAACTCATGATGTAGCCCAGCTTCAGATTCTCCTGACCAGGCCCCCTGAACATTGTGTTCACAGGCATTCACCACCACATCTGGTGGTTCAGGTGTTTAAATGTAGTAAATGCAGCTGACATTGTGAATACTCTGTAGATCGATGCCTAACAGGACAGAAGATTGTCAGGGCCCAAGGGATGCTCTGGTGAAATATTAGGCATGGGCCCCCAGGTCAGATGTGAGCTCTCTGATTGGAGATAAACTTCCCGCCTGAGTTTACAAGTCAGCCAGAGGCCAGCAGACCTTGCATTGGAGACACACAGGACTCTAACCAGCTACCACTTCTTTAATGGGTTTCCTAGGCAACGGCATTGACTTACTGAAGAGAGACAAGACCCAGCTCACCTGGTGTCATGGAACTTCCAGTTTCCTTAACCGTTAGTTAACACTTCTGCCTTATTGCTTCTTTAAAGATTTTAAAAATTTATTTATTCATTTGTGCATGTCTGTGCGCACGTGCATGTGTGTGTGTGTGTGTGTGTGTGTGTGTGCGCACACACGCACGTGCAAGTGTGCATGCTGAGGCAGACCTGTGGAGGTCAGAGGATAACTTTTGAGAGTCAATTCTCTCCTTCCACTGAAGGTTCCAGGGATGGAACTTGAGTCTCAGGCCGGTGCTGTAGGTGCTTTTGCACCCAGCCATCTGTCCGGCCCTTATTGCTTCTGTTACACGATCACCACAGTCACCTCTGGGACATGTGACAGGAAACAAAATGGCTGATTTGAGGGGGACTGTATCAAATCCACATCTCAGAATTTAAAAGGCCGTCAGGGCAAGCTATTCAGAGAAAGAGTTAGAAATGACTTGTTTTTGATTTCTCTAGGGGCTGACAGCAATTTTAGATTCTGGGCATTATTGTTACTATGGTAACAGTGGTATTAAGGATATAAATGATAGGGTTATTTTATTGCTTTTAAAGTATTTATTGTGCTGAGTTTGGTCACATAAACCTGCAAGCACACACCCGCAGTCACAGGACTCAGGAAGCTGAGGCAGGAGGATTTCAAGTTCATGGCCAAGGTCAAGTTTCAATATACACAAGTTATTGTCTCAAAACAAAGCAAAACAAAACATAAACCAAAGACAATCTCCTGCAAAAACAAAACAGTGTGCACTCACGGACACACCACACACACACACACACACACACACACACACACACACACACACACTTCATACTGTCTTAGACGTCTTAGATTTTTTTCTTTTTAGATTCCTTAATATTGCTACAATAATTTACACTTTTTGAAAAGGCATGCAAATAATTTCTGAGCAGTGGTGAGTCCCTCTTCTGCCTCTGAAGTTGTTTAACTGGCATGGCAGAGAGATCTTCCTTGGATGGCCACTGGGGCCTACCCTACCCACTAACATTAATTATTATCCCAATTGCCGCTTATTGTCTTCTGTTTACTCAGAACCTGAGAGAACTCTATTGGTGGGGCTGGGTTTCTTGTGTGAGTGAAGGGGGGGGCTCTCATTTTACTCTGAGAGCTGCCCCAGGCCTTTCCACAGCCTCTGCGGAGCCCAGCAGATCTGGAACCAATTGGAGGAGGCTCGGAAGTTCTGAAGAACTGCTTTGTCTTGCTCTAGTCTATCCTGGGATTAGGGGGAAAGTCATCATCAGAGAGGCAGTCTCTGGGCTGCATCACTCTGACTACATAGTCTGCATCATGACTGAGTAAAGGTTTCTCGTTACTCGGTTTCCTTACAGTCACCACGGGCACTTGTCCCTGCATCTCCCCTTCAGATCATTCAGTGTCTGGACCTCAGGTGTGGTTCCCATGGGACGCTGACAGATCACCCTTTACCTCTTTCTGTGTGAGTTCTGAACACCTTCCACTCTGCAACTCACAGACTCTGCAGCAGGTAAGAATGGTGGTGTTTTATTCTGTGCTCCAGATGCGTAGACAAGGAGCTGAGAACTTAGGTGCATAAGCCTTCCAGCGCCACCATTTCTGTGACCTGCTGGCATCTGAGGAGTGGGGTGCTGGCCTTTGTGGCTTGGAGGGATTCTGAATTCTTTCACCTGACAACTGAATGGTGTTGGCAGGTGCAAGTATCAGCTAGAGGAGCGGAGAGTGGGAGGCGTTTACTACAAGATGATCAGCAGAGAGTTGGAACATGAAATAGTGAGGCTAACTAGGCCAGTCTGGAACCTCAGGGTAGGCTGTCAACAGGCAGAGTGAGGGTCTCTGCCGCAGCTGTCTACAAGCATTGTTTTCTTTAGGGAAGAAGCCTCAGGTATGTCTTAGCTATTTGAGTGATTAGATCAGGCCCTTCTAGTCTGGCTGGGAGCATTTCCTTGCCAATGGTATACCAACGGTAGGAACTAGTCACCTCTCGGCTGGTTCTCTTGTGTCAGAGGCAGTAAACACCTGTGGGTTGCTTTAGGAGAGACTGAGGCTGGTTAAATAATCTACACAGGGTCTGCTAAGCCTGGTTAGGAAAGACTGAGTTACACAAAGCTCGAGGCTGCGGAGTGAACTAACCAGGCTTGTTGGGAACTGCAGGAAGGAAAATGTTGCACCTCTAACGAAACTGAGGTTGCTGAGAAAGGTTTCCATGGAGATTTGCCAGGAAGACGGCAGTTAGGTCCCCATCCCATAACAAAACAATCCGGCATTGCTACAGGCCACAGGGCAGGATGGCAGGTTTGGTCTCCTTGGAAGCGCTGACCAACTCCGTGTACACGAAGCTTCCTGGTGTGTTTCTGACCTCACTGGCTCGTGAGAGGCTTGCGCACTGCGCTGGTGCTGTGGAGGAATAGGAGGTAGAGAAAGCCCAAACCACTGAGCTATGAGATCAGCGAGGGAGATTCCACTGCTCAGTCCCAGCCGTGTCCTCTGTGACAATCAATACCTAAGCCGCTGCCCAAAGGAGGGTCTGTCCTCTACGTCTCCCACCTGGTCTTGTCCCCAAGATGTGACAGCTGAACCTTGACAGACATGGTGCCCGATTCTGACTTTTCTTTTGGTCCTGTGGGTTATCTGAGGATGCTGGAGGATCTGATCTTATAGCCGATCGGCAAGTGGGATCTCCTGTAGCCCAGGCTAGCCTCAAACCTGCCTTCTCCGTGCCTCTGCCTCCTAAGTGCTGGGGCTAGAGGTTTGCGTGTCACACACAGCCACTGTGGTTGAATTTGTCAGGGGAAAGTCTTTAGTGCATCTCTGGTATCCCAGGGTCAGTCAAAGGGACCCGTGCTGGCTCAGGTGCAGTGTGTCCCACGGTCCTCGGTACTGTGTTCCAGACTGCCTTGCAAAAATTTACAATTTTCATTCCTATCAAAGTCATGGGAAATGATGCGGCTGGCTCCTGTCCTCCCTGAGGTACCTTGGTCTGTATTTTTCGGCATTAACTGATTGGTGGGTATGACCATGATATAAAATTATGTCTTTTTTTGTTGTGGGTTTTGAGGGTACTGAGGTCTGTACTCGTGGTCCGTGTGTGCTAGGTAAATGCTCTACACTAAGCTAGGTAAATGCTCTACACTGAGCTAGGTAAATGCTCTACACTGAGCTAGGTAAATGCTCTACACTGAGCTAGGTAAATGCTCTACACTGAGCTAGGTAAATGCTCTACACTGAGCTAGGTAAATGCTCTACACTGAGCTAGGTAAATGCTCTACACTGAGCTAGGTAAATGCTCTACACTGAGCTAGGTAAATGCTCTACACTGAGCTAGGTAAATGCTCTACACTGAGCTACAGCTCCAGTGTTATGCCTTGTTCTTTTTTCTTTTGGTTTTTCTTTCTTTTTTATTTATTTATTTATTTTCTAAGTTTTTTTATTTACATTCCAAATCATTTCCCCTTTCCCGTTTCCTCCCTCCCCGAAAGTCCCATAAGCCCCCTTCCCTCCCTCTTTTCCCCATTCAACCCCCTCTCGTTACTCTGTCCTGGTGTTCCCCTACATCCAGTCTTTCCAGGACCAGGGGTCTCTCCTTCCATCTTCTTAGACATCTATTGATATGCTGATTGTGTCTAGGGTATTCCAAGATTCTGGGTCAATATCCCCTTATCAGTGACTGCATACCATGTGTGTTCTTTTGTGATTGGGTTACCTCACTAAGGATGATATTTTCAACTTCTTTTTTTTTTTTTTTTTTTAATTTAATTTAATTTTATTTTTTTAATTTACATTCCAAATCACTTCCCCTTTCCCGTTTCCTCCCTCCCCGAAAGTCCCATAAGCCCCCTTCCCTCCCTCTTTTCTCCGTTCAACCCCCTCTCATTACTCTGTCCTGGCGTTCCCCTACATCCAGTCTTTCCAGGACCAGGGGTCTCTCCTTCCATCTTTTTAGAAATCTATTGATATGCTGATTGTGTCTAGGGTATTCTGAGATTCTGGGTCAATATCCCCTTATCAGTGACTTCATACCATGTGTGATCTTTTGTGATTGGGTTACCTCACTAAGGATGATATTTTCAAGTTCTGACCATTTGCCTAGGAATTTCGTGAATTCATTGTTTTTAATTGCAGAGTAGTATTCCATTGTGTAGATATACCACATCTTCTGAATCCATTCCTCCGTTGAGGGACATCTGGGTTCTTTCCAGCTTCTGGCTATTATAAATAGGGCTTCTATGAACATAGTGGAGCATGTGTCCTTATTGCATGCAGGTAAAGCCTCTGGGTACATGCCCAGGAGTGGTATAGCAGGATCCTCCGGGAGTGTCATGCCCAGTTTTCTGAGGAACCGCCAGACTGTTTTCCAGAGTGGCTGTACCAGCTTGCAATCCCACCAGCAGTGGAGGAGTGTTCCTCTTTCTCCACATCCTCGCCAACAACTGCTGTCTCCTGTGTTTTTGATCTTAGCCATTCTGACTGGTGTGAGATGGAATTTCAGGGTTGTTTTGATTTGCATTTCCCTAATGACTAAGGATGATGAACATCTCTTTAGGTGCTTCTCAGCCATTAGATATTCTTCAGGTGAGAACTCTTTGTTTAGCTCTGTACCCCATTTTTAATAGGGTTACTTGGCTCTCTGGAGTCTAACTTCTTGAGTTCTTTGTATATATTGGATATTAGCCCTCTGTCAGATGTAGGGTTGGTAAAGATCATTTCCCAGTTAGTTGGTTGTTGCTTTGTCCTTTTGACAGTGTCTTTTGCCTTACAGAAACTTTGTAATTTTATGAGGTTCCATTTGTCAATTCTTGATCTTAGAGCATAAGCTATTGGAGTTCTGTTCAGGAAATTCTCCCCTGTGCCCATATGTTCAAGGTTCTTCCCTAGTTTCCTTTCTATTAGTTTCAGTGTGTCTGGTTTTATGTGGAGGTCCTTGATCCACTTGGAATTGAGTTTAGTGCAAGGAGATAAGAATGGATCAATTTGCATTCTTCTGCATGTTGACCTCCAGTTGAACCAGCACCATTTGTTGAAAAGGCTATCTTTTTTCCACTGGATGGTTTTAGCTCCTTTGTCAAAGATCAAGTGACTATAGGATTGTAGATTCATTTCTGGGTCTTCAATTCTGTCCCATTGATCTACATGCCTGTCAGTGTACCAATACCATGCAGTTTTTAACACTATTGCTCTGTGTACAGCTTGAGGTCCGGGATACTGATTCCCCCAGAAGTTCTTTTACTCTTGAGAATACTTTTAGCTATCCTGGGTTTTCTGTTATTCCAGATGAATTTTTGAATTGCTCTTTCTAACTCTATGAAGAATTGAGTTGGGATTTTGATGGGAATTGCATTTAATCTTCTGGTTTTTCAAGACAGAGTTTCTCTGTTTAGCCCCGGCTGTCCTTACTCAGCAACTCTCTCTTGTAATAGCCCTTAGGAGACCACAGGCTTGTGAGGAAGCTGATCACTGTCCTGTATTCCAGGGCCAGGGAGTGAGGCTGCTGTTTGTTTTCCCTTGTTATTGTTTCCCACGGTCACCCAAGTGCCTTCAATCCAGCTGCCCGTGTGCCGCATGCCCTCCATCCGTCCGTCCGTCCATCCATCAGTCTGTCCGTCTGTCTCTTACAGTCGGTGAGGACAGGAAACTCCCGAAGATAGATGAACACATATTTCAAACTAATATTTGAATTCTCTAGATAACCTCTCATCCTGTCATGGTTTTTCTTGATTGAGTTTTTAGATAACAAGTTAGAACTGCTGCTTAGATCGTGGAATACGATAGAAATACGTACGATGGAAGTCAGTGTCCAAAGTGTGTCTTCCTCACTTACAGGTGCAGGGCTGATACAGAGCCAGAGCCTTGCTCTTAGGGTGTGACACACGAGCCCAAGGACAAAACTCACAGTTCCTGGACCTGTTAACTCTCTGGAAATGGAGTTTCCAAGGAAACGCAAAGGAAGTGATTCCGGGCAGCCCCAGTAAATGCATGCTGTTCTAACTCCATGAAGTTTTTCGATCAGAAAAAGGGAACTAAGCTTCCGTCATTATGCCATGAGTCTGTGGCAGCATGGCAGCAGGGACCCGCCCACCGCTGACCTTTCCTTCTAGGGCTGGTGATGATAGACTCCCGGGAGGATCAGCTAGACTCTAAGGGCGATGCTGGTGCATAATCAATGCACAATGCTCGTAGTCACAGCTAACTCCCCTCCTCCTTCCTCATCAGAATACTCCACCGCGAGAAAAATATCCATGCACGTTCGGCTTAAAATAAAAAATAATAATAAAAAAACAAAACAAAAACACAATTCTCCCCTCACTGACTGCTCAACACATCAGTTTCAGGCCAACCTGGCCTTGGTGGTCTGTGATCAGTTTAATCCTATAAAACTCTTGATTCTATGTTTACTAAGCCAGGTCGAGGATAAAGAGAATGGCCAGTCTGTGGTTCCGTGTTGTTTGTTTGTGTTGCTGGAAATAAATCCAGGATCTCAAGTGTTCTAGGCAAGATTTGTGTTTCTGAGCCACACCCCAACTACTCACTGGAGAACTCCAGGTAGGTGCTCCATCACTGAGCCACACCCCAGCTCCTCACTGGAGGACTCCAGGCAGGTGCTCCACCACTGAGCCACATTTCAGCCAGTAGCGATGTTTTTCATATGTAAATTCCGGCCTCGGGTTCGTGCTATCCTCTCCAGCCTTTATATTTTGATGTGCCTTAACAGCACAACAGCTGGGCCACCTCCTAGCCTCCCGCTGATAACCCCGAGTTATCACTTACTAAACTCTATTCTACCTTGGCTGCCCTGGACATAGAGGGCCGCCCAATTGGGCGGTGCTCTCCGGGCTCCTCCACATGCCGGCCACGCCTCCCTGTCCTCAGCACTTCTCGGACGTGGCGCCTCTCCTCTCCTTCTCCTCCCCGCATGGCGGCTCTCCTTCTGCCCTTCTCTCTGTCCCAAACCCGGGAGTCCTAAAAGTCACGCCTCTGTCTGCCCTGCCCAGCCATCGACTGCTGGAATCTTATTTACCAGTCAGAACCAACGGGAGACCGGGTCCCTCAGTGTCTTACGTGCAGACATTCTGTAAGCAGTTTTGGGGACCAAAATTAACATTATAATACAAATAGCATTAGGCCAAACCCACTACAGCCTCTCTCTCTCTCTCTCTCTCTCTCTCTCTCTCTCTCTCTCTCTGTCTGCCTGCCTGTCTCTTCCCCTCTTTCTCTCCCCCTCTTCTACACCCTGAGATAATCTTTAATTACTCTCCTGAATCTAGAGTTATATAGTAAACGCATTAGGGACAAATCTTAGGCTGGCACTTTATGTGAGTGGGAAGGCCGCGGAGTTTCCCACCTTACCTGAAGGGCAAAGTTCTGAGTCAGAGCGCAGGTGGACATCCTACATCTTAACTCAGTTCTCACCAGGATTTCATCTCCTAGCTCTGATCCCCAGGACAGTGGTGCTGGTGTGATTCAACAGTCAGCCCCAAAGTACTTCCCAGGCCTGCGCTCTCCATCCTTCTCCTGCTAATACCATGTACAGGTGGATGGCCAGGGGCCTAGGAACATGTCTCCTCATCCTGAGTTATCAGTTGATAACAAATGATAGTTCATTCCTACTAGGATTTGGGGGTTTCGTTTTATTTTATTTTATTTTATGGATTTTGGGGTTTTGTCATGTTTTGAGACATAACTTTAGTATGTAAGCATACCTACACTGGAACTCACTTCGTAACACTACGTAGCTCAGGCTGGCCTAGAACTCCATACATTCAGGGTGGGTCTTCCTTCCCACCTCTTCAGGAATACCCTCTCAGAAATGCCCAGAGTCGTATCTCCTAGATGACTGTAAACCTCATCAAGGTGAAGATGGAGATTCACCATCCCAGGGGTGACCCGAGACCTCCTTCCTTCCAGGTCAGAATTCATGGCAGACCCAATGGTGGAAAGCCTTCCCCAGAATTCCTTTGCCTCTCTTTTTTCAACAAGAACAGGAGTAGCAACGCCCAGTGGTATCGGGTAAGTTCCCCCGCTGGTCTCTCTGACAGGGAAGAGGGTGCATCATGTGAGGAAGTGCTCCGTGCTCCTCAAAGGTCCGCCCTAGCCCAGTCCTCCTCTGCCCCTACCGTTGTTTTCCATGATTTTTCAAAATGTAGTTCTTGCCAAGTGCTGGATGTCTGTGATATCTCACTCAGGGTGAGAAAGGCAGTCCACGGACATATGAGCGGTTTTGTGCCTGTAGCCCCAGATTTTTTTAATACTTGTAAAAAAGATCCTGTGAGAGGCGCCGCTCTCTTGTGGTCCTATTGGCTTTGGGTAGATAGGTGATCCTCTCAAAGAGAAGGTAACCATTCTACATTTATCAAAAATCTACTACGTAGGGCTAAAGTGATGTCTCCGCAGTTAAGAGCATTTGCTCTGGCAGAGTCTGGATCCCAGCACTCACAGACTTACAACTTGCCTGCAACTCCAGCTCCAAGGAACTGATACCCCACAGAGGCCAAAGGAGGGTGTCAAGCCCCCTGGAACTGGAGTTACAGGCAGCTGTGAGTCACCGTGGTTACAGAAACAGAACCCGGGTCTTCTACGAGAACAGCAATGCTCTTAAGCAAGGAGCCATTTCTTTATCCCTCAATTAAAATAAAAATAACAAAAGAGCCTACTGTGTGACACCTGGTAGAGTAAGACACACTGTGTTTCAAATGGAGAGCAGTATCCTTTGGGTGAGGATTGTTGAGTGGTAATTCTGGAAGCATGGCTGGAGACGGGGAGACATATTTGAGGATTATTGTAAAAACCAAACTCTACTGAGCTTCGTGACAGTTGGACCCTTTGAGGAAAAGGGGGGGTGGTGGTGAGAAGGACTATCTGTGCCCCACATCCAAGGTCTACCAGACAGAGAGGGAGTGGCACGAGGGAGGAGCATGTGGGAGGAAGATCCAAAGTGGGAGGGGAGAAGGGCCTGGGGGTGATGGCTCCAGTGGAGACTGTGTGCTTTCACACAGCTAGCTGGAAACCAAAGACTTGCGGTCAAAGGTCACAGCACCAATAATGCTAGCGTTAGTGCAGGTGTTGTTCAGAGCAGGGGCTCAGGCACTTCCTAGACAGAATCAGGAGCTGGACGAGAAAGGAGCGTGTGCGGGAGGCAGCTGTGCACATACCGAGTCCGCTTCGACTAGGAGAGGCCGCCCGCTCTTCCACAGGAGGGAGGAAGCAAGCCAGGGCCTCAGAACACAGGGGTCTCAGCTTAGGAAGTTCACGGTCAGAGGCACTGGATATGGTGGGGGTAAGATGGCTTTACAAGTGCTTTTCCCAGAGGCTCTGACTTCTCACATAAATGCATCTGGGAGGAAGAGCATCCTGAGTGTGGTGGGAATGATGCCTCTGAATGATGAGGTGAACAAGCCAAGGAGGTCCTTCCTTCCTTCCTTCCTTCCCTCTCTCCCTTCTTCCTTTCCTCCCTCCCTCCCTCCCTCCTTCTCTCCTTCTCTCCTTCCTTTCTTCCTTCCTTCCTTCTTTCCAGGGGAAATCACAGCCAGAAGGAAAAGCGTTGGAGAGACAAGATGAACCATCTGATTCAGAAACTGTCGTCTGTGATCCCTCCACACATCCCCACAGCTCACAGACTGGACAAGCTCACATCTTGAGAAGGGTAGTGCAGTACTTGAGGTCCCTGAGAGGTAAGCCAGAACGACGGCTGCTCCGGACCAGGCATTGACTCTGCACCAGAATGCTGTGACTCTGGTCCTGGCTGTGAAGATTTGGTACAAACATGTCTGTCCACCTTACCCACACACACGCTGAGTGGTGATCTTGTCTTCATGTCAGAAGGTAGGGTGTCAAACACCAGAAATCCCAGCACCAGGAAGTGGAACAGGCAGATTAGGAGCTCAGGGCCAGCCTGGGCTACATGAGACCTTGTTTCAAAGCAAACAAACAAAAGTATAAAGACGGAGCGTACACTGGCTGGCTTGTGTCCTATTTAGAGATCTCTGCCTGTGAATCCAAACACAGGACAAGGACTTCAGAGATGAGGTTGTTGTGTGGAGACCTGCAGCAACCTGACTGGGTGGGGCTGCTGCAGAGCCGAGCTGACTGGACGTCTTTTCAGAGTGCTTGGAGGTCTGGTTTTCATGAGTCCGTTGGGAAATATGAGTCTCTACGAACTCCCGAAGGTTGGGGAAGCCACTTGTGTTTCCCTTGAGTCTTTAGCTGATGAAGACTTTAGTTGAGTCTTTAGATGAACACTCTCAGACTCCATCAAGGTCATTTGATACCATCCCAGAGAGATTACCCAAGTACCTTCACATTAGCCCTGTCCCAGGGGGAGGAGAAACGAAGTCACAAGTCAGTCCGCTAATTCAACGCTGGTGAATCTAGAACCAGCTGTAAACCTATTCTGTACTGGAGTTGAAGAGAGAGAGGGGGGTGGGGGTAGGGGGTGATGAGGCAAAGTCTCTGTTGTGTTGACAAGGGGACCAGACCCACAGGGAGGTCATTGTCACCTAGTGCAGGGCTGGTGCTATAGCTCAGCAGGTAAAAGAGCTTGTCAACAAGACAGGCAGCCTGAATTCCATTCTCAGGACTCACATGGTAGAAGGGTACTGGTCACCCCCTACACACACACACACACACACACACACACACACACACGCACACTCGCGCGCGCATGCGCGCGCACACAGACACAGACACACACATAGACACACACACACACAGACATGCACACACACACAGACATGCACATACACACACATGCACACACACAGAGAGACACAGACACACATGCAACACACACACACAGACATACACAGACATACACAGACATACACACACACACACACAGACACACACAGACAGACATGCACACACACAAACACACACACACATGCACACACACACAGACACCCACAGACAGACATGCACACACACAAACACACACACAGACATGCACATACACACACACACAGAGACACAGACACACACACAGACACACACACACACAGACATGCACACAGACACAGACACACACACACAGAGACACCCACACACAGACACACCCACACACAGAGAGAGACACAGACACATACACACACACACACGCACACAGTGGGGGGGGTCTGTGTCACAGCAGGGGTATGTGTGCAGGGAGAGACTATGGGAATGCATTAGGGAGACACTCTAAACCCATAGCGGGTCCCTGGAGCAGATGCCGTGACCCCTCTCAGCCAACATGTGGTCAGCTGCTCATCCACACAGTCTGAACAAGCCCGAGTCAACACAACACTCATTAGTGAGATTGGTTAAGACATTTGGTTCTGAGCTCCAGTGAGCTTGACCCAGCACAGCCAGATCGTTCTGCAGAAGTTTAGCCAGTGGCCATCAGAGGATGGTGCTGTTGGGTCCGCAGGAGAGCTCTCATATCTCTTTAAATTAGACATGAAGACAAGGCGCTAATGCCTTATTAGCTGGGGAGAACACACACTTACTATAAGGAGGAGCAGTGGACTTGTCCACGACAGACCCCTTATACTGGAAACACTCCTCTCACGCCAAGGATCAGTCATGGCTGCCACCTTCTAAGAGCCACGCACCTGGAGTCCAGTTCCTGGGGATCTGTCATCTGAAAATTAGGGATGAGTCATTCAGGGATCTGCTGTCTCGGCCTAGTCCCTCTGGGGCAGGGCTTTTGACTCTACAGTGGAGAATTTGATTGACAGTCTGGCCAGATGCTATGACATCATCTTACTAGCTAGAATGTGCATGCATATTTTTGTTCATTTCTCTTTAACGTTAAAAAAAAGTTACTCTTTTACTTTAGCTTGGTCTTTAAGATTTATTGTTTATTCATGCATTTGTTTGTGACTCTCGGTGTGTATGTGGGCGTGGGCTGCCCTCAAGGGGCAGAGGTTCTCTTGGGGCAGGGTTGGAGGCAGTTCAATCACCTCATGTGGGTGTTGGAAACCAAACTGGTCCTCTGAAAGAACTGCAAGTGCTCCTAGCTGAACTGTGTCTCCCAGTTCCTGGGCTGTTCATTTAAAACATTTTATTATACTGGTTTGTCAGGGGAGGGGAATGCATGTCGCACCGTGCGTGCGTGTGTGTGTGTGTGTGTGTGCGTGTGTGTGTGTGTTACCCAGCACCCCCACACACCCCAGCGCGTGTCTGCCTAACTCTTCTCCTGGTGGTTACATGTGAGCACGAATCAGAGCACTGGGCATAGAACTCAGTTGGCAGAGTTCCTGCCTACCATGCCCACAGCCCTGGGTTCGAGCCTCAGCTCTGCGTGCACCAAGTGCGGTGAAAACTTGGAGTCCTTGCACTTGGGTGGTGCAGACAGGAATCAGGAGTTCAAAGTTGTCCTCCACTACATAGCAACTTTGAGTCCAGCCCAAACCACAAGGGACTATTTCAAAAGAGAGAGAACACTGCCCTGTAGAATACCACACGGGCCTCTGACCAGCTGTGCCCTCTTCTGTGCGGGTGGCTCACCCAGGGTGATTAGCTGGCCGAGCAAGACAGGAATGGAAAATATATTAGAATATTTAGAATTTATTATTAATATGTGACATCATAATTCAAAAAGCATAGAAAGGGTTCCTCTCAAGAATGTCCAGTCAGGAGACATGGCCTACAGGTTAAGAGCACTGGCTTTTCTTCCAGATGATCCAGGTTTGATTCCTAGTACCCACATGTGGCTTACAACTATCTTTATTTAGTTCGAATTCCAGAGGGTCTGATGCCTCCTTCTGCTTCCATGGCTACTAAATATATATGTGGTGCACAGACTCACACGTGTGCACACACATGCTTGTGCACACATGCGCACGCACACACAGTGTTCAGCCCTTCCTCTCCTGCCTTGCTCAGCATGCCCGTAGCAGCGGCTGCAAGTTAAGTGAGAACTTTACAGGGTTTCTCTGTGTAGCAAAGTGGGATTTGGCAAGGGTAGTTTTATTTTAAGGTGTCACCATACAAATTAATGGACATTATTGTAACATTGTCACATACATACATTTATATTTTGTCCATTTAGCCTTTCCCACCCTCTCCTGTTCCCACTTGCTGACCCCTTTCTCATCCTGAATGGTACTTTCAAGTCACAATGTCCAGCTACGTCTCTTTTTCTCCCTTCACCCTCCCGTCCTGTCTCTTCTCCTCTCCTGGTTTCTTTCTACTTCAATGACCTCTACACACATGGTAAAGTAGTTTGATGATAATAAGAGATATCTCAACTAAATTCTATAACTAGAATTTTCATGTCAAAACCTTTAGACTAGAATTCAATTTGACGATCTTTATAGATCATATGAAAACTTTAGACTGAAATCCGCCAGCTTTCTAAAGACTCTGAGTTTTAGTGCCACAGTAATTTTCTTGAAAGCTGAGTGAGTACGAGGGAAATTATTCAATCTTGGTTTTGTTTTAATCCTAGACAGCAGAAGGCTTCCTGTTTGTGGTTGGATGCGAAAGAGGAAGAATTCTTTTCGTTTCTAAGTCCGTCTCCAAAACTCTGCATTATGATCAGGTATCAAACTGCCATGTTTTTCATGTGGTACTGTTTTCTTTTTAACAAATTCTACTTTGAAGCTGGGTCTGGTTCCTCCTTTTTGCCACTGTGTCAGAGCTTGGAGAGAGATGGATGACAGTGGGGAGAGTGGATTCTTATGACCATCACTGGTGTCTCCATCAGACATTGGGGGCAATGTCATATGACCATCACGGGTGTCTCCATCAGACATTGGGGGTGATGTCATATGACCATCACTGGTGTCTCCAGCAGACATTGGGGATGATGTCATATGACCATCACTGGTGTCTCCATCAGACATTGGGGGCAATGTCATATGACCATCACGGGTGTCTCCATCAGACATTGGAGGTGATGTCATATGACCATCACTGGTGTCTCCAGCAGACATTGGGGGCAATGTTGTCATATGACCATCATCGGCATTTCCTGCAGACATTAAGAGGCAATGTCATCTTCTGGACTCTAGCTTTGTCCAGTGTCACAAGCAGTGCCTGCAGTCAGGATGTAATAGTCAAATAAGATGCCATACTCAAGTCTCTGAAAAGTGTGGGTCCCTTCCAGCAGCCCCTTTATTGCTCATTTCTAAGTTATATGCATCAAATAATAGCTTTGATCCAACTGCTGGCAACACACTGTGGGACTGATTTGGGGACAAGCTTCCCAGCCTGCTAATCATCTCCTCATGCTAAACTCTACTTGCTTCAGGGAGTTGCTGGGAAGTTTGTCCCCAAATCAGTCCCACAGAGCACACCTGTGTGTGTGTGTGTGTGTGTGTGTGTATGTGTGTGTGTGTCTGTCTGTCTGTCTGTCTGTAGAACTCAGGTAGAGCACAGCTTTGATGGGGAGTGCCTCCCTCTGGCTTCTACTGCATTCAGTGTTAGGGTTAGCAGGTAAAGGGACAGAGGACAGGAGGGGACCTCTGAATCTCTGTAAGGGAGACTGGAGACCAAAGAACCCAAAACTGAAGATGACTGGGTGTCAGAATAGATGATCCATCTTCTAATTGGAACTTAGCATACATATACACATACATGTATGTATATGCACACATGTATGCACATGTACATACATGCACATATATACACAACATGTATGTATGTGAACACAACATGCATGTATATGCACACATGTATGCATATGCACATACATCTACACATACACACAATATGTGTGTGTGCAAATACATGTATGTATACAAATACATACATGCATATGCACACACATAATTGTTTATGTATACATGTGTGCACAAATGCTGTACACACATGCATACACACACATGCATACACATAAGAAACCAGTAATTCAAAGTAACCTTAAATTCCATGTTAGTGATACTGGGTACTGACTACATATCTGCAGCCATTGATGATACTCTGTCTAGTCTGGACGATGTTGGGTCCAATGGTAACAAACCACTGTAACTGTACAGTTCTTAGCTTTCCAGGATCAGAAACCTAACACTGCTGCCTGAGTTCTCCATGTGAACATACATGAACAGAGCATACGGTAGATCTGATACAAAAGGTGGAATTACTGGGATTTTTAGTAGGAGCTGTTTAACTGGCAGGTCCACCTGTTCTGTCTCTTGTAGAACATCTACTGGGGACCAAGGTGAGAGAGGGTGGACTAAGGTCTCAACTTCCATGTTTGCCCTTCTGGTCCCACACAGGTAATCCATTGGACAGTTTGTTTTATTTGAGGTAATTTAGCAATTCCTATAAGTTGTGTATAAGCCTGCTGAAGTGGACACTCTGAATTCCAGGATTTTGGGGGAAATGATAGTCATGTCAGCTCCTATATCCACCAAACCCTGTATTTTAACACCATTTACTTGCAATTTTAATTTTGATCTCTGAACGTTAACCATTGCTTGCCAGAACATATTCTTTCCAGTACTCCCCAATCCCCTTCTTTCTACTGGAATGGCTTTGCCCTTAATGTAGAGAAACAGTAGCAGTTGGGCAGTTCTATCCCCTGCATTAATTTGTCCCTCCACCCTCATCCCATCTCTCTCTCTCTCTGTGTCTCTCTGTCTCTCTCTCTGTGTCTCTCTGTCTCTGTCTCTCTGTCTCTCTGTCTCTCTCTCTCTTACATAAGCCATACTTTTACACTTTTACTTTCTTCTTTGAAATCCCCATCTATAATACCTGGATACACAATGACTCTTTGGGAAGTTAATCCACTTCTTCCCAAGACCATCCCTACCTTCCCTGAAGGTAAAAGACCACAAACTCCAGTGGCTATTTTGTAACACTGAATTTTGAGGAATAGAGTAAGAGGTCTATCTGTGGCCAGGTCTAGAACAGCACAGCCTTCAGCAGTGTGTGTGTGAGGTAACCAATACTTAGCTGTGGTTTTTCAGCCTGTTCGTTTTCTCCTGACTGACCCGAAGGAAACCGCTCATAATTTTTGCTGTGGGGCCTCGAGTTGATTTCCCAACTGTAAGAGATTACCTTGGTCATTTCTCTTGGGCCTGTACTCACTGGTCCAATGATATCCCTTGCCACATCTACAAACCCCGGAAAGTCTAGGTGTTCTTTCCAAGAACCTATTGGCTGTGGGTCTACCATTAGCCTTGCTGCTGGGGTGTGTGACTGCCACTCAGGCAGAAACCCAGATGCCTCTAGGAACTGAGAGGAATCAGAACCAGAGCTGGAGGGCTGATGATTAGCCCTGGGCTGGAGGAGGGGAATCAGGCTTAGCTCAGGTTGAGTGTCTGGAGTGCAGCAGGGCCTTCTGCAGGAGACTTAGGTGGCATAGCTCCACAATGAAGAGAGACAGTCCTTGCTTGTCTAAACCATTTATTCATAGTGGAAAATGGATCCATATAACTTATTCAGGGTGGACCAGAGAGATTAAATGTCTTTTGCAGAAAGGAATGTCTGGGAAGGGAAGCTTATTGGCTAAGCCCTCTGGGTGGGCCCATCTAGAAACCTCATTAGCATGGAGAACGCTGGGCTCTATGCTATGTGACTTGTTGTCTCGATCCTCATGTGGGGTGTCCTCAAGTGGGGTGTCATGGTCACATGCTCTAGGACAGGAACTGGGTCAGGAGCAAATTCAAACACCTAATGTGGGGTGTCATGGTCACGTGCTTCAGGACAGGAACCGGGTCAGAAGCAAACTCAAACACCTACTGTTCTCAATTATGAGAATTGCTGGGGCTCCTGAATCTGCTCGACCTTCCCAGATTTTTTGTCTGGTGACACAGTTCCACTTGTCCCACAATTGGCTACTTTATTGAGTTCTTATATCTACCACACTCTCCACCCCAATTCCTTCCAACCCCCAACACTAGGCAGTGAGAAAAAAGGTTAGAGGAGAAAGAGAGCATCGACCTCTTTAGACTACTTCCTGCTGATTAGGAGCATCTAGTTCCTTGGGGCAAATCTAATCTTCACCATCATGATATCTCTAACCAGCAAACAGCAAAAGCAATCAGCAGGGACCAGGGACCAGCAGCCACCACAGACTCGCGGGGCTCTGGCCTTTTTATACCCTCTCAAGAGTCCCCAGAATTCCAAACATAAACTATCTTCCGCTGGCAGGATCACACCTTGCAATCTGTAGCAACCCCATATCCCACACCTTGAGATTAAAACATATACATATAAGATAACTGGTTTTTTTTTAAGAAACCAAAATTCTCGCTTTAGAGAGAAGGGCAACGGATTTCATGTGAGATGTGCCCGGCATTGGGAGTCGTGGAGTAGGAAGGGACCAAATGTCGGGTCTGCGTTTTCTTCACATGTTGAATCATGATGTGGCAGATGCTCATGGCTTCATTTTCTACTGTGATGTCATCCCTTCCCCTGTATTAAAGGTGATAGAGTTTATGGGCTGCGAGATGCTCAGTCAACACAGTGCTTGCAGTGTTAGCGTGAGGACCTGAGCTTGAATCTCAGCCACCTATGTAGCTGCGTATGGCCCAGCACTGAAGGGGCAGAGACAAGATGATCCTGGGGCTCTCTGGAGGGTCATTCTAGCCTTATCAGTGAATTCCAGGTTCAGTGCGCATGCACATGTGCGCACACACACATACACACAGACAGAGGGGGGGATGGGCACACATAGACACACATGCATACATACATTTGCAGAAAATGATGAAATTTAAATACAAATGCCTTAGAAACGATCCTAGATGGAGAACTATCAAGTAAGCTTGCATAGTAATAAGATTTAAAAGAAAATCAGGAATCGCTGTTTGTATACAGCTCATATGTAACTCTCCAGGTTTGATTTCAAATGCATTTTTTAAGATTTCATTTTACGTGTGTGAGTGTTTTGCCTGCTTGTATGTCTGTGTACCACAGAAGCCAGAGGAGTGTAAGAGATTTTCTGGGACTAGAGTACTGAAGGCTATGGGCTGCCCTTCAAGTCCCAAGTCTTCTAGAAGAGCAGCAAGTTATCTCTCCAGCCCCTCAGAATGAATTTTTGTTTGTATTTACAAACAGAACCCCAAGTTAATATCACATGGTGCGATGTATGCATATTTGAGCTTAAGAAAAATCCACCTTTTGGGGCTGGAGATGTAGCTCAGTCGCAGAGAATTTCCCTGGCAAGCTTAGGGCCCTAGGTTTGATTCTCAGCACTGGTGGGGAGTTGAGGGAGGTAGGGAGAATCAATCTTTAGCAAGGAAAGGGTATTTATCTTATGTATGTGAAGGAATGCCCAAAAGTGATGTACCCAATGCTGACTGTGTGTCTGTCGTCTAAACAGGCTAGCTTGATGGGACAGAATCTGTTTGACTTCTTACACCCAAAAGATGTCACCAAAGTAAAGGAACGACTTTCTTGTGATGGAACGACTTTCTTGTGATGGCTCACCAAGAGAGAAACCCACAGACACTGAAAATGAGTTCTTCCCTCAGAGTCTCTGTGTTGGCTTCTTTTCTGCTGTTACGAAAAACTACCATAGCAAAAGCAACCTACAGTGCAAAAGGCTTTTATTAAAGCTTACTCTTCCAGAGAGATAGAAACTATCACTGTGGGGAAGAAATAGCGTGGGAGCGGGGACAGGGGGCTGGCCAATTACAAGTTTATCCACATCTAGGAATTAGAGGGAGGGAGGGAAGAAGGGAGGGAGGGAAGGAGGGAGGAAAGGAGAGGAGAATTCCTATACAGACATATACACTAAATGTATTCACAGGAAGATAACCATGTGGGAATACACAATTGCTTATAGTTTCAATCCAAATAAAACTTTCATAAGACAATATTACTTGAGGTTAAAAAGTTGCTGGGGTTTTATTCTCTTTTGTCTATGGCCCAGATTTTCCTGGTGTGAAAGATCTTGTATAATTGGGCTTAGGAAGTATATGTATTCATTATCCAGAGATCCTTGACTTATGAAAATGTGTAGTGCCAAACGACTACTTATGATATAGAAACAGCGGTAAGAAATGACCCTACTTAAGAGCGGTTGCAGCTCTTGCAGATGATCCAGGTTTTGTACGCAGCAGGCACAGTGCACTCTGACCTACCCGAAACCCCAGCTCCAGAGGATCCACAGGTACACACAGGCATGCGCTTGGTGCACAGACATTCATTGGATGAGCACAATATGCACAAAATAAAAATTAAAGAAAGAATGATCTAGCCAGTTTTAAATTTTTGTCTGAGACAGGTTTTACTGTGTAGTCTTTGCTGGTCTGCAGTTCCTTGCGTAGACCAGGCTGGCCTTGAACTCACAGAGACCTGCCCGCCTCTATCTCCTAGGTCCTGGAATTAAAGGAATAGTTTTTGGTACATTCTACAATCCCAGCACTCAGGGAGGCTGAGGCAGGAGAATAATGAATTCAAGGCCATCTTGAGCTAAAAGTAAGAACCTTTCTCAATAACAAAACAAACAACAATACCCCCCTCCCACGCACAACACACAAACAAGAGTGGTAGGCTAAGCTAGATATCATTGTACTTGAGTTTTTCTTCACTTTTAAATTTTCATTCCATTTAAACTGCGTTGTCCACTCCCTGAAGTAAGGATTAAGATAAATTGCAAGTGTTAAATTGTTGCATGTGGTGATGCGCGCCTGCGACTCCCAACACTCTAAAGTAGGGGTGTGTTGGGGAATACTGAAGTTTGAGGCCAGCGGACCTACACTCTCACCTCGAAAACAAAACTCTGCCAAGCAAACACAAACGGAATAAATCTGAATATGGTGAAACACTAGAAGGAACTGGAGAGCTAACAATGCTTGCAGCTCTTCCAGAAGACCCGAGCTGGTTCCCAGAACACACATCGGGCCAGTCCTAACCACCGTGCCGCTCGAGCATGCGCACAAGCATGCGCGCGCATGAGCACGTGCAAAGAAGAAGCTCCTTAAGAGCGGAGTGAGAGGGACGGGGAGGGTCGCAAGCACGTCTGTGATTATTCTGTTCTCGTTCCTGCTGCTGTGAAAGCCTCTCCTCAGGTTTACAGTCACCCCTACACTGGGCGACCACGCGTGCATTCTGGCTCCAGACGATCTTTCTTCTTTAGAATGAAGAGCTGCACAATCCCCATCAAAGAAGAGCACCAAGGCTCCTCCTGCTCAAGGAAGAAAGGTGAGACTCCCGGGAGAGCCTGGTGCAAAACGCAAGGTCCTAAGTAGTTTCTATCTAGGAAAAAGTAAATTCCGTAGTCAAGGCAAGAACTAGGATTCAAACCATCTAAATAAGGTTGTTTTTAAACCGAAATTATTTACACTAGCTCTGCTGAACCAGTGGCAGAAAGAGCTTAAGTTAGATTTGGGGCCAGACATCATGGCATAGGCTTTGGTGAATAGTTAGCACTCAGGAAACAGAGGCAGGTGGACTTCTGTGAATTCAAGACCAGCAGGGCTACATAGAAAGGCCCTGTCTCAAAAATAAAATAGTAAAACAACAACCAGGTTCAATCTCTTTTTCAAAAAGTTTTTGTTTGTTTGTTTGTTTTTTATTTTGTGTTCTGCTTTTGAGACAGGGTCTCACTTTGTAGCTTTACCCAGGAACTCACTATGTAGACCAGGCTGGCCTCACATACACAGATACATCTACCTATTACCTCCTGAGTGCTGGGATTAAAGGTGCATGCTACTATGCCCAGCCCTAAAATAATTTTTTATCTTACTTTGTAAGTGTGTGTGTGTGTATGTGTGTGCATGAGTGTGTGTGGGTGCGCATGGGTGTGTGTGTGTGTGTATGTGTGCACGCACACACACATGCCCACACATATGAGTTCAGTGCCTACAGAGGCCATCAGATTCCCTGGAGCTGAAACTAAGGTCAGCTGTGGGCTGCCCGACACACGTGCTGAGATCTGAACCAGGATCCTCTGAAAGAGCACAGGCACTCCTGACTCCTGAACCATCTCGCCAGCCTCGGGCTTGCTTCTTTTTGAGACAGTCTTACTATGTATGTAGTCCAAGAGGGAGGGGATGCAGCACATTCAGTCTTCATCCTCCTGCCTTAGCCTCCCTAGTGCTGAGATTTCAGGTATGGACCACCTCACCTGGCTTAAAGGGCTCTTGTGTAGAGGACTGCATGGTTCTATTTATTTACAGATTTTGCTCCAAATCCTTTTTCTAACCATACATGAAGAAATTCACCCACATTCACACACTTAACATTTACTCTGAAAGCATTCTCTGTATCTCTGTCTTAGAATCAAGGAGACACATGAGAGGTTTAGGAAATGCCCAGGTAGCTCCCTCTTGCCCTCTGCCCTGTGTGACGCAGAATTGTCCCCAATGATTGCTGTTTTAACCTCAGGCAGACCAGTTATTTCTTGTGTCTGTGTATGAGAGTGAGTGAACACTCGGTGCTTGTCTTTCTGAGTTTACATAACGCAGTGTCCTCCGCTCTTATCTGTTTTTTTTTCTTCCTGTGCATGATCAGCATTCCATTGTTTGCACACACCATATCTACTCTTCATCTGTGTTTCATCTGTGTGTCTGTTGACAGGTCCTTGTGTTGATTCCTCTCGTAGCCAGTGAGACTATGTGCTTTAAATGTGGGCATTTGGGTATCTCCTTGTATCTTGACTTTGCTTCTTTGGATATACACCCCAAAGTAGGGTAGCTGGATCTCATGATGCCGTAGCTTTTTGAAGAATTTCTGTATTGTTTTCCATACAGGCTTTTAACAACGCCTCTGCGTGACTGTCTGTGTGACTCCCTCCACAGACTCCCCACAATCTGTTATTTGTACTATTGATTACGGCTGGGATAGAGTAGTATCTCGTTGTTGTTTGGATTTGCATCTCCCTAATGGCTGATATTGTGCTGTAGGGGGAGGAGCATTTGTATTTCTTCTTTTGGGCAGTGTCTTAGTTAAGGTTTCTGTTGCTCCAGTGAAATTCCATGACCCAAAAGCAAGCTGGGGAAGAAATAGGTTTATTTGGCTTATACTTCCACATTGTAGCCCATCACCAAAGGAAGCCAGGACAGGAAGTCAAGCAGGCTTGGAATCTGGAGGCAGGAGCTGATGCAGAGGCCATGGAAGCAGCTTATTGGCTTGTTCCCCATGGCTTGCTCCTCATCCTTTTGTTTTTTTCCTTTTTTTTTTAACCTCCTTGAGACAGGATTTCTCTGTGTAGCCCTAGCTGTCTTGGAACTATCTCTATAGACCGTGCTGGCCTCAAACTCAGAGATCCACTTGCCTCTGCCTCCCAAGTGCTGGGATTAAAGGATGCACCACCACTACCCAGCAGCTCAGCCTGTTTTCTTATAGAACCCAGGACAACTGGCCCAGGGATGGCCCTACCCACAGTGGGCTGGCCCCTCCTCAATCAATCACCAATTTTTTAAAAAAAAATGTCTTACTTGCCTACAGCCCAGTCATATGGAGACATTTTCCTAATTGAGGTTCCCTCCTCTCAGATGACTTTAGCTTCTGTCAAGTTGGCATAAACCCTCAGCACAGGTGGAGACTCTTTGGATGGATTGCTCCTTGCTACATCCGTACATTCTTTATATATGCTGGATACTGACCCCGTGCCAGATGAGTCACCAATACCTTCTCCTAGTTCCCGGGTTGTGATTTTCTTTGTTGATTGTCATTCCCTGTGCTGTGGACAAGATTTGAACCAAGTTGGCTGTTGTGTTCTCTGCCTTGGGGATTGATCTAGGGAAAGATTCCCTGTCCCAGCATCTGAGGTATCTGCTGTGTTTCCTGTTAGTGGCTGCAGAAGTCTGAGTCCTGCCCTGGGGTCTGCACACACTTTCATTGGCTGCTGTGAATGCAGGGAGAGGGACGGGGGTGGGGGGGCTTAGGTTCAGCTCTGCGCATGGAAGGACTGCGCATGGACGGACTGCGCATGCCCAGCTGTCCCAGCACTGTTGGTTGATGAAGGTGTCATTCCTCAAACGCACGTTTCCTCAACAATGTTGAGAATCAGGTGGCTGGAGACCTGTGGGCTTCTCTCTGGGTTTCTGTCCTGTCCTTATCCCAGTGCCGTCACCACGCTGTTTCTGCTGCCGGGACTCAGTGCTGTGTTTTGAAGCCAGACACCTCCGGCCTTGCTCTTCGGGCTCCTTTGTGCTTCCATGTGAAGTTTAGATTTATTATTTTTTTTCCAGTTCTGTGAAGAATGTCATTGGTATTCTGATGGGGGTTGCATTGGATCTGCAGGCTGCTTTGAAGGGAGCTGAAAGAACAAAGTTAGAGCTATTCCCATTTGGGGTTTGTTTTGTTTTTGCTTTTCTAAGATGAGTCATCGGGTTGTGCATTTGAAGTCTGTCTTCTTGACCTTAGTGTTTTTATGTAAACTTTGCTATAAACTTCCTTCTTAGTCCTTTTTGCTCCATGCCAAAGTTTTGGCCCGCTGTTTTTTGGTTTTTGTTTGTTTTTAATATTAAAGTATTGTTAAGTTAGCATGGTAAATCCCGGGTGTTGCTGCAACATACGTGCGTATGCGTCACACACTGGCTGTTCTCATTCAGCCCTCTCCTCCTCACGCTCCTCCAAACCCCAGGCTCCGTCCTTCCTTCGTCAGCCCTCTTCTGCTGTGTCATCACGGGTACATTGTGTCCCCATTTCCATCTCTTTCCAGAACATTTGAAATCCCCCTTGGAGTGAAAGCGCACCATCCCGCCTCCATGCAGGCACACAGTTCTCCTTATTGGGTTCCTGGTGCATTCCATTGTGGCCAGCAAAGATTGAGGGTAGGACTTAATTTTGCATTAACTTGTTAAGACTCGTTCTGTGGTCCAACACACAGTTTATATCTAGAGACAATTCCATGTGCTGATGAAGGCAATGAACTTAGAAAATGAACTTGACTGGGACAGGGGCTCAGAGGCTGAGCGCTGGAGCCAGTCTGTCCACTCTTACTCCTGAGCTGAGCTCTGAAGCCAGCCAGTTCACACTTAGTCCTCAGCTGAGCTCTGGAGCCAGCCAGTTCACACTTAGTCCTCAGCTGAGCTCTGGAGCCAGCCAGTTCACACTTAGTGCTCAGCTGAGCTCTGGAGCCAGCCAGTTCACACTTAGTCCTCAGCTGAGCTCTGGAGCCAGCCAGTTCACACTTAGGCCTCAGCTGAGTGCTGGAGCCAGCCAATTCACACTTAGTCCTCAGCTGAGCGCTGGAGCCAGCCAGTTCACACTTAGTCCTCAGCTGAGCTCTGGAGCCAGCCAATTCACACTTAGTCCTCAGCTGATCTCTGGAGACAGCTAATTCATACTTAGTTCTCAGCTGAGCGCTGGAGCTGGCCAGTTCACACTTAGTCCTCAGCTGAGTGCTGGAGCCAGCCAATTCACACTTAGTCCTCAGCTGAGTGCTGGAGCCAGCCAGTTCACACTTAGTCCTCAGCTGAACTCTGGAGCCAGCCAATTCACACTTAGTCCTCAGCTGAGCGCTGGAGCCAGCCAATTCACACTTAGTCCTCAGCTGAGCGCTGGAGCCAGCCAGTTCACACTTAGTCCTCAGCTGAGCTCTGGAGCCAGCCAGTTCACACTTAGTCCTCAGCTGAGCGCTGGAGCCAGCCAGTTCACACTTAGTCCTCAGCTGAGCTCTGGAGCCGGCCAGTTCACACTTAGTCCTCAGCTGAGCGCTGGAGCCGGCCAGTTCACACTTAGTCCTCAGCTGATCTCTGGAGCCGGCCAGTTCACACTTAGTCCTCAGCTGAGCTCTGGAACCGGCCAGTTCACACTTAGTCCTCAGCTGATCTCTGGAGCCAGCCAATTCACACTTAGTCCTCAGCTGAACTCTGGAGCCAGCCAATTCACACTTAGTCCTCAGCTGAACTCTGGAGCCAGCCAATTCACACTTAGTCCTCAGCTGAACTCTGGAGCCAGCCAGTTCACACTTAGTCCTCAGCTAGCGCTGGAGCCAGCCAATTCACACTTAGTCCTCAGCTGAGCGCTGGAGCCAGCCAGTTCACACTTAGTCCTCAGCTGAGTGCTGGAGCCAGCTAGTTCACACTTAGTCCTCAGCTGAGCTCTGGAGCCAGCCAGTTCACACTTAGTCCTCAGCTGAACTCTGGAGCCAGCCAGTTCACACTTAGTCCTCAGCTGAGCTCTGGAGCCGGCCAGTTCACACTTAGTCCTCAGCTGAGTGCTGGAGCCAGCCAATTCACACTTAGTCCTCAGCTGAGCTCTGGAACCGGCCAGTTCACACTTAGTCCTCAGCTAGCGCTGGAGCCAGCCAGTTCACACTTAGTCCTCAGCTGAACTCTGGAGCCAGCCAGTTCACACTTAGTCCTCAGCTGAGCTCTGGAGCTGGCCAGTTCACACTTAGTCCTCAGCTGAACTCTGGAGCCAGCCAATTCACACTTAGTCCTCAGCTAGCGCTGGAGCCAGCCAGTTCACACTTAGTCCTCAGCTGATCTCTGGAGCCAGCCAATTCACACTTAGTCCTCAGCTGAACTCTGGAGCCAGCCAATTCACACTTAGTCCTCAGCTGAACTCTGGAGCCAGCCAATTCACACTTAGTCCTCAGCTGGTCTCTGGAGCCGGCCAGTTCACACTTAGTCCTCAGCTGAGCTCTGGAACCGGCCAGTTCACACTTAGTCCTCAGCTGATCTCTGGAGCCAGCCAATTCACACTTAGTCCTCAGCTGAACTCTGGAGCCAGCCAATTCACACTTAGTCCTCAGCTGAACTCTGGAGCCAGCCAATTCACACTTAGTCCTCAGCTAGCGCTGGAGCCAGTCAATTCACACTTAGTCCTCAGCTGAGCGCTGGAGCCAGCCAGTTCACACTTAGTCCTCAGCTGAGTGCTGGAGCCAGCTAATTCACACTTAGTCCTCAGCTGAGCTCTGGAGCCAGCCAGTTCACACTTAGTCCTCAGCTGAACTCTGGAGCCAGCCAGTTCATACTTAGTCCTCAGCTGAACTCTGGAGCCAGCCAGTTCACACTTAGTCCTCAGCTGAGCTCTGGAGCTGGCCAGTTCACACTTAGTCCTCAGCTGAGTGCTGGAGCCAGCCAATTCACACTTAGTCCTCAGCTGAGCTCTGGACCCGGCCAGTTCACACTTAGTCCTCAGCTGAGCACTGTGACCGTGACTGTAACCTTCGCTTGTTTCCAAAGCCGAGCAGAGACTATTAGAGCATCTCACAGGACTGTTGAGCTTGGACGAGTTATATGTTCACAGCGCTGACTGGCGCATCTCACCCTCTTCATCTCCTTGCTGCTGTCAACTGTAGCCTCCGGGACAACCCACATCCTTTTCTGTTCAAAACACCATTTTATTACAAAAAGATTTATTGCTGGGGACCAAAAACCAAAATGGTGTGGTGGGTAAAGGCGTTTGCTGAATAAGCCTGGCGACCTGTGTTTAATCCCACATAAACGGAAGAAGAGAACAAGTTCTCAGAGTTGTCCCCTGAGCTCCACGTGCAGACTGTGGCACGTGTGCCCTACACATATCAGACACTCAGTAACAGTAATAAGGAAACCTTCTGTACTATTGGTCTTTCTGGATAGTGCCAATGGCTGTTCTGGTCTTCTGCACGTCCAGTCACAAATGAACATTTTAAATAACCTGTATCAGATTTTTCACTGCTCTTTAACCTCAAAGTCACTTTTTATAAGGTTTTGGCATATGTGCACCACGCGTCTTCTGAGCCTGAGCGGAAGTTCTTTGTTCCCATAAAAATTCCTGTATCTGAGCACACGATTTCTTCTCCTTTTTTACTTTGGTGGCCAGTTTGGCAAGCTGTTTCATGGGAATTAATTGTTTGGAATTTTTCTGAAAGCCATATATATATATATATATATATATATATATATATATATATATATACATATATATATATACACATATACCTTTTATTGTGTTTCCAATTGCTCACCAAATATTTCTGTGACCCTACTATGACCATATATGTCTACTAATCATCATCATAACCAACAGTAAAAGATTTGCAAGTTTCTTCATAATGGACCGACAGAATGGTATAGGTCTGTAATCACGCAGGGTGAGGCAATCGTATCAGGAATTAGAGGATAGCTTGGTATACATAGGGAGCTGGTTAGAGGCTAGCCTGGGCTTTAGAATACATATATCTCAAAAACAAAAAAGAAAAGGAAAGGAAAGGAAAAAGTGGAGAAAGAGGGAGAAGGAAGAGGGAGGAGGAAGGAGAAGGAGGAAGGAGAAGGGGAGGAGGAAGAGGGAGGAGGAAGAGGAGGAGGAAGAGAGAGGAGGAAGGAGAAGGGGAGGAGGAAGAGGGAGGAGGAAGAGGAGGGAGGAGGAAGAGGGTGGAGAAGGAGGGAGGAGGAAGAGGAGGGAGAGGGAGGAGGAAGGAGAAAGGAAGGAGAAGGGGAGGAGGAAGAGGAAGGAGGAGGAAGAGGAGGGAGGAGAAAGAGGAAGGAGGAGGAAGAGGGAGGAGGAAGAGGGAGGAGGAAGGAGGAGGAGGAAGAGGGGTAGCATCAGCATCCAGAGTGACCTAAATGTATTGCTACGATTTTTCATTAGACCATAGAAAATTCCACACCGTCCATTGCACTGGATACTTGAGACGCTGGCCTCCGAACATTGTTGGCGCAGAGAAAGAGACGGGCGGTGGGAAAGACAACGGTCTCTTACCTGCCTTATGGCTCTGGGACGGTCACATCCATACGTCGTCCCTCAGAAGAGTGGCGAGATCAGCGTGAGACAGGCTGAATTCATAACCCGCTTCACAGTGAACGGGAAATTCGTCTACGTCGACCAAAGGTAAACACTCAACGCTTCGCTGTCCGGAGGCTGCTGGGGCAGCTGAAGGGCGGCTTGGTAACTCTGCTGTAGTTCTTTCCTAGTTAGGGCTTGAGCAGAGGAAGTATAATTCGAGTGAAATAAGGAGATGGTGATGTTGGTGGTTTTGGTAGAACTGGAGAGCAAACTTGGGAAAATGTTTGCTAGCGGTGGTGTTGAGCCTGCCCTGCTCCATCACCACGGTGTTGGGGGTGCCCGTGGTTCCCTGTACAGGCACCAGCAGGACGACATCATGGGGCTTCACCTAGGGTCTAGTTTGCTGTCTGGCCGTGGATTGGGGGTGCGGGGACTAGGGCAGCCCGTAGCCCAGGCTAGCTCTTTCCCCAGGCTGTTTCCCTGCAGTGTTCTGGGGGGCATCACCGTCAGCAACTGCCATGATGTCTTTCTGTTTCAAAACCAGGGCAACGGCAATTTTAGGATACCTGCCTCAGGAACTTTTGGGAACATCATGTTATGAATACTTTCATCAGGATAACCATAGTAGTTTGACTGACAAACACAAAGCGGATAGGAAAATCCATCGAATGAGGTGCTTTGTGGGTAATTTAAAAATGAGGACTTCAGCCAGGTGTGATGGATCACACTAAAAAAAAATCTCAGTATTTGAGAGGTGGCATAGGAGATCAGGAGTTCCAGGCTAACCTGGGCTACACAACAAACCCGTGTCTAAATAAGGAAAGAAATGATTATACCATCAACTCTGAATTTCTCATTCCTTATTGAAATCCAAAACTTAAATTGATTATCAAGGCCCCGGTGTGGGTTTGGTGTTTGGTTTTGGTTTTGGTCTGGGTCTCAGCGTGTCCCCCTGGCTGGCCTGGAACCGGCATGCACCCTCTCCAGCCTCTGTTGATGGAGTTACAGGCACGAGCCATCACTCCAGGATTGAAGGCTTTGGCTGCACAGGCTACTCTGCTGACTGCAGCTTTTCCTGTGAAGTTCTGCAGAGTAAGGAGAAAATACTCACGGGCTTGTACAAATTAAGAGTGAAGGATGGCTCCTTTGTAACTCTGAAGAGTAAGTGGTTCAGCTTCACTAAGCCTTGGACCAAAGAGCCGGAGTACGTCGTCTCTGCCAGCACGCTGGTTTTGTGAGTAGTTTTCTGTGCTCTTAAGACACTTGATCTAATTTCAAATGAGTATCTCTGCTTCTCTTAAGATGCTGTCTTAGGTAGGGTTTTACTGCTGTGAACAGACACCACGACCAAGGCAGCTCTTATAGGACAACATTTAATCGGGGCTGGGCTTACAGGTTCAGAGGGTCAGTCCATGATCATCAAGGCAGGAACATGGCATCCAGGCAGGCATGGTGCAGGAGGAGCTGAGAGTTCTACATCTTCATCTGAAGGCTGCTAGCAGAAGACTGGCTTCCAGGCAGCTAAGATGAGGGTCTTAAAGCCCTTGCCCACAGTGACACACGTACTCCAACAAGGCCACACCTCCTAATAGTGCCACTCCCAGGGCCAAGCATATACAAACCATCACGGACACCTTTAACACTGAGTGGTTCTCTGTCTTTACGACAGCTCAGTTTCTCAGGAGATGGGGCACAGATGCCAGATCTCTGTTGGCTTCTCCCATATCCATCCCCAGATCAATGTGTACTTTAGTTACAGCCCCTGGTACGGTGTAAAGTCATGGAAATGATTGTTTCCGGCTCAGGGAAAAAGCCTCTGTGTTTGGGGAAGATGCAGGGTTTTCCCACGGATATTTTCAGTCCGCAGCTGTGAATCCACAGAGCAGAACCCGAGGCTGTGGCAGCCAGCAGTCTGAGAACTTCCTTTACTCTCCACTGACATTAGTTGTTCAGAGTAAGCTGAACGGTGGTCTTTTGAAATCTACTTCATGCTTGGTATGACGCCTGGTGGTAAAAGTGGCGAAGGCGGGCGTTGTCATGCATACCTATGTTCTTGGCACTCAGGAGGAAGAGGCAGGAGGATGAGAAACCCAACGTCATTTTTGGCTACCTAGGGAGTTTGAGGTCAGCCTAGACTATGTGAGACCTTTTCTGAGGAACAAAAACAGAAAGAAAGAAAAAGGGCCGGGCAGTGGTGGCGCACGCCTTTAATCCCAGCACTTGGGAGGCAGAGGCAGGCGGATTTCTGAGTTCGAGGCCAGCCTGGTCTACAGAGCAAGTTCCAGGACAGCCAGGGCTATACAGAGAAACCCTGTCTCGGAAAATCAAAAAAAAAAAAAAAAAAAAAAAAAAAGAAAGAAAGAATAAGGAAGAAGAAAAGAAGAAGGAGGAAGAGGAGGTGGTGGTGGGGTAAGGAGATGTCTCAGCAGGCCCATGCCAAGGCATCCCTTCCCCCTGAGGGACCAGCCACATGATGGTATAGTATAGAATAGAGTTTATTCAGGGCATGGGGACGGGAGTTAAGAGGGTAGTAGAGGCAGAGAAAGGCAGAGAGAGGGAGAGAGGGAGAGGGAGGGGGGGAGAGAGAGAGAGAGAGAGAGAGAGAGAGAGAGAGAGAGAGAGAGAGAGAGAGAGAGAGAGAGAAGAGGAGAGGGGAGAAGTAGAGGCTGGCCATGAACACGTGGAAAGAGGGAGAAGGGAATGGGGAAGGGAGGGAGGAAGGGAAGGGCCCTAGAAGGCAAGAGGGAAGCAAGAGATCAAGAGAGTAAGAAACCAAGAGAGGGAGGAGGAGGCAAGCAGCTCCTTTTATAGTGGGTCAGGCACACCTGGCTGTTGCCAGGTAACTGTGGGGCAGAGCCTAGACAGAATCCTAACAGTGGTGCTAGGTGGGATATAGCTCAGTTGTGGCATACTTGCTTAATGTGTACATGACCCTTGGTTCAGTCCCGAGCATTGGTAAGGAGAAGGGAAGGCCGGGCACATGTATTTAATACCATTGCTAAGGATAAAAGGCAGGCAGTTCTCTGAGTTTGAGGTAAACTTGGTCTATGTAACATGTTCCAGGATAGCCAGGAGAGACCTTGTCTTGAAACAAAAATAAAACAAAAAAGAAACAAAGTATCTTCTGTGCCTCTGTGCAACAAGAAACTGTGCCCAGTACAGGCAGGAGTGAGCAGAAATCCGCCAGCGTCCTCAGGGGATGGTCTCCTCTAGCCTGGCGCTCACTGTCCGTTCATCCTGGCCTGAGCTTCGCTGGCATGCTAAGATTTAAGTAGGTGTAAGGTTTTGTCAATCCAGCTCCATTTGCTTGTCTTATGCTTAGTTTACACAGTCCTAGGAGGCACGTACCACCCGTGTTCCCTGCCAACCATTCCGATACAGCTGTGGGCCTTCCCACCAGGTGAACCATCACTGTGGGAATGAGACCGGTGGGGCATTTGCCACAGATCACGATCTGAGCCGAAGTGAACAATAAAATATAAATGAGTGGAAAGTTGTCAAATCACATACTTGGAGCCAGTGTGGAGCATTAACAGATTTCCTGCCCCTCGGGGAATGTCATGTGCTTTTCTGCCCTCCAGGGGGCGCAGTGAGACCAGGTTATCTTTGCTTCAGTGCGGCAGCAGTCAGTCCCAGAAGGTGGAGCTTCAGATCAGGGGAGATGATACTCAGATGCATCATCCGGTAAGGATTCCGTGAAGACATGCTTTTCTGTCTAAGAACGGAGAAAGTCTCCAGGGGGAGTTAGAAGACATTTCGACTGGGCAGGCCCCTGCATTAGGCTATAGAAGGAGAGAGGGTCAGGAGAGGTGGCTCAGGAAGTCCAGGTTCTTGTTGTGTAAAGATAATGACCTGAGTTCAGTTCCCCAAAACACACATGAAGGTGGAAGGAAAGGACTGACATCACAGTGTGTCTTCTGGCCTTCACCACCACAAACATGTATCATATATACATCATACATATATCATACACACGCATACCATGTACACACACATATACATCATACACACATCATACATATATATCATACAGATGAATATCATATACACGTGCACACATCATAATACACATACACACATATACGTCATCAAAACATATATACATAATACATCATATACATAAATCATATACACATATTAAAACACACATATATATATACATCATACACATATACACACAAATATCACATGCACATACACACACCATATACACACATATCTTATACACATACACATACATGTCATACACATCAAAACACATACATCATACACACACATCATATATACATATATCGTACACATGAATATCATATACACATACATCATATACACACATCATGAACACACATATCATATACACATACACACATATGTCATACACATCAAAACACATATATGTCATACACACATCATACATACATATATCATACATACCTATCAAAACACATATACAAACACATATGCACATCATACATATCATATATACAATATCATACATGCATATACGCTAAAAACTAAGGGCCTGTGAGGTGGCTCAGCAGGTAAATGTGTTTGCCTCCAAACTGATAACCTGAGTTCAATATCCAGGACTAACAAGGTGGGAGAGGACAGACTTCCATACGTGGTCCTTTGATTTCCATGTATATGTTGTAACATGCATGCATCCACATACATCATTTATACACACAATAATGAACAAGAGACCAAGTTCAGAAGACACATAGGAAACTTCCAGCAACAAAAGTCCCTTGAGGGGCCAGAGCACCCGGTTCCTGTCTCCACTGTAGTGTGACAGGGTTCCACACACAAGTCGCTGCTCACCTGACTGGTTCCCCGCTGGACAGAGTTCCTCATAATCAGACTGGTGTTGTCCCCTGGTCTCCCTCCAGCCTTATCCACAGTGTTCATGGCTTACCACCAGACAAATGGCAGACTATCACAAAGGGCCTGTTTTTCCACCTCAGATTTTTTTTTCTTAACCACAGGGATGTGCTCGTGTTTTATAGGCAAAATGTATTTTTTTAAGTATCTGAATATGACGGTGACATACCCATGTAATCCCAGCACTTGGGAGGTGGAGTCAGGAAGATCAGGAGTGAGAGGCCAGTCTCACCCACTCGAGACACTATCTAAATGAAACAAAGCAAAACCAAGAGGCAGAAACGGGCAGATCTCTGAGTTTGAAGCCAGCCTGGTCTACAGAGTTCCAGGACAGCCAGGATGACACAGAGAAACCATGTTTTGAAAAAAAAAAAAAACCAAAAAGTAAAAATGGGTAGACAGACAAACGAACACGTGGGTCTGGAGAGATGGCTCGGGTTCAGAGCACTGCTCTTGGAGAGGACCTGAGTTTGGTTCTCGGCACATCTCAGCTCACAGCTGATTCCACGCCCTTTTCTGACCTTCACGGGCCCTGTATGCGTTTGATGCACCTACATACATACAAGCAAACACTCATACACATAAAACAAAATAAACATAAACAGACAACGCACAAGGAACTATGAAATATGGCGTGGTATTTCCCCAGCTTTGCTGTAAGGGTCAGAAGGGAAGAGACCGTGCTGAAGGTCATGGGTCAGGGCTGTGCCCTTGGCGACTCTGTGCACATCTGTGATTGCCACTCACAGAGTCTCAAGCATTGGGAATTGAGGAATGAAAGGTCACATGTTTTCTGTTATTTTAAGGCGTGGATCATCTGTTTCTTTTCAGGAGAAAACAAGGAAATTATCTGAAGAGAAAGAAAGCTACTAACTAGGGCTGTGCACTCTTTAATGCTCTCCACTGAGTTTTCTCATCAGCATGCCCGGCATATCCACGGGGACCGTCCTTGGTGCTGGGAGTATTGGAACAGATATTGCAAATGAGGTTCTGAGTTTACAGAGGTGAAGTTTTATTACTTCGAGTATTCTCATATAAATGACTGCTGTAGTTACAAACCAGTACATAGATCAGTTGTTCTCCTATTTGTGTGTGTGTGTGCTCGCCTGTGTGTGTGCCAACATGCAGTAGGACAGGACAGGGTAGCTGGGTATGAGCCTATGAGTGGCTTGCTTACAGGGGCAGAGGCATCAGATCCCCTGGAGCTGGAGTTACAAGCAGTTGGGGGCCACCCAGATAAGGACTTTTATAATCTTGTTTTTGACAAGTTATTTATAAACATCATATGAAATACAGAATTCAGGAAGAAAAGAATTGATAAATTTAATTGCATAAAAGTTTAAAATTGAACTACAAACTACACTATTACAATAAAGTTCAAATAAATGAATATACACCAGAAAGTGCGTGCATTGTATAAAAACCATCTTTAACATATAAAGAATTTTATATCATAAATATATTAAATGTCATATGCGTATACTTTAAACTTCATGTAAAGCATAAAGAAGAGTTATTGAATAATTGTGTAGGTGGCCAGAGAGATGACTCAGAAGTTAAGAGAACTTGTTGCTCTTCTAGGAAAGCCATCTTAAGTTCCCAGCACCCACATAATGGCTCACACAGTCTGTAACTCTAGTTCCAGGAGATCCAACCCCTTCTCACTTCTGGAGGCACTTCATACATGTACACAAACATGTGTGCAGGCGAACACTCGTAACCATACAATTAAAATAAATAAATCAATTTCTTAGAATAGCTGAATTGTTTTGATGTTAAATTGTGTACATGGCAAATTCAGAGAGAATGACCAAGAAACGCTAAAAATTGTTCATTTCCACCCATATTTAAATGGATACACACACAATTAATCAATGGGTCTGGAACTTTTTCATTTAGGAGAGTATGAAAGACTACAAAGTTTGATAATCCCCTATGTTGAATAGAGAGAAAGAACAGATTCCCCAGTTCTTTAGAAAGTGTAAATTAGTGAAATAACTTTGGATGGAAATTAGACACAATGCATAAAAAGTACAAGGATAAACCAGGTGTGTGCACACCTGTCATCCCGGTGCTCAAGCAAGATGATGATTTTTCTGAGCCTGAGGCTAGCCTGGGCTACATTCAGAGACCTAATATAAAACAAGATGTATTTAGGTGGAGTATAGTAGTGCACTCCGTTAATCCAAGTACTTGAGAGATGGAGGCAGGAGGAGATCTATGAGTTCAAAGATAGCCTGATCTACATAGCGAGGTCCGGGCCAGCCTGGGCTACATAGTTGAATACACACACACACACACACACACACACACACACACACACACACACATAAAATCTGAGGCTCAAAACAAGCTGTCATAGCCAACTATGAAAGAATAAGACTGTGATGTTGTGCTGCTGAGGAGGGTTTTAAATTACTAAGTAATTCCCTCTGGTGCAACCATATAGTAGAATACTTTGCAATGTGCAGAGGGGCTGGCTCGACAGTTAAGAGGGCTCAGGTTCAATTCCCAGCACCCACATGGCAGCTCACAACCATTCATTCAGTCGTGCAAACAGTGCATAGACACACATGCAAGGAAACACTCATACACATTAATATATATTTATGGTATAGAGAAAGGTGGAGAAATGGAAAATAAGAAAGAAAGATAGTCTGAGTGATCCCACACACCTTGCTTGTCCAGCATCTTGGCCTCAGCTGAGTTTCAATTCCAAGTTCTTAATATCCTCCCATTGAAGATTTGCAGCCAGAGGTCTGCTCGTGTGTCTTACTTTTAAAAAATTATCACACCTTGTTTATTTATTTTGTGTATGTGCTTGTATGTGCATGCATGTGTGGGTCATTGCATACACAGCTTGCATATGTGTGGGTGAGGGCACACAAAGCCTGCTTGTGTGTGTGTGTGTGTGTGTGTGTGTGTGTGTGAGTGAGTGCACATCACAGCATGTGTGTGTGGAGTATTTTCAGCACTCCAGAGTCAAAAATAAGTCTGCCACGTAAGAGGTCAGCTGGTCTCGAGTACTAAGCACCAAGTATTCGATCTGAGGTTTCTTGCTGTTTATCAGTGACTTATGATGCATTCAGAGGAGAAAAATCCCTTCCAAAATCCTGTCTGAGGAATAAATACCGCTTGTCTCCCTTCTTAGGTCATGCTCTTCATCCCTAGAAGATGCAAACCCTTCAGAAGTCGTGAGAGATAGCCACCGTGTAAACTACGGGAGCGTCCGTGTGCCTGTGAGAGAAGTGAATGTTCGTTTTCATTGTGTCAAGTCATTCTACGAAGATACAGGGGCCTTTCTGCTGACTCCATCTTAAGGGGCAGTGTAGGTCAGTGGTTGCAGGAGACACAGTTAGAGGCACACAAAAGGGCTCCAGAGTGTGGCTCACATATCAATCTTTGTAACACTGGTTAAGAGTTTGAACTCTGCCTCAGTTTTCTCACTTGTAAGGCAGGTGTGATAATAATATATGCCTTAGATTAGGTGATGGAATATAAACCAAAACCATTTTTTTTTGAGATAGGGTCCCATGTAGCCCAGGCTGGCCCCAAACTCACTGTGTAGCTGAGGATTACCTTGAACTAATTTTCCCACCTCCACCTTCCAAGTGCCGGGATCACAGCCATTCACCACCATTCCATTTAAAACCCAAACTCTCCAAATGGTGGCTGCCACATCTGCTGGGTGCTCAGAGAGTGGGAGCTTTTGCAATCATCACAGATTCTAACTCGGTGGCGTAAGAGTACTCATGTAGTTTGAAAGAGATTTAAATAGGCCATGGAATAAGTACCGGAGGCCACTTAGTCAAACTGATAAACAAACTGAAATGCATGTTGCATATATAGTAATTACACCGTGGACTGGTGGGGCACTCCTGCCATACATCAACTTGAGAGGTAGAAACTGGTGAATTCAGGGCCCGCCAGGCATAAAGAGCAGCCTCAAAGCTAGCTCAGGCAACTTAGTGAGAACCTGTCTCAAAATAAAAAAGTTTTAAATACTACAAAATGTAAAGGGATGGATATGTAGCTTCGTGGTAGAGTTCTTGGCTGGTGCACGGAGGGACCTGGGTTTGATCCCCATGTGGGGTCACGGACACTAAGCCTACTGCGATCTGGAAGTGTGAAATGCATGACAATCCTAGTGTGGTGTAGAGCAAACATCACAAGGTGGCCGGTCAGCTCTGAGAGTATAGGAGGAGGGGGAGGAGGAGGAAGAGGAAGAGGAGGAAGAGGAAGAAGAGGAGGAGGAAGAGGAGGAGGAGGTGGAAGAGGAGGAGGATGAGGAGGGGGGAGGAGGAGGAAGAGGAGGAAGAAGAGGAGGAGGAGGAAGGAGGAGGAGGAGGAAGAGGTAGAAGAGAAGGAGGAGGAGGAGGAGATGTGACCGCGGGAGCACAGTCTGGAAAATGCAAACATCACATGATATGGATAAAACTTGTGTGGAAATATAACATGTCTTCCTATCCTATTATTTATTCATTTAGTAAATATAGTAATCTCATAGAAATGGGCACATAGGCCATTGTAATAAACCCTTCTGGCCTCGACATGTGGATATGTGGATACACACACTTGCATATGCATGTGCTTGCACGCACATACACAGACAGACAGACAGACAGACACACACACACACACACACACACACACACGGAGGCATGCACATACACCCATATAAAGGGATCTAGGCTTTAGTGTCAGATGCCTTGGTTTGGAATCTGGTGGCTCTCTCAGCTTCAGAAATGGAAGATGCATGCGGAGTGCAGGCTGTGCGGTGTGTGAATACTCACGCACGGCTGATGGAGATGCTGGAGCCAGTCACTCTGACAGCACCCGTGGTTCTCACTGTGCTCAGGCCTTGCTCATGGCTCTGTCCTGTCTCTCCAGGTATCCACTAGGGAGCTCTTTGCAGGGAGTCCTTCTGAAACAGAGGGTCTGGAGGCTGCCAGGCAACACCAGAGCCCTGAACTTACCCACCCCCATGGGCCACTCCTCAGTAAGTTGTCCCTGTCGCCAGACACCATGTACATTCCCAAAGTCTCTGTCTTCCACACCGTGTTCTTAAACACAGGGGTCTTTTGAAGAAGCAAGTAGTTTCCAAAATAAGATTTTTTTTCACCAGGAAGCACATTCCTGTCATCCCAACATTTAGAGGTTGAGGAAGAGTATTACTATGAGTTCAAGGCTATCTTGGGCTACATAGTGAGCACTAGGCCAGCCAGGGCTAATAGAAAGTCCCTGTCTCAAAAAGCCCCTCCCAAAACATCCCCAGGATCTCCGCACCTGTAATCCAAATACAATGGTCAGCAGTCACTGTTTTCTTACGATTTTTAAATTTTTATTGTATGTGCATAAGTGTTTTGTCTTACATGTATGCAGTCTCCTCGGAAAGGTTATTGTCTCCCCTAGACCTGAGCTACGGGTTGCGAGCTGCCGCTTGGGTGCTGGAAGTCAAACAGGGCTCCTCCGGAAGAGTACTCCATTGCTGAGCTCTCCATCCTGCCCGGTCAGTTATTCTTGGTATGGAGATGTGTGTCACTCACTAAACCTGTCACAAAGGATTCAGTCATCAGTTGAGTCAGTTTTGACTTCTGCTGAATACATATAATTCAAACAAAAATTTAATTATGCATAGTATAAAATTTAAAAATGCATAGTATTTCCATCTAGGAAAAAAATGTCCATTCTCAAGAATTACCAAGAAATTAAAAATGACTCGGGCTAAAAAAATAAAATAAAATAAAGGAAATGTATAGGAGCCCTGGAGAGATGGCTCAGTGGTTAAGAGCACTGGCTGCTCTTGCAGAAGACTCTGGTTTAGTTCCTAACATCCAGATACTGGCTCATAACCATCTGTAACTCCAGTTCTAGGGCATCAAACCCTGCTGGGAATTGAACTCAGGACTTCTAGGAGAGCAGACAGTGCCTTTAACCACTGAGCCATCTCTCCAGACCCTCATCTCCTTTGTCAGTCTCTGGCTTCTCAGAGTTTTAGAATGTGTTGTTCTGTCCCGGCTCCACTTGTAGGTCTTTGTTCACAGTGTAGGCAGGCAAATGTCTTCTCAGCTCCTGCATACACAGCCTCCAACTCACAACTGTCTGGGAGTCTGCCCTTTATTTAGCAATGTGGTCTTCTATTAGGAAATGCATAAGACCAGCTCATTTAAAATTTGTTAGGGCCCTGGAGAAATGTCTCAGTGGTTAAGAGCACTGACTGTTCTGTTTTTTTAGATGCTGTGCAAATCGACCGTGTGATGTTTTTGTCTTTTTTTTTTTTTTTGAATATCTCTTTTCACTTACCGCACTATCCTCGAGGTTTGTTGTTGTACCACATGACCAGGCTTCCTTCTTTTCTGAGACCGTGTAACCTTCTGTTGTATGCACATACTACAATACCCACTCATCCGCTGATGGATCTGGGACTTCTTTCTCTTAGCTATTGCGAATGTGATCACCATGGATGCGCAGCTATCTCTTTAAGATCCTGCTTTCAGTGTGTGCATTCCTCTACTTACCTACCCACCTACCTCTATCCCTATCTATCTATCTATCTATCTATCTATCTATCTATCTATCTATCTATCTATCTATCTATCATCTATCTAGATCTATCATCTATCTATTCATCTGTCTATATCATCTACCTACATACCCACCTATATTATTTAACTATCATCTATCTATCCATCTAGATCTATCATCTCTCTATCATCTATCTCTTCATCTGTCTATATCTATCATCTACCTATGTACATATCTATATTATTGGACTATCTAATCCAACCTTGTATCTATCTATATAGAGAATAAGAGAGAGATGAAGTGGGATTCTATTATAAACATTTTCGAGACAACCACACACTGCTTTCCATACAGTTTCACTGTTTCATACTCTGACCAAGGGCGTATAATGTTGCCAGTTGTGGTGGTTTGAATATGCTTGGCCCCATGGGAAGTGGCACTATTTGGAAGTGTGGCCTTGTTGGAGGAAGTGTATCACCATGGGGGTGGGCTTTGAAGCTCTGCCCAGTATGGAAGAGATGCTCCCTCTGACTGCCTGGAAGAGAATCTATTTGTCTTTGAAACAAGATATAGAACTCTCAGCTCCTCCTGCACCATGCCTGCCTGGATGCTGCCATGTTCCTGTCTTGATGATAATGGACTGAAATTCTGAACCTGTAAGCCAACCCCAATTAAATGTTATCCCTTATAAAAAGTTGCCTTGGTCATGGTGTCTCTTCACAGCAATGGAAACCTAACTAAGACAGAACTCCTCTGCAGTCTTACCAACTCTAGATTTTGGCTTCCTTTCCAACAGGGTTCCTACTCGTGAGTCTTTGGTACTTCTTCATTATGGTTTTGATCCGTGCAAATCTGAGAGTGTTTTGTATGCTTGTTGCCGTCTCATTTGTATACATTCTTTGGAGAAATACGTATTTGGGTCCTCTGATCACATTTTGAGTTCACTCTCTTTTTATGTGTATGAGTACTTTGCCTGCATGTCTGTTTGGGTACCACATGCACGCAGTACCCACAGCAGCCACAAGAGGGCATTAGATCACTTGGACCTAGAGTTACAGATGGTTGTGAGCTGCCTCCTGGATGCTGGGACCAAGCCAGTGTTCTTAACCACTAAGCCATCTCAACAACCCTCTTTTTATTTAAAAAAACAAAAACAACAAAAACAAAAAACAACCAACCACTGAGCTGTGGGAACACAGGCATGTGCTCCCACAGCCTGATGATCCGTTTAGCTATTGATGTCTGTGTTCTCATGGCTTCCATGAGCATCTCTTAGGTTGGTTCTTTTCAAGAGCTCAGAGAAGATGTCATTAAAAGTGACATCAGTAGGAAGCATCACCAGGCAAGACAGGGACACACCTTCAGACCCTGGGTTCTTTACCTAAGTTCACATAAATACCTATTTAAAAGTTACCATGGCCTTTTTTGACTGATGGTTTTTTTCTCGTGGAGCTCAGGATGGCCTTTAACTCAGTCTGTTACTGAGGCTGACCTTGAGTACTTATCTTCCTGCTTTTATCTCCGAGTGTTGGAATTACAGGCCTGGGCCATCATGCCTGGCTGGCTGTTCCTTATAGTGTATGCTGTATGCCGCTGAAGCCCAAGAGCTATCTCAGTGAAACGGAACGCATCAAAAAGAACTGAAAGGCCAGGTGTGGGTGTGCCTACACCTCAGAAACTGAGGCAGGAAGATTGTAAGTTTGAAGCCAACCTGGACTACCGTGTGACCCTGTCAGGAGGGAAAGCTGTAATGTCCACAGTGGTCCTGTCTGGCCTCAGGACTGTAATATCTGTGTCTGATGGAATCACTTCAGAAACACACGCATCAGGACTCTCCCATAGGCTGACAAGCAGAAACCAGGCCCAGCAATCCTCCCAGAGGAACATCTGTGACAAAGATAGTATAGTTTATCAAGCTTGCCAAGACCTCTTCTTCCAGGACACTCCTTCTGCATGACTTGATAGTGACAGATTTCTCCCATGGGATATGGGAGGGCATGCCTACAATCCTCTCACGTCTAGGAGGCAAAGACAAGAGGCGTGTGAGTTCGAGGTCAGCTTGGGCTCCATAGCTAGGTCAGGCCTCAGTAAATAAATAGATAATCCAAATCACAATAAAATCCCCCACAGTTTAAGGATCAGAATATAGAGTAGAGACAGCTTTCCAACTAGAACCTACAAAGTGAGCGATGGATGACCCTTCTGCCAAAGGACACACATTATCTTTGTAATTTTAGGCTAAGAAAAAGAAAACTGGCTGGCATTTTGAGAAAAGAAACTTAAAAATGCATTCTCTTTTACCTCTAGAATTAGAATATCTAGCCTATAAATAACACCAGGGTGAGGAATTTAACTACAAGCTGTCTAATGACTACAACAGCTGTGTGGGAAACAATACAGCCATCCAGCTATGAACAGTCCAAACTCAGAAAAAACACAGGATTTCTGAGAAGAGGGACTGCTTCGAGTCAGACAAGAGGACATCTTTGCTTTGGGCATATCCTACACTCTGGGGCAGAGGAGACATCTGCAGGGGGATGCTTGCTATAGAGAGGTGTGACACCTGGCACCAGGCCATTAGTGGGTGGCTTACACCGGTCACAACCACCATCTTGCACCGGCTCCCAAGGAAGGTCCAGCTGCCTTCCTGCTTGTGAGCATGTGCAGTGTGAACTACGCTGACATGCTTAGAAACTCCCAGTAAGATTTCCACTTGGGGACACTTCACAGTGTTGGGGTGACCAAGACAATCTTGGCTTTCTGTGTCAGTATTGTGAGCATTTGTGACAGTCCTGCTGTGTGGTGTGGGAATCTGGCCTGTGTACCTAGAGATGTTGGCTACTAGATTCTACTAGCAGTTCAGTGTGGTGACCAAACTAAAACAACAACAGCCAAACCAACCAAAGAAACAAAAACCAAAATACCTGTCTCTATTCACTGCCCAGGCCCCTGAGGGGAGGGTGTAAAAGTCTCACCTGTCCCCAGACTGAGCACCTCTACTGTGAAGTCTTTACTTTCTTTTGTGGAACAAAGCGGGTGGGGTGGGGGAAAGCCACCCCCATCACCCTCCTTACTGCCCTTGAAACCTCTGCCATTCTGGTTACTCTCAGCCCTAGTCACTGGCTCCTTAGGATCAAGGTCTTTTTTCTACTGGGCTGGTGTTTGATGCTTTGAGACTTTTGCTCTTGGGAAGAAAGAAATGGGTAAGGAAATACGGAATAGTGAGGGAGGGCTGGTACCTTCTCACGCCAGAGAGTGACTCTCTGTGACCATCAGGTAAGGTTCTGTCCTCCTCACCAGAATACACACACACACACAGACACACACACACACACACACACACACACAAACACAAACACACACACCTTCCTTCTGGAAACTTCCCGCACAGAGAAAACTTACCTTAAAAGCATTTGTGCCTTGGATGGACTTATAGTTTGTGTCTGCAGAGGCAAAGCAGGAGGGTTGCTATCAGTGTCAGGTCACTCACAGTGAGATTCTGTCTTAAAAATCAATTACATAAAATGCAGGAGCTGTGTATGTTGGAGCACTCCTATATTCCAAGCACTGGGGAAGAAGAAGCAGGAGGATCAGGGGTTCAAAGTCATCCTTGGCTACACAGTGAGTTTGAGACCAACCTGGGCTACATGAGAGTCTATCTCCAATAAATAATCATGATATAATATAAATCAGTTGAGTAATCCTTTGGCAGCACAAACACCTGACACTCATGGCTTGGCTCGTTGTTGCCCGGCTTCTCTGGCCTGGAGAAGTGTCCCCCTCTCCCCCCAGAGAACCAAGAGAAGGAAGTTCTCCATGATAAGCCAATGACTTAGGCTTTAGTACCTGGCTACCTGTGTCTAAAGTCTGTAGCCAAGATGGGCATAATGGTGTATACCTTGGGAGGGCAAGGAAAGGAGATCTCAAATTAAAGGTCAGTCTGGCATATTCAGGGAGACCCCCTTAAAAATGAAACCCTCCCCAAAAAATGAAACCCCAAGCTCTGTAGCCACACTACTGCTGCAGAGATCTGAAAGCCCAGGGTCCTACTAGCCTTTTTCTCCCTCTCTCTCTCCCTCCCCCTCCCCTTTCCCCTCCCCCTCTCATCTTTCAGCTTGGTCTGATCCCAACCAGAACAGCCTCTCAAGCCACTCTTATCAGATGCACTGGTTAGCTCTGGAAGCCATGAGCAGGAACGTGGTGTTAAGCCAGATTTCACAGGTCCGTGGAGGTCATTGTCCTGGAAGCCAGCCTGCGTATCCTGTGCTGAGGGTCATAACTGGTGTCTTGCATCTGATTCCAGTCTCCTTATCCTGTCCTTGGGTTTGAGGCAAGCACTGAATTATTTTCAATACTCCTCCCTCCTTGCCTGTTCACCCTGGGCTGGCTGAGGGGCAACACGTGACCTGGCCTTCTGATGCATGAGAACTTGTTCCATGGAGGTTTTATAAACTGGTCAAGGCATGACTTTACCACTGAGTGCAACACTGCGTAAATGAGCATTCATCTGCCATCCCAAGTACTCCTGGGAATCTATTCTTCAAAGGTAGTAAGTTATCATGAGCCAAAGTTCTCACAAAGAAAGCTCTGCCAGGCCACAGCCAAGTCCCAAGCAGAGGATCCCCTAATTAGCTGGGTACTGTTAGAGATAATGTCCACCAGGCTGGGGAGATGGCTCAGTGGATAAAGACACCTGCCGCCAAGGCTGACAGTCTGAGCTTGATTTCCCAGGACCCATGTGGAGAGCACCCCCATACCCCGAAGCTATCTTCCATATCCACAATATTGTGTGAGCCTGTCTCCCTCCACATAAGTGCAATAAAAACGTCTGTGAGAAATGTATGGGTATAGAGAAGCTAAATTTCAAGTAAATGTATGTGTCACCCAAAAATGAGGAAATAGACAGGACCAAGGTAGGATGTCTGCTCAGTCTGAGGCTATACTGCTCTCCTTCCTGGCTCTATCTGTTCAATGCCGCAAAAGTGTGTCTTTAAACAGCATTACCCCACCCCACCCCCAGCCCCAAGAAACAACATCTCCTGGGGAGCCAAAGAGAAGTTCCAGAATTCTCCTGAGACACTGCTCTATCTGAAGGGTGCTTGATTTTTTTTTAGTAGAGTCCAAATTGTCAACTCTCAGTCATCTTTTCTCCTGTGGATATCAGAGGCGCGAACACAACCGCCTTGGGGTGTATTACTGTGCCGAATGGACTCTTTGCCATTTCCAACCCCATGAAGAGCACACGAGCTAAGACTGAGTGAAACGCTTGTCCCACGGAGCTGCAGGTCAGGGCCCCAGGGACCCTGTGCTCACACTGACATCCGCTGATCAATCTGTAAACTTGGTTTATGTGTACTCCTGTTTAAAGACACCTTTAGTAATGTACGTATCCAGGGTTGGCCTTGAACTCATTTTGTAGCCCAAAATGACCTTGGATTTCTGCTCTCCCTGTTTCTGCCTCCCAAACGCTGGTATCACAGGCCCGCAACACCACATTCCGCTCAATGTGTTGTTGACTCGTTGACCTTGAGCAGGCTGCCAACAATGCTAAGTGAGGTTTATCTCTGCATTTCACCCTAGCAGGCAGCCCATCATCGTGACTCCAGACACAAGGCTGCAGGAAACAACAAAGAAAGCAGGTACTGACCAGACCGGGAAGTCACCAGGTCCCCAGCAGCCGGGAATGTGTACAACCCATGATTCGGTGCTTGTTTCTGAAAGCCAGAGTCTGATGGCAGATACAGAATCTGAATAGTGGGGATTGATGGGGAACAGGGAAACACCCCTGTCCTTGTGCCCAGCCGTAGCTCTGCCAAATACTTCCATTCTTAGTGTTCTCCTCTGGAATTTTCCTGGGCCTGTCTTCTGGTGTTTTCTTAACAGGGACCTCTCCTTCCCTACTGTTCGTGTCTAGCCCTCCCCACAGGAAGTGTTTGTGAGGCATGAGGAACTGGATATAGTAAATGCAGTCTTAGTGAAGAGGTCCAAGCCGGTGTGGGGCTTGTAGTTTAGAAGGAACCCTTCAGCTTAACAGAAGAAGAACTGCAGTGGAGGGCCCTGGGTAATAAAGCTTATTCCTCAGATCAGAGAGAATTGATTAGTTTGAGAATTGAAACTTTCTTCCTAGGCCCTTATAGACTGGGTCCTGGAGTTTGATGTCAGCGGCCCCAGAGTATTATTGTCACAACCAACTCTTCTCGGCCATTTCAAGCCGATATGTCAATGTCCGAAGAGAAACCTAGAAGCCTCAGTGTCTCAGGAGAAGTATCTGGAGTCTGGGCTGTGTGATGGAGCAGGTGAGATTCTGGAGCTGAACTTCCAGCGTGTGAGATACCATCCCTGGCCTCGGAGCGTGGCTTCTAGGAACTGACTGGATGGGATGATTTTCCCAGAGCGATCTTCCAGGTGGTTCTGTAGCATGGCTGCCTATATGCTGTTCATAGGCTCATCTGCAGTTCCAGCCAGATCCAGCCAGACAAAAGCGGGTTCTCTGCTTCAGTGGCTGTGTGCAGTCTCTGAAAATCTAGACATTGAATTACAGCCCAGCTAGAGAATGGAACTCATACATAGTCCCTTAAAAAGTCACAAATATTCCAGCATCAAAGAACAGAAAGACTTTCTCTACCCAATACCCTCGCCCCCTAAGAACAGAAAGGCTGACTCCTCCAGTTTCTCCACCCCTCCTCCCACCAAATTTAAAAACTGTCTGAAGCCTCGGGGAGGCAAACTGGCTGACTGGGTGAGGGTTGGCTACTCTGTCTTCCTTCTGCAGAAGCCCCGTGGGTGTGCCGTGCCTTCTGGGCTCCCTGTGCCTCCCTCCCCAGGGAGACACAGTCAAGCAAGGGTGGCAACTGTCACAGGAAACCATAAACGCTTGCCTCTTCTTATTTAACGTTCATTTTAGTATATTTTTGACACCTGTTTCCCGATTGAAGCCATTGTCAAGGTCAGCATGAAGATCCCTTGACCTTGTGACAGGAGCGTTGACCGGCGACTAAAAAGGCTTCCTGTGCCACGCCTTTTAGTAAAACGGTTATATAATTTATATTTTCAACAAGATTAAAATACTCGTTTCATCATAAAAATTTGAGTGCCATGTGTGTTGGTTGTAAAAGATTTTATTTTATTTGTGTGTGTGTTTGTGTGCTTGCAAGTGTGTGCCTGTGTGGTGTGTGCTTGTGTGGTGTGTGCTTGTGTGTGCATGTGTATGAAATGTGTGCCAGTGACCTTGGAGGTTATCAGGGGCCAGGACCAGGACCAGGACCAGGACCAGCACCAGCACCAGGACCAGCACCAGCACCAGCACCAGCACCAGCACCAGGACCAGGACCAGCACCAGGACCAGGACCAGCACCAGCACCAGGACCAGCACCAGCACCAGCACCAGCACCAGGACCAGGACCAGCACCAGGACCAGGACCAGCACCAGGACCAGGACCAGGACCAGGACCAACACCAGCACCAGAACCAGGACATGGACCAAGACCAGGACCAGCACCAGCACCAGGACCAGGACATGGACCAAGACCAGGACCAGCACCAGGACAAGGACCAGGACATGGACCAAGACCAGGACCAGCACCAGGACGAGGACCAGGACCAGGACCAGCACCAGGACCAGGACCAGCACCAGGACCAGGACCAGCACCAGCACCAGCACCAGGACCAGCACCAGCACCAGCACCAGGACAAGCACCAGGACCAGGACCAGGACCAGGACATGGAACAGCACCAGGACCAGGACCAGGACCAGCACCAGGACGAGGACCAGCACCAGCACCAGCACCAGGACCAGGACCAGCACCAGGACCAGGACCAGCACCAGCACCAGCACCAGGACCAGCACCAGCACCAGCACCAGGACAAGCACCAGGACCAGGACCAGGACCAGGACATGGAACAGCACCAGGACCAGGACCAGGACCAGCACCAGGACGAGGACCAGCACCAGCACCAGGACCAGGACCAGGACCAGCACCAGGACCAGTACCAGGACCAGGACCAGCACCAGGACCAGCACCAGCACCAGGACCAGCACCAGCACCAGGACCAGGACCAGGACCAGCACCAGGACCAGCACCAGCACCAGGACCAGGACCAGCACCAGGACCAGGACATGGACCAGGACCAGGACCAGGACCAGGGCCAGGACCAGCACCAAGACCAGCATCAGGACCAGGACCAGGACCAGGGCCAGGACCAAGACATGGACCAGGACATGGACCGGGACCAGGACCAGGACCAGGACCAGCATCAGGACCAGCACCAGGACCAGCATCAGGACCAGCACCATAACATCCCAGTATGGAAAGTAACCACAATACAGCATACTTAAGGGGCTTGAGGCCACACTTATCTAGGTTTGCATATGAGTCACAGATCCTTCCTCTGTTGAAGAATTGTTTAGAAAAATAGCTTATATATGTAAAATATATATACAAGAATATCTGCCTTATTAGTGAACATTCAAAAAGTGTTTGTTATTATAACACTGATTAAATTAGAAGAATTTTGTGGGGCCAGAGTGAGCAGGGGCTAGAAAAAAAAAGAAGAATTTTGTGATTTTTTTTTTTACCCCTCTAAAGAATCATGGAGTCCCAGGACTACTGAGGACAAAGGTATAGTTATGATACGAGGTGGGAACACAAAGGCGGGAGATTGTCCCAGCAGGCACTGTGAGAGGGCAGGGGGCAGGATCTGACCTCTGAACCAGGTAGGGTAAAGTAGAACCACAGGAAAGGGGTGCCTGACTGAGCTTCGAGCTGAGGTGGTGATAAGCACAAAGCCTCAGAGGTCCTGTTAAAAATCTGTACATTCCTCCAGTACCCTGGATAAGATTCTGAGCACCTACGGAGAGCTGACCACTGTTCTAGCTGGAGAAGCCATCAAAGCAAGCAATCATGGCTGTCCTCCAGGTACCTGCCTTCTACCTGGAGCTCCTGCAACTGCCCAGTTCCAGGCTCCTTCCCAGTTATCACCTTAACCCTTCCAGTGTTTCAGTTAGGTAGCTATTACCAAACCCTGCTTCCAGAGAAAGTAATTAACTCTGGCCCCAAGCCAAACAGCAGGTGTGTGGCAAAACCAGGCTTCAAACATGGATGCAAACCAAAGGTAAGGCTTGTAAGCTGTTCCACTTTCATCTTCATCCTGCTGGTGGAGGAGAAAGGACTCAGGAGTTGAGAGGCATGGAGGTCAGCCTGTTAGGTCTTGCTGTGGATTCTGGCTTCCCACAGATGACGGCTGGAAATGACAGAGAGAAATGTAGACTTCAAGAAGAAGTGTGGTCAGTGAGGGTCAGAACTGTAGGGGTGCAACCACCGCCTCCAAGGTCAACTGTTCTGCTGAGCAGAGAGGAGCAGCCCGGTGGGGGGCCTTTGAGCATCTGTGAGGAAGTTGGAGGCTCCAAGGTCAAAGGGCAGTGGGAGATGAGACAAGTTAAAAGTGTGTGTGTGTGTGTGTGTGTGTGTGTGTGTGGTGGTGGTGGTGGAGGGAGCTGAGGTCAGAGGAGCACCCCAGGTCACCGTGTGTAGGGCATCAGTGAGCTTAGCTCAACGCCCCCAGCTGAGCTGTTTGCAAAGGTTTCCTAAGAGCGGAACATCCTGCGGCTTAGCTTGATTTCTGTCTTCCCACCCGGTGTGGTAGGGACTTGCCAGGTGCCTGACCTATGACTATGATTGTTTTTTCCTGTTGTTTTTCACCCGGCCTCTAGTATATATTGCTGGTTCCTCAGTAAAGCTTTGGCATTCTCCTCACCAGAATGACCCGAGTCTGTGTTTTCTGTTAATCCCCCAGGCCTACGCCTGATACTCGGTACCGTGCCCTCGGCACCGTCAACTCTGTTTCTGAGACCAGTTGATGGATGAGGAGATGGCAGAGATAGCCCTAGGGGAGAAACCAGCTGGCTGTACAGGTTAGAGTCAGGCAGGGGACACTGCTGTCTTCCCTCTCAGGGGAGGGAGTTAGGAGCTTCGCATGCTGAGTTCCAAGTAGAATGTCAGAGAGAGCAGGCCCAACTGCAAGCTTTCTTGCTCAAGTGTGGACCAACCTGTAAGGGCCTCTCTCTGCCCAGGGAGCTAGGGAACACAGTTCTGCCACCGGCCAAGTGTCCCAGGGAACTCTGAGGTACAAATGATAACAAGACCGGGAAGGACAAGAACATGGGCCCCGTCCGTGTGTGCCTCCTCACCAAATCCCTGATTATTCAAGCCATGCCTCTCCCAACTGATCCAGCAAGCGGGCTCTGAAGAGGGAGATTTGTGCTGGGGGATGGGCTAGAGAATCACTCTGCCTTGAGTTAGCTGTCTTCTAAAGTTGATCTCTTCCTTTCGATTAAGACATTTTTTTTCAAAGTGATAATTCTAAATGTTTTTGTGGCATGTGGAGAAAGGAACAAGGGTTCATTCTCATAGATCAATTCCAAACAGCCTTGAAGGTCAACCAGTAAAAACAAAAAATAGGGTTGTATAGGGAGAAGGAGAAATTTCCAAACTTCCCTGTGTGCTGATAAGGTGAGGCTGGGGAGGATGGGAGGGTCTGTGTGTTCAGCAAGCATAGAGCCCAGTGTGCTGGCGTTGCACACCAGGCTTAGAGGAGTGTGCTGCTTCCGGCTGTATAGAGACTCAGAAGTTATCTTCAGAAAGTGGGGCTGCCTCAGAAGTCAGCGGGCTGTCCTCAAACCTGTGGAAGCAGAAAGTTTTATGTTCATAGGCAATTGTGAGGCAGACTGACAGTTTAAATCTGGCTTCTACCATAACTTAGCAATGAAACTTTGGACAAATTATGGGTCATCACTGCGCTCAGTTTCCTGATGTAAAAGTAGCAACCGTCAAGATCTGGCTTGTTAACTGCCCCCAGGGTAGTGATAAGGACCGAATGAAACAATGTAACGAACATGCCTTACAAAAGCGAAAGCACTTTGTGTACGTAATTAGTATTGTTACCACTACTACTACCACCTTATGTGAAGTTAATATAACAAAGATTAACTTCCTTTTCTGTTGGCACACGTGGGTGTGCGGATATGTATTGTTTGCTATCCACTGTTTTTAATTCTTTAAAATCCATCGATATTTATGTGTGTGCACCCGGAGGTCAAAGGATAATCTGTGGGAATCAGTTCTCTCCACCATACGGGTTCTGGGGATCAAACTCAAGTCATCAGGCTGGACAGTGAGTACATTTATCTACATAGCCCTCTCAAAGGTCCCCACTTTATTTTTTTGAGACAGGGTTTCTCACTGATCTGGAGCTCCAGATTCAGTAGGCTAGGCTGGCCAGCTAGCAAGACCCAGAGATCTGTCTGTCTCTGTACCAAGAGAGCTCTCACCCTATCACCTTCTTAAAGCTTTTTGTTTGGAGCTAAGGCCTCATGCTATAGCCCTGGCTAGCCTGAGCTAGCCTCAAACTGAAGGTCATCCCCCTGCCACAGCTTCAGAAGTATTGGGACTTTAGATGTGAATGACTGGGACCTGCTTTGCATTTCTTTCCCTTTATTTTAATCCTCATTGCTTCCAGGATTCTCTGCTCTTTAGCGAGTTCGCCTGGCCACTAGGAAGGGCAGGGCTCACACACAGCTGCTAGTGGTACACTGACTGAGCCTTTAGACCTTCAGTTTGGGAGTGGGGGCTGGAGAAGTGGCTGAGCTTGGTTAAGAGCACTTGCTGTTCTTGCAAAGGATTCCGTTTCAGTTCACGGTCTTTCATGCAAACTTTTTTTTGTTTGCTTGTTTTCTGTTTTCTCTGACTAGCTCTGATTGACTGTCCTGGAACTTACATTTTGTTATTTTGAAGTTCAATTTAGAAATATTTCTCTAAATCCTGAAGAATGTGTATCATACCCATTTTGATTTAATAACCGCAGTTCTAGGAAAGTTGCCTGCGTAGTTAGGAGTGTAGGAGTCATTCTAGTGAGAATGTATTACATCATCGTATCATTAATGTATTACACTAGTGAGGAGTTAGAAATGACACAGTTGCCAGCAATGGGAAACACACAGGTCTAAAGACAGAGGGGGTGACAGGACAAACCATCTCAGTAGTAAATGCTTACATCTGGATGTCTCTGGAGACTATCTCTGGTTATTTAGTCCTGAAATACTAGCGACTTTATATTCTGTTTTCTAGTTTTTGCCACATGCGTGTTATACAACCAGAAACAACTTACAAACATGGAGAGTTCTACCCCCATCATGGCTGTTGTACATTTCTCTATGATGTCCCTATTCAAGGGTGATTTATCGATGTAGACATAAGCTGCATCCTTGGGGACGATCACACACAAATCCTTTCCCTGTACACTTGAGCGGAGGCTCTCAAGAGCTTGCTGGGGGTGGGGGGTGTCTCGTAGAATGGACAGCCATCTTGGCTGCATTCTCTGTGGAAGAATTAGCCACATGTCGGGGGACGGTGGATTGTGCTGACAGATTCCTGTCACTGTCCTTGCAGCACTGAAGTGGCGGCTCTCTCACCGGCAACCCTCGGTAAAGACATGATGTCTCTGCAGATGAGGACAGCTGGGAAGGAACTTCAGCCGACTGAAAAGAGCGGCGATCTTCTCCAAAACGTCAGCGTGACCGAAGGTTCGGAGTAAGTAGGGCTGAGCTCATCAGAGTCACTTCTGGGACCTGCCTCAGCAGGAGACCAATCATGAGCGATCAGTTCAGGGTCAGGGTGGACATTCTCTTCTCCAGTTCATCTAGTTTTAACTCATAAGTATCTACCGGAGTAGACTTTTTTTTTTAAAGATTTATTATTATATGTGAGTACATTGTAGCTGTCTTCAGACACACTAGAAGAGGGAGTCAGATGCCATTACATGGTTGTGAGCCACCATGTGGTGGCTGGGATTTGAACTGAGGACCTTCAGAAGGGCAGTCAGTGCTCTTAACCGCTGAGCCATCTCTCCAGCCCCTACCGGAGTCGACTTAAGGGCCACGTGTGAGGCTTGTGGTGTGAACAAGGCATCAGCAGCAGAGCTGGCAAGACTCCAATTTCCACTTAGGAAATGGGCTGTTTCTTGTAGATTCCTTCATGGCTCCCTTATCTATACTTGCTAAAGACAGAGCCATTTAGAATACTCAGTTACATTTCATTAGATACACGACAGCATGATTATCAGCAACCGCGGATCCAATGGGTAACTCTTGTTGCTACTGATTATGTTTGAGATAGTGTTGCTACTGATTATGTTTGAGATAGTGTCTCACTGTGTAGCCCTGGCTGGTCTGGAGCTCATTAAGTAGGCCAGGCTGGCGGAGCAGAGGCAGCAGGTGGCAGACATAGGAGCAGCTGAGGGCTCTCACATCTCGAACCACAAACACGAAGTGGAGATAGCAAACTGGAAACAGCAGGAGTTTTGAACTCTCAAAGTCCACCTCCAGTTACAAACTTCCTCCAACAAGGCTACACTCCTAAACCTTCCAAACAGCATCATCGATTAGGGACCAGGTAGTCAAATGGCTGAGACTATAGGGACATCTCATTCAAACCACCAGAGTAAGGTAGGTGTGACAAGTCCCCGGCCCACTTCTGGGTTCAGGGTCCACAGACATGATCTACTACAGACATACGTTGCAAGGTTGCTGTGATTCATTTTAAAATGTGTGTATATGTCACATAAATGCAGCTTAGTAAAATAATAACACAGGAGAGAACCAGGCTAAGCCGTGAACACACAGGCAAAGATTCTCTGCTTCACTCACCCGGAGAAATCAACATCAAACCATCGTTCCAGCTTAAACATCAGACCGGCAGAGAACAGGAACTTTAAAAAGAGACAATTCTGGAAAACGTTGTGGTTCGGTCACCATTTCTGCCAGGAATATAAGTCAATTCCACCCCTTTGAAGCACAGGTTAGAAGCCAGGCGTATTGGTGCTTGCCTGTTATCCCAGCATTTGGAAGTGGAGGCAGCAGGATCAGGAGTTCAAGGCCAGCCTCAGCCACATAGTTCAAAGGGACTACGTGCGGCCTTGTCTACAAAAGTCAAGGTAGCAACAATAAATAAGCAAAGTGCAATCTGGGAAATTCTAGCAAGGCGGGGCTCAGGAACTGCCTGTCACTGTACTGGCTCCCACGCTCAGCACACAGACGGGGATACCCATCACAGCACTGCTTTGTGTTATTTTCCTGGGGGTGCTATGGGGACTGTTCAGTTGGTAAAGTGTTGGTCGTGCAAGCGTGGGGATCCACATAAAAGAGTGTGGCAGTGCTTACTGTAACCGCAGTGTTGGGAAGCAGAGACTGGGGGAACCTAGGCCTTGCCTAGCCTACCAGCACAGTCAAAACAGCGAGCTCCAGGTTCCGTGAAAGTCCCTGACTCAAAAAACAAAATGAAGAAGCAATAGAAGAAGACCTCTGTGTTGATCTCTGACCTCTGCACCCACCTGCACACAACATGGATACACACACACACACACACACACACACAGAAATAGAAAATTATACTACCCCAACATAGAGTCATCCATATGAAGAAATCCTCATGTACTAATATGAAATGGACTTCAAATAAGTTATTACAAAGGAAATTCAAAATTCAGAATAATCCATACAAATATACTCATATTGATATAGACCCGTGGAAACCTGCATGCTCATCGTACGCTCTGAGGAAGAATAAAAAATGTTGTGGGTGAACTAAATATTTACAGATGTGGTTTATAAGAAGAAGGGTCTTCCAGCACAGCCAAGGGAATGATACTGCCCATGGTGGGCATGTCTTCTAGCCCAGCCAGGGAAAGGCGCCGCCCACAGTAGGCGGGTCTTCCAGCCCAATGAACTCAGTCAAGACAGTCCTCCAGACCCAGAGGCCCACCTCCCAGGGGATTTTGGAGTCTGTCATGTTAACAACGCTGTCCCATCGTCCCATCACAGACCTGGTCCTCTCTACCCAGCTATCCTTTGGTAGATTTTTTTTTGAGATTCTACCCTTACCTGTTTGCTTACTTGTTTATCTTTTCCACACGTTTGTACATATAAACACAAATAGTAGCACTTTGGAATTTGGGGCCTCACTGTAAAATAATTTATGGATTCAGCCAACAAATATTTATGCAACCTTTCTATTTCTCTTCTGCAAAATGTACTGTATATGGCCTTATTCACACAGGACAAAGTCAGTATGAGGGTAGCAGATATATCTGGAGCTGAGGTGTGTTCTATAGGTCTCCATTAGAATCGTATAGGGCAGAGGACCAGTCTAAACTCCTGCTGTACAGTAATTAGCTCTGTATGCTTTGTTTGTGATGTTTGCGTTTGCGAAGGGAAATTGCCGAAATCCACCACATCTCGGACAGACCAGATGAAAAAGACAAACTTTCTGAAAACCTACAGACCGATTTCCTTTACAAGACGGACACTGAAAAATGGGTAAGCTAAGGTGGGCCTGATGGTATATGCTTGTAATCCCAGCCCTCAGCGGGTGAAGATGAGTGAGAACAGGCTTGGGTACAAACAAACCAAACCCACAGACAGACAGACAAAAGAAGGAAGAGTAAAAGAGACATCAATGTCACGGCAGGTAAAGAAATGACCTCGCCTTGTGTCTCAAAGCAAGAAAAGAATGCCCACGGGTTTTCTCTTCATAGGTGTAACACTGAAACAGAGAAGCACTGCTTCCCATCACCTGTAGGGGTCACCCTAGCTTTCCTATGTACCTCCCACCCCCACCCCGTTCCCTAATGTGTTATGTGCCGGTTTCGTTTGTGAGACTCAATTACAATTGGCATAGGTCACCTTAGAGCAGAGGCTATGTGTACAATCATCCTCTGATTGCAGAAAGTCTTCCAACAGAATTCGTCCATTCTGCTCTGACTCCACCTCTGTGGGAATCCTTCCCCTTCCTCCCCCTGGGGCCTGCGCCTGAGCGCGGACTGTGGCTGCCTTGCGGTTTCTGTCTCCACCCCCTGCACCTCTCCTACAGCTACACCTTCTCTGTATCACGCTAAGGCCATTCCCCCTCGGACTGAGGAGCTGTCCAGATAATCGCTAATTGACCCGGTTTCAAGCTCTTTTAACTCAATGACAAAGTCTACCTTAAAGACTCTTGTCCAAGTAAGGAGACACACTTGGACATGGACATATCCGCTGTGCTGCCTGAGCTACCAGCCCCAAGGCTGAGAGCATTCCCAAGCCTCAGATCGACCTGAGGGTGCAGACCTGTTTCTGGGGAATGCTCAGGTGGGGCCTGTGGCCTTGGCTGTGGTTTACGCAGGTCTTTGGGTGAGGATCTAATCAGTTCTGCCCACCCCAAACTTTTCTCTTTCCGGTTTAAATTTGTTTGATTGAAGCACAGGAGAGTTTTGCTTAAAACGTCTTCAAAGGTCAGAAGAACTGTTTTACAGTAGAGTTTCAGAGAGAGAAGGAGAGAGAGAGAGAGAAACAGGCAAGAGAGAAGGAGAGAAACAGACAGGCTTGTTCTAAGGCTGGTTATTATTTTTGGTCATTTTGCATTGAATTGATTGCATTGAATTGGATTGAAATGATAGAGAATTGAATATTTTCCTAAAGCAAAGCAAGAAAGAAAAAAAGAGAACGGTAAGGGGACAGGAAAGAAGGAATTTCATGGACTAAATACAATAAACTATGCTATTTCTCTCAGACCCCTCGCCATGAAAATAAATAACATAAAAGAGAACATAAAAGCCCAGAACAACGATCGGTTATGTTCTTACAGAGGCATTTATTAAATAGAATTCATGTCAGCTAGCAGAAAGCATGGCTTTTGCTTTATCTCTCTCTGTGTATAAATAAGTGCTCTTCACTAAGCCATTTAAAAGTAGGTCAAACAGCATAACAGTCTGTTCCTCTTGCCTTCAGAAAGCATCTCTAAAAATAAAGATTTTCCTCTACATATCCAAAACACTGTCATCACATCTAGAGAAATTAGCAATTTAACACATAAAGGAGCTTGTGCCTCAAGTGATTCGTTTAGAGCTATGTCACTTTTAGAGATTTCCTGTATTTTATGTGTATGTGTGTTTTTCCTTCACGTATGTCTGTGCACTGTGTGTATCCCTGGTGCTCTCAGAGGCCAGAAGAGGACACCAGTGTCCCTAGGACTGGAGTCACAGATGACCATGCTGGGAACTGAACCCGGGTCCTAGAGCTTGTATTATTTTTTTAGAATTATTTATTTTTATTTATGTGAGTCCACTGTCGCTGTCTTCAGACACACCAGAAGAGGGCATCGGATCCCATTGCAGTTGGTTGTGCGCCACCATGTGGGTGCTGGGAATTGAACTCAGGTCCTCTGGAAGAGCAGTCAATGCTCTTAACCACTGAGCCATCTCTCCAGCCCTGTTTTATAAGTTCAAGGTGCCCACTGTGTGCTTTGTTTCATTTGTTCTTGTTTTGCTGTGGTCTTATGTAGCCCAGGCTGGCCTATAACCCACTATGTGGCCTGGGCTGGCCCAGGACTCACTGTCTAAACCTCACACTCACGGCAGTCTCCCACTCTAGCCTCCTCAGGGCCAGCGTTTACAGATGCGCGCCCTTGCCTGACAGAACAGAGACCAGAACAGCCATGTCATTTGAGTCAAGTTTTGGAGTGTACGGTTGGGTACATTTCTACTGTTCACCCTAAAAACCACTCTTCCCTGGGAGGCTGATCCTGGAAAGCCTTCCCCAGCCTCCAACAAGCTTGTCTCCCTCTCTCATCCATGTGCGAGAAGGCACGGGCTCAGGCAGGCTGTCGGGTAGGGCTGGAGGAGCCCGCGACTCTCTGGACTCATCTATTCTTCCTCTCATCCAGGATGGGTTGGAGCAGGAGTCCAAGCCCAGCCAAGACCCACCAAGCAAACACGATGAGCAAGAAGTAACTCTAGTTTGCGAGGGCTCTCAAGCGTCTCTGCTGTCACCGTCTACAGAGGAGAGCACCCCGTAAGCTTGGACACACCCAGTGTAGAGCACGGAGTGATGGGGGAGAGAGGGAATCCTGGGAAGGCGTTCGGAGAAAGCCCGGAAGACTGATGAACTCTAGGCACACATTGAACCAAGCAGTATCCACGTGCACAGGGACTGGCTGCCCCTGCCTAGCAAGATAGTAGAGTCAGCCCGTCCTTGACCAGCAGGTCCTCTGTGTGTCGTTGGATGTGGAGTTTAGAATTGAGATGTCTCAGATAACTTCTATATGAAAATCATTCTAATCATCATTAAAAGCTTGCCAGTAAACCCTTGCATATCACAGGTTGGACACCTCTCCTCCCCTGCTATTGCACAATATCCAATGTTCACTCTATAGAGGGAGATGTCAAATATATCTAATTTTAGGGCCAGGGCCTCAGTGGTAGAGTACTTGCTTAGCATGTGTGAGGCCCTGGGTTCAATCCCTAGCATTGAGAAAAATACATAAAGCTTTTTTTTTTAAAAATGTCTGCGTGTGAATGTTTTGCCTGCATCATATATGTATGCACACTGTGTGTGTAGCCAAGGAAGTCAGAAGAGGGTGTCAGATGTTCTGAACATGGAGTTGTAGATGGTTGTGGACCGCTACATGGGTGCTGGGAATCAAATCTAGGTTCTATGTAAGAGCAACAAGTGTTGGAAAGCAACTGAGCCAATTCTCCAGGCTGGGCATGCAGGTGTGTCGTAGAGTGCTTGCTTTGTGTGAGACCCCAGGTTTGAATCTCAGTAACGCAAGACATATTTTGCACAATTATTTGCCTTATCTGGACTTTTTAAAAAAATTTTTTTATGTATTCACCGTTGCTTTCTTCAGACACACCAGAAGAGGGCGTCAGATCTCATTACAGATGTTTGAGAGCCACCATGTGGTTGCTGGGAATTGAACCTCAGGACCTCTGGAAGAGCAGTCAGTGCCCTTAACCGTTGAGCCATCTCTCCAGCCCCCTTATCTGGACTTTTAAAGACCTGTTTACTGGCCAGTTGGTCCATTTTAGTAATACAAAATGCACAGGAAGATCATTTAGAGCCCTATGAGGTGTCTCCTGCTTCCTACCTCCCAATGAGCAGGGTTTTGCTTCCGTAGGCTCCCAGAGAGCTTGATCCTCAAACTGAACTACTGGCATGCAAAGATGGGTCTCCAAATGAAAGAACTTGGAGCCAACCACGGTGACTGGTTGGAGAGAATCAACAACATTATACAAAAAATAAACAATACAGAAAGCACGGTGAAGAGGTAAGCACTAGGTGGTGGGGATTCGCAGGAAAATGCTAGAAAAATGTCTTCCAGCTTCAAAGCTCAAGTCACTGTGCCTGGTACAGCAAGCAGGTTGTGTACCACGAGGGCAATAATACCTCCATCGGTCACAAAATCCATTATTCTCTGTTCTTCTTGTGTGTGTGCTTTCAGACTCTGTCTCATGTAGCCCAAGCTAGCATGGTACTCCTGATCCTCCTGCTTCTACTGCAGAGTGCTGGGATTATAGGTATGCACCACCATGCTCAACTTGCTACAGGGTCCCTGATAGTGTTCTAATAAAAGCGCAGATACTCAGTCTTTGGATTTTGAAACGTCACTGTCCAGGCTATGGCTACAACTTCATGCTTGCTTCTCCTGCTCTAGCAAGTGCCTTGGTTCAAGCCCCAGTGCTGGAAAAATCAGTCCCCTCTCTCTCAGTTTGTGCCTTTTAACAGGCGTAAGTAGAGGCTTAGTCCAGCAAAGTCTCGCTTCTCTTTACTGTGCCTCTCCGAGTAGAACAGCACGTCAGGTTTGAAAGATTGGAAATCTCTCCCATGTTGTATGATTTTTCCCCCCTCAGTCCACAGGACTTAGTCCATCTCTTCATCTGTTTGTAGCTTGCTGACCGAGATTATATCTCTGGAAAACCAGTCTAAAAATCTGGAGGACCCTGATCAGGAGGCAGACATTGAGGTAAGCTGGGTTCGGACACTTCCTGATGCGTGGACCAAACAGACCACAGCCAGAGGAAGACCCACCTCCATGACAGGAGGGCTCTGGTCAGACTTCCTCCAGGGAATACCACCTCCCTTGTCTGACACTCAGAAAACTGGACTCTGCTGTGCTTCCCAGACACTGGGCGAGGCCTCAGGTTTCTTCTGTCTTGCTGCCGTCATGAAGACAGGAGCCTTATGGAGAACTGCCTGTCTGAATCCCAGAATCCCAGCCTTGCTAGCTCAGAGAAAACATCTCGGGAATGGAAATTTGTTAACCGCGTCCTTAGTAAGCAAGATGCTGACTGTGTGGCCTTTGATAGCCCCTTGATATGTTCTTATGATATTTCCAAACCACCACTTTATTTCCTTGTGTTTTAGGAGAGATTCCCTTCAGAGAAAATTTTTATTTAATTTTGCTTGTGTGATGTTTATTTTTAAATTTTTATTGTATTTATGTTGTTTATTGTTGTATGTTTTATATGTGTGCGCATGCATGTATACATGCATGCATGTGTGTTTGCGTATGTATATGTATGTGTACATGTGTATATGTGTATGCATGGGTGTGTGTGTGTACATGTATGTGTGCATGTGTGTATGCATGCATGTGTTGTGTGTGTGCACGCATGTGTGTATGTATGCATGCATGAATTTCAGAGACAACTTCCCAGAATTGGTTCTGTCCTTCTTGGTGGAGTCCTGGGAAGTAAGTCAAGTTGGTGGCAAATGCTATTACGTGCTGAGCCATCTCTCTGGTCTATTTGAGTTTTGTTTTGAGATGAGAGTCTTCTCTTAATCACGGTTCTGTCTGGAGCTCACTTTGTAGCCCAGGCAAACCTTGAACTCTCAGCCATCCAGCTGCTTCAGTCTCTCCTGCACCGTGTTTACAGGTGTGAGCCACCACACCCAGGAGGACATGAGATAACCGGGAAAAGGAGAAAGCGTTACACACACGTATGAAACTGTGCTGGAGTTGTGCGATTTTGTGTGCATGTGTGTACTCTCACACATGAGCGTGAGAACCAGAAGCAGGTCAAACGTCCACAGGTCGATAGATGGATAAGGCCATGTCTTGTGTGCCCAAGGAGTACCCGACATAAAAAGGAACAAATGTCTGATCCTCCCAGCAGCAGGAGCGATCTCAGGCGCTGTAGGCTTTCTGAAGATGTCAGCTCAGACCGCGGCAGGCTTCACGTTCCGTCTGTGCGACCCTGGAAAAGGCAAAACCTGTGGACAGGCACGAGATTCAGGGGCTGGTGATGAGTTGATGTGGTTCAGAATGAGGGTGAATACACACCCCCCAGTGTGACCACATGCTGCTGAAGGGTACGTGGCTGCTCAGGAGAAACAGTGCTCCTGGCTCTTGTACCAGGCCACGGGTGTGGCCAGTCATACCTTTTTAAAAAAGTTTTGTGTGTCTAGGTGTGGTGGTGCAGACCTTTAATCCCAAGACTTAGGAGGCAGAGGCAGATGGATCTTTAAGTTCAAGGCCAGCATGGTCTACAAAGCAAGTTCCAAGACAGCCAGATCTAAACAGAGAAACCTTGTCTCAGAAAAAAAAAAAGGTGTGTGTGTGTGTGTGTGTGTGCGTGCGTGCGTGCGTGCGTGCGTGCGTGCGTGCGTGCTTGTCTGTATGTATGTCCCCTGTATACAGTGCTCACAGAGGTCTAAGAAGGCCATCAGATCTCCTGGAGCAGAAGTTAGAGGCCGTTATGACCCACCATGTAGGTGATGGGTGTCAAACCCAGACCCTCTGCAAGAGCAGCCAGTGTTTTAACCGGTGAGCCATCTCTCCAGCCCCAACAATTAGTTGTATCTTACTGACATGATTCCATGTTGGTTTTATACATGGCACAGTGTGAGGGAGAGAGAGCTATGGAATCTGAAGTTTGTAGGACATTATCTGCTCCTCCTAAAAACGGTTTCACCTCCGGTTCACAGACCATTCCTTCTATGTTGTGTGTTCTTATATTGTGTGTTCTCTCTCCTTATGTTATAGGAGAAGATCACAGAAATGAGAAGGCAATTAAAGGACGTGACCATCAAGTTGACCCAGGTAACGAGATGTCAAGGAGGGGACACGACCTTTGGAAGCACAGGGTTTAAAATTCAGGGAAGGCAGGACCCGGAGGGGCTCAGTGTCACTACAGACACTCATTTCAGAAGAAAAATTCTGAAATTCCAAGATGAAGTGCTTTGGTGAAATGTGTTTGAGGGACTTAAGCCCAATCTGTAGACACACACACACACACACACACACACACACACACACAACCGAAAAGAAGAACCTGGATCCTCAAAGATAAGCACAGTGAACACTTTTGTGTATTTGTTTTTGTCTAAATGAGCAGTTGTCAACATTCCTAACGCTGTGATCCTTTAGTACAGCTCCTCATATTGTGGTGACAACCCCCCAACCATAAACTTTTTCATTGTTACCTCATAACTATAATTTTACTACTGTTGCGAGTCATAATGTAAATATCCGACAAGCAGGATAGCTGACCCTTGTGAAAGGGTCATTCAATCCCCAACGGGGTCGTGATCCCTATGAAAGGGTCAGCCAATCACCAAAGGTCTCGGGTTGAGAACCTCAGTTCTAAATTCTGTTTATACATTTTTACACGGTGACTGATGTCGTCAGGCGCGCCATCTCTTAAACCCGATTTCTGACAGGTCAGTTTTCATGGGCATTTTCTGTGCCAGTGAGATGTCATCATCCTCTGTCACCGCCGCACAAGATTGACGCCTCGATTTGTCAGCTTTGTTTTCTTGGGCAGTTGGGATTTTGTCCGTGAGTGTTTACTATGAAAAACTGACCGGCAAATAGGGCCCCGGTTGACCAACTGCTCATAACAGCACTTGGGAGGTAAAGGCCTGGAGGATATGATTTCAAGTTGATCCTTGGCTATCCAGCAGGCTCGGGGCTAGCCTGGAATATTCGAGACGCTGTCTTTTAAAGAAAATTAGGGAAAGGAAGAAAAAATAAAAAGCCTCTGCCTGCTCCTGTCAGTGCTTAAGAATCAAGACAAGATGCGGTAGTCCCTCGCAGACAACCTAACGGAGACACAGGAAGCTATTGGAAGAGGTCCTCTCTCAGAGTCTCTCCACTGAGCCAGAGCCCGGATATTCAATCTGATATGATGAGTTCTTACGTTTATACCTTAGAAATGTTTACCTATTTAAGAGAGATACTTCCCTGTTTTCCCTGAAACTTACTTTTTCACCAGCTTCTACCTTGGTGGAAGATTTTTTGTTTTTAATATTATGTGTATGGACGGTTTTTACCACCATGTATATGTAGCACACACATGCAGTACCCACAGCAGCCAGAAGAGGGCGATAGATTCCCTGGAAGCGGAGTTAACGGAGGTTGTGAGCCACCATGTGGATGCGGAGAACTGAGCCGGGGTCCTCTGTTGAGCCGTCTCTTCAGCGCTAGAAGGTTTTTAAGGGGCATAAAAGGAGTAACAGAAAAGAATGGCTTACACCAAGGGGCCGTTGTGTACATTTGTAGTTTTACCTTATTTGTGAGTGTGTGTGTGTGCGCGCCCGTGTGAGCGCGTGTGTGTGCATGAAGCCTAAAGTTGATATCAGGCATTTTTTCTCAGTTGCTCTCTCTTTTTTTTTTTAATTTTTATTTTTATTGAGGCAGGGTCTCTCGCTGATACAATGTGCTCAAATTCTGGCTTGTCCAGCTAACCAACTTGCACTGCCACTCTCCTGCCTCCGCCTCTCAGGCAGCTCTCATTCCTGTAAATTTATCTATCTATCTATCTATCTATCTATCTATCTATCTATCTATCTATCTATCTATTTATTTATGTTTGCTTGTTTTTGAAATAGGGTTTCACTATATAGTCCTAGCTGGCCTTGAACTCAAGATTTGCCCGCCTCTGCCTCTTGTGCGCTGGGATTAAAGGCAAGCACCGCTATGCTGTGGGAAATAGCCTATAAAAGGACTAAAAGTGACCCGTGTTGCTGCTGGTTATTTTTCTTGCAATACGAGGTCCATAAGCAGTTTGCCTCCTGTCCGTTCTCTGCTGATTGCTTGCCCTTGTGGTGCTGAGGAGAGAATGCAGGGCCCTGTGAGTACCAGGCCAGCGCCCCACCACTCGGCCGCATCCACAGACCCAGAAATCAACTGCCAAGGGAACTATTTCAGGAGTAAAGGTTTATCTCACTCAGTGCAGCCACTTTGTACGTGGTACAAAAAAAAAAGAAAGAGAGAGAGAGATTTTATTCTGTCAACCAGAAGGTCACCCTTGTCAGTTTACTCAGACCTGTGGATACCTTTTTAGGTCAGCGCTTGCAGAGAAGCCTTTGACTTGAAGGAGAAGCTCGTTGAACGGATAGAGGTGAGGTTCCTGTCTTAGGGTTTCATTGCTATGAACAGACACCGTGACCAAGGCAAATCTTGTAAGGACAACATGTAATTGGGGCTGGGCTTACAGGTTCAGAGGTTCAGGTCCATTATCATCAAGGTGGGAACATGGCAGCATCCAGGCAGGCATAGTGAAGGAGGAGCTGAGAGTTCTATATCTTCATCTGAAGGCTGCTAGCAGAACACTGGCTTCCAAGCAGCTAGGATGAGGGTCTTAAAGCCCACATCCACAGTGACACGCCTACTCCAACAGGGTCAGACCTAATTGTGCCGCTCCCTGGGCCGAATACACACAAACCATCACAGTGCCCCAAGACCTCCTACGCAAGCAGGTTATCTGGGTTCCCAAGAAGCTAAACTGCACCTCATTCTAGTCTCTGTCTAGTTGCCTGTCTTCTTTTCCTCCCCTCGGGCTTCGGCTTTGGGCCAAAAGAACACAATGACAGTTTCTGGAGTGTCTTGTCCCCAGCATCATCTGCACTGTACTCTGCAAGGCTCAGTGCAAATGGCCGCTCTCCCTCAGACCTCTCCTGTCTCTCTTATCCAAAGAAATGAGTTCGCCTTTGAGTTTGTTCTCCCAACACCTTAGGTGAGGAGGAAATTGTGAATATGTGTCAGAAACAACGAATGGAGGGGTCACCACCTACCCCATAATCAGAGGTGCTGGCTCACCAACTTCACTGGGGACATGGTCCTCAGCCACACGCCTTAGCACGCCTCTCACTCTAATGTGCATGGACGTTTAGATGTGTGCTCTTTGAGAAGCCGTGCTCAGGTACCCGTACCTGCACATCACTCTCATGTGTGCCACTGTGCAGGGGGGCCTCACCACGTACGTATGTGTGGCATAGATGGTCAAACCGAACAGACAGACCCAGGACAAGGGTGCCATTCCAGTAGGTAAAGGTCAGCACGTGGGCTCCCCTCTGTTCCCCAGTTGTGCGTACGTCCCTGGAGATGCACCTGCCGATGGCCACCTGAGGTGTCACAGAGGGAAAACATCTTCTGTCACCCACCGTGAGACTAGGAGACATCAAGAACTGTTTTGTTTTCTTTTTTAAAGAAAAGGTAGGGGTAGTTGATTGCTCTTTGAATTTCCTCCCCAGAGCTTCCATAAGGAAATGAACATCTTGGACAGCAAGCTGGAGATGTACTACACTCAAGGATCGGATGCAGACTCCCACAGCTCTGAAGATGTGGACATGGAGCAAGAAGAGTCCCTGTTTCTCGAGGCGTCTCCAAGCCCATCAGTGTCGCCCCCTCCTCCCTGCAATACAGTGTGGTAAGAAAATGGGGCTGGCGCGGGCTGGGCAAACTTACTAGATGTGGTCAGGGGAAGTGGCACACAGCTTTAATGACTGTACTCCAGGAGCAAAGGCAGGTAGGTCTGAGTTCAAAGCCAGACTGGTCTACACGGTGAGATGGTATGTGTGTGTTTAGCTTCTCAACGTATGAACTATTTTAAGACTGACTGTTGACTAAAATTTATTTTCCTTTGTAAATTTTGTCTGTTAACTGGAGTCATAGGATTTTTTGTGTTTTAGCTATTCGTCTATTGTATTAAGAAGTATATAGGCATAGGTAGCTTTTTATTACTTTAGATAGATCTTCCTATATGTAATTTGGGCATATTACATATATTTTACCTGCGTACAATAATCTTTCTGAATCACTATTAGATGTGTGCAAAGTAGGGGACTGAACTCAGGACTTCACACATGACTGGCAAGTGTTTTATCACTGAGCAAAGTCTCCAGTTCCTATCTGTCTATATCCTTCCTTAAATTTTAAGAATATTCTACATTTATTTATTTTATTTTTTGTGTAGGGGGGTTTGAGAGCATGGATGTATGTATACTATATACATATGGGTGTTGGATCCCCTACAACTGGAGTTACAGGTGGTTGCAAACCTTCACATGTGTGGTGGTTTGAATAGGTATGGTCCTCAGAGACTCATGTGTTTGAATGCTTGGCACATAGGGAGCTGCACTACTAGGAGGCGTGGCCTTGTTGGAGGAAGTGTGTCACTGTGGGGGTGGGCTTTGAGGTCTCCTATGCTCAAACTACCCCAGTGCGGCACGGCACACAGTCTTCCTGCTGCCTGTGGATCAAGATGTAGAACTCTCGGCTCCTTCTCCAACACCATGTCTGCCTACATGCTGTCATGCTTCCCGCCATGATGATTAATGAACTGAACCTCTAAAATTATAGGCCAGCCCCAGCGAAAGGTTCTCCTTTAGAACAGTTGCCGTGATCACAATGTCTCTTCACAGCAGTAAAACCCTAACTAGGATGTTGTGGGAAATATTAAAAAAGAACCCACCAACTCTCCATGCACCTGCTTTCTCTCATCCCACCAACTCCCCGGCAGGGCCGGACCACGCTCCTGTGGCGCTCCAGTGGCCAGCAACTCTCTCCAGCTAGCCCTCGCGGCGTCTGCCTCACTTGTCCCAGGAGCCACTATCTCCCTCTCTGCTCTAAACTCATGTAATCGGCGGCCCCATATTCCAGTAACCAAGTAAATCAAAACTCTTGAAGCTTATAATTAACCAATCAGACTCAAGTATCAATAAATTCTCAATCTATAAGATGCCAAAACAATAATTTCTGAGCCAATTGATAATGATAAAAGCTTTATCCCAATTATTCTAACCTTGTGATATCATATCTACCTGTGGCTGGTTCAAGCCATGCTTGGTTCATGTCCACCTCCATTCTCCTTCTCCCTCGCCCTCCTCCTCCTACACTCTTCGACTCTGCAACTCTTAGCTCCGCCTCCCTTTTCCCTGTCCAATCACAGGCCTCCTGCTGCCCTAATGTGATTGGACAGGGAGAATTCTGTAACACTAGGACAACATGGATGCTGGGAACTAAACCTAGTTCACTGAACCATCTCTCCATTTGCATGATAAAGAACGGAGCTTAAAGACTTTGGTCATCACCCCCACCAAAGGAAACAACTTATCAAACAGATTTGACAACTTTTGTTTACTAGACCCCTCACCCTCCTTCCTTAAAAAAAATGAAATCTACCTTGTGCGATGCTGGTGCAAGCCTTGAATTCCAGCACTCAGGAGGCAGAGACAGAGGCAGGTAGATCTTTACTAGTTCGAGGCCAGCCTGGTCTACAGAGCAAGTTCCAGGACAGCAAGGGCTACACAGAGAAACCCTGTCTCAAAAAAACCAAATATAAAAACAAACAAGCAATAAATAATAAAATGAAATCACTTTATTGGTTTTGTTGTTGTTGGTTTTTTTTTTTTGTTTTGTTTTGTTTTGTTTTTTGTTTTTTGTTTTTCGAGACAGGGTTTCTCTGTGTAACCATGGCCGTCCTGGAACTCACTTTGTAGACCAGGCTGGCCTCGAACTCAGAAATCCTCCTGCCTCTGTCTCCCAAGTGCTGGGATTAAAGGCGTGCGCCACCACCGCACGGCGAAATCACTTTATTGTTAAGAACTCACAACTAAAACTTTGACAGAGCCAGATTAAGGTAGCCATTTGGATCCCTTGCATTTCGGTGAGTTCCTGTGCAGTCTCTCCCCCTTTCTACCTCTCTCTCTCTCTCTCTCTCTCTCTCTCTCTCTCTCTCTCAAACTCACAAAGATTTGCCTGCCTTTGCCTCCCATATGCTGGGATTAAAGGTGTGTGCCACCACACACGGCCCCCAAAAGTGCTTTCTACTGAATCATAATGACATGAATTTGGTCCTCAGATCAAGCCCACATAACAAACCAGTTTCAGTGGCCTGCATCTGCAGTTCAGGCAATAATACCACAGCAAGGTTGATAGGTGAGGACAAGAGATGCCCCTAAACTTAGGATCACCTGACCTGCAGTAATCAGTTTTGCAGAATGTGTGTAACAGTTTTCACCCTGCAGGAAGCTCCTTAAGCAGGAAGGTAATCAACTCAAAAGAGCTCCAGGAAGTCCCTGAAACTGACCAGACTCACTAGACTCCTGCCTAGCCAGAGTAAGCAATAAAGACTGAGCGTCCCCTCAAGTAGAAGGAAGTTGGGCTGCAAGGGAGACTCTGAGATGAGCTGCCTGGAAGAGCTTTAGTCCGGTTGAGGTGCCTGGGAAGGATAATCTCCAGCCCTTTGAGCTGCCTGCAGGCTGTGCAGTGTGCGCCAGGTCCCCAGCTTTGTGAGCTGTCAACTGTGCTGGGATGGTCTTTGGTGATGCAGATGTCTTTGAGTCATTTCTGATCCTGTAAGTTACCCCTCAACCACATTCCTGTGAGTAACCCCAGTAAAACTCATGGTTCACCAAGTTGGACTTTGGTGTAGAATCTGTACTCTGCCCTATTGTGGGCTCCCTCTCGAGGGGGTTTAGACTTGTATGTTAACCTCTCAGGAAATATTTTTGTCATACAACACAGAAACAAGGGAGACCCTGCCTCAGCAAAGGGGAAGGAGAGACCTAGCTCTCAAAATTGTCTTCTGACATGCCCCCCCACACACACACCCAACATAGCCAGCCCAAGTATGAAAACATGGCTCTGGCAGGCCTTGCCCTTCTCCCCCATTCCCTCAGCCTTGCTAAACTGTTAGGCTACATTCCTAAAGCTAGCCAGCAAGGTCAGTTCCCTTATTTGGCCACTTCCTCCTCCTGAGGCTGACTACCAAGGTCCAGCTATCAAAGTATTGACGTCCAGCAACCAACAGTCCCCTTGGCTCACCTAATTAACATGACTGATTTAAAATTAAACACCTCACTATCTGAGCCGGTGCCCTGAGCAGACCTTGGGTGCAAACTCCACTGCCAGTCCCACAACACCCAGAGGAAGCTCCACTCCCAGGCACTTTTACATGCCCAGGATCACAGAATCTCAGGATCCCAGGATTCCAGGGGCTTGGTCACATCAGGTTCTCAGGATCCCAGAGGCAGTAGACTCCCAGAAGCTCAGACACAACCAGGATCTCAGGATCCCAGGATCCGAGAATCACAGGATCCCAGGATCCGAGAATCACAGAATCACAGAGACAGCTTGACTCTGAGGAGTTCTGACACAACCGGGATAGCAGGAAAGACAGGATCAAGCCAGATATATCCAGGGCAGGTAGCACTAGAGATAACCAGATGGCAGGAGGTAAGTGTAAGAACATAAGCAACAGAAACCAAGGTTACTTGGCATCATCAGAACCCAATTCTTTCACCACAGCAAGTCCTGAAAAGCAAGATTCGAATCTAAAATCACTTCTCACGATGATGATAGAGGACTTTAAGAAGGACATAAATAATTCCCCTAAAGAAATACAGGAGAAGCCGGGCGGTGGTGGCGCACGCCTTTAATCCCAGCACTTGGGAGGCAGAGGCAGGCGGATTTCTGAGTTCGAGGCCAGCCTGGTCTACAAAGTGAGTTCCAGGACAGCCAGGGCTATACAGAGAAACCCTGTCTCGAAAAACCAAAAAAAAAAAGAAAAAGAAAGAAATACAGGAGAACACAGGTAAACAGCTGGGAGTCCTTAAAGAGGAAACAAAAATCTCTTAAAGAACTACAGGAAAACACAAACAGGTGAAGGAAATGAACAAAACCATCATCCAAGATCTAAAAATGGAAATAGAAACAATAAAGAAATCACAAAGTGTGACAATCCTGGAGCTAGAAAACCTAGGAAAGAGATCAGGAGTCATGGATCCAAGCATCACCAACAGAATACGAGAGATAGAAGAGAATCTCAGGTGCAGAAGATATCATAGAAAACATTGACACAACAGTCAAAGAAAATGCAAAATGCAAAAAGCTCCTGAGCCAAAACATCCAGGAAATCCAGGACACAATGAGAAGACCAAACCTAAGGATTATAGGTATAGAAGAGAGTGAAGATTTCCAATTTAAAGGGCCAGTAAATATCTTCAACAAAATTATAGAAGAAAACTTCCCTAACCTAAAGAAAGAGATGCTCATGAACATACAAGAAGTCTACAGAACTCCAAACAGACTGGACCAGAACAGAAATTCCTTCTGTCACATAATAATCAAAACACCAAATGCACTAAAGAATGTTAAAAGCAGTAAAGGAAAAAGGTCAAGTGACGTATAAAGACAGATCTATCAGAATTATACCAGACTTCTCACCTGAGACGATGAAAGCTAGAAGATCCTGGGCAGATCTCATACAGACCCTAAGAGAACACAAATGCCAGCCCAGACTACTATACCCAGCAAAACTCTCAATAACCATAGATGGAGAAAATAAGATATTCCATGACAAAACCAAGTTTACACAATATCTTTCCACAAATCCAGCCCTACAAAGGATAATAGATGGAAAACACCAACACAAGGAGGGAAACTATACCCTAGAAAAAGCAAGAAAGTAATCTTTCAACAAACCCACACAAACATAATTCCACCTCTAACAACAAAAATAACAGGAAGTAACAGTCACTTTTCCTTAATATCTCTTAATATGAAAATTAAAATTACCAACATACCCTAATTGATTGAAATTTAAGAATAAGAGGAATTAGAAATTTGTTGGCTCTCACCCAGTAGTCTCTCTAATTTGGTAATTGGAGAAATATGTCCAATATTGTACAATCCATATACATTTTCTACTTGTTTGTATGTGACAGGGTCTTGCTGTGTACCACATAATGGTCTTGAAATCATGTTTCTCCTATCTCAGCCTCTCTATTAGTAGGATTGTTTATTTGATGTTTTTACACTATAATATGGTTTTCAGAACAGTTTATATATTTCAAAATTATTTATACAGCCAAAAGAAACATAGACAATTAATTTGGGAGGTGGCTTGTAAGAGAACAACAAAGAGTGAGACTGAATGTTTTGCTTGATATTTATAATTATTGTATCAATTCTGAAGAAGGTGACCTTATAAGTTACTCTTTCTGAGATGAATGTTTTTCAAAATCATCACAGCCAATGAACCAGAATCTTACCCTCACCTAATGTCTGTGCCACCCTCCAAGCAGATCCATTGTTCATTGAAACAGGTGATGAATGACTTCATGAATAGACCATCTTAATACACACACCATTTCTTAAATGAATGTAACCTGTTCCCTATGGGCTGAGAATGATGACAATCACTCAAGTCAAATAGCTTTGACCAGAGCAGGAAATCTGTATCCAAATAATTGTTCCTACAATTCATTCCTTGGTGCAGCAGAACTGTCAACTCTTAGCTCAGCTACTATGGAGGTAAAATCCTTTGGTGATATGAGGGACATTGAAGTACACTTATCACCATGAACTCCAATGTCTAAAAATTGTTCATATTTTGTGTCTGTACCACAGTAAGAGCCAAGATTTTAAACTCTATTAAAGACAAACAAACCAAAAGACTATCCTTTTATGTCATTTAATAACATGTCCATCATTTTTATGATTGGTATAAAATATATATTGTGTTGAATATAATAAAGAGAGAAAATTAAAAAGTATAGTGCAAAAAAAAATGCCTCAACAAACAAAAAGTAGTGTGAATTTGAAACATATGATAATGTTTTCATGCTGTGTTTATTAAAAACAATCCCAGTCAAAAAAGTAAACTTAAGCACCTCATCCTAACACGAAGTTTCCCCTTGTACTTTTATAAGCTGTCATTATAAGGGCTGCCTCTCTATTCAGAGGCAGTCCTTTATCCCCCAGGACAATACCCTTCCCCACCCTCCCTTGTCCCCTTCCCCTTCTCCCTCATCCTCTATCTCCTTTCTTTGTCTCTTTGTCCCTGCCCTCTGTCCCTCTGGGGCAAATAAACCTCCTTTGTGCTGGGAATTTGTTCTTGGGGGTCTTGAGCCAGTACTGTGTCTTACACACACACACACACACACACACACACACACACACACACGCACGCACGCACACACGCACGCATACGCATAGGTATATGTATATATATATATGTGTATGTATATGTCTTTCAGAATTCTGAAAATTAAGGACTTAGTTTCCTTAATATATAAAGAACCAGAAAACAAAATACAACCCAGACTTTAAAACAGGCAAAGTACTTAGACATCTCATCAGAGAAGATATGATATATATATATATATATATATATATTCAGCAATGAGCATATCTCATAAAGAGATCCGCAATGAAATTGTTCATTAGAAGCTACTTTATACCCACTCTAGTGGGCAGTGCAAAGTATAAAGTGGATTTTATATGCCACAGCACGTGTCTTCGTGTGCTTGGTGACTGTGCACTCTTTTAAATATTACAGATATAATTTCATTCACTTGAGAGAAAATACATCTTTAAAAGTCAATCAAAATTAGCGATTCCGTAGTATCAAACAGACCAATGCAGGTATATCTAGAAAGGATACAAAAACAGAGCGAAAGTGACCTGAGGAGCTTGTGGGAATGCGTATGTGCTGTTTCTGCCTTTTAGAGACATGACTGCGGTCATAGGTGGGTGACTGAGGAGGGTGGAGCTGCGGGGATGGAAGGTCCACACCTTCAAAAAGGCGCTATTCTGGGTCTAAACACTTATGTCTTCTTTACTGTAGGAAGCACGCACTGAAGCTGTTCGTCATGGTCTACGTGGTCACCATCACCGGACTGTCGTGCTACATTCTGTTTGTGGACGCCACGTTTCTCTTCGAAAAGGTGCTGCCCAGCATGCTGGGGCACCGCACCATGTGGAATCTCCGGGAGATGATGGCGCCTTTCCTGAATTTGGAAACGGAAGACTTGTTACCGTCCTAAAGATTCAAAGTTACCGATGACCAACTCTCTTCCTCTCCAATAAAACATGTTCCTATAGTATAGCAGGTAGCTTATTTTCAAATACCATTCAGTATTCTATAAAGGGTATTGTTATTATATACAATTTACTTGATCATAGAAAAAATGAAAAGGATTTCACCAATTAAACATAGGATCTTGCTATGTAGGGAAGGCTAGTCTGGAATTCACGATCCCTTGCCATAGTCTCCCAAGCTCCAGGGTTATAGGTGTGTGGTGGGAGGCTGAGCTCCCACAATGACTGCTTTCATCACTTCTGGCCCCAGGCTTTCCCTTCCTACCCTGACACATTCGGACAACCATGCACTAGCTCCTACTGTCACTGTTACGAACTCTGGGGTCTTGGAAGGATCCCTTTCTTCTGTGGACTGGGGCTTGAGGGCGGTAGGAGCATTTCTCAAAGTGTTCATTTCTCCTGTTGACAACCTTTGAAAACTATCTTTCCTAAGCAAAGACAACTACGGGTGTCGTTCGAACTATGCTCCTGTATTCCTGTAAGAGGCGGTATGCGCAGGCGCACTCATGAGCATACCCATAGACACTTACATGTACAGATACACACACTCGCGTACACAGAGACATAGAGAGATGGAGAGACAGAGGGAGTAGGCACACAGCGTGTTGTGTCTGACATTCTTAGGGAATTTTAAGAAAACCTAAATTGAGATATTTGGAATTTTGGTTTTTGAAAGAAACTCCATTCTATTTTTCAGCTTAAACCTGCCAGGTCTAGTTCTGTTGCTTACAATCAAAAGAATTCTGGGGGATTGGAGAGATGGCTCAGCGGTTAAGAGCACTGACTGCTCTTCCAAAGGTCCTGAGTTCAAATCCCAGCAACCACATGATGGCTCACATCCATCCGTAATGAGATCTGATACCCTCTTCGGGAGTGTCTGAAGATAGCTACAGTGTAATAAATCTTTAAAAAAAAAAAAAGAATTCTGACTGATGTGGGGAAGTTTGAATGTTTCATACCTAGTCATAGGTAATGAAGTAGTTGTAATTGAGCTTCCCAAGACAGAATTGAAATGGAATGGGCAGGAGGGTGGAATATAAGGCACTGGTTACAGGGGCTGGGATGTAGCTCAGTTGGTGGAGTGTCTCGTAGCACACTCTAAGTCCTGGCTTTAATCCTTAGCATGGTGCAAATCCTGGCATGGTGGTACATGTCTATAACCACATGTAAAGCCAGACATGATGGTGCAGGCCTGTAACCACAGCACTTAGGTAGGGCAGGAGGATCAGAAGTTCAAAATCATTCTCAGCTTCACTGCAAATCAGAGACCAGCTTTCGGCCCTGTCTCAAAAGGCAAACAACCCATTTGGTGGGTGGGGATGAAAAGGAGGGATGGACAGGAATGTGGTCCAATCCTTACACCTGAATTGAATCATGGGTATTTTTTGGCAAGAACAGGAAAATCATCCTGAAGAAAAAGAAACAGGGATAAGAGTTGAAAGGTGTTTTTTTTTTCCTGGTTTATTTGTTTGAGGCTATTCATTTATTGAATCTTTTTTTATTAGCTATATTCTTTACATTTCAAATGATTTCCCCTTTCCTGGTCCCCCCCTCCCCTAAAGTTATTTATTGAATTTCAAATCAGAATCTCACTATGCAGCCCTGGCTGGCCTTGATATGGAGACCAGGCTGGTGTCAAACTTATAGCCGTCCTCCTGCCTCCGCACCTCCAGTTTAGAGACTACAGATGTATACGACCATGCCTGGTTTACATCTCTGAGATAACTTGTAATCCCATCATTGAATTCTTGAGTTTACATTGCAGCCATCACTAAGGATAGAAAACTTCCAAGCTGAGGTGCTGATGTTCACATTCATGTTGTCACCTTTACATAAACAGCTGGGTCCCCCCTCCCCCGCTGCAAAATCCAGTCTGGTTCCTCTTGCATAGACTGCCAATGTGCACACGGCGTTGGAAAACTCCAAATATTACCATCAACAGTCAGTGTGTATGTGCAAGTGTGTGTGTGTGTGCCTGTATGTGTGTGAATGTGTGTGTGAATGTGTATGTGTGTGTATGTGTGCATATGTGTATGTGTGTGTAGATGTGTATGTGTGTGAATGTGTATGTGTATGTGTGTATAAATGTGTATGTGTGTGAATGTGTGTGTATGTGTGCATGTGTGTATGTGTGTGTAGATGTGTATGTGTGTGAATGTGCATGTGTTTATGTGCATGTGTACATGTGTGTGAATGTGTATGTGTGTATTGTGCATGTGTGTAATGTGTGTGTGTGTAAATGTGTATGTGTGTGTGTGTGAGCATGCACACATCACAGCATACACGGGAAGGTCACAGGACCAGTTTGGGGAGCTGGTTCTCTTTCCATCTTGTTGATGCAGTGTCTCTCATTGTTTCCGCTGTTGTGCATACTGAACAGTAGCTGGTCGCCAGTCAGCAAGCCTTCTGTCGATTCTCCCATCTCTGTTGCCCGACTTCATGAAGGAGTGCTGGGGTCTCAGACATGTGCCTCTCAGCCAGTATTTTGTGGATTCTGGGGCTCATACTCAGACTATCAGGCATGCAGTGTGACAAGTGCTCTACCTCCTGAGCCGCCTCACAAGCCCCAAATATCACTTTTATGCTGGTGTTCTATAGCTACAAAACCTTACTGGTTGTTGTAGCTGTAATCAGTTTGTGGAGTGCTGGGACCAGGTAGCCACAGGATTCCAGATAGAAGCATTTCATTACCTATTAATCTAGCTCTGCCTTCAAAAGTCCCAATCCTTCCAAGTCTCTATTTTAACTAATTCCCCAGACAGTTCTTAAGAGCCAGAGTTTAAACTGCTACCATGCTGTTACAGACAAAAGTAAAATGGATTACAGGTTAGTCATGAAACACACAAGACTAATCAGGGAGTGAGTGACTTCTTGGGGGAGGGGACCAGGCTGGTGGGGTTAAGAGGGAATTTCCAGGATACACACATGATCAAAACCTCTGGGAACAATGAACATTCAAAGGGTTTCATGATTGATATATATATACACATATATATATGTATATATACACACATATATATGCATATATATGTACATATATAATATACATATATATCATGAAATAGATATGAATATATATGAATGTACATGAATATGAATATATGAATACATTTATTATATATTAATTTATATTAATTATATATTAACTCTATATAATTTAATATATAATAAATTAAATATATTGAATTAAATATATTCATATATAAATTAAATATATTCATATATAAATATATATTATTTATTTTATTTATATAAGTAAACTGTAGTTGTCTTCACACACACACCACAAGAGGGCATCAGATCCCATTATAGATGGTTGTGAGCCACGATGTGGTTGTGGAGAATTGAACTCATGACCTCTGGAAGGGCAGTCAGTGCTCTTAACTGCTGAGACATCTCTCCAGTCCCTCATGATATATTTTTTAAAGTCAAGGATAAGAGCTTGTTTACAGATAAAAGACCTGTTCAGACCAGATTGGAGGCAGAAGTTGGTGAATGTGTTTTATAATTCTCAGGTAAGCTCTTACTACTGGATTTTATACCAAATGATTTACCTATAAACCCTAAAAGGAAGTTTTGAGGTTAAGTAGCTCGAATAAAGCTCAAAGCCTTGTGATAATTATGTAGCACAGACAATGAAATACGGTTTTAAGAGAGCCTTAAAGGATAAGATCGTATTGCACTGATTTCTAAGATGGTTTTCCTTGAGACTTTGACAAAGCTGAGAAGTTTGTTCCTAGGAAAAGATTATCCTTGAAATGCAAGTGTTATTTTTTATTTTCAGTTTGTCAGCATCTCACCCTGGAAAGCTAGAAGTGAGTGAAAACAGAATTTTACTGAATGATGGAAACTCTGTGAAGCACTGTAATATCAAGAGGGACTGGGGTGTGGGGCAGTGCCGTTAGTTGGTCTTGGTTGGTCGGGTTGGGTCTTTTCCAGATCTTTTAATGCCATCATCTGCTGAGCCCAGCACAGTTCTACAGTGTTAGCTAAAAATGTCTGAATCATTGTATGAGTATGTGCTCGGCTCGGGCTCTGAGGAGAGAGGAGTGCTCACAAGCCTTTGGCGTCCTTTGAGTGATGAAAGTGTGCTGTAGTGATAAGCGCTTTGAACTTGGATTCAGAGTTAGGTTGGAGGCACTCTCTGATCCCGGTCGTGTGTTTGGTGGAGTCTCTAATCTCTCCCGGTGGAAGGCAGTGCCTTCCCTGCTTGCCCAGAGTGCTGGCTGCAGAGTGAGGGTCCTCCCTTCCTGGCTCTGGGTCCAGAAGCTGCCTTACCCCAGGTCCCTCTGAGGACTGATCTTCAGTGTCAACCCCGAGAGGACTTAGACTCACCTAGGAGAGTGAGTGCACACACCTCTGGGTGTATCTGTGGGAATATTTCAGAAATGTAGAACTGAGGAGAAAAAGACTCACCATAAATGTAGGTGGCATCATCCAATGTGCCAGGTGCTTAGCTGGAATAAGAGTGGGGGCGGGGAGGAGAGCTGAGTACGGGCATCCATCTCTGTTTTCTGACTGCAGAGGCAAGGTGACCAACTGCTTCCCGTCCCAGCTGCCACACAGTCCCCACCTTGATAGACTGAATCCCCTCAAGCTGTAAACCGGAACAAATCCTCCCTTCTTTCTCAGGTATTTAGTTACTGTTATGAAATATAATGTGGCAAGGGACTACGTGGTGGGCTCTTGCCAAGGTGTGCCCCCGAGGTCTGATATAAGGGAGTCTATTTGGGAAGGGAGGGAAGTGGGAGAAGGGGTAGAGGCAGAGGAGTAGACATGTAGAAAGGCAGACAGACAGGAGCAGAGCTAGGAGGGCAGAGAAGAGGATGGGCACAGAGAAGGACAGACAAAGTGGGGAGAAAGACTGGCTGGAATGTGTGGGAAGAGAGAGGTGAGGGAGGGAAGGAGGAATGGGGAGGGGAAGGGGGAGGGAGAGGGAGAGAGGGAGAGAGGGAGAGAGGGAGAGAGGGGAGAGAGGGGAGAGAGGGAAGAGAGGGGAGAGAGGGGAGAGAGGGGAGAGAGGGGAGAGAGGGGAGAGAGGGGAGAGAGGGGAGAGAGGGGAGAGAGGGGAGAGAGGGGAGAGAGGGGAGAGAGGGAGAGAGGGAGAGAAGGGAGAGAAGGGAGAGAGGGAGAGAAGGGAGAGAAGGGAGAGAGGAGAGAGGGAGAGCCACCTGAGTGGTGGGGTAGTTCTTTTCTAAGCTGAAGCACCTGGAGGTAGCAGGTGGTGACATAAGCCATCGTTGCTAGGTACCTGGGAGGCGCCTAGTGGAATCACCGGTAAGCTAACATTTACAGCAACGAGAAACATAACCTGTACAGTCCCGTTCTGTGGGAATTGTCTACGTGATCAACACAGGACACATTTCTGAAGGGTCACCCAGGCACCAGCACTGACTGGGGATCCGCGGAAGCCATACAGCCATTGCACACTACGGTAAGTTCTCTGTCCTATTCCCAAATCCTCCTCTTTATGGTTCCGTTCTGAGAGCAGCCCACACCACACACGCAGTGGAAGTCTTGCTCTGAGCATCCATTTCCTCGAGCTCTCTAAGACACCTGTATCAGTGACGTCACGGGGGCTAGCCAGTGTTAGTTTTTCTTTTCTTTTTCCTTCCCCCACCCCCAGAAACACAAAGAGGGACAGAGAAGTGGGAAGGTTTTACAGATGCAGTAGGGCTAAGGGGCGGGGGAGACAGCTTAGCTGTTAAGACCGCTTTCCGTGTTGTTAAGGGCTGGGGCTTGGATCCCTGAACCCAAGTCAGGCAGCTCACAGGCATCCACTTGGAACTCCAGGTCCAGAGGAATATGAGGCCCTCTTCTGGCCCCTGAAGGCACTGCACTCACAGTCACAATATCAAACAGAAAATTTGCAAAAGTAAAATCAAGAGTTCACACGTGTTCTCTACTCAGACTCATGAAATAACCCCTGCCATATTCTATCAGTTTGTGTTTATCAATAGATTTCCTGAATAAACTTGAAACTCTGCATATGTCACCTTTTCTCCTATCCTGTTTGAATCCATCCATCCATCCATCTTTAGATGAATATCCATCCAAAGAACAGGAGAGTCTCCTATAGATAAAAGTGTAATTATGAAATGGGAAAAGCTTGATAAAGACACATTGTTATCCATATCATTTGCCAGTTGTCTCAAAACTGTCCTGTATAGAATTTTTTCCATATAGGATCTAGTTCCTGTCTTAGTCAGGGTTTCTATTCCTGCACAAACATCATGACCAAGATGCAAGTTGGGGAGGAAAGGGTTTATTCAGCTTACATTTCCACACTGCTGTTCATCACCAAAGGAAGTCAGGACTGGAACTCAAGCAGGTCAGGAAGCAGGAGCTGATGCAGAGGCCATGGGGGAATGTTTCTTACTGGCTTGCTTCCTCTGGCTTGCTCAGTCTGCTTTCTCATAGAGCCCAGGACAACCAGCCCAGGGATGGCACCACCCACAAGAGGCCCTCCCCACTTGATCATTAATTGAGAAAATGCCCCACAGCTGGATCTCCTAGAGGCATTTCCTTACCTGAAGCTCCTTTCTCTGTGATAACTCCAGCTTGTGTCAAGTTGACACACAAAATCAGCCAGTACAATTGACCCCTTGTCAACACAAACACATCACTATTAAACCTCAACCCTTACTTTCTTATTCATCCCCAAGATCTAAATAACTTTAAAAGTCCTATAGTTTTTGCAAATACTTAACATATTAAAATTTCAATCCCTTTAAAATATCCAATCTCTTTTACAGTCCAAAGTCTCTTAACTGTGGGCTCCACTAAAATACTTTCTTCCTTCAAGAGGGAAAAATATCAGGGCATAGTCACAATCAAAAGCAAAATCAAACTCCAACCGTCCAATGTCTGGGATCCAACTCATGATCTTCCGGGCTTCTCCAAGAGCTTGGGTCTCTTCTCCAGTTTAACCTCCCAGTGGTTACATACAAACGGGTCATCGGGTTCTCTGGATGGAGAGCTAGGGAGGTAAAATGGGGTGATGAGGAAAAGCATCAAGACAACATGGCTGTTCAAAGTCTGTGGTTTACTTGGGGATCTACAATTTAAGGTCTGGGGGCGAGACCCTTCCCTTCCCCCACAGTTGAGAGTCTGCTCAGCGGGGCTTCTGCTTCACTGTTTGGTGGATGTTGGCTCTGCTGCCCTGCGGGAAGGCTGAGGTGTCTTTCAGAAGGATGCAGGCAGCTGGCTCCTCTCTCAGGACACTGCAAATCCTTGAAGAACAATGGATCTCACCTTGGTCCTAGAGCTCTGGGTGTGGCTCACTGAGGTCTGGAAGTTCCTGCTCAGAACGGAGTGGGTGAAGGGTACACTCCAGCTCTGCCCTTTGTAGCACACAGCTTGTTTTCTAGACTCCAGCTGCCTGTACTCCACTGATGCTGCTGTTCTTGGTATCATTGCATGGCACTGGCATCTCCCAAACACTGCTGTCTTCCACTGTAACTAGGCTTCACCGATAGCCTCTCATAGGCTCTCTACGTGGTGCCAAGCCTCAACTCCTTTGCATGACCCCTTCAGTCCTGGGCCATCAACTGCAACTGAGGCTGCACCTTTACCAATGGCCATCCATGGCCTCTCACAGTACCGAGCCTCAGCTGCTCTTCATGACCCCTTCATGCCTTCAAAACCAGTACCACCTGGGTGACTCTTACACAGTACCAAGTCCAGCCACAGCACAAAGTACAGCCGTGGCTATCTCTAGAACAGCCTCTGTGCTCTCAGAAAACACTTCTCAGAAGATTTCACCCCGCCGGGCAGTGGTGGCGCATGCCTTTAATCCCAGCACTTGGGAGGCAGAGGCAGGCGGATTTCTGAGTTTGAGGCCAGCCTGGTCTACAGAGAGAGTTCCAGGACAGCCAGGGCTACACAGAGAAACCCTGTCTCGAAAAACTAAAATAAAAAAAAAAAAAAGATTTCACCTCAGTGATGCTGGTCTCTTCTCAATCACCGCTAATTTCTTAGCTCCAGCTAACCAACATCAATAATCCCAGTAACACAAATGTTTGCTTTAGTGGTTCTGGTATCTTGTTAATCACAGCTGATTCTTCAGCCCCAGCTAACCAAAACCACAGAATCTTCATGATCAAAACTTGGCTCTGATAAGAGTCTTTAATCTTCCCTTTGAAATTTCACAAGCCAGGCCTCCATTGTCTGTACAGTTCTTGACATTATCTTCCAAGTTCCTACACAACATCCCACAGAGCTCTTAACACCAAATGGATCTTCTAGCCCAAAGTTCCAAAGTCTTTCCACAGTCCTCTTCAAAACATGGTCAGGTTGTCACAGGAATACCCCACTATGCTAGTACCAATTTGTCTTAGTCAGGGTTTTTATTCCTGCACAAACATCATGACCAAGATGCAAGTTGGGGAGGAAAGGGTTTATTGAGCTTACACTTCCACACTGCTGTTCATCACCAAAGGAAGGCAGGACTGGAACTCAAGCAGGTCAGGAAGCAGGAGCTGATGCAGAGGCCATGGAGGGATGTTACTTACTGACTTGCTTCCCCTGGCTTGCTCAGCTTTCTTTCTTATAGAACCCAAGACCACCAGACCAGGGATGGCACACAAGGGGCCCTCGTCTCCTGATCACTAATTGAGAAAATGCCTTACAGCTGGATCTCATGGAGGCATTTCCCTATCTGAAGCTCCTTTCTCTGTGATAACTCCAGCTTGTGTCAAGTTGACACACAAAACTAGCCAGCACAGTTCCATATCATATTTCCATAGACTATAATCTTGTCCTATCTTTTAAACTTTTTTTCCAGGGTATTATCTAATTCTTTTCTGGGTATTATCTCTGGAGGTGAGCAAACCCCATCTGCTCTTCATCAGTGATGTTTATTGATCATCCCAGGAAGATGTCTGTTTTCCCCCACTGGAAATCATAAAAGAATTTTTAAAAAATTATGTGTGTTTGCCTGCATGTGTGTATGTGCACTACATGCATGCATACCCATAGAGGCCAGAAGAGGGCACCAGATCCACAGAACCAGAGTTACAGGTGATTGTGAGCCTCCATGTGGGTGCTGGGAACTTAACCCAGGTCCTCTGTAAAAGCGGTTTGTGCTTTGACACACTGAGCTGTTGTTCTAGCCCCTAGGAAAACATTTTACAATAGTGAATAATAAGAGATCACATTATAGTCATTTGAAAACAAGCACAAATGAAAATTCTATGCCATCTTTCACATATAAAGAACACTCATGATCACTGCTGATCCTGAATTTGAGTGGCAGAGTGGGACTAGGAAACATCAGGGGGCTAAGAAGACATGGAGATCTGCAGAACTGAAGTAATTTGCCAGGTAGGCCAGTGTGCTCTGTGTCTCTCAGTCACTTCCTCAATCCCCTGTACATATGGGGAAAGCAGGGAAAATGCATTCTCTGTTCGCTTGTCACTCAAGAACACAGCCAAAGAAGAATCCTTGCCCTTCCCTTTGCCACCTGGTACCAGAACACTCCCAGACTTTAAATCTGTCTGCATTTAAACACTGTCCACGTCCAGACTGGAAATGCATTTCCTGTCTTATAATTTCAAAGAGCCACCTTAATCCCTGGCTGTCTCAGCAAACTCGCCCCCCCCCCCCCTTTCCCAGCTTGTAGCTCAGAGCCCACTGAACAGGCAACAGACGATAAAGACCTTAGCTTTGGGGTCCACAGAGCCGCTTTTGTGTGGCTTCTGAGAACTGCAATGGTGTCTCCCTCCTCCTCCCCCTCGGCTCAAATCGGAGTTAAGTGTGCTATTTTGAAATCTTCCAGAGGCAGACAACCCAAGAACCTATAATTGTAGGGGGACCGTCTTCGCTGGCAGCCGCGTCTGTGTAGGTTGTGGAAAGCAGATGAGCCCAGCAGCAGACTGAGCACTGAGGTTCCCATTGGAGTGATGTTAGACCCAAATTTTCCTGTGTTGCCTGTATTGTGTATCAGGACAGCGAGAACAGATCTCTCTATGTCTTCCTTTCTACTCTGGTAATAAAAACTCCTCACATGTCCTTCCATTGGATTTGCTGCAAACAAACATGCAGGGAATGCCTGGTGGCTCCCCACTTACGGGCTGCTTATGGGCACCCTAGAAACCCTACGTTCTAGTATGCAGGAGAACAGCTTGGGCTATATCGTAAGTTCCAGGCTAGCCTGGGGTCAGGACTACACGAATGTTAAGACAGCATCGCAGAACAGTAACCCATGTGGTGGACCTCTGAGCTGTTGGGTGGGGGTGTCCCTGGGTGGCTGTGACCCTCACCTGCCCGTGAAGCTGGTTCCACTTTAGGCCTCAGTTTTGTCATCCAGAAAGTGGTGGTAATAATGCCACTTACTCTCGGGGCTGGGGAGATCAAATAAGATTCTAGATAAGCAGTCGGAGAACACGAAAGGACAAGGAGCAGGTTGTTAAACGTTTCTCATGAATTGTCTTGCCTGGGTCAAGTCCCAGGATCTAGGAGCCATTAGTGAGAAGGATGCTGTGTGTGTGTGTTAGAGAGGGGGGGTTGGAGGGGGTCAGAGAGCAGGTCACTGAGGCGGAGCTGAGGTATTCTGTGGGAGTGAGCAGAGCCTGTGCTTACCGACACTTCTAGTCTGAGGAGGGGTCTCTGCTGCAGGAAAGGCATTAGCCTGGCCTCCTCTTCTCTGGCTTCTGCCTGCTGCACGCAGGAAGTATGCTCCACTTACAGCTTTGTTTGGATCCCAGAGCTTTCTGACAAAGGTGTTATTATTTCCACGCATATGACTCCTTTACTCTATAAATAAATAAAGCTTTAGAAGAGAGAACCAAACACAGCCCCGGGGCTTAAAATAGGGCAGGACAAATAAAGCTGGGCTCAGAACACGAGCTCGGGGGATTGTGAGTGGCGTTTTGGACAAGGATATGTAAAAAGACAAATATTATTTGTTTCCTAAAATTATTTAGAAGCCAGTGGGTTAGATATTACAGTGATATTCTCAATTAAACACTCTTTTAAAGGACAATATAATGGGGAAATAATTTTTAGCGTAAGACATAAAGGTCTAACTAGATTTCCCCCAGCATTTCAGTAGATTTCCTGGGTTGTTTTTTGCAACTTATTTGTAATTCAGCCTCTCTCCGGAAGGGCTTATGCTCTGGTCTCCTCTTTTCCCATCTCACAGGAGGATGGACTTCTGTCCTTTGGTTGACAGGAAAGCTCAAAACATTACAAATAACTTTATAAGAAAAGCAGCATTTTCTTTGTCTCGTTGGTCTTTCTCCTGAGAGTACTCCTTAAGAGCACAGCAAGATTGCTGGAAAGATTTTTTTTTTTTCAGTGAAACAAGATGGTAGCAGGATATGCTCTGACTTTGTTCTCCCCCTAATTAGAACACAACTAAACTCCTTCAGGACTCTCAGTGATCTGACTGTGGATCGAGAGAGGTTCTGGAAAGATAACATGACGTCCTGGCCCCTTTCTCTTGCTCTTCCTTCACTGGGCCTGTAATCACTGTTTCCTTCACTCCAGTTGCTTAGGGAAAGAATGAGGTGGAGCAGGGCCTTGTAATTAATATAATGACATTAATTAATATGCAGTGATAATCACCTGGTGTAGAGTAACACATTCTGAACTCCTGTAGTGTCTGACAAAATAGACCCTAAGACAGACTAAGACTGACCCAAAACAAGTCACCAGGAAACAAGATCAGAACCATGATCTTGGCCACCAGGTCACATCTTAAGAATTTCCTCATCGATTCAGAATAGAATACTCAGCCCTCTACCGTCTGTGGCTCTTGGGAAATATGAAACACTCCCACGAGTGTGCCTCATTAGAAACATGGTTAGTGACGCTCATTGAAGGGTTTCAGATCATCCCAGCTGATAGAGACAAGGGTGTGAGACAATCCGAGAAGTGAGAGAACTTGGGAGGTGTGGTGGAGGTGGGGAGGGAGTGCGGCGCCGCAGAGGCTCATGGGAACACGGCACAAGCTCCCCCAGACAGTCTGTATGCATCCTCCATGTAACAGCATTTCTTTCTGCAAGCACCAGCGCCAAACTGGGGTAGAATAATGTTATTTCGTAGTTTTGTGACCTCAGGGAAGTTTGTAAGCTCTCTGTGGCTTTACCCATTTAGGAAATAAGACAGGCTTTACAGAATTCATGCTAGTATACTGCAAAGATTTAAAACGGGTGTGTGTTTACTTTTACAATTATTCTTTTTGTTATTGTAGTTACGTTGCGATCCCATCTGCAGCTGCTCCTGCCATTCAAGTTATGGCGTCTCCTGCCTCGTGACTTCTGGTCACGCAGTGTACTATGTGGGGCTCCCGGACCCCCTCCCTTTCAGTTACTAACTGCTTGTTTTGATCTCTTTTCCTGCCTACTCACGGGTCACTCATTGCTTGTTTTTGCATCTTTGCATCTGCTGTACTCCAGAGTCTGACATTTAGGTTTTCGTACCCATTGTCTTTTGAGAAGACTTGATTGGACCAGTTAGTGAGGATTCGACCCGGACTTCTGAGATCCTATTCTTGTTAGACTGATAGCGACAAGGGTGTGAGACAACTTAAACTCACACTCAATTGTCTGAGTCAAATGAGAATCCATGGTACAGTCAATCCTATCACATTCAGTCTGGCAAGATGGCTCAGTAGGTGAAGGTACTTGCTGCCAAGTTGAATGATCCAAGTATCATCTCCAGACCGTGCATGGCAGAAGGAAGGAGAGAACTGACGGCCACAGGTTGTTCCGTGGCTTCCACACACAAATAAATACGTGTAAAAATAAATTTTTAAAAGATACGGTAAGGAAAATGGGTGGGGGATGGGTGTGGCGGTATGCAACTCCCATTCTAGAGGGAAAGGCAGGTGCAGCTCTCTGAGTTCAAGGCCAACCTAAATCTACACAGGCCCGCTAGGGCTGCACAGTGAGACCCTCTCTCTCTCTTTCAAAAAGAAAAATTGTCCAAGTGTTTTACCTTTACTATTTTCTTTCTCCGGTGGGGTTGTTCTCTGCGGAGCCCTGGAGGTCCTAGAACTCAGTCTGTAGACCAGGCTAGCCTCAAACTCAAGAGACCAGCCTGCCTCTGCCTCCTGAGTGCTGAGATTAAAGGTGTGCTCCATGACCACTGGGATACCATTATCATTTTTACTGTTGTAACATTTCCCATTACATCTGCAGATACTGTCTGTGTGCTCCCTGAGGGATCCTATATAGTGAACCATCTCAGACAGCTGTCAGTCTGTCTGTCATTTGCCCACCTCAGTAGACTCTGCCTTCCTCACTACTGACACCTCATTTATAGATGAAGAAACAGAAGCCCGAGGTGCTGAATGATGCAGGCTCAGACTGCTTACTTTAGTCTTGCATAAGGACAGGTGCTGGTTTTAACAGCTAACAACAACTCAGGTAGGGGTGATAACTTTTTCTGTCTCTCCATAAAAGGATGTCTGTGGTTATTGCGTCACATCTCATTGTGAATCCAAGCAACAGAAGGTCACGTGGGAATGACCTCAGATGAAGTAGAAGCATGGTGGTTTAAAGCACTTAAAAGAGAGACATACTTAAATAATGGTTGTGACACTTTCTCTTGGCTTCCTTGATCCCCTGGCTAGTTTAACAGACCACAACACTAATTACTTGGCAGTGGAGCGGCTGTAGAGTCAGCATCCTTCCTTAGAAAGGCATTTCTGAAACCAGTGTCTGGAGGAACCAGTGAAGAGGATAGGAACCACCCCCCACCCCCCTGGGCATTACAAAGCCTGAGAGATACACTCTCCATCTCAAGCTTTGTTTTTTACCAGGAACTAGTTTCAACTCACCAGGAAGAGTCTATCTGTGAAAGCAATTTTTCAAACCAGGGTTGTCTTTCTCATGTTATATTTGCTTTTAGAAAACTCTTTCCCAGGGCTGGAGAGATGGCTCAGTGGTTAAGAATACTAACTGCTCTTCCAGAGGTCCTGAGTTCAATTCCCAGCAACCACATGGTGGCTCACAACCATCTGTAATGATAACCCTCTTCTGGTATGTCTGAAGACAGTTACAGTGTACTCATACACATAAAATAAATAAATCTTTAAAAAAAAGAAAAATAAAAAAAACTCTTTCCTTAGCCAGGCAGTGGTGGCATACGCCTTTAATCCCAGCACTTGGGAGGCCAAGGCAGGCAGATTTCTCGGTTCGAGGCCAGCCTGGTCTACAACGTGAGTCCCAGGATAGTCGGGGCTACACAGAGAAACCCTGTCTCAAAAAAACCAAAAAACCAAAAGAAAACCTTTTTCCCCTCAGCCTTCTTAGAAGTTTCTGGATTGAAGTTAACAGATCACTCAAAAATGTAAATTCTGGCTTAGTGGGCAAATTCTAGTTAAGGTTAAGGAGAGACTAAAGAAACATTAACTTAATGATTGTCCAGATGAGCATGGCAGAAGTGAAATATGTTGATGTGAGGCCTAGGAGTTATAAAGACATTAGTCCAGGAAATGAGGTGCCTCAGAGTGCCAAGTGGGAGACATGAGATAATGAAGCAGGAGCTTTTCTTACCGCTGTGCAGAGTGGAAAATCAAAGGGCAGGCAGTCACCTCCTGAGCATGCTCTGTTACTGGTCCAGCACCTTCTGCTGCTCCTGAGATCACAAAGATCTCTGCATAGGATGCTTTAGGCAGAAGGATGAGCCTGACCTGTGATTCCTACAAAGGCCTGGGAAGGGGGTGGCCTGCTTGGGGTAGATGCTGTGTAGATCATCTGCATAGACTGGGAAACAGGAATTGCACCTATGTCTTGAAAAGGCCGGACTCTCTATCCTGGGGGTTTCCTCAGAATAACCCAGTTAGCTCACCCCTCCCTTTGGCCACTCCTCCTTTGGAGACAGGGTCTCACTATATTGCCTCAAATTCCAGTTAGTTAAGAGTCTTCCCACCTCAGTCTCTGGAGAGGCTGAGATTACAGATGCACACCACTACCTAATATTTAAAAGTAACGTAATCAGCTGAGTTGGTAATAAGATTATTTAAGGGAATTTGTTGAATCTCATCATTAATCAAAGGCCGTGAAAGGTGATCATTCTTATTTTTAACTAAGAATGTCTCCTCCAGCTTTTAAATGGATGAGTACAACAGATAAATTGAATGTATCTAGGATTTTTGTTTTAGATATTTATCTGATGGATAATTAGAGAGTAACCACAGATTGCTGGGAAAGAGTTAAGTAAGACTTGCCCTTGGGACAGAGTATTTGAGTATTACTGACCTGATTCTAGGTAGGGAGGAAGAAGGGTTGGAGTCACAAATGATGTCCATAGTGACAGCTCAGTAGTGCCTCTTTTAAGATTGGGTGCTGTCACCAAATGCCACATTAACGATCAGAAGGAGCAGCAGCAATGTTCTTGTGAAGGAATTCTAAAACCAAGCCTGCTTTATTTGGTTTTGACTCCTGGTCTACACCACATGCTTATCCCACTGTATGTTGGCCATGTGACTGAAAGCAGCTTGGGGCTCCAAAATCCTCTGGAGACAGTCTGTCCACGTTATGACTGAGCGTCTAAAGACCTTGCCCATGGCAGGTTAGGAGATAGCAGTATTTATTCCGTAAGGTTTTTCTTTTTTGTGTCTACAGGACAAAACACAGTTCTAGGCAGCTGGAGAGATATCCCAGTGAGGGTCTCTGTTGCTCTGGGGGTTGTGGTGTCTACCCTTCAGAATCCTGCTGAGCCTTCACTCTGTTCATTAGAATGGCACTGGTGTCAGTCACATCTGGGCTCTGATTAAGAGCACTTGCTATTTCTACAGAGGACCTGGGTTCGGTTCCTAGCACTTACATGGTGACTCGTGATACTAACTTCGGGAGTTCAGATCCCCTCTTCTGCCCTCTGGGGTCATTTTGACTTCTGCAGGTGTGTGCACATGTAAACTAAATCTTAAAATAACAACCTGCTCATCTCACAGGTGGTTCAGGATTACTGGGATACAAGGCAGAAGCTTTTGAAGAGGAAAATGTGAAAACCAGGTTCTGGCATAGCGGGACAAAGATCCTCACTGTGGTCACTTTCCTGGCTTGTGTGCGCCTCTTCCCGTGGGAAATACTGAAGAAGGGACTTCAAATGACATTTAGGGTTCCTGTAGGGTCCCACTTTACCCTTTCGGAGCAGGTTTTCTCCAGCTTTCACTGAAGTCTCTTCTAGTCCCCACCCTAACGTAACGATAGCACCTGGCACAGTTCCGGGAGACTCAGCGTTGGAGTAGCTGGGCACACAATAGTCATGTGAACTACAGACCTGGTGTGGACACAGGAACATCTCCATAAGCCACAGATGACCCGGGTTAGGTTGGTGCGGCTCTTGACCCTTACCATCCTATTTTCTTCAGTAACCTTGTCCTGATTGGAGTTTCCCAGCACACAGAGGCCAGTGCCTTCAATGTTAAGTAGCAGACTTCTTTCTATTTTGTTTTCTTTTTATATGGATAGGGGTTTTGCATGCACATCTGTGTAACATGGGTGTGTAGTGCCTGCAGCGGCTAGAAGAGGGTGTTGGACCTGCTCAGACTGGAGTTACAGAAGGTTGTGAGCCCCCGTGTAGTTTTGGGAATTGACCCTGGTTCTTTGGAAGAGCAGCCAGTGTTCTTAACCACTGGGTTGAGCCACTGAGTTGAGCCCTTTCTCCAGCTCCTGAGGCTAGCTTATAAAAATTCATTATCACAGTAAAATCCAAATGTAGAACAGGTAAGAGCTGGGTCCGCGGTAGAAAGGAGGGAGACAGAGGGGGAAATTGTCTCCACTGGTGCTCAGTGCTCGGTGTGACTCCTGGTTTGATCCCCCCCCCCGCCCCCGCTCGATGTGACTTCTGGTTTGATCTGCTCCAGCGGCCCCCCCCGCCCCCCCCCCGGTCGCGCTGTGACTTCTGGTTTGATCGCTCCAGCCCTCCCCCGGCTCGGTGTGACCCCTGGTTTGATCTGCTCCAAATTGGGTCTTTTCAGCTTTCCTTTTGAGTCTCTTGTTCCCCTGACTAGCAGCTGTTATCATTCCAGCTGTAGAGGGAACGGGGAGGCAACTTCCTGTTATTCTATCCTGCCCTCTCTATGGGGGTGGACATTCCCTCCCCCTCCTGTGGCTGGCAGCGGTTTTGGAAGAACTTTAGTCTGGAGGCAGCCATCCTGTGACTCGGGCTGCAGGAGCGGCTGGAATCTTCCAGCCACCCTGGGAGCAGGCACTGACTGAGGGGAGAGGAGGCTGGAGTGGTGGAGAGAGAGGTCAGGGATGAGCTTAGAAGATACTGGAGGGAGTTAGGAGTTGAATCAATGACTGTCAGGTGGAGGGGGAGGGGAGGGGAAGGGTAGGGCTGCAGCTGAAAGGAACAGGGAGAGAGGGGCATCTAGAGAAAGCCCATGAGGAGGTGGTTGATGTTTTTGGCTAGAAATAATTCCGGAGTAGACTGCAGTATACACAAGTGATGGGGTCCATTCTCTCCAGTAAGTTGTTACATTTGCCAAACTATCTCTTTGCATTTGGCGTAAGGAATACACAGAGGGATTGAGTTTGAAGCCTGCTCTTCAAAAAGTTATAAATTTGATGCTGATGTGTGGTACAGGCCTGTAACCCTAGCATTCTGGAGGCAGGGCACTGGCTACAAGTCTGAGTCCAGTCAGGGCCACAGTCGTGGGTTCCAGGCTAGCCTGGACTACATAATGAGACTGTCTCAAATATCCGTTTGCTGGATAGGGTGATATATGCCTTTAATCCCAGCATTCTGGAGGCAGAGGCATATGGACCTCGGTGTTCCAAGACATCCAGGCTACATAGTGAGACTCTGTCTCAAAACAAACAAAACCCCCCATCCCTGTCACAAACTATAAAATGTTAACAGAAAGGCAGGCAGGAAATGCCTTGCTTTTTGTTTTGGTTATTTTTGAGACAGGGTTTCTCTGTAGAGCCTTAGGTGTCCTGGAACTCACTCTGTAGACTAAGCTGGCCTCAAACTCAGAGATCCTCTTGCCTCTGCCTCCCAAGTGCTGGGATCCAAGGCATGTGCCACCACCACCACTGGCAGGAAATATCTTTAACTAGGTATGCTCAACCACAATTACACACCTGTAAAATACCTCCTACGATAACCTTGATAGGCATTGTTGGCCCCACTTAGAGTGGAAGTAGGCGACGTTTCAAGTAGATAATCTGAGTGTTAGAAGCCTGTGGCACAGCTCTGTAAAGGGTCCACTCCCAGACCTCCCCACCCTGCCCTGTGATTTCACTGTGGTACACAACAGGTCCTCACAGGTCAAAGCTTTAATTGGACCTTGACAGAAGAGTAGGCAATCCACTTATACCTTTGGTGTAAGTGGCAAAAGATGGCACCCAAGCAGGGTCTGTGAGGTTCTCTCATAGAGGGATGGATTCCAGGACAGAAGAGGGAGTTGGGTGGGGGTGGGGATAAAATAGAAGCCGGACTGGGGGTAGTTTTAGGAGACTAGCTAAGAATTTCAGGGCAAGATGTTGATGAGGAAAACAAACACTTCAGAAGCTCATTTGGTTTGGTGTAGACAATCACGGCTGGGGAATTCAAGGGAAGGCTTCAGAATAGAGTCAGTCAGTTACCATGGTAACAATATAAAGTCGGTGTGAACACAGGGGTCAAGTCTAGTTTATTTCTGTAGCTTTAGTGTTTCTGAAATTGTGTGGAGTATGAATAATCAATGCTAGTTTTTTTTTTAAATGTGTCTTGCCCAGAGGTTTGTATGCATCCTTGGGGGACAGAAGAGGGCATCAGATCCCCTGGATCTGACCTTACAGGCAGCTGGGACCCTGCTGAGGCTTTTGACTCCTTATGTTAAAATCAGTTTACTTCCCATGGACAGGTGGGCTGGGAAGAGCATATGGGACACAATAAGGGACGTTTGTGAATCCACTGTGGTAGAATGGTGAATGTGTGATGTCATTAATTAAGGAACACACAATAAAGCCAGCTGAAAAGTCACATGTCACACACTTTAATCCCAGCATCCAGGATTAGAGGCAGGAGGCTCCTGAGTTCAAGGCTGGCCTATGCTACATAGTGAGTTCAAAGCTGGCCTATGCTACATAGTGAGTTCAAGGCTGGCCTAAGGTCATAGTGAGTTCAAAGCTGGCCTATGCTCACAGTAATTTCAAGGATAGCTTCAGCTACTTAAGAATCTGTTTCAAAAAAACTAAAATCAAACCCCCCAAATCAACACACACACACACACAAACACACCACCTCCTGTTCCCAGGGTGGTAGCGGCAGCAGGGGCTGGGCAGACCCATAGCCAACAAAAAGCTAACAGAAACTAATCATAGTCTGTATCCGTGAAGTTGCTTTTCATCACTCAGTTCTGTCCTGGGTCTGACAGGGGAAACTGAAAGAAGGGCTCCTGAGAATCTTCCTGACTTTGCAGCCAAGAGGATTATACAGCTGATATCCACCAGAGGGTAAACAGTAGTTAATTCTTAATTGTTAGCTCAGTCACTGCAATTGGTTCAACAGTAATTATTATCATGTGAACTCAGTTGTGAGGGTTCTCTCTTTTCAGTTGTGCATCAAAACACCAACCTTATGGTACTTAAAAAGTTCAGCACAGGGCCTGAAGAGATGGCCAAACAGTTAAGCCTTCTGCTCTTTTTGCAGAAACACTTGAGTTCAGCCCACAGCCCCTACCTCACAACTGGCAGAATTCAATGCTTCTAGCTTCCATGGGTACACACACTTATATACACATAATTAAACAAAATAACAAAAATAGCTGGGCGTGGTGGTGCACGTCTTTGATTTCAGCAGTCTGAGGCAGAGGCAGGCAGATAGCCTGATCCACACACAGTTTCACGACAGGGCAAACAAACAAACAAACAACCCAATAATAATAATAATAATAATAAAATCTTTTAAAAGCAGGTTAGTGCTGAACGTGGGCCTGTAATCTCAGCTACTAGGAAGGCTAAGGTTGAAAGATAACCATCTGAAGATCAGTCTTGATATGTGTCACAGCGGGGTGGGGGTCACCTCAAAATAAAACAAAATGTAAATAGTAAAATATTTCCCCTCCTCTGGAGAGTCCATTTTATTTCTCTGGAAGCTTGCCAGTCTTTTTATTTTTATTCTTGTCTTGTTTCTAAATGCAAACGCAGCCACGTGGTTGAGCGCCGCCGGATGACCACGAAGAGCTAGAGTGGCCACGTCTGGGATCCTCGTCCGTCCAGTCTCTGCAAGTCCTCAGTTTCCCCGGGCTGTCCCCGGCCCGCGCTGCAGGGCAGGAGGCCTCCAGGGCCTTTACTTATTCGCGGGACTCCCCGCCGGCCACGTCCGCCCCGTCCGCGATAGAGGCGGTCTTTCGGGGTGAGCGTCCGCTTCCGACCCGGGAAGAGCTGCGACCGCCCGGCTCTCCGCAGCCCTTTCTCCGCGCCCTACCAACCGCAGCCTACCGGCCGCGCTCCCCACCGACGCCCACTCCCAGCTCCGCTGGGCTCCGCCAGGAATGTGGGAGACCCGGCGCCGCCTCGGAGTGACCGCGCGCCCGGCCAATCAGCGGGCCGCAGGCGCGAGGCCCCGCCCCTCCGCCCCTGGGGCTGGTTCCCGCCGGGGGCGGGGCGGCGGTCGGAGGACCGGGGGGAGGCGGCACCTGGGCGGCGGTGAAGTCAGTCAGCCGGGCGCTGTGCTCCGGCCCCGGCTCCTGTCGCCGCGTAGGGCGCGGGGGCGGCCGCGACGGGAGGGGCGATCTGGCAGCCGGGTAGGTGCCGGGAGGCGGAACTGCAACTTGTGGAGCTCGGCGGCCCTCTGCCTCAGGTAAGCCGGCCGCGAGCGGATCCTTCTGCCACCCGCGCCCGCGCTCCCGGGGATCTCTAGGGAGTGGGGGGCAGCTCCGGGGTGACAGGAAGGGCTCGTCTGGGTCCTCGGTTCCCGCACCCAGACCCCCCACAGCACAGCACTCCAGTCAGGGAAGTGTGCCTGGACTCCCCCCACGGTCTCCAGTCAGGGAAGTGTGCGCCCTGCTCACACCCGGGTCTCCCCTCACAGACTCCAGTCAGGGAAGTGTGCGCCCTGCTCACACCCGGGTCTTCCCTCACAGACTCCAGTCAGGGAAGTGTGCGTGCAGCTCACACCCGGGTCTCCCCTCACAGACTCCAGTCAGGGAAGTGTGCGCCCAGCTCACACCCGGGTCTCCCCTCACAGACTCCAGTCAGGGAAGTGTGCGCCCAGCTCACACCCGGGTCTCCCCTCACAGACTCCAGTCAGGGAAGTGTGCGCCCTGCTCACACCCGGGTCTTCCCTCACAGACTCCAGTCAGGGAAGTGTGCGCCCAGCTCACACCCGGGTCTCTCCTCACAGACTCCAGTCAGGGAAGTGTGCGCCCAGCTCACACCCGGGTCTCCCCTCACAGACTCCAGTCAGGGAAGCGTGCGCCCAGCTCACACCCGGGTCTCCCCTCACAGACTCCAGTCAGGGAAGTGTGGCTCCCAGCTCACACCCGGGTCTTCCCTTCACACCACATTCTCCAGTCAGGGAAATATGCTCCCAGTCCACACCCAGACTCCCCCCTCACAGACTCCAGTCAGGGAAGTGTGCTCCCGGCTCACACCCCTCCACAATCTCTAGCCAGAGTAGTGTGAGCCCATCCCACACTCGTCCCCCACACCCCACACCCCTGCCACACTACAGAACTCCAGTCAGGGAAATGTCCTGGGACTCCATGCCCCAGAATCCCCACCACACCACAGACTTCAGTTACAGAATTTTAGTGGGACCCCCATACCCTGGACTTCCTACAATAATACCACAGGAACCATTCAGGGAACTGTAGTGGGACCCAGCACCCCAGACTCCCTATAATATACCTCAGATTCCAGTCAGGGATCTGTAGTGGAACCCCAGATTACCTGTATAATACCGCAGAGCTCCAGTCTTGGAAAGTGTACTCAGACCCTGAATCTCAGTTTCCTCATATTACAAGAGAATGCCCGTCAGGGACATGTGCTTGAACCAGTCTCCTACACTGCTGTAGAACCAGCAGGCAAGTGTATGTATGTGCAGGTGGGAACAGGAGTGGGGAATATTTAAAAGTGCCACAAATATTTGTGAATAATCTTCCCAGAAAGTAAAGAGAAAATAGTTTCCTTACATCCTACCATATATTGCTTAAGTAAAAGAACATCAGTGCTATTCTTACATATCAGTATGGAATATTCTTTTATGTACTCCAGTTAGGATGTGAGAAATTCACTTGTATAAATTCATAGCTTGTGGGAAAACTGGTTTCTTGGGGCACAGTTCTACAACTCTGTTGGCGTTTATACACCAGAGCAGTTAGGAAGGCAGTTGACAATCTAGATCTTGCCTGGGGCTGCTTGAGAAAAGGTTAAATCAAGGCTGTTAGTTGTGTTTTCAGGGTCCACTTTTAGAGAAAGGAGTTTAAATTTTACTTTATTACTTTTTATTTTTAAAATAGGGATTTCACTACATAGCTCTGGCTGGCCTGAGCCACTGTGTAGACCACTCAGGCCCCAAACTCACTGAAATCTGCCTGTCTCTGCTTCCTGAGTCCTAGGGTTAGAAGCCTGTGCCAGTATTACTGGTTGGGAAAGGAGTTTTGACAGGGAAATGGTGTGTAAAGCCTGGTATACAAACTCTAAATAATGAGAATATGACTCTTTCCAATGTGGGACCAAAATAAACCCTTGCTTTCAGTAAGAATTGACAGCAATGTGAGAGGATCTCAAAAGGCTTGTTTGTTAACCAGAGAAAGCAATTGACTATTGGTAGGATTCTGATTTTATTTCTTATTTCAAACTCCTTTTCTTGCTTGGAGATTTTCTGCGCACGGGTCACTGAGTGTGATTGGCTTTCTGGGGGAAAATTTACTTTGAGCACACTGATTCCAACACTGGCTCTCAGTGATTCAAGGCTCTTTCTTTTAGAGTAAGAAATAGAAAGCATATAGCTGAGGTTTCTGAGTGAAGCAAGTTTCCCCTTTGAGGGCAGGGGTTTGTCAGCAGTGAGGATTCCCTGGTTGCCAGGTCTGGAGGAAGTGGGAGTGGACTTTATTGTTAGTCAGAAGCTGCATCCCAGACTGATCGAAAGGGCATTTCCAGGAGCTGAGGAAAGAAAGTCATCTCATTATGTCTAGTAAACCTAAGTCAGGAAGTGTGGGCATAGAGGGTTTTAAAAATGGAATTTAAAAGACGTCTCTATAGCCAGAACTGGGAAGGACATTTGTGTGTTATTTGCTTTGTTTTCAAACAGCATTGTTCTTAGTTCCTGGAATAACTACACAGCACAGGGCAACCTTTTTGACAGGGCCAATCCTGCTCCCCCTTTCTTCTTTGAGATAAGATCTCACCATGTTGCCCAGGCTGGCCTTGAACTTCTGTTCTTCTTGCTTCCCCCTGAGATTACATGTTTGTGCCATCATACTCAGCAAGAACGGGCTTTTGTAAAGGGAGTATGTGCTTTATGGGGACAGAACATTTTAATTTTTGTTTGCATTTTTGAACTAAGGCATTGAAATTGCTAATGACTCAGCAATAATATTAGACAAATTTTGGTATTTATGGTCAATGAATATATGTAAAATATTCTGTATTTTCTAGTGCAGTTTTCTTTGGTTGGGAAAGAGATGTGGAATTTCTGCGGGCACTAAGGTGGGTACTGTGTAGCATAGCCTTGGTTGATAATAGTATTTAGATGATGATAGGCAGTTAAAGGTGGAATCTCAAAGACCTAGAAGAAAATGTCAGAATCCCTAAAACTGCAGTTACAGGCAGTTTTAAAACCCATGTGGGTGTTGGGAACAGAACCCAGGATCTGTGTTAGAGTCATGAGTGCTCTTAACCACTGAGCCATCTCTCCGGTCTCGACATGGTAGTTTGAAAGGAGAGTTCTTGGGCCAGTGAGATAGTGCAGTGGGTAAAGGCACTTGCTGCCAGGCCTAATTCCTAGAATATGGAATGATAGAAGGAGAGAATAGAGTCCCCCCAAGTTGTCCTCTAGCTTCAACTCCTTATAACATATGTGGGACACATATACTAAATAAATAAAAAGAAAAAGAATTGTTAAAAGATATGAAAGTTTTTTGTTTTGTTTTAAGATTCATTTATTTATTTTACGTGAGCATACTGTTGCTCTCTTCAGACACACCAGAAGAGGGCACCAGACCCCGTTACAGATGGTTGTGAGCCACCATGTGGTTGCTGGGAATTGAACTTAGGACCTCTGGAAGAGCAGTCAGTGCTCTTAACCAAGAAAGGTGAGATTAGGTTTTGATTCAATTTCTTTTGATAAGCAACTATTACTATTATAATAATGACATTAAGAGTCAGTTGGTCTTACCGTGCGCAGAAAATCTAGGCTACACTGTAGTTCCAAATTAACCATGTCTAATCTGAAAGTTGTCTTAAATTGTTCTTGAGAACACGGTCACTGGAGGAACATCATGCAATTCATGTGGTTTTTATTTCATTCTTTGTGCCAGTGTGAGGTAAATCACAACAAGGTCATTCTGCCGCTGAGCAGCTGACTTCTTTAAAATCTTTTATATCTGTGGACTACTTAGATTTAGTAGTAAATTATGCTGACAACTTGTCACTTTAAAATCGACTTTTTGAGCTTTTCATCTCCCATTTTTAAGCTGAATTAGAAGGAAATTCTGATTAGCTGAAGGAAAATTAACCAAAGAAAAATCTTATTTAACATTCTGTCTTTTCAAGATGTTACATGTTTCTGTCCAATTCAAATTCTGATTTGAATTACTTTTACAAAACAGTGAGTGAAGGAGTTATTGTCTCCATATCCATTCATACTTGGGTCTATGTCTTGATTTTTTTTTTTTAATTTGGTGTGTGTATGTGTGAGTACTCACATGTGGAAAGCCAGGGGCAGATGCTAGATTTCTTGTTTGACTAGGCTCACTACTCAGAAGCTGCAGAGGTTTTCCACTTGTCCAGCTCCTGGTATTACAGGTGTGTGTTGCAGTGGGTGGTGAGGCCCAAACTCAGGGCCTCAGGCTTTGGTGGTAAGTGCTTTAACAACGGAACCATCTCCCCAGTTCTAGGTCTGTATTTTAAAAATGTCAAAGGGGGAAAACGTGAACAGGTAATACCATATAATCACTTTATTTTCAGAGATTTTTCTAGAAAGTCTTTTTTAGTTTGAAGTTGGGAATCACGCTTCAGCAGTCATTGTAAGCCCTTTCAGAAAGTCCTAATTCTAATTAAGAAGATCTCCATCCCCTTCCCAAATAAAAACAACAAAGTAATTAACTAGTTAATTAATTAACTTCTGAGATAGGGTTTCTCTGTGCAGCTCTGGCTGTCCTGGCTTTGCTGACCAAGCTGGCCTCAAATTCAAGAGATCCACTTGTGTCTACCCCCCAAGTATTGAGATTAAAGGCATTGATAACCACCACACAGCTCAATTAATTCATTTCTCTTTAATGTGAACAGATGTTTTGTCTGCATGTATGTCTGTGCACCACATGCCTAGAACGAAGGCCAGAAGAAAGCATTGGATCACCTAGAACTGGAGTTACAGACAGTTTTGACCTCTCACTTGGGTGCTAGAAATGAAGCTGAGCTATCTCTCAAGCCACACAATTCAAATTTTGAAAAGCCATTGTCAAACAGATGAGTTTAAATAAGAGATTCAAAGTTATTACAGTTAAAGCTCTATTTTGGTGCTAGGTGATGTTTAGAAATAAAGCAAACCAAGTGTCTCCTGGACAGCATTTTGACGCAGCTAAAAGTTTATAAAATTACAATTAAGTCAGTTATCAAATGTCCAAAATTTCTGCGGGCTCATGCAGTTCCTCATCTATTAAGTTACTTACTCCTCAGACTTACTGCAGGGCATGTCAGAACCTATTGCCTATTAAACCCCTGCAGCTTTTGTCATATATATCACAGAGATTAATGCTTTATTAAATAAAGCTCATGGCAAAACCAAAACAAACCAAAACAAAACTTAAGATGATTTAACCTGCCCTACAGAACTCAAAGACTTCCATTTTTTTTTTCTTTTCATGTAGCAAAGTGGTGAGGATTCTTTTTCTGTTTTATTTTCTACTTTGAAGGAAACGCCAAAAAAGTTGGATTTTAGATTAAAATTGGCCTCTCTGAAAGGTTTAATTTACATGCTTGTTAAGTAGTTTTGTGGTGAGGAGGGAGGGTCTGGGTTCAATGGAACAGTTCTATTTCTGAAATGTGGGCCAGGTGGGTTTGTCCTCACAGTTTGTGCCTACGCTGGGCTTATGTGTCTCACTGGAACCTGCTATGACTCACATTTTGACCAGCCCACACACGTGTCTTTGTTTTTGTTGGCAAGTTTAAGGAGTTGAGAATAGACAGACCATTTAGTACTTTCTGTATAGTACTACACCTGAAAATGTCCATGAATGCAGGAATTGTATAAACTCAAATTGCATAGAGTACCAGTCATTATGGCAAGAACTCATAGCTTAGATATGGGGCATGTAGGGGGAAGGTCAGACACTGTAATGTTTGGGAGTTGTAAATTTCATGGACACCCCATTAGCCTGGCTGTAAATGGGTATTTTTACCTGTTCTCTAACCAGTCTAATTCAAGCACACATCTGTAGGGAAGCTTGTATGCTGTTCATAGTGTTTATGTTTTTGATAACAAGACAAACTTGATTAGATGAAAGTAAGATTAAAGATGGTGCTTTCAGAAGAAAGGGCTCCTGAGGCCTCACTGCTGGCTGAGGAGCTATTGCCTGCCATGGAATGGAGAGTCAATTTTCTTTGGGGATGTAGCCTCTGGTGTATTGCTCTAATGATTGGCTACAGGCAGTATTGACTGGACAGAGAGATGGATGGATATATATATATCCATTCATATATCCATATATATGATATGTGCATTTATTCATATATATGATATGGTATATATATATGATATGATACATATATGATATATCCATAAATATCCATATGCATTTATATATACATATATATACACACACATATATATACATATATATATATATATATGTATATATATGACATAATAACGAGAGAAGGGGATATGTGTGCATAGGGGTGTGTCCCAGGGAATAGGGAAAGGGGAGTAGGGTGGTGGTGGATATGACCAAAATATATTGTATACATATGAAATTGTCAAAACATAAAATAAAAATGTTTTAAAAAGATGCTGTTTTCAGTGGTAAGATTTTATGCATAGAGAAGTGACCGAGCCCTTCAGGCAAACAGGACACAAGACAGCTCTTGGAAAGTTCATTACATTGCTTTTGCTTCTCTCTTGTTTCAGCTGTAGAACTTTGCATAAACACCATTGCACTGCTCCAGAGTTGTATAGGATTTTTTGGGTTTTAGTAGGGAAATCTTATTGAATTTACTTTATCTAGAAGAACATGAAAACATGAGGAACTTGATGACCTGTTTTTGTTGCTGTTTTTAATCATGTAAGAACTCAGTAGCATAGATAAAGTTGAATAAATAATGTCCCTACAGCCATTATGTTTTTCTAAGATGCTGTCTCTTAGACCAATACACAGTAGAAGACCTAATTTTGTTTGAAGTAGAATTTGAACATGCTCTGCTTTTTTCTTATGAATGATAGAAGAGCCTGTGATGTCATCTCGATTGGCTGTGGGCAGAGGGGTGGGGGAGGGGAAGGAGAAAAGGGAAATGATGAGTCAGGAAACTATCTGGTTGACCCAGTGAGTCTGCTGGGACCAGACCTGTGAAGTTACTTGGGTAGCTGTTTCCTTGGAATCAGGTGCATGCATGCTTCTGTCAGCCTTTCACATTCTCCCACCCCCCACCTTCACTAGATTGTAACTGCGCAGTTCCGTGCCTTCTAAACATGGAATTATATTGTTCTTGATCATTTTCTCTGCTTAGGGACATTGATTCTCTAGGGTGACATGCCCTTCCCATCGCCATGTAGGGGTCAGTGACTTGCAGTTGCTTGTGGACTTAATTAAGTTTAAATCTAAAAACAACTTATTCTTTTTTTTTTTTTAAATTAAAAGACATTCTTTTGTGTGAGGAAAAAAAAAAGAGTGTGAGGTCAGAGCCCCATAGGTACTCAGCTAGAAGTCTTGTTTATAACAGGTTGACACTGGCAAGTCGTTAATCTATCAGTGGTATGGTAGTCTTTCCATCTGTAAAGTGATCTAAGTATTGATGTTTGTATTGAGAATATTTGCTAGGATTAGAAATAATTGGAAATAATGAATCAAGATAAAAAATGGCTCTGGAGGTAGGAAGCTGAGGGCATAGAATGGCAGGGTTCTGGGAAGTTAATCGGAAGCTAAGAAGTTGATGATATTCTGGATTTGCTATGCTAGATTTCATCTGCCCATCTCTTGACTGCCACTGGCATATTTAGCATATAGATTTCCAAGAAAAGATGTTAGCTATTATGGAAGGAGGGACCCTGTAGAAAGGGGTAGCTCTCCAAGTAGGTTCTCAGTTACCCTTGGTGGAGGGTTGGGTGACGGGCCAACTGTAAACTCTTCTCTGTCTCCTTATTGTTCCTTTTCACCTCAATCCTACCTCCTTAAACCAGAGCACCCAGGAGTCTGCTCTCCAACTCTGAGAGAGTAAAAGATGTGCTTATGAAAATTTTATTAGTTACAGCATAGGAAGGAAGGGCGTGGGCTCTGGAGCCAGATGATTGTAGATTCAAATCCCTTGTCCTTAGTAGCTATGTGATTTTGGTTAATTAAATTGCTTGTGAACTGGGAGTAGTTGGGTGGTTATGAGGATTAAGTATGATAATGTCTGTGAAGCACTAATAGCTTTATTCTTGGCAAACAACCAGCCTTGGATAGATGACAGATATTGTTATTATTTCATTGAATATCTGACAAACTGATCCCACTTGTTTTTTTTTTGTTTTTTTCATAAGGTGTGGAGGAGGGCGATTATAAAGAAGGGCTTGGAAATGGTATGCTGGGTATTCCTAGATGAATAGGTGAGAACAGGACTAGAGAGAGTAGATGGCTCTTAACCAAGAAGAGCACACAAGAAAAATGGAATTTTAATGGGAAATATGATGGTTAAGTCTCATTATTTGGAATTCAAGATTATATTGTGATTCACATGTAGTAATCAGCCTTAGTGTTCTTATTGTGTAAATTAATAAAATAATAAGCATTTCACTAGGTTTTTAGGTGAACAATACCAGCAGAGAGAGTAGCTAATGCTTACCTAGCTCTTGCTGCACCATAAACACTTATAAGCATCTTACATGTTTTAACTTAATCCCTGCATTTGCTCTAGAAGAAAGTACTGCTATTATGTGTACTTTACACACAAGGGCTCAAAGGCCCTGAAAGGTTCAGCAACTTTGTCAAGGTCATGCAGGTTGTGTGAGCTGGGCTTGGGTGGGAGTAAGGGACTATATTATAAATCAGGCCCTTCAGTAGTCACTAGTGCAAGGTTGGTAGAGTTCCAGGGCACGCTTGTGCTTCTGGTTTGGCTTTGTAAGTGGTATAGTAAAGCCTTTTAAGCATTGTTGGGTAGGGGGCCGGAGAGATGGCTCAGTGGTTAAGAGTCCCTGTTCTCAAACCACAAGGACTGGAGTTTGCATCCTGGCACCCATGTAACAGGACCGGCATCTCTGGGTGCGCCTATAACCTCAGCTCTGAGAGAGACCGAGATGGAAGGATTGCTGTGACTTTCTGGATTCCAGTCTAGCCAAGAAATGTGAGGTTCAGGGAGAGACCCCTACCTCAAAGGGAAAAAAAGTGGCAAGTGATAGAGGGTATATTCAGCTTCCTCTTCTGGTTCCTGCATGTGTCTACACCTGTATAAACACATGTGCATGAACTCACATAGAGATACAAACAAGTAAATAAATATTTTCAAAAAGGATTGTAACTTGATATTGTTCACGTGATGATTTTAAGCAAAAATTAGAAATTTAAGTTTGCAGTGTGGGCTGATTCCCAGGCTGATGGCCATCTCCATAGAGCTGTTACATAAAAAACTGGAGTAGAAGAGTGTGTAAAGAAAAGCAAGTACCCAACTTTGAGGGAACATGTGACCCTTAGGAGTGGTCAAACAAAAGAAAACTTCTGAGGGAGGTAGAGCATGGACCATAAAAGAAAATGGTGGCCAAAGCCAGGGATGAACCCAGTGTTTCGATCGTTCATATGCTTGCAGGCAGCTGACTTATTACAAGGGTAGAGCCTGCCAAGACTTTTTGTAAACTCAGAGAGAGCAGTTTGAGTAGTGCGGGAGAGATGGAATCCAGGGTGGAACATCACATCGAGAGTTACATGGAGAGCAGTAAGCTGCAGGTGATCATTTTGTCTGTTCCCTCAAGGGATTGATGGAAGAGGAACAATGTAGTGAATAGCTGAGGTCAGAGAAAGTATGATCAAGAAGTAAGCACAAGGCCTGGTGGGGGTCGGGGTGGGTGATGGAGTAGGGGTGAGAGAAGGATGGAGGAACACAGTTGGGTGGAGGGTGGCAGGTTCATTTTGAATTGTAGAGAACTCTTCTTTAAGTGGGGTAGGAGAAAGTGCTCAGGGAAATGGAGAAAAATATAATGGGAAGGGTTAAGTGTTGAGTGAGTGCTCTGTGGGCCATCTTCAATACAGTAGGAAGCAGTGAAGGGAAATTCATAAAGTTGCCCTGGCTCCAGAGGAGCTGGCTCTGGGGATTGTTGTTCAAGAGGAAAAAAACTTGAAATAATGACAGGAGTCTCTCATCTAAACAATACAGAGTGACATATTTACCAGGATGTGTCTTGAGGCAGTCAGTTAATTTATTGAAGTGGAAAGCAGTGTTAGCAAAAAGAAAAAAAAATCAGACAAAGGAAAACTTGACTTGTTTGAAGGAGGAATTTTTAGACAACCAGACTTAATGGCTTAATGGTTCACAGGCTAGCTTCTTGGGGAAACTTGAGCATTCCAAGTGGTGAGAAGCAGCTGGTTTTGGTGCCACATCCAGTTACTGGTTAAAGCAGAGCTTCCAGGGCACCAGGAAATGCTCTACAGAAAGGGGCTGTGAAGCAGAGGCCATTGCTTAGGAGACTAGTTTTGATAAGGTTGTTGTTAATCTTTATTTTAACTAGTTATTTCCAGTCAGAGCTTTTGCTGAAAAGACATCGGGTTGTGGTTTTTCCAGAAGATTCGTTGCGGTGATGACATCAGGATAATGAAGACTAGAGCAGTCCAGTGAATAAGAGTATGTGGTCCACTGATGGCCCCTTAGGATTGATCGGCTTTGCATTTTGCTGTTTCAGTTATCAGCAGTCAGCCGTGGTCCAGTTACATGAAATCAGAGATTCCAGAAATAAATACTTCCAAATCATGTGCCATTCTTAATAGCAGGATGAAATCTCCCCCGTCCTCCATTTGCCTGGGGCACGAATCATCCCTTTGTCCAGAGTATTCACACTGTATATGCTACCTGCCTGTCTCCACTGTGGCTTGCATCAGAGTGCTCACACAGGTAATCCTGAGGTAGAGACTGCATGGAGATAGGTATGTGTCCTACAGTCTTTAATAAATTTTAGCCAGCTTTAGGTCTGGGAATTTTTACTTACCGAGATTAAGATTTAGAAAAGGTCTGTCTCCTGGGGGTCTTCATCTTGATAAAGGATGAACAGCCGAGCAGGGTGGGCTGGACAGAGATAAAGAAGCTGGAGTTTATATCTGTATGGCAGCTTGACCTTTTGTTCTGGTAAAATCTCTACCTTCAGTCACACAGCTTTAAGCATCTTTCTATTTTCAGTGAATTCTCGCCAACCAGTCGGAATGTACATCTTTTATTCTGGGATTCATTACGGAAGTTGAGGCTATGCATCATAGCAACTCTCATTTACTTTTTAAGGAAAATGTGATTCCTTGGATTTTGCCTGGCTGTTGTCACAACTGTGTCACTGTGTCACCTTGTCTGATCTTGATCTCTTTCCAAGCTTGTCTTTCCTGCTCCTGTGCAGAGGGACTGACCTGTGGTGAGCTCAACAGGCATTGGTCTTCTTCCTTATTGCTTCTCTTGCTTAAACCGGTTTCCCTTTCAGCCCCACTGGAAGCAGCTTTGCTGAGAGGCTCTGTCAGAGCTCAGTCTGAGAACTCTTACCAGGGATCAGGTAACCTACAAGGTAGATTTTAAATGCTCAGCTCCTGTGTAGGTGAAGAATTAGCTCGCCCAGCCTAACTCATTTGATACTTCGAGTCTTCTAACTCTAGTCTTGTTTGTTGCTACTCCTTTGGTTTGTAGTTGTTTCTGAAATTGTACTTTACAATGAGAACTTCAGTTCTGCTATCTCAGTTAATGTCGAGGGCCATGTAAGCATTGTTTCTATTTTACAGATGAGGGAAGAGTTTTATTTATTTATTTATTTATTTATTTATTTATTTAATTATTTTTCTCCAAAGTAGACAATACAGATGACTTATGTCTGAATGTATCTTACTTTTTTCCAGATAGATTATATGTTAGTTGAATACCATGTTGTTTTTTTCCAGTAGGAAATAAATAAATGTGTGATGAGGTTTCTTAGACCAGCATGTGCTGAGGTCCATTGTTGGTTCCACGGGGTTGGAAAGATGGTTCAGTTAGATAAGATGTGTAAGATAGGCATCCTACCTGGCGATGCATGAAGTACAGAGTTGTGGATCTTGGGCTCTAGAGACCCCATCGCTCTATTTGCCCATTTGTCAAGTGAGGGCAATAACAGTATAAATTTCTGTAGCAGTGGCTTGCAGTGGAGGTGATTTTGACTCAAAGGAGACATTTGATGATGTCAGGAGACATTTTTACGTCACAACCTGGGAACTGGAGGGAGTGCCACCAAATCTTGTGGTAGGGTCCAAAGATGTGCCTAAGAATCCCACAGAGGAAGGCCATCCTGACAAAGCTATTTACCCCAGATGTCTGTTGTGGGGTCCTGGAGATGAAGCACGATGTGGAGCTCAGAGCTTTGCTGTGGTTGCTGTGAGAAGCCATCTCAGAGGCCTCAAGCCTTCCAGAGGGCGAGTCCCCAAGAGTTATCTGTGATTTTGCTGAGGCAAAGCCGTGTGCTCGGAGCTTCATGTTGTCCCATTCAGCAGCAGCAGACAGGCTCACGGAAGATGGCTTGTTTATGTTACACTGTGTACCAACATGAGCTGACTGTTATTCAGAGCTGTAAAAACAATGATTAGTTTTTAAGGTGTTCCTAGTAACTTCCTGCTCAGCTAGTTTGTTTGCGGAGATAATTTTGGTGTATCCCCTCATAGAAAAGGTTTCAGTTTATGAATGTTCAAAATATGTTTTGAAGTGTGAAACGTGCAGCTTTTATTCTGACATCAAGAAGTCTAATGTGCTAGGCCTAGTTCAGTACAGAGTAGCTTTGTCCCTGAAGGATGGCCTTAACTGCAACTCATGTGCTACCTGCGGAAATGTGTTCATTATGTACTTATACTTGAAATTATTATTTAGTTTTTTTGTAATCACAAAACGAATTACCTTAGAGATTTGAGTAGTATAGGAAAAGAAAACAAAAAACACAGAGAAGACCCAATTTTTAAAATGTTATCAGGAGCCAAGGAGATAGATGGCTTAGTGGTTGGAAGCATTTGCTGTTCTTACTGAGGACTTGGGTTTGGTTTCCAGCACCCACACTGGACAGTTCATAAATGCCTGTAACATCAGTTCCAGGGAATCTGGTGCCCTCTTCTGGCCAGTAGGCCCTGCACACCCACCCCTCCCACGTGTTCCTTTAAAAAAAAAAAATCCTGGACAAATCCAGGAAGGAAAATTAAAAACAGAACAAAAAGCCAGCATCATCATCAGGCCATAGGTCAAATATTCTGAGTATATAATTTCACTCCTGCTTTATACAACTTAACATTGTTTCATTTGCATTGCTCAAGTATCTGCAAACAGTTCTGAGGACTGTGCGGTGTTCTGTTTATTGTGGAACGTGTTGCTTGTTTTCAGCTTTGATGAGCATTTGTGCTGTCAGCGTTCTCTGAGTTTTATATCCATCCCATTTTTGCAGGAGGGAATATGTGGAAGTCCTAGTTAACATTGCTGTGATTATCCAGAATTCTTATTCCCATTAGCAGAGGGATATTCTTACTTTGATAACATTTGGAGCTTTTTAAGGGAAAAAGATACCTATTCTTTTTTATGCATTTGCTGTTAATGAGATCAGATGTGCTTATGTGACTAAGGGCTTTGTTGCTGGAATTTCCAACCACATAAGCCCGTATAAAAAAACCACACAATCCAGGTGTTATAATTATAATCTATAAGCCTAGATTGGGCAGATCTAACACTGTACTGACTTATTCCCCAGCTATAAGAACCCTTGCTACTTGTGGTTTCTCCTGGCCATGTGGTTCTGCTTCATCATGGCTTCCTCCTCCTCCTCTTCTTCTGTCCTATCTCCTTCCCCTCTCGCCCTCTTCTGCCTCTCTACCTGCCCCAACTCTCAAAGACCTCCCATCCCACCTTTCCCCCTCATTGCCCAGTCTCAGGCTCAGGCCTTTACTGACCAGTTGAAATGGGGAGAAGGTTCATGTGAGCTCACCTGAGTGCTCGTGTGTGCTTCCCGTCTTGAGGAAGCAGAAATAAAACATCAGAACAAATAAAACATCAGAACACAAACAAGGTCAGGAAAACCCACAACAGACTTCATGTATCTTAACAGACTCTGCATGTTATTGCCCCATTTTATCTATCGTGAATTAGTATTTTTGATTCTTTCAACTCTAGCCCATGTTTTTTTTTTAAATTATTTGCCTTCTATATGTTACACAGTTTTATCTAGTTTTCTTATCTAACTTTTTATTTCAACAATTTAACTTTTTTTTTTTATTTATGTATAAATGTGTGTGTTTTTTAGGCACATGCAGTGCCTGAGGAAGGTAAAAAGGGAGCGTTGGATCCTCTGGAGTTAGGTTGGTTGTGAGGTGCTGGGGCCTGAGCTGTGGTCCTCTGTGAGAGTGGCATGTGCTCTTCATTGCCGAGCCACGCTCTGACTCTCCTTTTATTGTTTTCTTTTCTACCTGACATCATCAATTCTTTTATGTCAATGTTCAAGTGAACTCATTTTGCTCCCCAAGTCACCATTTGTTGTAATCAGTGTTTAAAATTATATCACAGAGTAGATGACTACTGTTTCCTGTGGAGGACTGACCTCAAGTTCCTGTGTACCCACTGTGTCCTGGGTAGAGAACCTTCATGTACACATATGGGATGCGAAAGGGAAAGCTGGCGAGAGGAGATGAGGCTCTTACTGGGTCAAGGGTTGCATGATTGGTTTTGTTTCTGATTTCCCTTGCCAGTGGGTGGAAGTGAGCTTACTGGAGGCAGGAAGGCTTCCACTGATTCCAAATTGGCTGACTAACTATGACCAGCAGCCCGTTCAACAAACTGTGGCCTCCATTTGTATAGAGTTGTCCCACAATCAATTTTTTATCTATGGGAAGGTAGAAGAAACGGGCTGTGACAGGTTTCCTGGGTGCCTGGGCCCTTCCCCCTCCAGGCTCTGAGGCCTAGTCTTACCTGGGCCCTGGCCCTTCACTCAGTTGCTCATCAGCTGTGCCAATCCAAGCTTGGAGAGGAAGGTAACATTATGGAACACTTGGCTGTTTTGACAAGGCCTTTCACTGTGGCTTTTATAGCTGCTTCTTACCTCAACGTTATGAGGTTAAATACCATCTTCATCTCCATTAATTTGGGAGGAAACCATCACTCAATAGAAGTGTTGTTAAAACAGAGCTTCTGACTCCAGGATTGATGGGCTCCACTTAGGAGCAGCCTTGTCATTGTAGTCAGGGTCCTGAATTCCTTGGTAGAACTAGCAGGTAGAGTGTTGCCTCCAATATCTTAGGTTTTAGAATCAGATGTACCTTCGATAGAATCCTAGCATACTCTTGTTTTAGGATTACAGTTCTGTTCCTTACCCACCCTGAGCTCTGTCTTCTTATCAGTAGTGTGAAATATCTTTGCCTTTTAGGATTGTTGGATTAAATCGAGATACCTAGCATCATACCTGGCTCATTTTCTTTAGGAATTTACAATAAAAAATGCAACTTTTCTTTTTTTGTTCAAAAGTTTTGGAATATCTGGTAAATGAACTTTTTATTTTTTCATTTATTTATTGTTTTGCAAATATTGTATTTAGATGTGAGAAAATCTCCTGTTCAACACTTTTTTTTTCTGTTGTGAACAAGTTACCTGCTCCTCACAGGTCTTTCTGCTTTGACAGGTTCATGATGAACTTAGGACTGTGCTCATAGCCAAGTGTGTTTTGTCTGTTCATGTGTGAAGGGCGATAGCTCAATCATTCCTTTGCACATAGCTAAGATTTTTGGCTCCTTTAAAGAGTTGTTACTTGTCCATGCTTTATTAACAGAGTCATGAGAAAAGAGCATTAGACTTAAGTTATCATTCTGTTTAAAAGTCATGTGTGATTGGTGTGGTGCTGAACCCTTATGACCTAAGAGAACAGCACTAATATGAAGTCTCTGCCTGAAGAATTCTGCATGAGGTTATCTTGTCATTTAACTTCTACTGTATGTATGTTCAGGGTTTGCCATGCTAATGAATTAAGTCAAATAGTTGATGCTTTCAGAATTCTAATCCAATATGGTTTTTACTCTGTAGAGTTGAAGAAAGACATTCATTGGGAATCGTCTTTAATATAGTGTTTTCTAAGTTCATGCTTTATTTTTAGTCCCTGAATCCATGGTTGCATTCAATTTTTAAAATTTTATCTTTTTAAATTATTTTATGTGTATAGGTGTTTGCCTGCATACATGTCTATGTATCACATGTATCCTGATGTCTAAAGAGGCCAGAAGACAGCATTGAATCCCCTGAAACGTAGTTATTGAAAGTTATGAGCTGCTACGTGTGTGCTGAGAAGTGAACCTGGGTCCTCTGAAAGAGTCGTCTTCAGCCTTGTGGTTATACTTCAGCAGTGAATCAACTCAGTATTGAATAGAGAGTGGGTTATAATTACAGGAAAGAGCTTCCGGGCTGGTGATCGGTGGCCTTGGTTTGGTTCTGGGAACTTGAATCTGTTGTGTGGTTTTCTCATTTTCTTTTCCTGCATCTTGGTAAGAATGGAGAGATGGGAAATTTTCCTCATGTAATACATAAATTCATAAATTGGAATTATAATATAATTTAGGGCATGTATATTCCTTAGGTAAGGCATAGATACAGTCAGCATGGGTGATTATGTAAATTGGTGTGATTTCTACATTCCCTTACATGTCTACGATCCCTAATGCTCAGGGATCATTGGTCAAATCTTGTGACTGCTGGAGACTGAGTCTGGAACATTGTAAAATGCTATGTTCCACCTTATTGGCCAATTGGAACCGTTTCTCTAAAATTCCAGGCTTGCTGTATGGCTGGAAGTCAGAGTGGACATTCGGGGACAGACGTGGAAGTGGAGGTAACAGTGAGGAAAGTTGAAATTGATGAGGAGAGAATGGAAGAACACGACTGATACTGATCTATTTATTGATGACCCAGAAGGCAGGAGTTAATGGTTCATGATCCTGCGATAGGAACCCAGCAGGCAGCTCTGTGCTGGTCCCTTGAAGTCATGGTGGCTCTGCCCTTTGAAAGAAGGCCAGGGTGGTGCATGCAGGAACTCAGGTTTGCCAGCTGCCTTGTGTTTTGTTGGCTGCTTGGCTGATGGAGTAAATGGAGTGATTAGCTCCCGTTAATGTTTGCCTTAGCTGAGTCTCTGTTGATGGCATGAAGACCCCCTTCTGACTTCCTGTGTCCCAGCATCTTTTACTGCAGAAAACAGAATGCCAAGTTGGCATGATATATGCTGCAAGCACCTCAAATAACAGCAGGCAGCACCCAATGGCCAGGGACAGTCTTTTCTAAGAACAGTTACTATGACTAAGAAGTCTGTGAGCTGTTTAAAGCGTCGTGTCTACTCCCTTCCACATATATGCATTTGACATGATGTGCATTGGTGATTGAAGCTCAGTGATGGTGAACTTGACCCTTCCAACCTCTGTCAGCTGTACTTTGGAAGTTGTGGTTTGTTATCAACAACAGAAGGTCTGGTTAGAGTCAGAGAGACAGGCAGGGGATTGGCTCTGCCCCAGGATTATGGGCTATTAGCATAACATTAACATTAACAGTCCTTGTCCTTATGAAGGAGGGGGATAGAAAAGTGAGGGGAACCACACTTTCAGGGGTTTTGTATACAAGTTTGAAGAAACACTTAGACAAGTTGGAACTGGACAGACTTTTGTAATAAAAATTCTGAATCTTTGGAGGGAGGAAAGGGAAGGTGAAATGATGTAATTAGAATCTTGATGATGATGATGATGATGATGATGATGATTATAATGAAAACTTCCACACCAAGAATCTGGCAGTCTGACCCCAATGTTGATAAGCTGTGTGGTCTTGGACAAGTCATGCTGCCAGTTGTAGACTGAGTATATTAATACCAGGCCAGCTTTCGTAGGAGGGCTTTCAGGCTCAAAAATGAGATCAGATGTAAAAATGCTAAAAAACATTAGACAGAATTGTAAGGTTAGGTTAAGTTTTCATATGAAGTATATTTTCTTACCTTTAAACAACCTGACCCCACTCAACAACCTGGTAATAGGAAATAGTCACTGCTTTCCCTCTGACTTCTGCTGCTGTGACAGGTCTCTTTTGTACCATATCCCTAGCCTGTATGGACCCCAGCCAGCCTTTCAGGGTTTTCTGGAAGAAGATGCAGCTTACTGTGCAAGGCAGTACAGGAGCTTCAGAGTCCTGCTGTAACCCCTCCTCTGTCTGGTCTCTTGGGGGGATACAAAAATTACTACCATGTCATCAGTATCAGCCCCAACCTTTGTTTTTGTTGGCAAGTGTATACTTAGGAGCTGTTCCTGACAGGTAGCTTAGCGGGGCGAGTCTACAGGGGTGTGAGGGTGAGGTTGGCAGTGCCAGTTTGGGCACCCCTTGTACGAGTATCAGTTCATAGTGCCACGTGATGCTGTGATATGCACATTATTAGTTTCACTAGGTCTTGCTGTACTGACTTGTGACCTTGCTGTACTCCTGTGCATCATGTAACTCCTATGACTATTTACTAGCTTGGGTTGGTGTTCAGAAAGTGATCAGAGCTGACTTCCAGTTATTTGTAGTTTTAAAGTGAATGGCCACCTAAGAAACGTTTTTCAAATTTTAGCCTTCATGAGGCTTTTGAGGGAGCTTGTGGTGTCTTTAGCACAATTTAAAATAACTCTCCAGACATAGATTGCCTAGAAGCTCCAAAGTGGGTGTCAAGTGGACTTATGCTGTGTCTGTTAGATTGTCCCAAGAAATCTAAGCTATTGGAAAGGAAACAAATACAAGTATGGATGTGGCAAGACACTTTATCTGCCAGGTCGGGAAGTTTGGACCCTGTAGCCAAATGAGGGGTGGTGGATTGTAACCCCTTTGTTAATTATTAAACAGCAGGTCTGTAGCTTCTTGGAAGTTCACATGATTCTTGGTGATATATATGCCCAATTTTGTGGTGTAGTGGGGCTTATCTTCTGTATTTATGAAATGGCTGACTCCAAATTGAGTAATTTTTCCCAAGAATGAATTACTGCATGATCAGAATATTAATTCTATATATATGTAAGTACAATAGTTTCTGAAACAATTTATGTTGCATTTATAGAACTGGTGGATCATCATCACAAAAGGCAAACAAGCAGGCAAGGCACACAGAGTATCAACCCAGAACCTTCCAGCCAAACATTTCCAGGGTTAATGGATTTTTTTTAAAGCTTCTGTCCGTCCGTCCGTCCATCCATCCATCTATGTGCATTGAAGAGTGGAGGACAAATGGAAGGGATTGTATCTCCTATTGACATTCTAAATCTGTGCAAGGATATTTTAGTCGTGGCTGAGGGTTGGGATTTATGAATTTGTTTTGGTTGCTTCTTTTGTCACAGTGACAAACCCTGACAGAAGCAACTTAATGGAGGAGAGGTTGCTGTGGATCACAGTTTCAGAGGGTTCAGTCCTTCATGGCAGGAAAGGCATAGCACAGGGACTCTGTGGTACAAGCGTGATCAAGCTCCTCACATGGTGGCTAGACCAGGAAGCAAAGAGCTAGATGGAGTTAGAGGCAGATACAGCCTTCTAAGCCTTCCTCCTAGTGGCCTACACCCCCAAAGTTCTACAGTGTCCCCTAAACAGTCAGACCAGCAGGGGACCAAGTCTTGAAAGCACGAGCCTGTGAGGGACATTCCAGATTCAAACTATAACAGCGTTCTCTTGCCAAAAGATAAAGTCAGTCTGCTGTGGTTAAAAAGGAGTCAGTCAGTTCCTGGCATTTCCCAAAACCAGTTGTGTTCAGCAAATTTCTGAAACTGTCAGTCATGGTTTGTGGTATGAGTGAACAAAGCCAAAATCATACATAGATAATCATGCACAAGCTCTTTCCCGAGCCCAGAGTGAGTCTATCTGCAGAAGTGAACGCAGATCTGCTTTTCTGTCTTCTGGTAAGTGAAGGGGTTGTAGGTTCTGTTCATTAATAGTTCAGGTGTCCTCTAGGTCTAGAGATGGGGAAGTCTGGTGATTTGTCCTTGGCACACAGTCAAAGTGGTGGTATGCTGTTTTGTGTGTGTGTGTATACGTGTGTACGTGTACGTACTGGCTTCCCAGGAAGTCTCCCTCAATCCCTGGACAGCCTTTGTCACCTTTGATTTACACTATGAGGCTGGAGCTCTGCAGTGCCAGGTGGAGGAGGATGTTACCAACCTATTTCTATGATGTTTGTAGTGGAAAGATAAATAGTTCACTGTTCTCTACTCAGAAACTGAGCAGACTCAAGTTGCCATAGTGACAGGTTTTGTATAAAAACACCCATTTTTGAGCCTCTTAAAGGGATGTTGGCAGTTGTATTGTTGGGATCTGCTAGCTGTTTTACTGCATTCGCTAGAAATATAGAGACAATATAGAATTAGAAGCTCAAGTTTTCCTCAGATGAGAAGGAAAATTTGAGCACTATGATTGTTTGGTGGTAGAAAGGCTGAAGAACCCTGTGTATTGTGTGCTGCTCAAGAAGACCTGGAGACCCTAGAGCCTTTGGAGTTCTTATTCGGCCTTTGGACATAACTGTGCACATGTGCCTACCCGCCTGCCTGAGGTAGATGACTACCTCTTGTCCAGCTCGGGTGCGGAATCTCCAGCTGTGCCTTTTCACTGTGACTCATGTCTGCAGGGGATGAAAGAAGAGTTTCCTGGCGTGAATCATGGTGCTGTGCAGAGAAATGACTGTTGTTGGGAGAAGAAAAAATGAAAACCCAGAATTTTAAAAAGTCTATCAAGAAGAGCTAGACCAGAAGTAATTTTCAGCGTTGCCTTGACACCTGGGAAGTGAATCAGGACAAGGAGGGGAAAAGGCCAAGTGACAAACCTTGTCCTTAGGCCTGGCTGCACCTCAGGATCGAGGCAGGGCCAGTTGGGCTTGGAAACCACTGGAAACTCTCACTCACTCCACACAGCACCATGCCACCCTCTTACCCCACCTTGGCCTCATTCTCCTGCAGTTGGAAGGTTTGACACACTCTCTGGGGAGAATGCTCTTGACTGTTTGAGGGTGGGACCTCAAAGTGTGGGAGACAGCTGCTTTCTTTAAGCTGATATTGCATAATGTCTCCAGGAGGTAGGATGTGATGGTTAAGGGCAAGCTGGCAGCCAGGCCGACTTAGGTGCTTGGACCTTGGGAAAATAGGTTAGTTAGCTGATTGTAACAGATAAGCACTCATGATTTTTATTATTACACACTGAGAGTTGTAGTGGTTGAATTTGTAAAAAGCACTTTCCTATCCTCCCAGGTCCCAATGTATAGGCTTTGAGCCAAAGTTCAGCCATTGCCAAGAACTGAGATCTTAAGGGCCCAACATGGGGGCTGGTTAGTAACCTTAGGCTTTGGGTAGTGGTTAAATTAGGGGCGGGTCCTTATAAAGGGCATTGGGTCTTTACAAATGTTGTCCTGTTGAACGGACCTGAAGGGTCCTATATTTAGCTTCTGATCTTTGCAAAAAAAAAAAAAAATCACTTCAATGAGGGTTTCTGCATATTCAAACATGTTAGCCAAACATTTCCAGGGCTATGGATTGGTTGTTTTTGTTTTTTTAGACATTTTTTACATTTGATTTTTATATGCATTGATATTTTGACTGCATGTATGTCTGTGTGAGGATGCCAGATCTCCTAGAGCTGGGGTTATAGACAGTTGTGAGCTGTCGTGTGGGTGCTGGGAATTGAACCTGGGTCCTCTGAACCAGTGGCCACGGAGGCATCTCTCCAGCCCTACAGCAAGCATTCTTGAATGCTGAGCTGTTTCTCCAGCCCCTAGATTGGTACTTAATCCCATTTTCAAAAGAGAAGCAGACACACAGACTACCAACCTAATCTTGGAACAAGGTCACATAGCTTGTACTAAATGTAAATTCTGTACCATGATAGACAAGCTTACTTATATTCAGGACGGATCTGGTTTGGGTTCCAGAAGTGTGTGTGCTGGTGAGGGATCACAAGAGTTCCCTATGGACACATAATTTAGACTTAATGTTGGGGTCAGGCAGGATAACCAAATGGGGGTTGGCGCCCTAACTGATGGGAATGTTTGCCTCACCATCCTAGTAGCCACACTGACAAAAATAGTCACACTTGCCCTACATTACCGATCTCGCCTAGTCCCCGGTCTCCTATGCTAACTCAGCATGAAGGAACTGGCTTTATTTATAATTTAGATCTTTCCACTTCCTAGAGCAATTAAGGAATTGCACAGATGTGCCTAGGAGAAGGCTCAGGAGCCTGACTGAAGAACCGCCAAGCAGAGAGTCATTCGCATCTCAATTTGAATAGAACTGAACTTAACTACCTTGCTGGTCTAGACCTTGCCTGTGGTGGAGACAGTGGTGGATTGAAGGTAGATATGAATACAGTTTGGGGATGATAAGAAGATGGTGAAAAGACTAGGCTGATCCTTCTGCTGGCCCTCAGTGGTGCTGCGTCTGTTACTGTTCACCCGAGTATCACAGCACTCACTTGCACTCTGGTGAATGCTGTCGGATGTCAGCCTCTGTTGATTCTTCTCCCACAGCCTTTCCTGGTTTGCTGGCTGCCACTGCTGTCTATCAACCGAGAGCCTGAAGGCCATTGGCTGCTGGACTGGATAACCTGTGACTTCATGAGTGCCCTGTGCAGAATTCTCTGTGGGTGGGATTACTATGTTACTTGACAAGTGTCAGAAAAGTCACTAGAACTGGAGGAGTTCTTCAACAGCCCTTTGATCGGTGACGACCTTCCAGGAGTGATGGAATTCCTATGAATTAGGGACCTAGGAGTTACAGAGGAAGTAATTCTTGTCTGCAGATTTTAACCTCCAGTAACAGGAACAGGCCACTAAGAAAGGGCCCTGATGACAGGAAGCCTTATTCTCAGGGACTCAGCACCCATAACAAGGGCACCGCTCACACTATCTGAATTTGGCCCTCTCAGCAATTCTCCAGGCATTTTAGTACATTTTTGGATGACACTTTGTGAACAGGCATGTGGATGTGGGGGGAGTGGTCTTTGGCCAATGATGAAATGATTTCCTTCCTTCCTTCTTTCCTTCCTTCCTTCCTTCCTTCCTTCCTTCCTTCCTTCCTTCCTTCCTTCCTTCTTGTTTTCTTTCTTACTTTCCTGCCCCTCTAGGTCTTCCAAATTGAAAGACTAAATGCTTTAAGAATTATTTTTTTTGTTTTCAGGTTTATTGAAAATATGGGATAATAGATTAAACAGCTCCACGTGGTGTTTTGAAATTCATCCCAACTGTAGGCTATTTAAAGCCTGTTTAAAGAGACAGTAGATCAGTAACTCTTGCTAAGTATTTTAGATAAAACACTGTCTCACAGAACTGAGAGGGCAGGAAAACGAGTCGTGCAGGAATGCCTGTATTTCCACACAATTTCATTTAGGACCAAGTGCTGTTTAACAACATCCACCTGGTTTGCCCAGGTGCATAGATGTAAGGAAAATGGCTCAAACTGGCTGTCCTGCTAAGATTATTGTCCGAGTGATGTTCACTCCATTTAGAGCATGTTGTTCAGAAGTTTTGTAAATTTTTTAGTAGAAAGATGTGCTTTCAGAGATAATTTGGAACTCAGTAGCACTCACCATAAGGTTCTTAGCATTTTATCAGTGATTAGCTGGAAGCTGTAGTTGATATGTATCTGAGAGACAACTGCTGATAGTCAAAATCCAGGAAACAGCCTGGAAGCTGATAAAACTTTAACAGCTCCATAGTGTGAATCTATACTGTAAAAATAAAAAAAATCTAAAATGGGGATGACTTGGTTTGCTTACCTACACAAGGGTTGTAGTTCAGCACAAGCCAAATGTTCAGTGTCAGTGCTAGAGGGAAGTTATTCCAGCTGGGGTTAGCAGGTTAATGCAAGTGAGTGACTGAGTGTGTAATTAATGGCCCTTTGTATCCTGACTGGAGATTCTGCATCTGGAGTCTTTGCCCTCCTTTCTGTTTAAAGAGGAATGTTGCCCTTGGTGTGTTTCCAGTGGTATGATGTTGACCAGAGGCTTGCAAGTTGTGCTCCTGTAGGCGTGGCTTGCAGAGCCAGAGCAGGCGGAGGTCAACGGGAAGGAAGCAGGGCTGTTGGTATCCAGCACCTGTCTGTGTGCCAAGCAGAAGGAGCAGGCTGATCATGTTTGGTCCTGAGAACAGTCCTTACAAGAGCATGGGACTCTGAAATGAGGCCTGAGTCCAGGAAGGCAGCAGGACTTGCCCCAAGTGTCTCAGAAAGTACGCTGGCCAAGGCCACTGTGTGGAGCAAGTCTTCGGCACTGCTACTATCAGCACTCAGGAGGAAGAAGACATGTGAGGGCCATGAGTTCAGAGCCGGTCTGTAGAGCAAGAACCTATCTAAACCAAACCAACCAACCAACCATTCTGGAAATCTTTGGGTCTTGAACCTAGCCTCTGGCTCTGGTCTCCTTCAACAATGAGGTTGTATGATTTTGTAACTGTTCCTGCCCCACTATCCTTTTCAAACATCATTTAAATCAGGAAGCATGTCCCAAAGGCTCTTATCCATGCTCCACGTGTCATAGAAAGGAAAGGTGCCAGTCTGAGGACTGCTGAAGAGGCCCTGGAAATTTTTCTGAAAGTGGTTTCTCATATTCCTGCCAGCACTGTGGAGTCTTTATTTGCTTTGGTTTTACTTGAGTAGATTAAAAAGCAGTGATTATTATATGCAAAAAGTATTGCTACTTTTTTTTTTATTTGAAATATGAGCCTTCTCTTGGCAGAGACTGTGTTTTTTTTCATGGAGGAAATCATAAATCAGGACTGAAGGTAAAAGTTATTTTGACTCAATTCTTTCCCCTTTCTCTGCAGAGGAACAATTGCCTGGCTCTGAAACAGCTCAGGGATTGATGACCCAGAATTAAACTCTGTTATTTAGTTTGAATTTCTAAGGACTCAAGTGTTTTAAGAAGTAATTTGGGGGAGCAAGAGCCCTCGCTTTATGCTTGTTTGCCTGACCAGATACCAAGCATATTTTTGTTTTGAGGCCTTTCTTTACATAGAATAGTAGCTCACATTTTACATTAGGTGCTATATTTTATGTGTACATAATGTATGCTTACATTCACGTATGTAGGAAAAGCAATTACTTGTTAGTGTTAAAGTTACAGTATTTCAGACTTAATTGTGAAGCTTAAGTTGAATTATGGATAATGAATACGGAATACTTTGGAATTAGCAACTTGCTTAGTGACTAAAGCTGCTTCCTGAAGACATCTGTTGCTATTGGGATGAACTATTTTCTTGGCATAATATGGCTGGTTTTGAGTAATCTTTTTATGGTTGATAGGCCAATTTTAAAATCTGGAGAAGCAAGAGCTTTAGTATAGGATTTTAATTTCTCACACTTTAATTTCTGACATACATGTAAATGGTTAACATTATTTCCTTTAGCCACGAAGCGTAACAAAGACCAGCAGCATCCATTTCTATGTGTTAATGAAACATATAAATATTTTAAAAAACAATAACTGTCCAACTTGGATGTTTGAGCACTGTTTCTGTTCTCTGCCAATGATAATATTTGCTGTCATAGAATGGAAAATTGGCTTTGCAGTATTGCCAGATAGCCACTGTCACAGTAAGGACCAGAAAGGGACAAAAGACCAAATTCCAGCTGTGTAGAGTTTGTTATAGAGCCTTGCTAGGAGGTAGGTTATGGGAATTGGAAAGTCTAAATGGAATTTTAGCCTTGCATTTATTGTTTCTTGTTCTACAGTATTGTCCTTTCTTACTGAGGGCAGGAAATCCAGTATAACTCTGACTTGTAGTCCTTGACTAGGAACAAGAGAATGTCTTGGACTGACAGAATGACCCAAGGAACCACCTCACTATTATGCTTTAGTTTCCAAAGAAGACTTTTTAGAAAGGTTTGGAGCTAATACATTTGCTAGGGTATATGCACTTGGAGGGTGAGGGAAGGCTGGAATCTTAACTCAGTGAAGACCTTTTATCCCATCAACCGTGTCCTCGAATAGGGCTTACTTTATGCCTCAGTGGCTTGGATTTTATTTCGTTAGTTTCAGGATTTGAAATTGTGTTGAGTCCTCTCATGTGAAAATACATCTCTTTGTTTTTTGATTTATTGACTGATTGATTGATTGATTGAGACAAGGTTTCTCTGTGTAGCTCTGTCTTGCTCTGTAGATCAGGCTGGCCTCAAACTCAGAGATCTGCCTGCATTTGCCTCCCAAATGCTGGAATTAAAAGCATGCACCGCTGTACCGGGCATTGGATTTATTTTTAAATTAATGAATGATAAACTTTTCTCCCGTAGCTTTTCCATATTTTTGTATTGAATAGAAAGTTTTGGCAGTAACACCATGGTAATAGTATTTACTTTTATGCAAGAAAAAGGAGTAACCTGAAAAGTTAAGTCAGTTTAACAGAGACACAGGACTGTCAGATGATGTTTATTATCACAGATGTTTACTAGGCATTTCTATGGCTTTAAAACTCTGTCTTTCACCAGGTGGTGATAGTGCATGTGCCTTTAGTTCCAGTACTTGGGAGGTAGAGGCAGATGAATCTCTATGAGTTTGAGGCCAACTTAGTCTACAGAACAGCCAACACTGCACAGAGAAACCCTGTATCTAAATACAAAACAAACAAACAACAAACAAACAAACCCTTCTGCCTTTTGTACATGGGTGTCTATGTCCGAGCTATTCTTACCTTTCAGCCAGATGGGGAAGTATCCAGTCTTGTAGGCATGGTATATTCTATCTATTTAAGTGCTAACCACTTTCCTGGAGATTTTATACTAGAAATGAGTGATTCAGATTTATTAGGACAAACATACTATTACTGGAACATGAGCTGCCTTCTGTGATTCCATTTGCCTAGGAGAATTCCCACTGTCTGAGAGTTCTAAATGGAGCCTCTAATTGGGCGTGTTTGAGTGTAAGCTGGCTGAATCGTTTGCACCGCGTCATTTATAAATGCTTTGTTAGCATGCACATGCACGCTGTTTCCTCAAACCTTTTGCTTTTCCTGAGGTCTGTGCTTTTCTGAAAGTATTTGGTTCTTAGAAAATGCAGTTTTTAGATAAACGAGACTACATACAGTTAGATCATATAATTAAAAACAGAAAGAGCTATTCTCTTCCTCTGCCTGTTTCCCAGGAGGATAGCAGTATAGGAATGTGGGGTTATACATGATTGTGTCTTAATGTGAGAGTGTGTGTGTGTGTGGTGTGTGTAAAATGCCACACACAATATTCAATATAGATGGAGAAATACCTTACACATAAGGGTGTATGGGCTGGCAAAAGTAGTTTTACTATGTCTGTTCTCTCCTCCTACTTCCCCCACACAAACATGCTGCTTATATTGTGTAAGCTATAAATTTTGTGCATTTTCCTTCTGTAGTGCAGAAGCATAAGTGGACAGGTGCAAAGCATGCCGTGTAGTTGGTTTGATCTATCTCATTTATTTAACCTGAATTTGGTCTGCAGCCTAAAAATGGGTTAATAGTATTTATTTATTAATTTGCTGACTTGCCACCATGATTATGGAACCCAAAGCTTCTGGTATTCTACCAATGAGACATACCCTAGTTCAAGTGCGTGTGTGTGTGTGTGTGGTGTGTGTGTGGTGTGTGGTGTGTGTGTGTATGGTGTGTGTGTGTGGTATGTGTGTGTGTGTGTGTGGTATATGTGTGTGTATGTGTGGTGTGTGCGTATGTGTGTGGTGTGTGTGTGTGTGTGTGTGTGTGTGAACACTTATCTATGTGAGGCTGGAGGCTGATATTGGATGCCTTCCTCAGTCACTCTTCATCTTGTTTTTTTGACACAGGTCTCTCACTGAATCTGGCATTCATCATTTTGGCTAGACTGACTGGCCAGCAAGCCTCAGGCTTCCTTTTTTCTCCCTTTCTGGGGCTGAGGTTAAAGGTACACTGTGCTGTCCTGGATTTTGCTGTAGGTGCAGGAGATCTGGACTCTGGTTCTTATGCTGACACAGTAAACACTATGAACCATCTCTTCAGCTCTATTCATGATTTTTAAGTGTTACCAAATATATTTAAAAACCTTGGCAAAGGTTTTTAAATGGCAAATTCTGATGATAATATAATAGCTTAATTTCTTTGTCAAGCAAGCAAGCAAACAAACAAACCTTTTAGCTAAGATTTCCATGTGTTTCCTGAAGTCTGAGGGGTGTGATGGCCTAGGAGAGAAAAAAGTTAACTGAGTAACCCAGTACCAGAACCCCCTGCTGTTTTACAATCGGATCATAGAGATAGATACCTATGGTATTAGAAGACCTAATTATAGTCATGTCTCATGGCATAATTATAGGCTTCTCCTTCCAGACACGAAAATTAAATAGTGAAGTTTCTGTACACATACGTAGCATCAATGCGAACAAACCCTGCTATTTTCCAACATGAAAAATATGTGTAAGTAGGCTAAGTTGACATTTTCTAGCAAGGACACACAGACTAGGAACTGGTAAGGTTGTGTATTCTTCCTCCTCCTCAAGATCCCAAACACTATAGTTGTCATTTATGCCAGTCCTTCACATGACCAAGGCTTCCGGTGGTGACAAAACAGACCGCCTGCACTGTGCTCTTACTTTGTGCAGGGATGTGCCCAGAGACTTCACATGTGAATGTTTCACGAATTGACATTTGGAACTTTGTCCTCCTGTATATTACATTTCCATCAAAATCAAGGTTTTTCCCCTTTATTTTCAAATAGCAGTCAAAACTCTTACTTTAGAGTTAAATGATTCCCAGACACAGCATCAGCTTTGACCTGTCATTCCAGTGCTCAGGAGGAGGTAGAAGTCATCCTTCCCAGCCTTAGCCAAAGCCACAGGAGGCCCCGCCTCAAAGAATCAAGCTAAAATAAGTAAGTAAGTAAGTAAGTAAATGAGAAAAAAAGCGTTTGGCTAGCCTGTGAGGACCTGGAGCCTTGAAAGAGGGCTTTCCCTCAGAAGGATGAGTGTATCTTGGAACAGAGAAATAAACTATGCTTTTGGGAATTCTGTCAATTTTTGTTTTTGTTTGTTTGTTTTAGCGTCTTTTGAGACAAGGTCTTTTGGTGATACATTCATAGCTGGCCTGGAACTCCTGACAACCCTTCTGCTTTAGCCTCCCCAGTTCAAGGAGTGTAGACATAAACTCCTATGTCTGAAAGGACTTGTATTTTCCTGAGGTAACCTTGCTGAGCTCAGATAGAAGAGAGAAAGAAGAGCCCAGAGGGCTGTGATTTGAATCTCATACATGCTGCTGGTGCCTTAAAAAAGGCCTGGCTGTTGTGCTTTTGTGACAGATGCCACTTTGTGTGGCTGGCCTGAGAGTTCTCTGTCACAAATGGTCGGTTAAGGTGGCTTAGCCTTCTATTTTAAGTTGAGTAAATTGGGGTTGGTAACTTGGAAGGGCGGAGCTGGGATCTAAATCTAGCCTGGATGATCTTCCAGATTCTGCCCATAGGGCCCACTGTACTTCTCTGTGTCTGAACCACATCGCTATCCTTTCCTTTCAAACAATACTTGAGTTAACCTGGATGGGTGGAGGTGCTTACAAGTGCCTGCCACCAGGATGAGAGAATTACTGCTAATTTTGACACATTCGGGAGAAAGCTTTCCCTTTGCTTGTTAACTTCCAGTTTCAAGGCCTGTAAATTTAACAGAAAAGGTAACAGACTTCCTTAGTCTTGCCTGATCTCTGGTTCTTCTTCCTCCTATTTAAAAATGGTTCCTGAGTCTGAGGGGTAAGGGATATGATATAGATGTCACATTTGTGGCTGAGTGCTCTAGTTTGTTGTGTATTTCTATGTTAAGCATTCTTCACTGCACAGAGAAACCTGCCTGATGAGGTCTGAGAGCAATACTAATGTACGGACACAGAGATACAGCTTTGGAGGTAGTTTGATATTGTGTCTATTCAGCAAAATAATAATATTAGGGATGCATTTCTTTCTTAAATTCAACAGGAAAGCAAGCTGTTGGTTACCCCCATCATATTCATCCTACTACGGCACCCATGGACATAGCTTTCCATGCTGCTTATTATTCTAGTTTACACGATTCACAGCTGGGCAAGACTGGTTTTGCCCCCCACCCCCACCCCTCTAGCATCCTGCATAGGACCCTCTGTAACTAGCCATCAGGGAGGAAACTTTCTAGTTAATCAAGAAGCAATGGCAATATGCCATATTGTTTGATGAGCCGTTGGAATGCCTGTGACCAGCTGGAGGGGAGGTATCCCACACCTTGGGGGCTTTTATTTGACAACCTAAGAATTCTGTTAGGAACATTACTTGTTGTGTAGGGTAGCTTCAATTAAATTCTTTTATGTGAAGAATGTGTGTGTGAGTGTGTGCGTGTGCGTGTGTGAGTGTGTGTGTGTAGTTTATGAAATACTAGGTTTCCATGTGGCTTTCCCAAACATCCGTAATGTATGTTTTCCTCTCATCTACCTCCTGCTCTGCCCTATCCTCCCATCCCTCCCCCACTTAAACCTTTCCCTTTTATATTACCTACGTTATACTCTTCCCCTCTACTTTAAGATCTGTCTTCCCCCTTCACATCAGTGGTCTCTTACAGTGTCCTCGGTTCAACAGGTATCCAAATTAAACACGCAAACTCGAGTCAGCAATAAGTAAGAGGTGTAAGTGAGTAAGAACAGGTAATGTCTGTCTTTCTGCTCTGAGATACCTCGCTTTTCAGCTCTGCCCACTTACTGCATGGTATAGATTCCACATTCTCATTATCCATTCATTAGTGGATGAGCCTCTAGGCACTTCCACGTCCTGGCTGTTGTGTCTAGAACAGCAATGAACTCGAATGAGCACGCATCTCTGTATTAGGATATAGAGTGTTTTGGGTCAATGCCCAGGAGTGGTGGGGTTGGGTCCTATGGTAGATCTATTTCTAGTTTTTTTTTTTTTAGGAACCGCCATAATTATTTCCAGTGTACTCTCTCCTACCAGCAGTTCATGGGGGTTCCTGTTCCCATATCCTCGCTAGCATTTGCTGTCTTTTGTTTTCTTGATCTAAGCGGAAATCTCAAAGTAGTTTTAGATGTGTATTTCTCTGATGGCTAATTTTGGTGAATGTTTTAGGGAGTGTTCCTCAGCTATTCTATTTCCTCTTTTGAGTACTCCCTCTCAGGTTCCATAGCTATTTCGTTGTGTTGTTTTCTTGTGTTCAGTTTCTTGAGTCCTGCTCCCTCGTCCCCTGTTCCTTTTTCTGTTAGAATAAACACAAGTTACACATCAGTTTTGTTCGTCTCAGGCATAACAGTGTTCATATATACACACACATCCCTGGAAGGTTTTGTGGGCTCATAAAAGTGCTGTCACCCAGTTACTTTAACAGGTTGTTTTCTGCGACTCCACTGTGTTCAGTTGGGCTGGACTCTGTTCTTTGAGTTGCTTGGTAAACAACAGCTCATTTTTGTGGATTCCTGTGAGTAATGTTTGTAGGTCACAGCTTTCATGCATTTAAAATGTTGCCACATGCTGCTGTACTGCCCTTTGGTGAAATATATTGATTTATGTTGTATCAATAGTTTCCTATTCTCTGGAAACTCTTAACAGGTAGTTAGTCTAAGGATAGGGTCAGGTATGTGAGAATTAGACATAATGAGGAGACTTGAGTATTAGAACTGCCTTTGCACCTTGTAGATTCTGTGCTCTGGGCATGCATTCTCTCCTCAGCCATGAAGCAAGAGCAATGTTACTTCTTGTTTTCCTGAGCCTTTCCTAATGGGTATTCTGGGAGGAGACTCTCTTGTTAAAATGCTTGGCATTGTATGTCTTTCAGATTTCAGAGTTCTTAAGATTTTTGGAATATTTGTGTAGATTTTTGGACTGAGCATGGAAATTGCTCAGACTTTTTCAGAATATTTTGGATTTGGGCTGGGCTATTCAATTTATACCATGGTTTTTAATACTAAAAAAAAAGGGGGGCTCATGTTAACTTATATTCTAAGACTGTTAAAAAGATTGCTTTAGTTTCATTAAAAACACAAACACACAATTTGGGAGTGAAGAAGGTCAGACGATACTTGAAGGAAGAGTTGGTTTTCTCCTTCCTCAGATCATTATCTTGGTGTTTAGCACCTTTACCCACTGAGCCTTCTTTAAAGGACCCAGCCTCACTTTTAAAAAGTTTAATTTGAAGATAAAAGAACAGATGCTGAGTCCATTCTCATTGAAAAGGCAAATAGCAGATTCTGGGAGCCGGGCCGCAAGGGCTGCCATTTTAGCACACAGTGGCATAGCACACGTTCTTGTATCGGCTCACAACCATCATGCTGACTGTTGGTAGAACTTTGGAGAAGCCTGTGTGTAGTTTGTCATTTTGGGATATGTAGACCTCAGATTCTGGGTGAATCAGTTGTAAACATTAGTTCCTTCTGATTCTAGCTGCACGTGATATGTCTGGGATGCTGACTTAGTAAGCTTGGGTCTCTCCTCAGCTGGAGGTGGTGTAGGCAGCATTCTGTATATAAGAAGAACCAATATGCTTCTTACGACTGTTTGAGAGTAAATCCATAGGGTAGTTTAAGAACAGTCTTCTTAAGCATTCCCTTGGGGCTGGTAGGTGTGGCGCAGTGGGGTGGTACATGTGTACTGTGAAAGGCCGGTGCCCTAATCCCTGCCTCAAAGCAGCAGAACAGAACACACCCATTTGGTTCATTTCACAAGTACAGTTCTGTGAACTTATTTCAGCACAGTTTGCCAAGCCTCATCTTGTTTTCCCCCTTTTTAAATAAGGAAGGAATAGGATGTAGTTGATTTCTAGAAGTTCAATGTTAAGAGGTGAAGGGAAATGAAAGGTGACTCTGCATGATCAGCTTTCCTTTGGAGGCCTCCACTTTGTCTTCCACATAGCCTTTGATGTGTCTGTCATCCAGTAGTTTTACACAGATATTATTTGCAACTTGCTGCCAGAAAACCTCCAGGGGGAATTGTCCTGTTTTCCAGGTCCCTCCTTCCTGCTTATCTCTGTCCTCATGGAGTCTCCTCTTCCTTTTCCCAGGCCTCCAGTCCTGTCAGCCTTTCTAGGTGTTGGCAATGGCCACTGTCCTCACCAAGGTCCTGATTAGCACTCTAGACCCTTCAGTCTTGTTTAATGTCATGACTACTCTGCTTCCAGACTGTGGGTACTGCTGGGCCAAGTGACGAATCACTGTTGTCTCTTTGGCAGAGGGACAGACAGCAGTCCTTTGATATTTCATCTGTTGACTTCCTACCCACTTTTTGAAGCTGTTATGATTTCTTCCTCATACTTTTTAAGTCTCTTTCTACAATCCTCACTTACTCTCTAGGGATGATATCATTTCCTTTATTTATTGAAAAGATTCAGGCCAGGAGTCACATATTTAAATGCCAGAAGGAGGCGTTGAGAATACTGAAAAACTAAGAAATGAGTCAAGAGGCAGGGACTGTAAGCCTTGTGTGTGTGTGTGTGTGTGTGTGTGTGTGTGTGGTGACCTTTGCCCCATGGGAGCTTGGCCCTAGTGTTGCTCCCTTCTCTGTTTTATCTGGAAAACTCAAATGTCTGTTTTTCTGTGTGAAATCTGATCATGTTGAAATAATCCTGGGTAAGCCACCAAACAGTCACATTCCTTTGCCACCTCAGCATCTTTATCTCCTTTGTCACCCTTTCTTTGTCTTCAAGGTGTTCTCTGTCTTCTGTCCTGTTTCAAGGGTTTAACCCTTTGTCCACAACTTTCTTTTCTCTACATAGAGACACTTAATATGCCCCCTTTACTCCTGATCTCTCTTGATACTCTCTGTACCTTTGCTGTTGGCCCATCTCACCTTGTTAGGATGGGAATAATTCCATTTCCTCTTTCCCAGCCCCAGGTACGTACCTGGGTCTTCAGGGCCTCATCATGTCTCTTTCATGGCTAATTGGGTTTATAGGGCTTTTCATTGCTTGCTTGCTTGCTTGAGACAGGGTCTCACGTAGATATTCATGCTTTCAGGGTCTGTGTAGCTGAGGTTCCCTTTGAGCTCCTGATTCTCTGTCTCTGACTCTGAAGTGCTGTGACTACAGGCGTTCACCACTCTACTCAGCTATTGCCTTTGCTTTTTTACATTTTTTTGAAGATATTAATCGAACAAACCAGTGTGTTTCATTGTGTATTTTTTTTAGACATGATAACGTACTTTAACTGTACTTATCATCATGTCTCCCTCTCTTCATGCCACGCCCCACCTTTCCCTTATTCCCTTTACATCCCCAGGATCTCCTCACTCCTTTAACACTTACGCCAAGTCAAGCTGTTACCTTCATGGCTTGGTCTTGAGGTTCTGAGACTGCATTGACTTGAATTTCCATCTTTGAATATAACTTTACCATCTGTTTTTACTTGTCCACTCTGCTGTGTCCCAAATACTTTGTCTCAAAGATTTTTTTTTTTTAAATCACTGTTTACTGTACTTTTGCTGTTGGTACTACTGGCCCAACTCCACCTCGAGGAATGGGACTCACTTCATCTCCCTCTTGCTCACCCAGCTCCTCAATGGCTCCTGTTCAATTTCAGAGAGACATTTTTCCCTCTAAAACTTGGTGGCTTCTCTTTGTCTTTCTCCGGTTCCTCATGGGTCCGTGTTATTTTGTGAAAAGTCCAGCTCTGGCCAGGCTACTCGTTGGCTTGGAAAACCCCAAAGATGGTGAGTTAGCAAAGCTGACCCTTTTCTGCTTTTCTCTCACTGCCCCTCCAGATACTCTGCTCCAGCCCACTGGAACCGTGGCTGTTGCTGAACTTGGCCACACTATTCTGTTTTTTATGGCTTATTTTCTTCTTGTTTCTCCCAACCCTTTCTTAGCTATAGGAAAATTTGTACTGTTACACAGCAGTCTAGCCCAACAGTTCTCAATCTGTGAGTGTCGGCCCCTGTGAGGGCCATGCATTTCAGACTAAATTTATATTACGATTCACAGCAGTGCAAAATTGGAGTTATGAAGTAGCAATGAAATAATTTTAAGGTAGAGGGGGTCACCACAATATGAGGAGCTGTATGAGAGCATCGCAATGTTAGGAAGGTTGAGAACTGCTGGTCTAACTCTTTCTCCCTTCTTTAGTAGGCCTCGTAACGACCTTTAAGTTGTGAGCTGCTCTTCCATTTTAGCTTCCTCAGCTTTTCTTCCTCAGATTTTCATCTGTGCATCTCCAGTGACATCAGTCATTATATGTCATTAGTTTATTTTGTAGAACATTAATAAACCTCTTTTCTAAGTCTCCTCTTTAGAAAGATTCTGTGCTGTTTTAAATTTTATACCCAGTAGGGTGCAATCAAATGGTAGGTACTGAATACAAGTTTTAACTGAAAATTCATGTTACTAATAATTAAAACATAAGACCATTGAATTTTTTTCTCTCCTTCCAACTCAGAAGATTAGAATTCATAAAGTATTTTTTTTCTTTTTTTAAATTTCCCTGAATGCCATACTTGGCACATGACAAGCTCTTTGTCAAAGAAAAAACTTCCTTGTCTCTGACTTGAATGCTTCTTATATATTGAAGGTCAGCTCCATGATTGTATCATGTAAATGACTTCATTGTGAAAAATAAATTTACCTTCTTTATCATCTGTCTAGCTTAAACTTAACGTGGGAACTGAATCAAGCCTGTATTTAAGACTTTTGGCAACTATTGCCAGTTTTTAATTTATCCTACTGTACAAGCATATAACAATTTGTTCTTTTCTAAAATGGAGAGGGGGGAGAGGGAGAGAGAGAGAGAGAGAGACAGACAGACAGACAGACAGACACGACATAGCATTTTCTTACAAAGATGGAAAAGGTGATTAAAGCTTTGGTGTTGGCCTTGGTTAGTATGATTTTAAAAAGTAAGCTATCCATTTATTTATTTTGGTGGTTGCTTGCAACAGTCCCTTGTGTTTCATTATTTCCTTAATTAGCACTTGGGGTTCGTGAGTGGGAAATGTTTTAGCCTATCTCCTCCTTAGAATCGCGATGGAGTCTCTTGAAGGTTGCAAAATCTACATGCCTTTGTGTATTTCCATCTTTCATGGAAGCAGAATTTAAAGAGAGGAGTCTGGACTGCATTGATAAAGTTCCAAGCAGGCTATTTACTTTCCAGATCTATGGTGACCTTACTGAGGTTTGTCTGCTGCTGTGTGGAGTTCTACTGACATGATCAAGTGTTGTGTAACAGTGAGCTGATGTCACTTATTTTACGAATGCACTCAGCTATGTAAATTCCATTGTGCTGTGAGGGACCTGAGCATTTTAACGTCTGCAAGAAGTGTGTTAGTGATTTGGTGGGAAAGCTCTATTCTGTAGAATGTCTTGGGTGTAGGTGGCAGTGTCTTAGGGCCGGCTGAATCATCACTTCCTTATTTCAATAGGAACTCAGTGTAGGTCACAGCATTTGTAGGACACTTTCTCTGCGAGCATGTGATGAGTTTGTACCTCACTGCCATGAGTCTCCTTCAGGTGTGCTGGCAGTAGGACTCAGTAGGACTGTCTCTGATGTTCTGAAGTGCGCAGTCTCATAGTCTGCATGTTGGTGTTAACACACTGATAGGGGATTTTGCAGTTGTCTTTTATGATTCACCTTGCCTCAGTGCTTTGTTATATAAAATGTGTGCCATAGACCTATGTGTTTGCCACGGAGATTGGTACACTTAGAATTTGAACTGTGTTAAACCCATGTGTATGTGCTTACTTGTGTATAACTTAGTGGTAGACTGTAGTCATTACATTCAGTTCAGGCAGAACTTTCAGAAAGCAACAGTGCTTAAATTCCCAAGCTGCTTAGGAGTTTTCAATTTGAATATTTCTTGGGGGTGGGAGGACACTTTCCATTATTATTTAAAACAAGTCATTATTAACCATCCCAAAGATGATTATGCAGCAGCATGCTGACTTAAAGCTATGTGGGCTTGTTTTTTGATGCACTCAGGGCAAATGCAAATACTTTCAAATCTTCAGGAAACTAGAGGGAGTGTTATTTTAGCAGGGTAAGTGGGTTGACTGAGGACCTCAGATATCACTGTCAGGAAACATTCCTCTGGTATGTATGTATGTATGTATGTATGTATGTATGTATGTATGTATGTATGTATGTATTCTCTCTCTCTCTCTGTCTCTCTGTCTGTCTTTCTCTCTCTGTATCTCTCTCTCTCTCTCTGTGTGTGTGTATGTGTGTGTGGGGTGTCTGTGTGTGTTTATTTGAGATAGGGTCTCTCTATGTAATCCTGGCAGTCCTGGAACTCACTATGTAGACCGGATCAGTCTTGAACTCACAGAGATCTGGCTGCTTCTGCCTTCCTTGTGCTGGGATTAAAGGTGTGTGTGCCCCCGTGCCCAGCTTTATTCTTCTGGTTTTAAAACTCAGTGATTTTACTATGGTGCCATACAAGAACCTGCACACTGAGCCTGGTAAAAGCCAGAAGGAAACCATCCCTTTGTCTAGCTTTGGGCCTAAAAACTTACTACAGCATCTGAACATCTGATTTTCCCCTCTCTTCAGTATAGTGGTTTTAGGTTTTATTTATTTTAAATGTTTGGTTGCTTTTGCCTGCATGTTTCTGCACACCACCTGTGTGCAGAAGAGGGTATCAGATCCCTGGGACTAGCGTTGCTGACAGTTGTAACTGCCATGAATGTGCTGAGGGTTGAACCCAGGTCCTCTGGAAGAACAGCCAGTGCTCTTAACTGCTGAGCCATCTCTCCAGCTCCAGTGTTCTTGTTTTCTTGAAGCTAAAGACCATGTCTTTCTTGGAGTACTCAACCTGGTCTTCAGTCTCATCGCTAGCTTTCTTTTTCTGCCTGCCCCACAACAAAATAGTTTTTGTCTTCTCTTAGAAATTACTAGGTAGGCAGAAAGCAAAGCTGTGTTGGAACACAAAGATGTTGTATTATTGCTTGGGCGGGTTCCCATGTAACTCGCCATGCTACCCATTGCTCAGGAAGTAGGTATGCATGTAACTAGCCACACAGTCCCAGCTTGGGACTGAAATTTGCTCAACTTGAAGCAGCTTAACTTAGTGCTTCTTGTTGAAGACCCTGAATTGAAAGCTTGCATATGTCAAGTGCCTTTCTGAGAGTCTACGGCCTCCTAACAGAATCTTACTGAGAGCCATGGGGATATTTAGAGTGTGGAGTCTGTGTGTGATTAAATCCCCCAGAGGATGGATGGGAGAAAAAGCTAATGCTGTCTGCAATGAGAGCAGATGTGAGGTGCTGTGGCTCACACAAGACTTAGGAACCCACTCCCGGTCTGTGGCTGAGTAGACTCCAGCCCAGTGTATTTGACCCCCACACACGATTCTAGCCACATGTCTACAAGATTTTGGACTCAGGTCTGTCTAGCTCTGGAATCCGTGATGTAAACCTACCCTTTGTGTTACTCTTCTACCTTTAGAAACAACTATTCAGCCTCCACTGGTCTTTCCTTAAGGTCCAGTCCAGGTACTTTTCTCTCCTCAGAGCTTTTTAGATTTAGTCAGGAGCTGGTGGAGCTGTGAACCTTTCATGTATAGCTTTGCTTTAGTCTCTGTAACCCATTTCCTCTGCTAGGCTGTGAGCATCTTTAGGGAGAGAAATTCCTGTTACACTACACAGCACAGAGTGTACACACTGTGCACTTAGTGTGAGGTCAGTACCTAATGTAGAATGCAGAAGGAGCCAAGCCTCAGAGGAAGGAACAAATGTGATAGGCTAGAGGAAAAGAAAGCCGTGCTAGGGCTGGGAAAGACCAGAAACAAGAGATGAGACTGAAAAACTGGAATGGGATTCATACTATAGCTTGCACTTGCAATCTACAGGCACGGAAAACCAGCTGGGGGCTAGCCTGTTTAGAAGGAGACCTGAGACAGCTCTGCCTACACAGGGACCAGGCTGAGAAGCTCCTCAAAATTCCCTCCAGTCAGCTGTAGCCTCATGAACCTGTTTTCAGTACGAAAGGGCACTAGGTCACATGGAATTGACACATTTCCTCCAGAAATCCCAGGGAAGGCAGGAAGTGTGGGGATGATTCAGCGAGGGGGCTTCTTCCTGTGCACGGATGGCTGGCTGTGCTGCGTGGTTTCTGCCGGTGTTTGTCCCACCTCTGCCAGGTGGAAGCCTCCTGGGAACAATGAGACCAGGTGGGTACACATCTGGAAAATGTCGCGTCTGGTCATCCTGAGAAGACTAAGCCTCCTGCAGTGCTAGCATAAGACCCATGTGATCGGTTAGCTTCTTTGACTACTTATCGCACACAGTAAAGAATATGGTGGCTTTTATGTTTCTAATACCCTAAGATTGGATCTAACTGTAGCACCAGAAAGAAACATGCAGGAAAGTCCAACTTACATTATTATTTTAGATATCAAGTTAAGAGGGAAGCTTTATTGTATTGACACAGCATTTAGAACTAATAAGCCTTTTGAGATTTGATTGTATTTTATATGGCCTGCTAACATTAGATTAATGTTATGGTAGCCTAGAGATGAAGAATTTGGGCTGTGTAGCTGGGTTACCTGGGCTCTGGTCCTGACTCACTGCTCATTAATTAGCCTTGGGCAGGATACTTAATACCTCTGACTCAGTTCTCTCTCTTAATTTATTTTCCATGTGATATTTTTGCCTGAATTAAATGAACTAATTTTTTGTTTATGTACTAAAGATAATGCTCCCAGTATCTGATATCTATTTTTCCCAATGAACATTAGTAATTAGTATAATCAGAAGTGATATAAAAATAAGGCAGTCAAAGGTTAGGTGGTCAGGTAGATATCGGGCAGTGTCACTCAGCTAGGATTGGTGGGTCACTGAGGCAGCTTTAGAGAGGAACAACCTTTTTTCTTTTTCTTTTTTTTAAAATTTAATTTTATTTTTTACTTATTCATTTTACATCCTGCTCACTGCTCCACTCCTGGTCACCTCCTCCCATAATCCTTCCCCCGTCTCCCCCTTTCCCCCCACTATGATACCTCAAGTCTCTTCAAGTCTAGGTGATTCCTTTCCCACTGAGGCCAGACGAGGCAACCCAGCCAGAAGAACATATCCCACGTATAGGCATCAGCATTTGGGATAGCCCCTACTCCAATTGTTTGGAACCCACCTGAAGACCAAGCTGTACACCTGCTACATATGTGTGGGGATCATATTGTCCTCTGAGAGGCTCCACCCAGCAGCTGACTCAGACAGATACAGACATCCACAGCCAAACAGTGGATGGAGCTTTGGGACTCTTTATGGAATAATAGGAGGAAGGATTGCAGGCCCCAAGGGGGAAAGGAATTCCACAGGAAGACCAATAGACTCAACTACCCTGGACCCTTGGGGCTCTCAGAGTCTAAATAACCAACCAAAGAACATACATGGGCTGGACCTAGGCCTCCCCACAAACTTTTTCTTAAAGGGCCAGATACAAAACAGCTTATACTTGGTGTATCTTACAGTCTCTGTTGGTATTATTCAGTCTTGGCATTGCATCTTGCAAGCAGCAGCTATGGACAGTATGTAGACACATGGACACCGCTGTATTCCAGGCAAAATTTTATTTACCCAAATAGGTGGGAAGCCATGTTTGGTTATGTAGAGTCCCTGCCCTGGACACTTTAGTCATGCCTGGAGCATGAGGTACTGTGAAGACACTAGCTTCACTCTCTATTCATTGTTTAGCACGGGGTCAGGCCTTAGTTTAGACCAGCAAAGGGGCTTAGATTAGCTGTCATGAATGAGTCCCTTTAAAGGGTGGCATAGAAGTCACTTATTTAAGGGCTCAGAGCATTTTCTTGTGATCCCGAGGTTGTGGAAAGATTGGGATTTGTTTTATTTGATGGACACAAATACAGACTGTGTTTTCCTCTATAATCTTTATGTAGAAAAGGCTTATGAGCCAAATAAAAAGCAATTTGTAATTGTTCTTGTTGGTACACTGAGGGTTTTTCTTCTAGGCATGCTGTTTATATGGGTTTGGGTCTTTTATTTCTTATTTTTCAGTATAATGACGAGCTCTTGTTTTTAAATTAAACTTGCCAGTGGGCCTTTTTGTGAGTGGCTGACTGTGTTGGTGAGTTTGTATTTATACTCTAGGTCAGTTTCTGAGGAAGTGACTAAAGTCCCTTGCATTCCATTAAAACAACATAACAAAGACCATCTTTGACTCAGGGAAACAGGGCCTATGATGAAAACTCAAAAAGCTAATGGTTAGTGTTTATCAATGTTTTTATGTATTCAGTACTGCTTGGGCCAGATAATAAGAGCTTTGTGCTGAGGGCCAGGTTGGATATTCACTGCCCCTCAGTAATCCAGAGAGAATTCCTCTGGAGCAAGTTCAGGCAGCGCTTAACTTACTGATGGGCCCTTTTTACATTTTGGATGTTTTAAAATGGGTGTTATAAAATATAAATATAAAATTTTCCTCTCTTTAAAGTATTCTACTAGAACCCTTGACGTATGTCCAGCAGAGAGGCTGATGGTGGTGGGACCCAGGAAGTGACTAACTTAGGAACATCCACTGTGTCTTATTCTTTGTCACAGCCCCCTGGTTTTCCCATCTTGCTTTTTTTTTTTTTTGTGGTACTATATAATAAAATACTTGAGGCTGAGTAAGTTATAAAGGAAAAAGTCCGTGTGTGTGTGTGTGTGTGTGTGTGTGTGTGTGTGTGTGTCAGTTTTGGAAGCCTTCTGCTTGTTCTTGTAGCCAGTGATGACGAGCTGGGCCAGCTTTGGGCTGTCTTTGGTTCTGGGATCCAGGCCAGAACCCACATTTTCCCAGAAAGGACCCATTAGGGATGGTGGGTGGGTCTCGGCTGAGCTCAGTGTAGACTGCTTGCCTAGCACTCGTTGGGGCCCTGGACTCATTCCCCAGTAATATTTTTTTGTTTTTAAAAAGGAGAGAGAAGAAGGCAGGGGAGGATTGGATTTTGTGTTTCAGTCACTCAGTGTTAGCACATTGAGTTTCACACTGGTTGAAAGGGTCATTGTTTTGGCAGCTAACAACCTCATAGAACTCCAGCTTCGTGGGATCTGTCACTATTTACACACACACACACACACACACACGCACGCACACGCACGCACGCACACACACACACACACACACAGAAAATGGCTTATCAGTTTAGCTTTATTTTTGGAGCGAAGCTTGATCTGAAATTCAGGCTTGTCTTTACAAACCACATCCTCTGCTAAAGTGTGTCTGTAAAGCTAACTTTAGGAAAAGCACAATTTGCAGATACTTTCCTGATGTGATTTGATGAGGGGTGAGAAACTCCTTAAAGACCATGTATATCTGCACTTGTGCCTAAAATGACCTTGCCAGGGAGGAGTTCTTTGTCAGTATTGAAACCCTGTTCCTGGAGCTTTTATAAAGACGAGATGGGAAAAGAATAAGTAAACAAATGCCTTCAGCTGGAGCTGATCTTCGCTTCCTTGCTGGATTTGACACCCAAGGCTACATTGTCAGCATGTCTTGGTGGGGATGTATAGTATATGTATATTTATGTATATGAATATACCCAGGAGGTATATGTAAAAGAGATAAGGGTATCCGAAGGGCAAGTCATGAGACATACGTGTTGTCTCATGTTGTCCACACGGCTCCTCTTAGAAAGGAAGCATCTCCTTGCTTCTTTTTACCTTGACACACCTATGTACATCTGGCCCCATATCTATAGGACCTCATGTAGATTCAGCAGAGTTGGACAAAAAGTATTTGAAGCAGTTACATCTGTCCCCAGACTGAATGATCCCCACCCCTGTCATTACTCCCTAAGCCAGGGCTTCTTAAACTTTCCACTTGTCACCCATTTCTGCCCAAGGAATTTTTATGTGACCTGGGAAGTAGACACTTGTATATATACAAGCCAAGCATCTATTCTTAAGGAATCAAAAAAAAAAAAAAAGATTCTTTGGTGTATATTAATGCTTAAAGATGGATGGCTGGATATTTGACGATGTTTTTAGTTGATCAATATTTTGTTTTTAGACAGGATGTCACAGCCCTGGGTGCCTAAAACTTGTGAAATAGTACAGGGTGACCTTGAACTTGTGACCCTCCTGCTTCTGCTTCTCAAGAAAATTTTGATTATTTAGTGCTGAGAATGCTGCTCTGCATAAGTATGTGAAATAAAATGGTCAAAGTATGTTTAGGGCTATTTAAGAAAAATTTAAAAATTCTGTTCCAATCTCAAGTCAGAATTCATTTTAATAATTAAAAAAAAGAAAGAAACTCAGGCAAGCAATTCAAACAAAAAAATTAAAAAAAAAACAATCATTCTAGCACGGTGTAATCTAAAGGTACTAATTTGCTACTTCTGTGATGAGGAATAGTGTTAAGAAGATAGTAAAAGTCTTTGGTTTCTACAAGAGCAGAAGGCGTTGTATGTACAACATACAAGTCTTTTGAAACTGCCAGAAACATTTGACATTTGTTACATGTTTGAATTGCTTTTTGGTCATTCTATATTCTGAAATCTTTTATTGCTGTGAAAATTCTCATGAATGTAGATTCAGTTATGTGATCCCATATTGAATATCCACCTGTGGTTTAAGAGGCTGGATTCTAAACAGTATAACGGTGGCTCATGTAGGAATAAGCATTATAGATAACCTAGGCATGATATAAAGTACACAGGATGGCAGGCTTAAGCCATATGCATCCTTGAGCCCTTGAGCATCCTGAGGTTCTGGTATCTAGCAGGAGATCCTAGAACCAATTCCTGGGCAGATATATACGGACAGATGTATTGTAAAAACCATGATTCATTTGCTTACCTAACAACTCTTCATAGAGTGTCCACCATGTGTTGAGCACTTTGGCTGTAAAAATTAATGGTGGTGATTTTTTGAGGATGTCCACAGCTGAGGTGCACAGAAAAGCATGGGGCCAAAGAGGCAGAAAAGGAGGTGCCAGGCGTGGGAAAGGAAGGCCGTAGAAGAAGGTCCTTCACAGGAATTTTCTCGTTTTAATCACTCCCATGATAGTAGCTTGATGGGAGTTGTTTATGTAACAGTTTACCACCTAAGCCCTTTTTCCTGCTGTGCTATGATTTGAAATCTTTTTTAACATGATTTTGATTTCTTTTCAGTACCGAACTTCTATGGATCACTTTGCTAAGGACGTGAAAGATTGGGAGAGCTGAGAATTCAACGCTGAACCTGTTTTATTTTTAAAGTGAGTAGACTTACCCCGATAACTGTTCATTTCTGACATCCTTGTACTGTAGTTAGCAGTCAGCACGTCACACCTAAGAACTTATGGCCCCTCCCTCCTTACAAGCATCTGAACTTTAAGAGCAGCGTGGTGAAAATGGGCATGTGCAGGTTCAGACGTGTCTCCACGGCAGTCTGCCAGCCAGTCTTCATCGGGCACGGCTGGAGCAGGACAGCACAGGCCTGGTAGCAAAGGCACCGCCCTCTTCCTCTCAGGTGCTTTGTTGCTCTTTGCCTTCAGACCCTGTGGTAGCTTGTCCACAGGAGTGAGGCTTGTGGGCTCTTCAGTGACCCCGCAGGCTGAGGATGTGTTTTCCCGTGGCTTAGTGACCTCCCCCTCCCCATTCCTCTTGCCAAGTGGTGACACTATTGCTGAACTTGTGGTAAGTGTTTGATTGACTTGTTCAGATTTATTCTGTAAGTTCTTCTACATTTTTACCTTGTGCCAAACACTCCTCTGACCCTGCTACCTCATCCCCAGGTAGTTAGTTACTGGGTAGATATTTCAGTGCCTAAGGGAAGGGAGGATGCTGAGGGTCAGCATGTACTGTCAGTCATCTGGATGGTGAGTGTGGACGCAGCGCTGTCTGACTTTCTGATTGCCATATCCTTAGTAGTGTTAGAATGCCATTCTTCCTGGGAGGTGGTGCTGCAGCATGTTTAATCCCCACACTTGGGAGGCAGAGGCAGAGGCAGAGGCAGAAAAATCTCAGATTTGGAGTCCTCCTGGGCTACAAAAGGTGTGCCAGGACAGCCAGGGCTATTCAGAGAAACTCTGTGTCCAAAACCAAACCCACACCCAAAACAAAACAAAACAACGCCATCCTATCCTATCATGGTGGAGGCAGGACACTGGACCTTCTGAGTTGTGATTATAATAGAAATGTGATTCTGATCCTCCTGAACCTTGACAGGGAGGGAGGAGGGAGGGAGGGGAAACCTTGCTTCATGTTAGAGTTAAGAGACGGCTGGTCCTGGGTCAGTGTTTCACACATAGAGGAGCAAGCACATGCCCTTGCTAGATAGCTGTGTGGAGCAGATGTTCCAGATAAATCCATCTGTGTATGCAGCCTCTCTAGTAACAAGATCACTGGTGCTACAGATCTTCTGCCCTCGGGGTCCGGGGAATAACCTGTGTCCTGACTGTTGGTGTCCTTGAGTTGTTTTACTTGCCTTTAAAATTCACGACTAGAATCATACAGTATATATTCCTTTGTGTGTGGCTGATGTCTGCTCAGTCTGTATGTGACGTTCTCCTGTTACTAAATGTGGTTTACTTTTTTTCCTTTTCCTTGCTCTGATGAGATCTAGTTGTGTAGTTGCAGGGCACTTAGGTACTGTTCAGTCTTATTTTTAATGCTGTTATGTACATATGAATTTTTAAAAAGACCTTATTTTGTGGGTATGGATGTTTTGCCTGCATGTCTGTCTGTCCACAGCTTGGGATCCTGGTGCCTGGCCAGAAGAGAACATTGGATCCCTGGAACTAGACTTAGAGATGGTTGTAAATCAACAACTGGCTGCTGGCACTCAAACTTGGGTCCTCCGGATTAGCAGTCAGTGCTCTTAACTGTTGAAACATCTCTCCAGCCCATATATTTTTGTTTTACTTATGTGTATATGCATTTGTGAGGACATGTATATGTGTGTGTGTGTGTGTGTGTGTGTGTGTGTAGTGCCCTTGGTGGTCAGAAGAGAATGTTAGATCTGCTGGAGCTAGAATTACAAGACATTATGGGCCTACACGTGGGTACTGGGCACTTAACTCGGATCCTCTGGAAGAGCAGTATGTACTTGTAATCACTAAGCTAGCCAGTGATGAGGATGTGTGGTCTTTCCTCTATGTGTGAAACTTTGAGACCTTGGGAGGTCATCTACCTCAAGGCCACAGAGACCCATGGCAGTCATCTCCTAACTCTCTCTAACATGGTCTTTGTAGGCCCAGTTTTGACCCTTTAATTATTTCTGTGCCTATCTTGTGTTGTGTTCATTCATGGACCACTCAGCAATTTAGGTTCTGTGGAGTGAGATGAAAGTAGACTTCTTTGAAAGCGAAAGTATTGATATATAGGTGACCAGGTGATAGGCCTACTTCCCTGTGATGTTCTGAGCACCATACCCACCAGGAACAGGAGATGTTTTCATGGATCCTCTGGGGCATGGCCAGGCAGAAGTCCTCCCTGGAATGCATGTGATGTGTAAGGCTGGTCCCTTGGCACAGACAGGTTTTATTTGCATGGCATAAAAAGGGATTGCAGAGGAGAGAGGAGTCTAGAGAGAGGTGTGTCTTGCTGCCCTAGAAACTGTGACAATACTTGGTGGACCCGAGCAAGAGCCTGGGAAAGTGACATTCCAGAGGAGGACCTGGTGTGTAAGACCTGATGAGCCTTGGGAGATGAGTAAATGAAAACAGATCGGAGCTAGCATGCTAGACTCAGGGGGAGCTTTGGTTTTCCTGTCAGAAAGCTTTGGAAAATAGTCCATAAAATCTGAGTCTGAGCCAGGAAGTAACTGAATAAAATTACTGAATTAGGGAAATGTAGTTTTCATAATGGATGTGGGCCTAAGAGCTTTCCTTTGAGGGAGTTCAGATCGTAGCTCCACCTTCTTCTTGTCCCATGACCCCTTGGTTAGCTTCTTTACCTGTTATCATGCCCCATAAACTTCCTGTTCCTGTTTAGTGCAGACGTGTTTTCAGTGTGCACACTGCTGTTGTAATTGTTATCCTGGGTGTCCTCTCATTCTTGTGACTAGCAGCTTTCTGACTGTGTAATACAGCACAGTGATTTTCAAGTTACAAAACAAAACAAAACAAAACAAAAAAAAACAATATGAAACTAAGCATGGGAATGCTAACCCAAACCCCAAGTTGGAAAGGAAAGATGTAGGAAACACCTGTCCTGTGTCCTGGGTGTGTCACTCAGCAGGGCCCTCCACTGAAGACCTTAGTTATTTACTTATGTCAGCTCGAGGCCAGTGCAGCTGAATTCAGAGGGGGAGCAGGATCATTTTGCACATTGTCATTTCTGGCATTGCGTTTAACTCTTGCTGGGTGTTTTGCAGTATCTTGTTGGCCAGGGTTTTGGTGAGATCTCAGAGAGTGACTGATTCTGCATACCATAGCCAGTCTGAGGTCTGAAAGATTTCCAGCTGACCATGGTCAGAGTCATCCACCTCTTTCAGAGCTGTGGCTCATGATGAGTTCATGATCTAACAAAATAGCCTAGCGTGAGAAGGGAACTCGTAGAGGTGCTTGAGCCAGAAAGAATGGTGACTGAGTCTCTAATTCCAGACCCCACTTCTCTGCTGTGTGGCCTCAGGTTTCTCTATGGAAAAGCAGGAATTTGGTTTAGATTGAGACAGGAACAGAGGTGGACTCGGTGAACCCACTAAATGCAATACATCATCTTGTGTACAGTTGTGCTTTTCTTGATATTGTCTTCTCTCTCATGCCTGTCCAGGATCAGAAGTTTTTATGACTATAAGGGTGAGGATGGTCTTGTATTGCAACTTGTGTTTACAAAGAGAAACCGTGACCAGACTGTAAGTGATATGCAGGGCTCTATGAGTGTGTGTAAATCCACTTCTCATTGATATTACTTGGTATGCTTTGTTCATTAAAGTTCAGGTATATTTTCCTCTGAACTACGTGATAGAGGGATTAAAAGTCATTGCATATTCATGTATGGTGTACATAAACACGTAGGTTATGTATTTATTTATTTAATGGGGTGGTTCCCACTCTTGGTTCAGGGTGTTTTTTAGTATGTTTCCTCCTGAAGAAACAACTTTCTGTTGCTGACAGAAGACAGTGGAACAACTAACAGACAGGACTACCATTTGTGCAAAGCTAAAGGCTGTGGTGATAGCATCTTGGGTTTTCACATCCATAAAGTAGAAATCGGGGTTCTGCACCGGGGTCTTCTTGTGTTTCCTTTCCTTTTCCATTGAGGGACAAAGGTAGTCTTTTGTGACAGAATTCTGTGGGGGTTGTCATGGCTAAAGGCTTATGTCTGTCTTTCAATTCTCAGTTCCCACATTATAGTCAAGCAGTTAAGAATGTTCCATGTAAATGTTAGGTTTGTTTTCTTGTATAGATATTGAAGAAATATGTATTTAAGAGCACCAATTAAAAACTGGCAGTGCCTGGTAGAGTGGTTCTTGTCTTAATCCTAGCATTTGGGGAGGCAGAAACAGGTGGATCTCTGTGAATTACTCAGCCTGGCCTACGTTAAATATTAGCGTCAAGGTGGGTGTGTCATGGCATGTTTATCATCCTAGTACTTGGGAGGTTGAGGCAGGAGGATTCTGTTTTTGAGGCTGCTTTAGATTACATAGCTGGACCCCATCTCCAGAAAAAAACTGAAATATTGGTATACATGAAATTGACGGAATAATAATCATTGTTTGATTGTGTTTTTCACTTACTCATTATGGCTGTCCTAAGTCTGACAGCAGGAGCAGCACAGGAAAGCACCGAAACCCATGTAACATTTGTCTGTTTGGCTTAGGAGGCATTACTGCCGCTTGCGTATTGATGCACTATCATGTGCCTAAGAGCACAGGTTGCCTTTGTCCCTCCTCTATGATATTGATTCTTACTTTATTGGTCAGGTGTAGCCTGTTGTACCTGATCACACCAACTTTTGGGGATGGCTGGAACCATGTGTAAGAATGAGGTGGAGTTCCCTGTCTACCTATGCCTTTGCCTTCTCTTCACTGGATTAAGAAAGGCTGTAACATTGGATGGCTTCCACCCACACTGGCCTGCCTGTGTGTCCACTTAGCGCTTTGCTGTGAACCTGGCAGTTTGCAGCCTCTGACATAGTGCAGCCTCTGACATAGTGCAGCCTCTGACATAGTGCAGCCTCTGACATAGTGTAGCCTCTGACATAGTGTAGCCTCTGACATAGTGTAGCCTCTGACATAGTGTAGCCTCTGACATAGTGCAGCCTCTGACATAGTGCATCCTCTGACATAGTGCAGCCTCTGACATAGAACAGCCTCTGCCATAGTGTAGCCTCTGCCATAGTGTAGCCTCTGCCATAGTGCAGCCTCTGACATAGTGTATCCTCTGACATAGTGTATCCTCTGACATAGTGTATCCTCTGACATAGTGCAGCCTCTGACATAGTGTAGCCTCTGACATGGTGTAGCCTCTGACATAGTGCAGCCTCTGACATAGTGTATCCTCTGACATAGTGCAGCCTCTGACATAGTGCAGCCTCTGACATAGTGCAGCCTCTGACATAGTGTATCCTCTGACATAGTGCAGCCTCTGACAAAGTGCAGCCTCTGACATAGTGTATCCTCTGATATAGTGTATCCTCTGACATAGTGCAGCCTCTGACATAGTGTAGCCTCTGACATAGTGCAGCCTCTGACATAGTGTATCCTCTGACATAGTGTAGCCTCTGACATAGTGTATCCTCTGACATAGTGCAGCCTCTGACAAAGTGCAGCCTCTGACATAGTGTATCCTCTGACATAGTGCAGCCTCTGACAAAGTGCAGCCTCTGACATAGTGCAGCCTCTGACATAGTGCAGCCTCTGACATAGTGCAGCCTCTGACATAGTGCAGCCTCTGACATAGTGCAGCCTCTGACATAGTGCAGCCTCTGACATAGTGCAGCCTCTGACATAGTGCAGCTTCTGACATAGTGCAGCCTCTGACATAGTGTATCCTCTGACATAGTGCAGCCTCTGACATAGTGCAGCCTCTGACATAGTGCAGCCTCTGACATAGTGCAGCCTCTGACATAGTGCAGCCTCTGACATAGTGCAGCCTCTGACATAGTGCAGCCTCTGACATAGTGTATCCTCTGACAAAGTGCAGCCTCTGACATAGTGTAGCCTCTGACATAGTGTATCCTCTGACATAGTGTATCCTCTGACATAGTGCAGCCTCTGACATAGTGTACCCTCTGACATAGTGTATCCTCTGACATAGTGTATCCTCTGACATAGTGTATCCTCTGACATAGTGCAGCCTCTGACATAGTGTATCCTCTGACATAGTGCATCCTCTGACATAGTGCAGCCTCTGACATAGTGTAGCCTCTGACATAGTGTAGCCTCTGACATAGTGTAGCCTCTGACATAGTGTAGCCTCTGACATAGTGTATCCTCTGACATAGTGCAGCCTCTGACATAGTGTATCCTCTGACATAGTGTATCCTCTGACATAGTGCAGCCTCTGACAAAGTGCAGCCTCTGACATAGTGCAGCCTCTGACATAGTGCAGCCTCTGACATAGTGCAGCCTCTGACATAGTGTATCCTCTGACATAGTGTATCCTCTGACATAGTGCAGCCTCTGACAAAGTGCAGCCTCTGACATAGTGCAGCCTCTGACATAGTGCAGCCTCTGACATAGTGCAGCCTCTGACATAGTGCAGCCTCTGACATAGTGCATCCTCTGACATAGTGCAGCCTCTGACATAGTGTATCCTCTGACATAGTGTATCCTCTGACATAGTGCAGCCTCTGACATAGTGTAGCCTCTGACATAGTGTAGCCTCTGACATAGTGTAGCCTCTGACATAGTGTAGCCTCTGACATAGTGTATCCTCTGACATAGTGCAGCCTCTGACATAGTGTATCCTCTGACATAGTGTATCCTCTGACATAGTGCAGCCTCTGACAAAGTGCAGCCTCTGACATAGTGCAGCCTCTGACATAGTGCAGCCTCTGACATAGTGCAGCCTCTGACATAGTGTATCCTCTGACATAGTGTATCCTCTGACATAGTGCAGCCTCTGACAAAGTGCAGCCTCTGACATAGTGCAGCCTCTGACATAGTGCAGCCTCTGACATAGTGCAGCCTCTGACATAGTGCAGCCTCTGACATAGTGCAGCCTCTGACATAGTGTATCCTCTGACATAGTGTATCCTCTGACATAGTGCAGCCTCTGACATAGTGTAGCCTCTGACATAGTGTAGCCTCTGACATAGTGTATCCTCTGACATAGTGCAGCCTCTGACATAGTGCAGCCTCTGACATAGTGCAGCCTCTGACATAGTGTAGCCTCTGACATAGTGTATCCTCTGACATAGTGTATCCTCTGACATAGTGCAGCCTCTGACATAGTGTAGCCTCTGACATAGTGTAGCCTCTGACATAGTGCAGCCTCTGACATAGTGCAGCCTCTGACATAGTGTATCCTCTGACATAGTGCAGCCTCTGACATAGTGCAGCCTCTGACATAGTGCAGCCTCTGACATAGTGTAGCCTCTGACATAGTGTATCTCTGACATAGTGCAGCCTCTGACATAGTGCAGCCTCTGACATAGTGCAGCCTCTGACATAGTGGCAATTCCCCCCCTCTCCCCCAGGAAAGCATATCCCATGGCTATGTCCTCTGTACCTTTTTCTTCAACCCCCTTTGTCACTCTGTTCCCTGGAATTGAAGTGTCTGTTTCCTGACCGTTTTTTGTGGAGTGAGCATTCTTAATATGGAATGCATTTTACCAAACAGCAACAAACAAAAGTAGAGGGTGAATGTCTTTAATCTGAATTTTAATTCTAAATTTTCTTGAGAGTGGTGCTGAGGATTGGATCTTAGAATATTTAGGATTATAGATTTTTGTATTGGGAATAATCCATTAGTAAAGTCTACACAGGTATTAGGAATTTGAAAAGAAAATCCCAGAATCAGAGCCCGTTCAAGGCCCCTACAGGGAGACTGTCACTTCTGCTGCTGGGGTGACAGTTCTCACCAGGATGGGTCAGTGCTCTGCCTGGTGCCTTTTCTGGTCAGCATGGGAGGCTTGTCATGGGGTAACTCCTGAACTTTTCCATAGCCGTTCCTTAAGATCTCTCCATCAGACACCTAGGCTTCTCTTGAAAAGCAAATGGGAATTTAGTCGATCTTTTTACCTCTTTAAGTGAACACTTGTGGGAATGGGTAGAGTTTGAGAAAGTCAAGTGCCATTTGCTTCTCTTACCAAAGCTGTAAGAATCCTTTCTAGATCTTCAGTTCTCAAGATATTTGCTGTGAGTAGAAAATTCCTTTGTGTCTGTCTGTATGAGACAAGTGTGCTGGTGTTACTGCAGTCAGAAAAAAAAAAACAGCCTGCATGTTTAACAAATGAGAGGAGAGGAGAGGAGAGGAGAGGAGAGGAGAGGAGAGGAGAGGAGAGGAGAGGAGAGAGAGAGAGAGAGAGAGCGAGAGAGAGAGAGAGAGAGAATGAATATGAATATGAATATGAATATATCAGTCTCAGGTCTCCATGCATTTATTTAATTAGAAGACCATGCTCTGTGACAGCTACCAAATGTGAATTTCTTTTTTTCTCCCTTCAGAGGTGAGTTGTTCCCACATCAGGGTTCCAGTAAACGAAGACCCACATTGCTTCAGAAATAGAAAAATAGGGAATGCATTTAAGTAGGTTTGTAAATCTCCCCATTTAGCCCAGTTCAAGGGTCTGTACATCATAATTCAAGGACAGAGGCTCTGCCCACTGAGTGCACACCGTTCTTTTAGGAAGTTTCTATAGAAATCATGGGAGTTTTGAGCTTGTGGTGTATAATATAATCCCTTGCTAGCTATAGTACAATAATGTCCTCTCTGTTTACATTTATACCCAAATGCAAATTGACATGGCACCGTCAGATTTGCTTGTTTATGTGGATTTTACTTTATATCTTCCCTCTGTAGTTGTAATTCTGGCTTGACCTTAGAGTGACATAGGGCATTTGGCACTGTGATATGTAGATTTTAGAGGAAAATGTCAGCAGCTGTCTTTCTGGGCTATTCTGGGCATTTTGTACTATATTTACTTTGGACCTAACTTTTCTTACCCGTACTTTTTGCTCCCCCCGCCCTGCTGTGCCCTCTTAGCTTGCTTGGAAGCTTTTCAGCCATTGTGTGTGTGGATGGCAGTTTTGTTCAAGTTCATTAGACTTAGAGCAGAGCTAGGACACAGGGCAGAAGCCTCCACTAATGCCCCTGGTTTTGTGCATGGGATTCCTGAACGAAGTAAGGAAATCAGATTCCTGTGCCTGGGCATTGAAATTGTTTACTCTTGGAGGAGGTTAGCGATGTCCAAGGGTCATGTGACTTCTGAGGCATTCTCAAAGGTTTTGGATAACTTAGTGGAATCTGAGTTGCCTTATTCTTCATAATTTTTGAAAATCTTGCAGTGTATATTTGCTTAGACATGTGAGATTTTGAATTGTTCTAGGACAATCCATTGTGTGAGAACTGGCTGCCAAAGGCAGACGGTGCCAAGGGGTTCAACAAAGACTCAGCTCCAGGACTGTGCCAAAATGCAGTTAATCGTGACTTATGGATGGAAGTGTACCTTGAGCTATGAGCAGGTAGATCCTCAAATCATGAGACAGAAAGGAGTTTATATGATAAACTAGGCGAAGGTAGCCATGGGCAACTGGAATGCATCTGGGCTTTTTCAACAAGAAAAAACCAGTAGAGGAGCCAGGCATGGTAGTGCATACTTGTAATCCTAACAGGTGGGGGACTGAGGCAGGGGGATAGTGAGTATGTGGCCAGACTGGCTTACATAGTAAGACCCGGTCTCAAAACAACAAAACGCTGTTACTGGGCTGTGTGTGCAATCCAGATTTTACCTAGCATACACAGTGCCCTGTTTGGTTCCCAGCTCTGCAAAGAAAAAAATTATATATTAAAATTACGTGTATATATGTGTGTGTGTGTGTGTGTGTGTGTGTATAATATAAAACTATTAGTATTATTATGTCATGTCAGAAGCAGGGTATGTGTCAATGACTGGCACCAAAAGCTCAGCTGAGGGCTTTTGCTTTTTGGGTTTTGAGGCTGGGACTTATTATGTAGTCCAGGTTTCAAATTCACAAATTTCCAGCCTCAGTTTCCTTCCTTGCTGGATTACAGGTTTATGCCACATTGCCTGCTTGGCCAATTATCTTTTTAAAAGTTTTTAAAGATTTCTTTTTATTTCATGTATGTGTATATTTTGCCTTCGTGTATGTATGTATGCATACCATATGTATGCATGGTGCCCATGGAGGTCAGAAGAGGGTTTTAGATACCCTGGAAGTGGAGTTACAGGTGGTTGTGAGTTACCATGTCAGTGATAGGTTCGTGTATGTATGTGTGCATACCATATGTATGCATGGTGCCCATGGAGGTCAGAAGAGGGTTTTAGATACCCTGGAAGTGGAGTTACAGGTGGTTGTGAGTTACCGTGTCAGTGATAGGTTCGTGTATGTATGTATGCATACCATATGTATGCATGGTGCCCATGGAGGTCAGAAGAGGGTTTTAGATACCCTGGAAGTGGAGTTACAGGTGGTTGTGAGTTACTGTGTCAGTGATAGGAACTGAACCTGAGTCCTCTCTAGCTCCTTGGCCAATTATCTTAGTGACTCTGTTTATTCTGTGAAGTTTGGATGCATGCCCCAGTCTCCTGGCGAGCAGAATAGTAGACACCTTCATGTCAAACTGGGTACTTGCTTGTGGTCTGTATTGGTTTTTCCTCAGTCTGACACAGAAGTTTCAGAGCCCTTTCACCCTCATTGGAGCTCCTAAGTGTCTGGGAAAGGTTAACACCCAAGCTCCAAGCAGGAAATGATAAGAATGGCAGGCCTCCAGTCATTGCCATTCTCACAGGAGAAGACAGCACACTTCTCACCCACAGCAACCCCCTGGGCCAGGTGGCTGGGGAAAGCAGCAGGCCCTCCTCTGTAAGGCTGAGTGATTCTAGAAAGGCAAAGATAGGAAACTGGGGCCAAAGAGTGGTGCTGGCTCTGGGGGACTGGATGTTGTTTCCTGAGATAGCCCTGAAAAAGGAAAAAAAGGTCTGTGGTGGGATTCTGCTCTCCAGACTCCGATGCTGTATAAAGTTGACATGAACCTGAAATAACTGGGTATTTTTCATAGAGGAAATACAGAGTTAATTTCCTGCCAGCCTCAGGTCACGGCATTTTTGTCAACCAAATTAGTACCTAACCTTGTTTTATGTGTTTCTCTTTAGGCACGATTTAATAGTTGAATCATTAACATCTAGCTCATGGCCAAGTGCATTCTGACCCATGTGTGCTCAGAGCTTGGCTAAAAAAAGTATTGTTTGTCCCCGAGGTCTCTCAGCCTTCTTGACTTGGGGATGTCAGGTAGCCTTTCAGCACCAAGCTGGGGGGAACTTTGAGACAGTAACATCTCCAGGGAAAAGAACACTGATGTAAAAATCTTCAGGACATACCTTGGAAAGGGCCTTTCACAGTCTTAGGGTCAAGTTGAATCAAAAGGCCTGGGATCTCCATGAGGGCTGAGGGTAATCCCCAACGCCCATACTTCCCCCCTGCCCACTGGAACAATCCTGAAACCACCTAGAGTGGTGGTCTTGGGTTGTATAGTGTTAGCACGGGACAAATTCATGCACAAAACATGAACACATGTGAGTATAGTGACCCCAGTTTTTGGCCGTGATTCACCCCCACCTCCAGTCCAACTATATAGGTCCTGTGTTGAGGCGCAGTTACACTCCCCCACAGAAGCTAGCTAAAGGTTATGAATGGAAGCGACATTCCATCCCAGATCTTATCAACTTAAATTGTTTCCTGCAGATTAACCGTTCATTTCACCAAAGGTTTATCATGGAGTCTCTGTATGAGAAACTGGGTCAGGGGCTTTGGAGCATGCAGCGATAAGCAGAACATCAGAGCCTTTGTCTGGTGGGAGAGAGAGACGTGGACATGTTTCTGCTCTGATTTCTAGAGTAAAATGTGCATTTACACACCAAAAACAAGTGCTTGGGGACACAAGGGGTGGGGTTGAGCCCCAGACCTCACTGTCTCTCTTCTTAGCATGGCTTGAATATAGCCTGTGCTTGAAGGATTAGAAAACAGGAGGAGAGTGGACTGAAGATGTAGCAAGGTTAGGGGCAGTCCTGACAGCTGAAGTAGAGGAGCTCATAGAAACAAGTGCTGCGGATGCTCTGACCTCAGGTCTGAGACCAGAATATCTGGTCTGTATTGGGGGGACTGTAGAGAGGCACAGTGCCACTTGAATTTTCTTCTATGGTCACCAGGACTTGTGACAGATTTCTTAGAATAAAGGGTGTTATGCGACAGCAGTTAGCAGCATTTAAACTCTATAAACATAATGTGCCATTAGTCCTTGTACTAAATACTCATTACTGCTTTCTTCTTTTAAAAGTTAGTGTTGTTAGTATTGTGGCTTATAGATGAAGAAACAGAAAGCACAGAGAGGTTAAGTAACTTCCTCAGAATTCACAGCAAATTTAGAGGACCAGGGACCAAAGCCAGGAAGTCTTAATAACTCTGTTCTTTAACCTGGGATTAAAAGATAAACTGTCAAGAGTTTCTGAATGTTCTACACTGCTTGCAGGGCCTTCAGTGTATGCTGATGTGCACATTTGTCTAAGACAGGGCCTAGGCTTCAGTCACATGCTCCTTTGTGTGTATCATCTCCCATCTAGGCACTTATGTTGTTGTACTGCTCTAGAAGGAAAGGAAACATCAAACCAATGTTCAGGAGCTCTTGACCTGTTCCTGCATGGTGAGGAACAGAGAGGTCTATACAGTGAATACTTCCCAAGGTAGACCAGATGGCAAGTCCTTGCAGTGTGAGGTCATTGAAAGGTAGTGGGCAAAACTCTTCTGACCTCAGCAAAGCTAAGCAGGCTGAGCTCTTGCTTTAGAACAACACTGGGATGTCAATATGCTCTCAGCTAGACCAGTTGTGAGCGCCAGGTAGGGACTGAATACCCCTAACTGCAGGAAACTGACTGGAAGTTCTGTGGAGCCAAGGAATCCAAGACAGGCCCCAGAAAGAATGAGGGAGTCTAAAGAACTGTCCCATGGTTAAGATACTGTGTCATTACATTAGGTGTAGAGAACTGGACTCCTTACTTCCTAGAGTTTATTTTTCGTAGTGGTTTCCTAGTCTTTGCTTTCTTATTTTCTTATTTGTAAAGAATCAAAGGTATTCTCTTATGTAGCCTTACGTTATTATACAGTAAATATTCAACCATATCATCGGTTGGTAACAACTGTGATGGCTGTTCTTAGTTGTTCACTTGACTACGTCTGGAATTAATTAAAACCCATGTGACTCAGTACACCTGTGAGGGATTTTTTCTTTTCTTAAATCATTTGAAGTAGACACACTATTAATCTGAATCTTTTGAGGTAGAAAGATACACAGATCTTTTGAAGTGGAACCCGGGAGAGGGAAGTTTGGTCATTGCCTGTTTGCTCTTGCTGGCAAGTCCATTTTGTTACTTGCATTAGAACCTCCTTCTTTAGGATTCTGGCATCTACGGAAGCCCAGCTGAGACATCCAGCCTTGTGGACTCAACAACCGCTGGATTTTTGGATCTTCTGTTCATAGGCAGCCATTGTTGGACTAGCTAGACCACAGCCTGTAAGCCATTCTAATGAATATATATGTTATATATTATATGAAATATATAATAAATAAATAAATATTCATTCTATAAGTTCTGTTCCTCTGGAGAACTATGACTAACACAGCTGCTCAATCATATTATATACTGCCCATCTGTTTTTTCTAGATGTTATGAAGAATTCTTTACCTAAGTTTTGTTTAGCTTTGTGGATTTGATCAAGGATTCAGTTGAAGATCAGGAATAGCAGTTGGCCTTCATGTCTCTCTCTGTTGTCTCCATAATGACCTGCCTTGTCTCTCTTTTTCAATTAAGATTTTTTTATTTTGTGTTTTGTGATCCTAACATGTTTAGTTCCAGAGAGTTATCTAGTAGAATGTTCTGTAATCTAAGATTTATCTGACTATTATAGACCTGTGGTGAGAGTCAGGTTGAACATAACTGGCCAGTTTATGCTACTTTTCTTGAAGGTACGTGGTATTGGCTAGGCTTTTTTCTACTTGTGCTGTGATTATTGGAACACCTGCAAATACTGTTTCCTGACAGTTCTTTACACAATGGATTTAGTTTCTATTTCTGGTCCTTATGTGAATGAAATTGCTATGTTGCAATATGGTACAAATATTCTGATGCCCCTTTACTGATCAAAAGTGTTTCTCACTCATCCCCTGTTTGGGAAAACTTAAGACCCCAAAGTCTGAGTACATGGGGGCATCTGACATGCTGTCTGTTCTGTGAGAGTGGGCTTACAGGGAAGTTTTTATAAGGGTCAGGGAAGAGGGGAGTGATTGCTTTTTGTATTTAGAGGATTTTTTTAAACTTTATAGATATTAAAGTAGACAAGGAGTATGCAAGTCCATTACCATTCTTATTCCCTTCTGAACAGAGAATGCTGTGGTAATGAGATTAGTGTTCTTTCAAAAGCCACAAACTGGAGAGATGCCCTCAGTGCCTTGGAAGTAGTTTTTTATCAAGCATACTGTACTGAAATAAAATGGTATTAAATCCATGAGGTTCATTTGAAATGTGGGACAAGACGGAAATTGTTTAGCAAGGGAACTTCTTGATCTAGACTAATAATCTTTCAGGGAATTTATCCAAGGGCTTCTGCACCCACTCTACCGAAGACTGGCTCATTCATCAGGGTTATCTGATGGGGATTTTGTTTCTTCTGAAAGCTGGCCTTTGTTCTGTTTGCTGGTGAGTTAGGGGGTAGCAGGAAAAGACTCTTGGCAGGCAATGCAACATAAAACCCACCTGTCATCCTGGAATTAGATACCGTGTGTGCTGTGTAAATTCTTCACTCAGTTCACTTTTGAACCAATTGGTTATTTCTCCTAACAATACCCTTCTCTAATATTGAAGTCAGAGCCTTAGCATTCTCTAGGAATTTATTTAGCATTGGCTTCATTTTTATTCTCCTATCTTATGAGGGAATTTGAAACAGGGTCTCTCTATGTAGCCTTGGCTATCCTGAAACTTCGTATGTAAACCATGCTGGTCTCAAACTCACAGAGATCTGCCTTCTTCTGTCTCCCAAGTACTGGGACCAAAAGTGTCTCGAAGATGTTCTTGTGTCTAAATAGACTTGAACCCATGTCTGCCTTGAACTGTGAATTTGTTTTGTATTCTTAAAGTCTTAAAAAACAAAGATTTTGCCCTTGTTAACTGATATATCACCCCAAACCCCTTAGTGGGGTTCTTTTCATGGTTGGTCTATAATATAGTAACGTTAGCATTAGCATTTGCAGAGAGCTGAATAACTTCTAAGTTTGACAAATTATTATGCTGTATCCTATATTATATTTACAGTATTATGAATTCCAGAATATGATTGTGTAAGTTATACCCACCCAGCTAATTCAAGCAACTGAGTCTTTCCTTCAAGGATGAGATACACTTTAAAGAATGGTTTTAAGTTTTCAGTCATAAGGTAATAGATCCCAGAATTTATTGATTAATGAGATTAACATATTCCTGACAAATTAGATATAATAATTCTGCAGGAGACTTGAAGTTCAGCAGAATTCTTTTTTCACCCCCAAAGGCCACTCCAGCTCCTGCTCATTCCTTTTGATACTCAAAGTGGCTAGCCCTACCCCTTCCCCCCATGTGAGGCGTAGAGGACCTGTTTTGGTTGGATAACGTATTAGACACTAGAATGAATGAGCAGTGCTTGAATACTTCCTATTGCCGCGTAATTCCAGAGGTTAAAAAGAGTAAACAGAAACTAGAAATCTTAACTAAAGAATTGGGTTTTTCTTCAGTATAGATGCGACGTGGACTTGGGGGAGATGGGAACCCCTGCTCAACAATCCCCATGGCCTTTCCCCCCAGTAAACACAGATCTCTGTTATGTGTGTCTTCTCCAAGCAAATGACTTTGACTTAGGCTGAAAATATGCTTGTTGAATTCAGAAGGCTGAGTTAACCCTTGGAAAACTTAGGTAGTATGCTGCTTCCTAAATGAAGAGCATCCCCTTTCCCTCCTTCTTTTTGCCTCATTTTACTCCATCCTGTTTATGTGTGTTTTACTCTTTCATTATGCAAACCCTCATTTCCAGAAGGCAGTATATATCCCACTAGCCTCCCACCAGGGCGGACTGGACGGCTTAGGTTGTGCTTCTGGTGGGTGTCAAGACCGTTTGGAGCCACTCCTTAGTTGTGAGTCCAACCTCAAGACAGCAAGCAGTTCTGATGATCCAGGATACCAGACTGCTTCAGGTACACTTGTTCCCTGGTTGTAATAAGTGGCTGGTTCTGAAGGAATGTGAAGATTGGAAACTCCCACTATGTACTCCAGGTCTTGATTTCTTCATCTGTGAGGTGGAGGAGAGAACACATACCTCTTAGGAATTGTTGAACAAAGGGATTTAAAAGTTTAAAAATCTGGGGATGGATGCCAGGTGAACGAGTCATTCTTGGGGTTGGATTCTGTTGTCTCTAAGAGTATGCGTCTTCCTCACTGCTTTCCGGGGCCAGCTGATGGTAGCCTGGCTAGGGTGCTGTCTCCTCCACCAGGAGAAGAGTCGCATCCTCAGCCAGTGGAGGACCCACTGAAAGTTCATACGGGATGTGCTGTGTGAGTGGGACGCACTCGCACTCTCCGGCTGAGGGGACGACACAGAGGAGGTTTCCAAGGAACTCCCATCTGCCTGCCTTATGTCCTGCTGAGAAAACAGGATGAGTTAGATGCTTGTAGTGTCAATAGCAGTGGGCTTGCTATCTACTCCTTTATAGAAGGCAAGACCATTGCCCCAATAGCCTAAATATCGCCAAGTTTCCAGACACATTGACTAGAACACATGTCCATTTTTATGTGGTTGTTGGTTCTACTTGGTGTGCCTACTCTCTTCCCTCCCTTTGTGCTCTGAAGTATCTTTCCTACAGTGCTACCCTCTCTCCTCTCCTGGCTGTTATCTTCCCCTTTGTCCTAGTCTCCTGGGGCCCACCTTGCCTCACAGCAGGTAGTGAGTGAGGCTCCACTGTCCAACCTTGTCTTCCCCAGTCCTACCCGTTGCTCCCCTGGGAGGCATGCATCTCTGTGCTCCCCACAACTTCATCATTCAGTAACCTTGAAGGATTCTCTAGGACCTGACCGATATCTTCATTTTCCAGGGCTTTGTGCTTGGGCAAGTCTCGACAAACATCACGTTCTTTATGACTGACCTGAGCACTATGTGGAGGGGGACTGCTGTTGAGGTGGACATCTTCCTTCTGAGTAGATTCAGGGAGCACACAGCCATCATGATGGCCACCTTTTTCTTTTCCTAGAAATGTCTCAAGTTTCTGTACTAGGTTATCCAGTTTGCTGGGAGTCAGTTTTGTCTTGTCTTCTGGCCACTTATCCATCCACTGGCTATGGCCATTTAGATCCAGATTAGCAAGAGAGTCTGCATGATCAGAGTTCACATCGCTATCCCAGGCCAGTGTGATGCTTAGCTTGGAGAACTGTTCTGGCTCATGCTCCATCTGATCTCGTTTCCTGAAGAGCCTCCTTAAACTCTCTGTCCTCCAGGTACTTTGGACTGGAGGGAGGAAATGGACAGAGGCCCTCTCCTCACAGGAGACCACGTCCTCATACGAAAAGGTGTTCTCAGAGGGGTAGAAGCCCACCGAGAGGCTCTGGTTGGATTTGCATTCAGAAATAGAGTCCTCCATGCTACTGTACTCACTGCTGGAGGGTGAGGTTGTCATGGTGCTGGGAGACTCCAATCTTATTTTCCTTGATTCTGGAAACTTCAGAAGAAAAAAATTAGTAAATGATATATGGAGGGAAGTTATAGGACCCATCCCCTTTTCTATTTGGAATTATTCCTTCCACTGTGTACAGTATAATATATAGTACTTTTGTTCTTTCTGTCTCCATAAAGACAAAAACACTTTGACATCTCTTCTTGATGCCTCTTACTTGTTTGACAGTAGCTGAGAGAACTTCTATCATAAACAAAAAGGGAAATTTGACAATGGCAGGGAAGTGTGACTGGAGTCCAATATGTTTTCAGTTCACTCTTCTGAGGTCAAGGTAACTAATTTCTTAATATATATCTGTGCATATATGTACATATATACACATATCCAAATACATGTGGTTCTCACATCAATAGAAACTTATTATCAAGTTTATAATAACCTGTGGCTATTCTAATATTCTTAACTATTTTCTTATTAAATAGCCTTAGATGTCACCTACTAATAATCACTAACTTAGATGACTAATGATCACTAGGTTACTTAAGACCATAAGTGATCCATGGAGTTAGTGGACCAAAGATCATAAGTATATAGACATATTAATTGATACCAGATTGCTTTCTGGAAAGGTGACTGTCATTCAGGCACCCATCTTCCTACCATCTGATAGCATGTTTATTCTACATTCTCCATAATCCCCCTATAAGCAGAGCTGGAAGACCACACACACACTCACACACATTATCATGCACATACCTCTGTCATGCCCTGATCTGAGGACTGCCCACGTGAGACAGGCGCTTCCAGCTCCTGAGACAAAGTGATGGAGTCAGAAACCCTTCAGAGCCCATGTCTCAGTGATGTAAAGCCCAACTGCTTCTGAGAAGTTTGTGTTCCAAGACTGTTGGTTACCATGGCAACAAAGGAACCAAGTTATGGTCAGAATTAGATAAAGGGACAGAATCTGTCCCTTCAGTTCCAAAGCATTCCATGCATGTACAGTAGTAGGCTATACTCTGTTCATTAGAATCAGTCAGTTCCATGAGATCTTTCTCACATTTTCCCTCTGTTTCCATCCCCCAAGATTACAGTTAAGTCTGCTACATGTCATAACTTAGGTTTTCACTGCCATGCTAGGTCTCTAGATTACAGGGGGTAGATCTTGGAACTTCTCAACAATTCCTTGTAACTAGTCTCTTTTTAGACATCAAAATCTCCTGTTGTTTCTGTGTCTCTAGAGAATGCACTTAGTTTGTTGCTCTTGAAATTAATGAAGTATTTTAGATGGCTATATGGTATATATCTGTAATCTAGCTCTTGGGAGACCAAGGGAAGAAGATTGTATGTAGATCAAGCAGGCCTTGAACTTGTGATCCTCTTGCCTTCAGTTTATACCAGATTATAAGCGTGTGTGTGTGTGTGTGTGTGTGTATCAGTATATATACAATAAACAATCTGGCAGTTGAGTGCCTAACAAGTTCCAGACCCTATGTTCTGCCACTGTAGTAGGAACAAATTAATTAATTAATGATTTCATGTCTGTGTGTGTTTGTGTATATACACCACATAGATGCCAGAGAATTTTGGATCCTCTGTTACTAGAGTTACAGATGGTTGTGAGTCTCCTGATGTGGTTGCTGGGAACCTAACCTGACTATGGGAGTCATAGTAAAGGAACCACCAGAGTTAGTGTCCTTACCCAGTCTAGCATGGGAGCTATGGTAGAGAAAGTCCCTTCTGAGTACATTCAAAAGACCCAGCGGGAATCCTTTGGCTAGGAGGGTGAGGTGAGTGCCACTTGCTGTGTTTAGAAGCTGTGGACACTGTTGATGACTGACAGTTCTCCCTTTGGCTACATTATAATTTGGGTGCAATTTTTTTTTTTACCAAAAAAAAAAAAAGTTTGAAGGGCTGATAGGATGTAGGCTTCCCAAGAAACAAGCCGAGGTCTCCTTAGGAGACTAGTAGCAAAATGCTTAAAATTCAGTTGATCCTTGTTCTTCTAGTCCTCAGGGAACTGTGAAGGAAAAGGTGGAGATGGGTGAGAAGTGAGGGGAGGGCAGACATGCTCAGAGTTGACTACTGAGGAGGAACCTAACCTAGAGGTAGAGCCAAGTTAACCTAATAGAAAGTGGGGCTCAGAGCTGTGGGCGTAGCTCAGTGGCAGAGCTCTTGACTAACCTATGCGAGACCCTCTGCAGTCTCCTGCACCCCAGAGACACAGTGGCAGAAAGTCTACCTAGAGTGTTTATTGTGTTATGGGAAATCAGACAGATGGTAAGAAGAATCTGGAGTGAGGATGATTGTGAGTAGCAGCAGGCAGCATGAATGCCTGTTATAAATAATAATTCTTTCAGATTAGTTGGCAGGGGCCTGGAGGAAAGCAGACGGAGCAGACGGGGCTGGGGTGAGTCGGGGAGGATGCAGTTGGCTGGCTCTGCCTGTCTCTGCTGTTATCATCGGGCACCACAGAGTCCTCCCTCACAGGCCTGCTAGCCGGCCAGAACACCCTTCTCCTGCTCTCCTCCCACATCTGCTGGCTCAGTGGCACGTCTACCCAGCCTATGAGCACAGATAAAGCTTTTTCTCCACTTCCTGAGGCTAAGTTAAGCTCTCGGAGGTTCCCCACCTCTGGCTCAGATCTCCCGCAGCATGTGTGAATAGATGCTGTTGTGTGTGTGCACAATGGCCTCCATTCATTTGAAGACCACTGTGCACATCCCTTGGAAGACAGCTTATTGCCCCAGTGCATCCGAGGCCAGTTAATGAAAATGGCATTGATTAACGAATACTATTATAGATGAGTCTTTTAAGGTTCTTGTGAAGTTAAAAATGAATGATAAAGATTATGTTTTAAAAGCCTCCACAAAATGCCTAAGAAAAATCAGAAGCTAAAATAGACATTTTAAGGGAAGTATTTAAAAACCCCTCAGAAACAAGTGTTTCAGGTATATAAGGTAATTGATAGTTGCCTGGAGCTGGGACCAGAATGTGGTATTCCCTGAAGATTGGCAAGTTGAAACCATTTGTCAGTAAAAGGCAATCAGAGGCACAAGTGAGATCACTGACTTTTAATATTCTAATAGTTCCATAAAAGAGTAAAGACTCAGGTAAAATTATTTTTGCTGTACTTCAGGTAATTCATATAAAATATTGTGATTTTACATAAAATAAATATAAAAGATTTAGTTTTTTGCATTTTCTCAACCAAGTCTTTGATGCCTGTCATATATTTTACATTTAGACCATACCTGGTTTGGGGCCTATGCAGTCCTAAGCCCCATGCTCAGTAGCCACTCATGATGCCTTCGATGAGCAACAGGGCTCAACAGCCTTGGTCGTGGTTACATGGCTGCATGCATTGCTAGAGTTTATTGGGCTGTACACCTAAAAAGGACAACTTTTGCTGCATATAGATTATATTTTAATTAAAAATACTCTTGTAAGCCTGCACAAACAAATGTATGTTCCTTCTGTGAACATTTATTAAAGCTATTTTCTTAAGTTAGTCCTGGAAGTGGAATTTTGCAAGTCGATTGTCAAATTCAGAGAAGGATGTTAGCACAAGTTAATGATCTTCATAAACTTCAGGGATATGTGTGGGTGAGTGAGAGCGTGTGCACACTTCCTCCTGTGTCTCTATCACCCATAGTTTATGTGCATCTTGATTTAGAAAGGACTAGTGGAAATTTAATTAGACAGTACAGTTCTTAGGAAAAGGATTGGCATATGTTTGGCAAGATGAAGACAGGCACGGGTTGTTTCAGGAAGACTCAGTGATATTTTTTTGTAAAGAGCTTGTCATTTTTATTTTTGTTTTACAGCCATTTCTTTATTTCCAGCAGTGTTAAAAGTTACTTAATTCTGATTTTTTTCTGCTCTTATTATATATATTTTTGGGTGATTATTTTGACTGACTGCCTGCAGGTACATGGGGGTGGAGAAAAGTAGAGCTCATAGGCATGGAACACTTGATTAAGAATAAGTTTAACTTTCATAGTTGAGGCTCGGATGGTTTGGAGGTCAAACATGTTACACTGTTTATAAATAACGTCCACAATTTGATAGATATTTGGATGTCTTCCCTTATGTTTTAAAATCCCATGCTTCCATTTTGCTGAAGCTTATAGAAACTGACAGTTTCCAAATGACTTAAGTGAAGGAAAGTAGGTCAGAAAATACCTTCAATATGATCTCATAGTATCTGGGCTGAACATAAAGTTCAGTAGCCTTGGAGTTTAATTCCATAAGTTTGAACCAGGAAAAGCTTCATCTGATAAGGAAATTAGCTCAGAGTCTTCACAGATAAATCTAGGGTGAACACAAAGTGAGAGGTGGTTGTTTTAAGACTCACAACCCACAGGATGTTTCGAAGCGGGGCACAAGCAAAATTACGCCTTTGTTTTAGTTTACCCCAGGGTTCTCATAAACCCAGAGGCAGTTGATTTGACCCATGGTTAATTATGAAGAGGAATTTGATCTACGGCCATAAAAATTAAATCCCACTGTGTATTGAAAGTGTGGATTCTTATGCCCTATCCCTAGGAATTACTGGCTAAATAGACTAGGAACAGGACCTTCCAGGTAATTGTGTGTGAGAGACAGGCATGCTCTGTAGCCCAGGCTAGCCTGGAATTCATGATTCTCTCAAGTGTACTATCTTGACTTTCAGGTGATTCTTCTGCTTGTTGATTTCACCTTGAGAAACACTGACCTAGAATAACCAGTTGTCATGAATTCCGCTAACCAGCAGGGTCTCTGTTGTGAGGGTGGGATCAAGGTGGTGTGCTCAGATCAGGAAGGCCAGCGCCCTCAGCACTAAAGGCATGAGTAACTGTGGGGCTTTATGGAGACAATCCTGGATGTCACCTCATGGCAGATAGTTGTGGGATCTCACAGGGAGGGTGGCATTGCTGTGGAAAGAGGCTTGCTCCAGTATTAAATACAGCTTTTAAGTGCCAAGGAGTTCCTACTGCAGAGTAAAACACAGCACGTAGACAGACGTAGACACAGAGGCCTTATTGGTGATTGTCAGTGGTTTCTGAACTTGAGTGTGTTTCCTTGTCACCCAGAGGACTTGTTACAATACATTTTTCCTGTGCCACCCTAAGAATTTCCAGTTCAGTAGGTCTGGGTGGAGTCTGAGAATCTTTTGGTCTTAATGAATGGGGTTTATAAAAAACCCACGGATCATGAAGGGAATAAATTATAGTAGCAAAATAGGGAGAGGATGATGTGTACTCTGTTCCGTGATCTTGACCACCTACCCCTTAGTTTTTTTGTGAGACTTCTTTACTCTTAGAGCAACTGGTCTCACCAAAAATACGCTGGGGTGGGACAGGAATGTGGCCATGGAGAACATTCTGAGGGAGACTTCCTGACTTAGAAACGGTTTGTAGCTTGGGGGCTTCTGAAACTCTGATCATGAGTGCATTTTCCAGTTTTATTTTTGAAAATGTAAACCTAGCACATTATATTTTAGCACCAACATATGCCGAAGAGCATTTTAACACTCGCTTTACACAAGTCTTTACTCTTGAATCTGACCTTCACCATCAAACATGCTCTCCCCACCGTGCTCTCCCCGCACAACCTCAGCACCTGGCAGCTCCTCTCAGGCCCCAGGCCGGGCATCATCTTGGTTGCACTCCTCACTTGTGCCTCTGTTCTGCACCTTCCCTCAGGAAGCCCTGCAGATCCTGCCCCCTAAGGTGTCCCAACTGTCCCTTGTCCACTTCCTCCTGCTTTGTTGACTAGTTCTCAGGCGGAGGTTTCTCTGGATTCCTTTAGGAAAACTAATGAGTCTTAGAAACACAAGTTACCTCTCTACTGAAGTAAGACCCCTTGCTGACACCCCTGTTTTGTAGGGTGGACTTTAAATTTTCAAAATGGCCTTACATTCCATGGCCTTCAGCACTGCTAGTCTCAGCTGGAGACCCCCCCCCATACTCCATTGTGCTGATTGCTTTATTTCCTGAACCAAACATATTTAAAACCTTCACAGTGGTAAGCTTAGGTCTATAACGCAAGGGGGCTAAATGTGATGGTCTGAAGTTACATTTTGACATTCTGAAATGACATTTTTATTCACATTAAAGCTGAAAAATGAAACTGAGAAAATGTTACCCGGGGTCCATATAGAGAGCCTAGTGCATAACCAGCATCTGTTGGCCAAGGCTGAGGGGTCTGCTCTAGGACATAACTCAACATTCGGGACAGTGACCCAGCTCCTCCAAGTTAAAATCAGTCTGACATATTTCATATTGGAAAAACGAAGAACAAAGTCTAGAAATCCCTGGGAGTCCAGTGATGTGGTAATGGTAATAAGTAAGTAATAAATAAGACAAGCTTTTGCCATGAGCAGTAGAATGGTCTTCCTGGTGACCAGCCTGACATGGTAACTGCCTTTATTTGAGCCAATGTGGTTGTGACTCTGCTGCTTGCTGACAGCTGCGGGTTGTAGTTAAAAGTCAGGCGAGCTTCACCGTGTGGAGACCTGTAGCCATTAACACTGGCGGTCCTCAGCCCACTGTGACTTTACTATATGCAGGGCCTCCACCATGCCAGGAACAGCAGTCTTTGATCAGCATGTTTGCTCTGGTGAAATGGCTAGAAGTATTTGAGACCTGGCAGCAGTGGACGTGGGAGGAGGCTCCAGTCTTGCTGGCTGTGAGTCATCCCACGAACACGTAAAGTGTGCATTCTCCTCATCGGTTTCGATGTTGCAGCTATGTCTTTGATGTATCATGTTTCCCTCTGTGCCCAGCCTGTGTCTTGATCTTGTTACCAATCTGTATTTAACTGAATTAGCACATTGGGCCATACATAAAAAGGAATTATTATTACCGATGCCTTCATATAGTGGTGGTGGAGTTTTTCAGGCCAGTTGTACTCAATTTCTGGATGCTGGAGGCAAATGGAGGTTGGACTGCGAGGAAGGAGACAGTCCAGGCTTCTCTCCATGTTTGTGGGAGACCAGTTTCTCCTCATCTTACCCTGATAGATGTTTTTTTCATGTCCAAATTTTTTCCTTACATAAGGATACCAGTCACATTGGGTTAGGTCTCACCCTAAAGGTTTCATTTAACCTGGATTAGTTCTCTGAAGATTCTGTGTCCATATAAGGTCACATTCTGAGTTTCTGGGAGTTGGAACTTCAGTATACAACTTTTGGGGAGACACAGTTGAGCTCATCACAGACTGTGATGCGGTTAGCTTCACAGAGACAGCAGGCTTGTTTGGGAGTCTTCCATAAACCCAGAAAAACAATCCCAAGTTGACTTGAATTTTGTTCCTTTTCTGGACCCACAGAATGTCATGGTGCTGGTTTCTACAGTCAGCACCACTCTTGGTCTTGCATCTGGTGAAACATCTAACACAGTCTAAGCTCTGAGCTTATCACAGTCTCATTTGACATTTGTACTGCGTTCTTTAATGCTTGCCCTGTTGCTGCTTGACGCCTTGTTTCAGCCCCGCCTTTCTTTTGTATTCTCTGTCGTGCACTGAAGCCCGTTTGCCTGTGTACTTTGACATTTTCAGACCTCCGATGCTTTAGACGGACTGTTTATCCCTAGAGTTCACAGCTGACTTTTCTGGCAGGTCGTTCGACTGTTTGGATGCTGTCTGTAATGCTGTCAGAGATGTGGGATGTGTTTTTTTTTCTCCTCTGCACTCTCCCATGTCTTTGGCTGTTCCAGGTATCTGTCACAAAGTCCCTCTCTCTACAGCTCTTGGCGCCTGTCCTAGTCTGTACCTCAGCCATGCTTTTAAATGCACCCCATTCCTCATCGCTAAGTGCATCAGGTTTGTGTCACTGGTACACACTGTCTCAGTCCTGGACACTGAGATAACAACTATGTTTTGTTTGTCCAGCCAGAGACCAGGCAACACTAAAATGTTTCTCCCTTCCGTTGAGTTAGTCAGGTTTTGTCTCCCCTGACAAACATCCTAAAATATTGTTTCAATAAAACTGTGTTTTAATAAAACTGCCATGCCTGTAGGAAGTGGAGTTTAGGCAGGATGGATAACATTCCTCCCTGTTAGCATCACCTGTCATCCAGACTGCACTAGGCCTGTAGCATCGAGGAGGGAAAGGGGCCCAGAGTCCTTTTCTTATATAAAAGGCTGTCGTGACCATCACTGTTGAGGAGAGGTAGAATGTTGAAGCCTCTCTGCTGAACAGGGATTATGCACATTTCCCCAGGCAGAAGTTACTTCTCTTGCTCTGTGTGTCAGTCACTGATTCTACCCCACTAAGTTCTTTCTAGACAAGTCGTTCTCCACAGGTGAGGACCTTTGCTTAGCTTAGGCTCCCATATTGCCTCTTTCAGTCTCTTAGGAGAAAGTTGCCTTTTGGAGAATTCTCTTCTGGAACCAGAGTCAGCTTGCATGTACTTTACTGTACTGGCTCATTTGCCGCTAAAATGAAATGGAATGAGTGAGAGTCATTTTCCCTAGCACTTTTTTGATGCGCTTTACTGCTACACTGTGGCCAACCCTCAAAGAAGCAAGCCATGTATCTTAACAAAACTGATATGCAGTACGATTAACCATCAGAACTTGCCTTTAAATGTGGGTCCTCTCCCTCACGTCATGCCTCTTAGGAGATTATTTAGATCTGGAGCTTGCCTATGTCTGAGAAGCAGGCCTGGGGCCTTGCTCTCCAGAGGTTAGGAGGGCGATTGAGTGGTCCTGAAAATAACCTCCGAAGAAGCAAAGCTCACAGGATCCTCCCTTAAATTCCAGTTTCTTGGTTTTCAGGATTATAGACTATTCTCCAGCAGGGACCTGCCTGCATCTGACTTTTTTTTCCCCTTAGAATGTAAGTTATCAGACTAACACCCAGGCTGACATCTTCTCTTCCGGCTGATATCGCCCTTGCCTTCTCCATACCTTTCATACAGCTTTATTCCTTGAGCCTGGGCCTGATGAGGTCTTAGCACTTGAGGTGGCCGTTCTAGGTCCAGTCTTCCTTCCTGTCTTCTGGGAAGACTGTCTCAGCACAGATTTGCACTGTTCAGCCTTCATTTTCCCTCTCACCTTTGTCTAAGCCTAAAACTTCCCTAACTTGTGTCTGTACACCAGGATCTACAACAAGTTCTGGGAACACAGTGAGCTAAACAGGAATTCCAAGTCTGGTTATCTCCTGCAAACGAGAGCCCTGGGTATTGGTTATTCTAAGCTACTCTGGGCTTATCAAGGATCCACTTGCTTGTCCAGATGGCTCAGTTGTCACAGGTGGGCGAAAGCAAGAGGCTGCCTGCAGACTTTTCTATTCATTGTCAACCTGGTGATAATTTCAAAACAGTAGGAAAGGGAGGGAAATAGAGCCTGAGAGCACAGAGATCTGGTCCTGGGAGAAACTAAAACAACAACAACAAAAAAAAAAACTGACTATGACAGGTTTTACTTTAACAGACAACAGCTATGTAACCAGGTTCATAAGTATTTTTACACTTAATTTGAAGTAGAAGCTTTGAAGATTTATATTCAGTAATCCGAAGTGATCATTTATTTCACTGAGGAAAACACAAAACATCCATGAACTGATTAATGGGAGGAATTGATGCTCTTGGTTAATGGAAAGGTTTTTACAATTTATTAAAGATTTATTTTTATTTTTAAATTATTATGCATAGACGTGTCTTTGTGTAAGTGTATACACATGTGAGCACAAGTGCCTGTGGAGTCCAGAAGAGAACCTTGAATACCCTGTGGCTGGAGCTATAGGTACTTGTGAGTGCCTGATTTGGGTGCTGAGAACTCAACTTGGGTCCTCTTCAAGAAAAATACATGCTTTTAATCCCTGAACCATCTCTCTAGCCCCAAGTTAATGGACAGATTTTATAAATAGTTTTGTGTAAGTTGGCTATCCAGTAATCCGGTGTTGATTTAACTTACAAACCCAAGGAGTGATTTATGAATAGGAGAACCAGTTAGGGAAAGTAGTTCCTGGAAAGGAGCCTGGTAAGCATGGGGCAGGATGCCTCCTCAGCTCAGGACACTGGTCACCTCTTCCAGTTTCTTTGACCTCAACAGTTTTAGGTCTCTGAAGATTCCATTGCCCAACTCCTTTTCCCTAACCCAGGAAATGAGACAAGTTATTTTTAAAATTCTTAGAATTCTATGCTTAGAGAAAGATCTAAAGAGTGGGAAATGGCACTCTGATTTTGTGTTTTGTTGCCTAGTGGTGGAATTGCAAAGACAGGATAGCATTGAAAGGCCACACTCATGCAAGCAGCGCGCATGTCCACACCCAATGGAGTGGGTGAGACAGAACTTTAGGACCTGTTGTGTTAGATTTCAGAATAAAAAGAATAAGTGGATAGTCTGTTTCTCAAGGAAAGAATTTACAGTATTTACCATTACAGAGGTGTTACCTAAAAGTCTAGTCAGCCATTGTCATCTTTGTTTATTGAGGTGACAGGTGATGGGGTTGTTTAGCTCCAACTTCAGTAACAGTCAGGTAGATTAAATTTAAGTGGTTCAGTCTCATTTTGTAAACTAGGAAAACAAGGCCTGGAAAATAAATCCTGAGCAATGTGCTTTGACATGTCTCACAATGCCAAGCTGTGCTGTCTTCCACAAGGGGAAATGCCCACCTCCCTGGGTTAGACAAAGTCCACATTCTAGATTCTGTTGGTGGCTTCCCCAGATAGCACAGTGGCTTCTGCTGAGACCCAGGTGCTTTCCTACTGCTGTGGCTAAGGCTCTGTTCCAGGGCTCAGATGTCGTGAGCAGTGCTACTCTTCCAGATCCAGTTCCTAGCAACTACATGGTGGCTCACAACCATCTGCAACTCTAGTTCCAGGGGATCTGATGTCCTCTTCTGGCCTCCATGGGCACCGTATACATATGGTACACGGACATACACTCAGGCCTATAGAGACACATATGTAGAGTAAAAATACATATATTTTTAAAATATGTCCCAGGGTCACTCAGGTGTCCACAGTCATATTAAGGGGGAAAGGACAAGTTTGCTAGAAAGAAAAGTTCAGGGTTTGGGACGATGTCTCTGCAGGTAAAAGCACTTTTGTTGTATAGGCTTGATGACCTGAGCTCAATCCCCAGAACCCACAGTGAAGGGGGAGAACCAACTCCCAAGAGTTGTCCTCTGACTTACATACACAAGCCATAGCACACAAGTCCCTGCATGTACACACAGAGACACACACACACACACACACACACACACACACACACACACACACGAAATAAAAGAGAAACAATTCTGATTGTTTCCATATCCCACTCTTGTTCTCTATGAAAGGGAGAGTAACGGCCAGGTCTCCCTAAGTCACTTGGCCACTCAGCACTTGGTAAAGACCGCTTTGCTTCTTTCTCCTTTTGTTCTTCCGCTTCCCTGTTCCTACCTCACAGCCACTGCGGCAGTTATGATATATAGGGCAGGAAGCATCCTTTATACTGACATCTTGTAGATGAAAACTACATGTCACGAATACCTAGATATCCATTGGTCAGCCCCCACGCCCCACTTCCACACCACCTGTAGCTATTTCACAGTTGCTTTGAGAAGGGGTAAGTCCACAGCAGGTGGAGTTACTCCCCAGGTCTGTCCAGTCTCTACTAGACTGCTCTTCTTTTTTCACCCCCCCCCAAAAAAAACCCCAAAACTTATTTTTGTTTTATGTGTCTGAGTATTTGTCTGCCTGTCTATCTGTGCACTGTGTGGACAGAGAGGGTGCTGGATGTTCAGGAACTAGAGTTGTTATCTTCTGTGTGAGTGCTTAGAACCCAATTCTGATCCTCTGGGGAAGCAGTGTAGGCGCTCATCTGCCGAGCCACCCCTCGGGCCCCTGGCTTGAGCTTTTGTAGATTGTGCAGTTGCTTTCAAGTTTCTACGCAAGGCTTACTTACCCTAGTAGTCCCCGAAGAGGATGAGTAAATAAGAGAGGCCAAATCCTTCAACGACAAAACCAGTTGCCACCAGACACTCTTGGGAACACTACCCAGGTTTGGTGACTCATACCTGTAGTCCAGCACTTGGGAGGCTGAATCATGAACATTTCAAGTTCAAGGCCAATCCGAGCTCTGAAGTGTGAACTGAAGTTTTCAGAAAAGCGCCATACCTATATTAAAGTCCGACTTCATGATTATAATTAGCTGGTATGATGCAGATGCAGAACTGTAATCCCGGGTCTTTAGTTCTTTTAAGAACCTATCACTTCTGTGTGTGACCTATCATCCTCATGACTGTCGGGTAAAACTTACTAGCTTAGCAGACCATAACCCAAAAGCTAAGAGGACCATCAGACAGCATCCGGAGCCCCTAGAATTTCTCCTTCTCTTTGTTGCCTTCTACCTGCTGTCTCCATGAGTATAAACGAAATGGAACCATGTTGCCAGAACCTTTACTGGAATAAAAACAAAATGTAGGTCAATGATTTAAGACACAGAAGAGCCAAGCAAGCCTAGCCCTGTACGATCCTTTCATGTATATTATTCCTGGGTGTTTGATGGTGACTAATAAATAGCTGTATTCTGGTGCCTAGTATTTATCCTCTCTAGGAATCACCACAGTAAACCTGGTTGGTGTAGAGACTATTGAAAGTGATGTCAGAGTCTGTAAGCTCATTGTGGTACATACTGGACCTGGTGAGCAAGCCCAACTTTACACTTACCCTCTCCCAAGGTCACTGTAAAATAGTTATGGTTGGTGTGTGTGCTATATGTTTGTTAGTGGGAGGACTTGTGGGGAGATTCATCAATGGATTCCTGGGTATCCTGCCATGCATGTAGTTTTATTCAGGGTTAGGACCACAGGTGGTATCTCACCTGGTGAGACTTGGGCTTACTTTTCATGCTTGGGGTGGGGTGTAGTCAGCTAATCAGTTCTGTAAAATCCGGCTTTGTGTGGAATAGGGTACAAACTTTGAGACTGTCCTGTATTTTAAGTAACCTAGAAATGATTTTAAGCATATGGCAGGATCACATAGGTTATATACAAATACCACATCATTTTATACAGGGGGCTCAAGCTGCTGCTGTTTGCTACGTAGAGTCCTGGAGTCAGTACCCACAGATACCAGAGGACTACTGTATGTGTCCCAGAGCAGGGAAAAAGCAGCCTGGGGACAGCACAAAGATGAAGTAACAGGGCAGGATGTGTTCAGAGGGCAGGACGTTCAGCTGTATGGTGAAAGGCAGGGGTGGTGCCCCATAGATACTTCAAAGTTTGGGTTAGAACTCCAGGTTGGTGGCCCTACAAGGGATAGCAATTTGACATATTCTTGTTCCCTCAGTGAGCACATGCCTGGGCTCGACTAGCGGTCAGGAGAAATGGAGCATTCTTTCCACGGGCCCACCATTTGCCCACATTACTCCACAGCTGTCTTCAGTAACAGCAGCATCCTTCTACTCAGGAAGAAAAGGAAGAAAAGGAACTTGGCTCATTGTGTAGCTCTTCCCATTACTTCCGTGCTGCCCCTCATTCCTGAATATTAACGGCAGCACCAGTGGCCTGGCTATATTTCCTGTTGACCTGCTTCCCCTCTGTTTCTGTCTTACAAATGCTTCCTTGCAGGCGTTGCCCATCGCTCTTTGTGGCCTGTCATTTTTAGTCATCAGTGAGCAGTGCACGCCCCCGGGCTGTGCACACTACTGCCCCATGCAGGGCATGCTAACCCCCCCATGCAGTGCACACTGACTCCCCCTGCAGTACATGCTAACCCCCCCCTTGTCAGTGCTCACTGACTCCCCCTGCAGTACATGCTAACCCCCCCATGCAGTGCACACTGACTCCCCCTGCAGTACATGCTAACCCCTCCATGCAGTGCACACTGACTCCCCCTGCAGTACATGCTAACCCCCCTCCATGCAGTGCACACCGACTCCCCCTGCAGTGCATGCTAACCCCCCCATGCAGTGCACACTGACTCCCCCTGCAGTACATGCTAACCCCCCCCCATGCAGTGCACACTGACTCCCCCTGCAGTACATGCTAAACCCCCCATGCAGTGCACACTGACTCCCCCTGCAGTGCATGCTAACCCCCCCATGCAGTGTACACTGACTCCCCCTGCAGTACATGCTAAACCCCCCATGCAGTGCACACTGACTCCCCCTGCAGTGCATGCTAACCCCCCCATGCAGTGCACGCCCCCTGGACAGTGCACACTACCGCCCCATTGTCAGTGGTTCCCTCACACTCAGCGCAGCTCTCCATCTGTAGGAGGCTGCTCTATCTTCGGAGTGCGCATGTCTGTGTTTGTGCTTATATGGGTGGCTAGCACAGCAAGCATTTCATTATTTGGTTTGTAAATATTTGGGGAGCTCTTAGTGTACTTGTGGTTATGACAGAAAAGCAACCTATTTAAGACACTATGTCATGTCTGGAGGTGTTTGAAAATCCTGTAGCTTAAAGGTCTGGGTAAAAGTGAAATAGTTTTGTTATGGAAGTCTCCACCTCATAAATGTGACCTAGACTTTAAGGACATGCCTGTTACCTCTCCTCAGTAACTACAGCATGCTTGGCATTGTTCCAGGTATACTTAACCGTCATCCCCATCTGCTTTAAGGTAGGAATTCCAGGTCTGATATCATTTCAGCATTCTGCTACTCATTTCTGAGCCATTAGGACTCAGAAATTAAGTATTATTGATAACTTTCTAATAATTCCTCAATTCAAATGTAATCTTCAAATCTCTAAGGTCATCAATAATATACTTGGTTGACTGATTCTAAACCCATGTCTTTAACTATCACCCCTGCCATAAAGACACCAACCTGTTTCTTTACCTCTCCTGTCCCTAACAGTCCCTGCCCATACCTCTCACCCCACTCTGTGACCTATTCAAGGACTTTTCACTTTATGTGGGTATGCTAGAACATATTGCAGATGAATGTGTTTCAGTTCATAGACTACAGAGAAGATCTGTGGTGGCAGATACATTACAGAGAATCTGGAAATAATCCCCAAGCCTGATATGCTGACATACACCTGCAATTCTAGTATTGAGACTGAGGCAGGATAATTCTGAGTTTAAGGTCAGCCTTAATTATGTAGTAAGTTTCAGGGCAGCTTAGGGTCCTTAACCAAATCCTACATCTAAAACAGATAGGGGGGGTGGGGGGGGCTTTGGGGTGGTTGTGGTGGTGGTGGTGGTGGTATTATATATTTTAGACACAAAAGCTTAGTTAGGGAGAGATTTTCAAATTAAAACTTAAAAAAAATACCTTTAATTTCTTCTTTAGAACTGTTATTTTTGGATTGGAAGTTAGTAGCAGAGGTGGGGAGGGGAATTCTGCTCTATCTTTTACTTTGGTAGCCAGGTCTCACCTTTTGTCCCCTTTCTCAGCAGGAAAGACCTGTGAGTATCACCTCTGTAGCTGTAGGTGAGACCCCTGGCACTCTGCTGGAGTGCAGGGAGGATTTGCATTTCTAAGAAGTTTCCCGTGGCTGCTACCCCCAAACCCCAGACCCAGGAATGCTTTCTATGTCTGGCTCCCCATTCTGTTTTGAAGATGGCTTATCTTTTCTGATCTTGTATTGCTGCACACTCCAGGCCTTTGCTCATCCTCCACTGGTAGCATCCTAGGAAGAAACTCTGGTTAGAAATGTCTGGTGATTGATGTTATTTTGGATAAAGCAAACTGAGACTGCCAGGGTACATGCTCATGTTGTTCTCACCAGAGCTCAACACAGATCTGCTAACTTTCCTACAGTCTTTCATGTAAAGATGGGGGACAGTTGCTTGACCTAAAACATCAGTTTGTCAGCAGCCCCGAAAAAAGCTTGTTGTTTTTCTACCAATCCTTGATCCACCACACCCATTGCTGGAACTTTCCCTGGTATTTTATCCTGTTCAAATCTGCCCTGAATGTATCCTTGACCAAGTCTGAAATTAGACTTCTAAATGTATTTCTATTGGCTCCTCTGTGTGTGTGTGTGTGTGTGTGTGTGTGTTTGTGTGTGTGTGTTGGGAGAGTTCCATGTTATACTATATGAATATTATTCTTAGAAATTACTTTTTAAGATTTTTCTAAATTCATATTTATTAGTAAAGATCCATTGTGATGGGAAGCCACCACTTTTTTGACCTGTAAACAGTGATATTTCTGCTTAAATTGCCCAGAATAGAAGGAGCTTTCCTTGTGAACTGTGACTTTGAACGCAGCACTTTTCTGAGGTAATGTGCTCACTGGTGCTTTTTCCTTTAGCAAGTGGCTTAAAGAAGTATAGGGGAGCCGTTTGTTTTTTTTTTTAAATTTTATTTTATTTTCTAAGTTTTTTTTATTTACATTCAAAATCATTTCCCCTTTCCCGTTTCCTCCCTCCCCGAAAGTCCCATAAGCCCCCCTTCCCTCCCTCTTTTCCCCATTCAACCCCCTCTCACTTCTCTGTCCTGGCGTTCCCCTACATCCAGTCTTTCTAGGACCAAGGGTCTCTAGGGGAGCCATTTGTAACCCAAAGATAAATTTGTTACCTTGTCAGGGTTATGATGGTAAAGTTTTAATTTTCTAAGTTCTTTTGTCAACTTGGAAGAACAAACCAGCTATGAGTGATGGTGAGAGTCTGCAGTCCCATCTCTGGGGAAACTGAGGCAGGAGAATTGAAATCTTGAGGCCCATCTGGGCTGCAGAGTGAGACCTAATTTTGTAAGTAAGCAAAGAACGAGGCCAAAGAGACCTGGGTACTCTGACCTTTTACTTTGGGCCTCAAGTGCATAGGATTGGATCAAATTACAGTGAAATTTACATTTAGTAAAAAGTATATCATAGGTATATACAGTGTGAAGTCTCCCCTCCCCCTCCAAAGCAGGACATTTATTTTAGAAGTAAACCTAGAGGAGATTGTTGGAGACGTGGGAAGTCACAGGATCACAGCCTACGATAATGCTTCATCACAACAGTGCCACTCTGAGTGGTACTGACCCTTGGTGAGTCTGGGAACCAGGGGGATGAGGTGAGTGGGAGGCGGACTGTTTAAAGTTGATGACCACTCCCTGGGGGTATTGATGACCCCAACACTTCCAGCAGCTCCCAGGTTTGATAGCAGAGGGACAGTTCCCTGGAGTCTCAGTTAGTTATAGTTTGGGCTACTTGTATGGACGTGTGGACAGGCACCTACAGCATTGGCCATAGAAACTGAACAGTACTTCACTAGCACATGCATTCTGTCGAAATTTCTGACTAAGCAAGCTTTGAATGAGTTTTGAGCTTTCACCATTAGCCATCAACTGGCAGGTCTCTGTTAAAACAGATAACTTAGATGGCAGTGATCCTGGGATCCTTTTGGGGTGGGAAGACAGGACTTATTTCACCGCACACTTCCCAGTCAGTTGTTAAGGAAAGTCATGTTAGGAACTTGCAGAAACCGTGGAGGAGAGCTGCTTGCTCACTCCCTGGCTCAAGCTCAGCGCAGGTTCAGTAGCAGGACTCCTCATAACTAATACAGCAAACCTGTTGTTTGCTTTGATGGGTCTGAAAGTTGTAAACCCTGTGTAGCCAACCTGATACCGATCAGAGAATTCTCCAGTTCTTCATCTATCTGTTTGCCAAAGGTGACTGATTGTTCTGTTTTCTGAGACTTGCAGACATACTTTGAAGGACTCATGTTGGTCATGGTCATTTGTGTCTACTTCCTTTCACTTTATCAGCACTTGTTCAGTCAGGTTTACATTGTAATTTCCATTGTGTTAGAAGAATATTCCATTGTATTTGTTATTGGAGGGAGCTCAGGAAATCTTCCTCTAAGATTTTTTTTTGAGAACATAAAATATTTTTCAGAGAATAGGTTTTTCTAAAATATTTTTATTTAGTCTTTCCATTTTTAAAAAACTCTTCAGCTGAGCCGTGAAAATTAACATAGCTTTGTCAACACATGCTGTCTAAGCTGGTCTGTGTCTTAAATAGCTCATCCCTGGGCAAGGCAGCTTTTAATAGATGTGCTTTATAGCGTCTGTTTGTCCTTTCTGAACTTTTCAGCGGTCTTTTTAAACCCATTTGAAATTTACTGAGGCATATTTTGTGTTTTTACAGTGGCCTCTTTGTGTAGGGGTTTGATTCTTGTGTAAGATTCAAGAGATTCCTAACCCAAGTCCCTTATAGACCTGAAGTTTTTGGTAATGGGTAAGTAGATGTACAAGATATATTATAGTGATAGATCCGTGCCTTCGCTGGTGAGTTAGCTTGAAGACTTGAGAAGAATGTATGTTCTTCATTTGGGCATTTTGTTCTGCAACTTGGATTAGTCCAGATAGCTGATGGAATTGCTCAAATCTTCTGTATTGGGGTCTGTCTACCCTTGTCTGCCAATTGAACAGAAAAGAGGAACAAATGAGTTATGGGATGAATAAAAAGAGGTATAATATTTATATCAATTCTATCAAATAATCACATTAAATATAAATGAGCTAAATTTGTGTAACTCTTAATTCTGCCAGTTTGTGATATTAAATAACAAAAACATCTCTACTCGTTATGACTTCTGGACAGACTAACTCTTACCACTATAAAGTATACCAACAGGCTTACATCTGTAGTCACAGCTACTCAGGAGGATCAGCTTCAGGCCAGCCTGTACCCCTGTCTCTGCCTGCCTGCCTGCCTGCCTATCTCTCTGTCCCTCTCTCCTACACCCGCCTTACCCACTCAGTCACATTCCCAGACTCCCACGGTGTGCTTAGTGCATTTGGGGTGGGTAGAGTAGGGCTGGGCACACCCACAGGAAGTTTAGGAATCTCTCCTATGGCAGGAGTGGCCTTTCCTCCAGGCCTGAATCACCTCTAGCCCCTCCTGCTGTTAGTCTCTCTTCACTTTCTTCAAAGCTGTTTTTATATTTCATTCAGCATCTAATGTTCTCAAAGTAATCATCCCTACAGTACTAGAACTGGAATTCCCAGTTGTTACTTTTAGTAATAAATCGTCATCTTAATATTTAATAAGTTTTTAACTTGAGAACTTCTCAGTAACTGTAGCCCCCTTTTCCTTTTGCATAGTTTAAATCGAGTGTGTCTTTCTTTCTTTCTTTCTTTCTTTCTTTCTTTCTTTCTTTCTTTCTTTCTTTCTTTCTTTCTTTCCTTTCTTTTTTTTTTGGGGGGGGGTCTCGAGGCAGGGTTTCTTTCTGTAGCCCTGGCTGTCCTGGAACTTAATCTGTAGACCAGGCTGGCCTTGAACTCAGAAATCTGCCTGCCTCTGACTCCCAAGTGCTGGATTAAAGGTGTGCACCACCACTGCCCCGAGTATTTATTTCTAATATACATAATTTATAATATACATATTAGTTAACACACATAGACCCAATTAAGTAAATCTGCTTAATTGGCTTAAACCTTGGGAAATACTTTGCAAAAGTTTTGTGGCGCTCTCGTATTTACTTGTCTCCTGTACAGACTACACAGCTGCTTACCAGCATCTCCCCGTCCTGTGCACATGTTTACCTGCCTCGTGCTGAGGAAGGCTGGATCATCGTTTCCATAGTTTTGTTCCTATAAAGACTCCTGTTGAAAATGAATGTGGCCATTTAAAGGGACAGGGCCAAAGTGTTTCTCAATGTGGTGAGGCCACGTACACCACAGTGCAGGGGAGTGTGTGAGTTCACAGCCTCCACAGTGCTTGGCAGTCTCAAAACATTCATTTGCTAATTAGCTGGGTCTAAATGAATATCCCACTATTTTAGATTTCTTGATTCTTAATGATATTAAGCACCTCTTCATATTTCTGTTGATTAAAAAAAAAAGACTCTTTCAAGTGTCTACTCATGTCTTCATCCCTTTGGCTTCTTCGTCGAGTTGTAGGACTAGATGCTTTGAAAGGATCCTGTGAGCTCTAGATACTTGTATGTGACCACTTCAGACATCTTTGGCTTTGAATCTGTCACCGCTCCCTCCATCTGCAAACCTCTTTAAACTCTGCGCTAAGCCTTGTCAATCTTCCCTGACTCAGTCCCCGCCTTCTCACCATGTTATAGACACATTCATTACTTAGGCCTTGCTGTCTTCTCTTAGGTTATGTGGAGGTGCCATGTGATACTGATTTGAGAGTAAGCACATATAAACTTGTGTAGATACTTAATGCTGCTGTACTTTATCGTATCAGAGAAAGGATTGGTTTAACAAATCAGGAACTTTAGTTTGTTTTTGTTTTTAGTTGTTTTGTTTTTGTTTTGGCTTTTTTAGACAGGGTTTCTTCTCTGTGTAGCCCTGGCTGGCCTGGAGCTCACTCTGTAGACCAGGCTGACCTCGGAGATCTCAGAGATCACCTACCTCTGCTTCTGGAGTGCTGGAATTAAAGCCATGTGCCACTACACTTGGCTATATGAATAAATTCTTGAAACCCCTTGGTTTATAACCTAGCTTGTTTTTGCCTTGGTTTCTACTTGGCTGTATGCATGCACTTGGGTATTTTTGTGCTATATTATTTTCACATAAGACAACAGTGAAGTTTTATACCTTCTGAAGTGAATAAAAATTTAGAGACTTCTTAGATAAATTTATAAATCAGAATATGGTATGTCAGAATTTTGAAGTGTTTTGTCTATCAGATAAATAACATGTTCTTATCGTAAGTTAATAATAAAAGGAAACAAAAAGCAATATTTCAGAATTTTATGGAATCTTATTAGAAGAAGTGGGTAGTAGAGAACTGATCCCTGAAGCTGATAGCAGACTTATAAATATATTTATGAAATCAGTGGCGCATGAGATCTGGCTGCTTGGAAACCAAGGGCAAAGGTTTCTCGAGCAGCATGCCCCTTACTTCACAGATGCTTACCACACACTGTAGTATCTGAAGTGTGACACCAGCCTTATCTAGGTCTGCTTGGGAAATCTGTGTGGGTGCTAGCACCGAAAGTGCATTAAAGAATTTGAAAACCACACGTATCAATATTCTGTTGCTGAACATTGCTATGGTAAGTGCAGTTTCACTTCATGTTTTGGCCAGTGAAACCATATGCACACATTTAGTCACAGCACTCAGGAGGCAGAGGTAGGAGGATTTCTGTGAATTAGAGGCCAGCCTGGTCTACAGAGCAAGTTCCAGGCCAGGCAGATCTATATAGTGAGACTCTGACTCAGTAAACAAACCAACCAACCAGTAAGACCATTGGTAGATAGTGATGCCACTTCAGAGTAAGTTTCCCATTGAAGTGGGGCCAGAGAAGCAGAAATATCGCATGCAGTAGATGCCACACAGACCTTTGTTTAAAAACCGCTGTATTTGCTTTTTTGCTTTGTTTTGTTTTCTATGAAAATATTAAGCACCATCCTCATTTATAAAATGGAGAGACTAACTCATTTTTTGTGTGGTTGTCATGGTTAAAGTTATGACTAATGGGCTGGGACTGTAGCTCAGTCATAGAGCGCTTACCTGGCACACACAGCCCTGGGTTTGAGCCCTGGCACTGTGAAACAAAAGCAAAATCCAAGGCTTATGTATGATTTATCTACACAACTGGGGACTGCTACAGCCACTCAGTACATGGTACCTACTGGTATATTATAAATACAAGTGTGTGTGTGTGTGTGTGTGTGTGTGTGTGTGTGTGTGTATTACAGTTACAATCAACTAACTGCAGACCAGAAATGTTTGGAGAAAACACATTTCTACCAATTATGTGCAAGTGTGTTTTCTTATTATTTGCGGGGCGGGGGTGGTGGTCGTGGTGGTGGTGGTGGTGGGGTGGAGGCTGGGGGTGGTTGCTTATCCTGGTACCCAGTACACCAAGGAAGGCAGGAATGGAGTATGGAGTGCCTTTAACTCTTTGTTAGTCTGTGGCCAAAAGCTGCTGGATTCTGGTAATTTGATGCTCCTGATTGCAGCAGGGGATTAAGAAAAAAAGGTGCAGTTTCTCTCTTGCTCAGTGGCCCTTCCCTGCCAGGCAGGATGCTTAGAGTTTAGAGTTTGTTAACTCTTCGTGAGCCAGAGGGAAAAGAAAAGGATAGAGGAAAAGTCACACACACACATACACACACACACACTCACACAGAGGTCAGGCCTGACAACCTGTCTCAAGAAATCCACAACTATTCATATTCATCCCTACTTACATACATACACATATACCTATACATGTATGTATGTACATACATATACACACATATACATATATACATAAGTATGTATATACATATACATACTATACATATACACCTATACATACTATACATACACACACACATATATACATTTGATGGATGGGCTGAGCCTTAAATGCCACACTTTATTTCTTCTCTCAGCCTCATTTAGACAAAAGTTCTTTATAAAATTATTTCATAGATGAAATGTTACACAAAAGGGGAGATACAGAAGGATGCTGATAGTAAGGTCAAAGCAGTATTTCATTCTATAAGTTCATTATAAGTTCAAAGCAACAGTTTCACATGGCCTCGATTTATCATAGAGCACATCTGTGGCTTCATCTTTGGGCCTGACCTGGAATAAATAATTTTCGATCATCACAAATCTGCCCCAAACCTATTTCTCTTCTTGGTGTAATTATGAAAGCTCATTTCTTATTATATAGCCTTTACTTACTATTCTATGAGGAGGGGGAACATTCTCCTCTTGATTCTAAGTTTATTACATCTTTTTGTCAAAACAACTAAAACCATCTTCTTAAACTTTCTTTTTAAAGTTACTTGAATCTAATCAGGAATTCTATAAAGTCATTAATTCATCTAAACCATTCATCCATAAGCATTAATTCATGAAAACTCATCTTTATGTTGATCTGCAGGAAATTCACTCGATAGGGTGGGCTGATGCCCAGAAATCATTAGGCTATGTAACAGTGGCAGGAAAGGCATATCAGCAGCAAAAAGCAATCCTCTTCTCTCCAGAGTGCACCCATCACAGTCATACAAAATGGTGGGCCAGCTCCAGGAAACTCATTTGCTTGCCATAGCCTTTTCTAGATGGCTTCTGTTAATTATTTTGTCCCTCAAGCAGTGTAGTGTTGCAAGCTAGTTACAAGGCACTCTTACTGGGTTAAATAATACCGTTAACTAATCTTGAGGCACTTCAAAGTGCTCTGTGCAAATACTGTATAGTTTTATATAAGGAACTTGAACACCCATGGAAGCTGGTATCCAGCCATAGTACTAAAGCCAATCTCCCGTGCATAGCAGGAGATGGTTGTCTGTATGTTAGTGAACACTTTCCGTATATAAACCTTTTGGCAAACTGATGCACAGAACTTAAACAACGGAAAATGAAGGGAACCATGATTAGATGAAGCTGATACAGAAAAACATCTGTCTTCAGCCTCCTGACCCTCATCAGACTTCCTTAATACCCCTGTGTCCTTCAGTCTTCTGCACCCTCTGACCCTCATCAGACTTCCTTAATACCCCTGTGTCCTTCAGTCTGCCTGCACCCTCTGACCCTCATCAGACTTCCTTAATACCCCTGTGTCCTTCAGTCTCTCTGCACCCTCTGACCCTCATCAGACTTCCTTAATACCCCTGTGTCCTTCAGTCTGTCTGCATCCTCTGACCCTCATCAGACTTCTGTAATACCCCTGTGTCTTTCAGTCTGTCTGCACCCTCCTGACCCTTAGTAGTTTTCTGTAGTAATCCTGTATACTTCTCAGAGACCTAGAGCTCTGAAGAGCAGTGTGGCCACCATCCTACTAGACTTGATGTTTTGTAGTTTGGGAAACTGAGCTCAAAGCCTTGTACATGAGGCAAACACTTTGTCACCAAACTTTACCCACACCTCTCTGCTGGACCTTGAACAACCTTGAGTGCCAGGTCTAAATCTTCTCTTATTAACTGGTAGAGACTTGGGATGAAGTGCTGTTACCTACAGTAGTGATTAAGCAATCCAGTTAATTCAGCTGCATGCTGCTTCTGGCATTGTCTGACTTCTAAGTGCAATTTTAACGTGGAGTAGAATTAACAAGCTCTCTTAAAGCACACAGTGATAACATCGTGGTCTTCTGCCCTTCCCCAGGTTGAAGCTGGAATTTGCCCCTTTCAAGCAGGAAGATGATGAGTGACGCTAGCGACATGTTGGCTGCGGCGCTGGAGCAGATGGACGGGATCATAGCAGGTACCCACACTATGCAGCCTGAGCAACACATATCCTGTCCTGGGCTCTCTCCAGTGCGCTTAGGACCCCCAGTTTTAACCTTTGTTCTGCTTCTCCAATTCTACCAGTTACACTGCAAAATGTCAAAAGTGTCACTTCCTTCTGCAGACTTCTCATGGAGATGCAGATCTGAGTCCTAGGTGTCAGATGTGGGTGACCCATGGACCACACTAAGGGGATATTCTTCCCTGTTTCTGTGAATGGCCTGTTCCTAGAAGTCAGCATTCCAGCCACAGGAGGCTTGGTTCCTCACTAAGCCTCAGATCTCTGCTCTGCCAACCGGATCTCTCCTGTGAAATGCCCAGTAGGACATCAGGGTCTTACTGTGTAGTCTGGCTCACCTGGAGCTTTCTATGCAGACCAAGCTGGCCTCAAAATCACAGATCTCTGTTTGCCTCTGCCTCCCAAATACTGGGAAAAAGTATGCACCACCACTTCCTGCTTAGAACTAATATTAAGAAGAGATTTATTGCTAAGGCTATAAACAAGGTGGTAGAGGAAATGCTTATATATGTATGCTCACAGACACACAGTTACATATATGCTCACATACACATAGGCACACATATGTTCACATATACATAATTACACATATGCTCACATACACATAGTTACACATGTGCTCACATATATACACATAGGTATGCGTGCATATGCTCACATACACATAGTTGCATTTGTGTTCACAAATACATAGTAACACATGCTCGCATACACATAGTCACACATATTCTCACATATACATAGGTACATATATGCTCACACATAGTCATACATGAAGCTCATTGCATAGAACCACCTAAGTACATAACTCATTTCACGGAGTTCAAAGACTTCATGCTCTCTAAAATTTTGTGTTTTCTGGGAGGCATGGTTCCACCTGACCAGTCGTCTCACTAGTTCTGGTCACTTTCGAGCCTACCATGCTCCTTTTCCATCTGCCCTCCATGGCTGGCCTTTTCGTTAGGCATCAAATCATCCATATTTACTGTCAATGACATTTTTTATTTTCAACTCTGTAAGATTTAGAGAGATAGATCTACATTATTGGATTATTTGGTCTGTCTTTTCCCTGTTCGTTGCCATCATTGCTGGTGGCTAGGCTGATTTATCTTTTTCAGGTGTGGTATTTTACCTTACATAAGTCCTATAGCCTATATGATTTTTTTGGAAACCAGGTTCTAAAGCCTTGGAGTATTCCAATGGGATTTTTGATTGCCAATCTCCCACCTCCCCATTTATGGGAAGCTTGCGAGCTCTGCACCTTGTGGAAGATCTACGTGGATTGTTGGAGATGATGGAAACGGACGAGAAGGAAGGATTGAGATGCCAGATCCCAGACTCAACAGCAGAAATGCTTGTTGAGTGGCTTCAAAATCAAATGGTAGGCTTCTGTACAATCCTTCTCTGTGCTGTCAATCTCCTGTATGAGCCTTCTCTGTGCTGTCAATCTCCTGTATGAGCCTTCTCTGTGCTGTCAATCTCCTGTATGAGCCTTCTCTGTGCTGTCAATCTCCTGTATGAGCCTTCTCTGTGCTGTCAATCTCCTGTACGATCCTTCTCTGTGCTGTCAATCTCCTGTACGAGCCTTCTCTGTGCTGTCAATCTCCTGTATGAGCCTTCTCTGTGCTGTCAATCTCCTGTACGATCCTTCTCTGTGCTGTCAATCTTCTGTACGATCCTTCTCTGTGCTGTCAATCTCCTGTACGAGCCTTCTCTGTGCTGTCAATCTCCTGTATGAGCCTTCTCTCTGCTGTCAATCTTCTGTATGATCCTTCTCTGTGCTGTCAGTCTTCTGTATGATCCTTCTCTGTGCTGTCAATCTCCTGTATGAGCCTTCTCTGTGCTGTCAATCTCCTGTATGATCCTTCTCTGTGCTGTCAATCTCCTGTATGATCCTTCTTTGTGCTGTCAATCTTCTGTATGATCCTTCTCTGTGCTGTCAATCTTCTGTATGATCCTTCTCTGTGCTGTCAATCTCCTGTATGATCCTTCTCTGTGCTGTCAATCTCCTGTATGACCCTTTCCTGTGCTGTCAGTCTCCTGCATGTTTCTTCTCTGTGTCGTCAATCTCCTTCATGATCCTTCTCTTTGCTGTCAATCTACTGTTGTTTATTATAAAACTAAGAGCAAAAACTAGCAGAACTGCAGAAGAGAAACAAAAACTTACAAGGCAGAACATGAGACCCTAGTTCCTCTCAGCTGTAAAGAAAACCTAGAATTTTTCCTTATTTTGTTTTATATGGTTAGATATTTTGCCTGTGTGTATGTCTGTATACAAGCATATGCAGTGCTTACAAGACCAGAAGATGGTGTCAGGTTTTGTGTGTGTGTGTGTGTGTGTGTGTGTCTGTCTGTCTGTCTGTCTGTCAACAGAGTTGTGAGCCACCATGTGGGTGCTGGGAATTGAGCCGTGCTCTGAAAGAACAGACAGTGTAACCCCTAACCTCCCCATCTCTCCTAAGGATAGCTTTGAAAAAACATTGTATTGCATCTGCCCCAACATGTTACCTCTAAAAATGGCCTGACTTCTAGGTTGCATAAATGACCTGGTATGCTCCTGTGAGGAAACGAGCCTTGTGCATAACAGTAACAGTGGGGCGGGTCTCCTATGAAGGATTTAATAGGTATTCTAAACAGGAATACAGTGGGTGGATGCTTCAGAAAGCAGTAAAACTTTGTAACTGTGATTGAGGAGAAGTGCCATCTAGTGGTGTGTGGCAGTCATATTGCTTTCACTTCTGTTAGCTCTTACAGTTCAGTTTCTATCCATCCTTCCCCACCACACTGGTGATGTACACTGTAAATATCACATCTGGTACGTGTTGAATGCAAAGTCTAAAGAACATCACAAAGGCAGATGAGAAGATGAGGGTAAATTAACAATAAGATGCATGCGTATGCTTATGACTTAGTTGCGTTTTCATATAAACTAACAAAGGATTAAGGTCTGTTTGGCAAACGGGAGGAATGATAGCTGGCTGCCTGCTCTGAGGGCCTGGATGCCCACCCTATTGCCAAGGGTGTTGCACAAATTCTGGAGCCCCAGCCAGTCTAGACCTGAGCCTGGTGTTTCTGGTTTTATCCAGTTAGTACCAGTCAGCCATCTTTCAGTGGCGGTGTAGTTAGCTGCACAGGGTTAGAAGAGTTAGAGATATTTCACTTTTAGAAATAGATGATGCCTGCTCACGAGACTTGACACTTGCCCTGGGAGGGTCCTCCATGGATTTAAGAGTCCAGGTTTGCTAGTTTCTTTGGGAATAGCTTGGTGCTGTGAAACTCACTGTACCCTGGTACATTCCTCAGCCTATTCCTACTTCCTATGTCTTTACTCTGACATTCAGCACACAGTGAGAAAGGAATTTATTACTTGGCTCAAGGGGACTTGTAGATAATTGACTTGTGCCTTTTGGTTGGGTGTTTGTTTCTGAGGGCTGAGGGGGGAGCGGGGAGTCTGCAATTGTATTGTTAAGACCTGAGCTCAGTCTTAACACACACCACTTTCTGAGGGCAGTGAAAGTGCCCTGTCATGGCCACTCTGCGCTGGCCACCCCACACTTGAGAACTCTGCTGACCTGGTAATAGGATTGTGGACACTGCTCCCGAGGTTTTCCCAGAAGCCCCAGGACACTTGCTTTAATGTCAGCTGGGGTGTCTCAGTGTGCTGCTGTGTAACACGGGTGACTAAGATCACTTGCAGGACACAGGCTTAAGATGCACCTTGTTTTCCAAGGCCTGAGAAAACATTCTTGAGGCCCACATGAAAGGCAGGCCCTTGCAGAGAGCAGCACTGCAGGAGGCTGGAGGACCCTCTAGCTTAGCAGCTGTAAGTCTGTGATTCTGAGACCAGCCAGAGGCCCAGAGAGAGCACATTCCACATCTGGACCCTAAAGTATGCACACTCACATTTTTACACTTTAAAAGCATGTGGACTTGGGATTGGAATGTTTTCTTTTTTGAAATATAAGCAGTAAGATTGGCTGGTGTGACGATTATTTAGCAGGTCAGAGGCTGGCTACTGATGCCTCATTTCCATGTTCCGCCTCACAGGTTAGAATCCTTGATTTGCGGACGTTGAATTTAGCATCACTCATTTCATTGAAGGTGGCATTTCTGTAACCTCTACTGATTGTGAGATGACTCATAACTGACATTGCAAAGCGTGAGGCTCTCCTGTCAGTCTGCCTCTTGACCTCTGCCCCTGAGGCTCTGGGTCCCGATCCTCAGATTCTTAATTAGAAAACGCATCGTGAGAATATTCCAGGGCAACTTAGATATGGTGGTTTGAATATGCTTGGCCCAGGCAGTGGTACTGTTAGGAGGTGTGGCCTTGTTGGAGGAAGGGTGTCACTTCGGGGATGAACTTTGAGACCTTCCTCCTAGCCTCATGGGACCCAGTCCTCCTGACTTCCTTTGGAAGAAGATGTAGGACTCTGAGCTTGCCTGGGCACTGCTGTACTTCCTCCCTTGATGATAATGGACTGAATCTCAGAACGTGTTAACCAGTCCCAATTAAATGTGGCCGTGTATGAGTTCTTGGTCATGGTGTCTCTTCATAGCAATGGAAACCCTAAGATGTTAGACATAAACAGAAGCTATGTGTTTGGCTCCGACATATTCTTTTATTTCCCAACTTAAATCTATGGCTTGATAGACACACAGTCCTCCATTAGTGATACCTGTGTAACATACTGTACCTTTTTAACATTACAATGGAATTCTATTCTGCCTCAATAACAGAGCAGGTTTTATACTGGGTAGATTTTCCCCAATCACAGGAAACCTACCTGCCGAGTCATAAATGTCTTCATTCTTTAGAAGCATACAGTTATAGAAATACTATTAAGACAGATCCATGCTTACACAGTGTCCCTTCACTGGGATACGCTATTAGCCATCTGTTTTCTTTTTCCTCCGGCTACCTTTGTTTTTTGTGACCTGGTCTCTCTGGGTACCCTAGGCAGGCCTCAAATTGTTATTTCACCTCCTGGGAACTGGCATTACTGCAGCTGTCCAGCTGCCAATTACATGAAATAATTAAGGAGGTGCTGCAATTAGTAAAGGAGTAACCTGCATCTTTTGGGAAATCAGGGGTGCTCCCAGACTTGAATGATAATTAGCAGTACAAATGCCCACTGCTCTAATTAGCATCTCTTAAAGGACACAGACTCTCAAGCTGGCCACCATTGACTGGTGAATCAAGACTTTAATCACTTAATCGGAATCATTAACAAGTGATTGTAAAATATTACAGGAGCATCTTTGCAGTCTCAGAAGCATCTGTTCTCTCCTCACCAGCAGTGAACTGCCAAGATGGCTGTCCTGGCTCCCTGTGGTGGGGCCAGGGTCATTTCCCTCTGTGGAAAGGCATCCTGTTAGATTCTCCATCTGTAAGACCTACTGTTGCCTGTCAGGCTCAGAGAGGAGTGTTAGCATGGGCTCCTCACACTTCTGCAAGGCGGAAACCCTCATCCATCCCTTACTGAGGAGGAAAAGGAGACACAGAGCTGAGGAGAGCCTTGTATGGGTCACAGCCCACATTAGAACCCAGGTTTGCTCCTCTGTGTCTAGCCATCACCCTTCCACTGTGGTCACCAACCTCCTTTACTTGATACTGGGACCTCCTCTCCACTTGAAGTGAGGGGGATTTGCTAGGGCTCTGTGTGTCTCAGTTACTGTTCTTGCTGTTATGAAATACCTGACAATAGCCACTTAAAGATGGAAGGGTTTATTTTGGCTCAGGATTTAAGAAGGAGCCAGTCCACCTTGGTGAGAAGCACATGCTCAAGGGAGTGTGAGGTGGCTGGTCACATTGTGTCAACAGGAGCAGAGAGATGATAGGAAGTGGGGCCGGGCTGTAAGACCCAAGGCCCTCCTCCAGCCTCCCCCTTCTTCCAGTGAGTTTCCATGCCTAAAAACTTCCACAGCCTCTGAGACAGCACCGTCAGCTGGGAGTCACGGTGGAGGGACGCTTCAGACTGTCAGTCACTGGGAGTCATGGTGGAGGGACTGTTGCTGGGAGTCACGGTGGAAGGACACTTCAGGCTGTCACTGGGAGTCACAGTGGAGGGACGCTTCAGACTGTCAGTCACTGGGAGTCATGGTGGAGGGACTGTTGCTGGGAGTCACGGTGGAAGGACACTTCAGGCTGTCACTGGGAGTCACGGTCGAGGGACGCTTCAGACTGTCAGTCACTGGGAGTCATGGTGGAGGGACTGTTGCTGGGAGTCACGGTGGAAGGACACTTCAGGCTGTCACTGGGAGTCACGGTCGAGGGACGCTTCAGACTGTCAGTCACTGGGAGTCATGGTGGAGGGACTGTTGCTGGGAGTCACGGTGGAAGGACACTTCAGGCTGTCACTGGGAGTCACGGTCGAGGGACGCTTCAGACTGTCACTGGGAGTCACGGTGGAAGGACACGACACTTCAGGCTGTCACTGGGAGTCATGGTGGAGGGATGCTTCAGACTGTCACTGGGAGTCACGGTGGAAGGACACGACACTTCAGGCTGTCACTGGGAGTCATGGTGGAGGGATGCTTCAGACTGTCACTGGGAGTCACGGTGGAGGGATGCTTCAGACTGTCACTGGGAGTCACGGTGGAGGGATGCTTCAGACTGTCACTGGGAGTCACGGTGGAGGGATGCTTCAGACTGTCACTGGGAGTCACGGTGGAGGGACGCTTCAGACTGTCACTGGGAGTCACGGTGGAGGGATGCTTCAGACTGTCACTGGGAGTCATGGTGGAGGGATGCTTCAGACTGTCACTGGGAGTCACGGTGGAGGGACGCTTCAGACTGTCACTGGGAGTCACGGTGGAGGGACGCTTCAGACTGTCACTGGTGCTCTGCTCCTTCAGATGTGACGGTGTCAGCTTTTATCTCGCAGTTTGTCTTATTGCTATAGCGTTTACCACTCTGACTGTCTTGAAGTGTATAGAGCAGTGGTGCTAAGCACGTCCACACTGGTGTGTACATCACCATCCTCTACCTAGAAAGGCCTTTCCACGCTGGAGACCCTGAGTCTGTGCTGTTCTACAACATCCATGCCCCCTCCTCCTTTACTTAACTTTTGGAACTTTGTCGTTGTTCTGTGTCTATGAATTTAAAAGTTCTAGATATTCTGCTAATAAAGGGTAAAAAGGAAAAAATAAATCCCAGCTAAATTACCCTCTTAATATATTGACATAACCCTGACCTCTGAAATACTAAATGGAGAAGTCATGAAAGTATGAAGTATCACACCCTCTTCCTGTTGGATTCTCAGTGCTGACCCAGGTGCCCTTTTTCTAAAGAGAAGTGCACTGTCGACAGGTGGGGTCTGGCTCCTTCATGCTCCTGCCTCTGTTCCTCCCATACCCACCTCTGCTCTCCTCTGCATGCCCTTGCCTTTGCCACTATTGTCATCGTTGTCGTCATCATCATCATCATCTCCAACGCTCTGTGTCTGAGAGAATGCATTTACTTTGGCTTGGAAGGTTTGGGATTGGGAAGAAGGAACAGACAGGGTGAGTTAGGCCTGAGTAAACTGAACAATGAAAACCCTAAGCTCTCTGGCTCCATGGGTAGTGTATTTGGAATGTTATTATTGTAGTGGAATCTTTGTTGGTTCTGAGAAGTATTTGCCATTTTATGGATCCTTCAACTTAAAATGTCAAATGTAAAGACAGAATACAACCTAAGATAAAAACCAATGAGGAGCCATCTACCCAGCAATACCCTCTGAGCAACTTCCTGCCTTGTAAATGCACACAGAACTTTGATGTGTGCTGCATGCAAGGCGCTGCAATAGACATGGGGAATAGAGTAGATGTGCTGTTTGAGAACAAATTCTCTGATTCATGATGCTGAATCCCATTGGGAATACTGGGAACGAGTGATACAGACGTGATAAGTGCACAGTAAACACGAAAGTTGTGAGTTCTGGGAAAACACTAGCTGGAGAAAGAGCAAATCCCTGTGACCTCAGACGAGGAAGTGTCTCTCAGAGCCTAACTTCTGGGTAAGCGCCAGTATGTGAAGGAACTGAGATAGACTACGGCCAGAGAAAGAGTGTTCCGGATGGCGGGGGGCAGCGAGCACATACATACCAGCAGGCTTGCTGGCTAGTGACTCCACCAAAAAACTGGCAGTTTCTGAGTCACACTCTAACTTGTAACCTAAGTTCAAGCACATCCATTATCACATTGCATTTGTCATCATGCTGAAAGTATTCTATGTGTGCATACATGCATGTTCATGTGTGTAGGGGAACCTGAGTGTGGGAGTGCACATGATTATATGCCCGAGCTTGATGTATGGAGGTACGAGTTTGATATTCAGGGTCTACCTTGATCACTTTCTGTCTGATATATTGAGTCAGGGTCTCACACTTGAACTCAGAGCTTACCAATTCAGATAGTCTTGCTAGCCTGCTTGCCCTGGGCATCCTCTATCTCAGATCCCATCTCCACAACCTTGTAATTACAGACAGGTTGCTGTGCCCGCCTGGCTTTTATGTGGGTTCTGGGGATCTTGCTGCCACCTTTATCCTTATGTGGTTGAGCCATCTCCCTAGCCACCAGAAATTTTGTTTTTATTTTCAGGGATGGAATTGAGAACCGTGTTCACTAGGCAAGTTCTCTATCACTGAGCTACACCCTCATTGCTCAGAAATACTAACAGACTAGATTAAGCACATGTTAAAGAATGTGTTCCGGGCACAGTCAGCTTCCTACAGGGCCTCTTGAGCCGTGGCTGCCACTGGTGGCCTCTGGGTGTTAATGGGGAGAAAATCTTTTTGCCAGTAATAAATTCCTTTCTCGGTGTGCAAAACGCAGAGTGAAGACTGAGTGGGACAGGAAGCAAAAACAGGCTGAGAAATGTCCAGGGAACGGTGGATTTCAGAACACCGAAATACCCCAAAACCCCAGCAGCCTGGATCCTGAAAATCTGAGGGAGATATTCCCAGAACAAATGTCAAGTCTCACAAACAGACACCATCTGTCTCAAAGGCAAAACATCTCAAAATGTTCACGTTGTCCTGTCAGCCACACCATTGCAGAAAGATGAGTCTTACACTGTCTGTACTCAGAAGTCCGAATACCCTGCAAGGCTCAGGGCACGTCTTGGAAGAGGGGAGGAAGAGAACTTAGGAGCTGGAGAAAGGGGTGGAGTGCTGGAGAATGCTGTCTTCAGGGCTGGGCTTTGCACTCTGACACTCAGCAGCTGGGATTGTCTGCACAAGGCCTGTATAAGATTAGTCCTCTCAGCATTCTTTCCTGGAGAAGGGAGGGGTGATGTTCTGCCTCTTAATGAGGGGCCGTAGGCAGTTAGTGGTTGCAGGGTGGGGGTTGGGGAGCGAAATTTCTTCAGTGTGTACCTCTGGCAAGTTGTCCATGTTCCTGTAAGTGACCAGTTAAAGTCATTAAAGACAAAAGAAGGAATGAAAGCCAAGCGGGATACTTGAGTAAAGAAAGGGCTTATGGGACTTTCGGGGAGGGAGGAAATGGGAAAGGGGAAATGATTTTGAATGTAAATAAAAAAAACTTAGAAAATAAAATTAAGGGCGTTGGTGGCGCACGCCTTTAATCCCAGCACTTGGGAGGCAGAGGCAGGTGGATTTCTGAGTTCGAGGCCAGCCTGGTCTACAGAGTGAGTTCCAGGACAGCCAGGGCTACACAGAGAAACCCTGTCTCAAAAAACCAAAAAAAAAAAAAGAAAATAAAATTTAAAAAAAAAGGGCTCCATGAGTGGAGATGGGATAGTAAGGATAAATATGCTCAGAGTATATCATGTATACGTGTGAAAATGCATGGAACCGACTATTATGCATAATTAATATATGCTAATAAGATTCTTTAAAAATCAATATAAATTGGTTGGTAACACGTGAGCATTGGCTCATGACTGGACTGGCTGGGTTCCAGAGTTTGTGTGATGACAGCTGTGTACCACCGTTCCTAGTTGATCTGGAATTTAGGCAGAGCTCAGTAGAGAGAACAGAGAAGATGGAGGTGGGAGGTAACTAGATGACTGCAGATGAATAGAACCCAGGGGATCAAAGGCAAAAACCCAGTCATGAGGCAGCAAAGACTCCTCCTTCCAGTGAGCTGGTAAATGCAGAGGTAGCTAGTCCCTCAACTCTTAACGTGTGCGTCTGAAATGTAACAAAGGACGTGGCCAAAGTAGTCAGTCATGTGACAGGATGTCACCTGCTCCCACACATTAGGTGTTCTATGCTAGTAGCACTTGGCACAGAAATGAATGTCCTTATCTTGTATGCATCTGAATTGTGTTCAGAAAAGTCACATTCCCAGATTGAATTATTGGCTAGCTCTGGAAGTCTATCTATCTATGAGATATAATGCTTGATGGATGTTTTTCTCCTAATCATGCCAGGAAGACCTGGTCATATAAGTTCCTTAAGTGAATAAAGTGTCTTTGTGATAATGGAGGATAATTTTCATCCTGGTGTTGGATTAACTGTTGTCAGTGAGACTTGCGGTGCACTAAAGTATAAAGGGCTATTTTGACTGTATTTCAGAAGACTTAAATATAGTTACTCGGGATGATCTTTAATGCTTTGGTCTTAGGAATTTGTAGTAAATACACTTTTTGATGATATTCATCATATTTTATAAGCCTTCTGGATGAATGAAAAGAAATATAGGAGGGTTTTGCACTAAGAGACTATTAGGAAGAATAAGTGGCTGTTCTAGCTTGCTTTCTGTTGCTGTATAAGTGGCAGCTCTTCTTGGAAAGAAAGAGTTTATTTGGTTTACACTTCTAGTTCACAGTCCATCATTAAGGAATGTCAGGGCAGGAGCCATGGAGGACAGTGGCTTACTGGCTTACTTTCAGGCTCACATTCTGTTACCTTTTTTTTATGCTGTCTGATCCTCCCTGCCTAGGGATAATAACGCCCACTGTGTGCTGGGCCCTTCTACATCAAAAGCTATAAAGAAGATGCCCCTACAGACATGCCCGTAGGTCGGTCTTACATAGGCAATTTGTTGATTGAAGTACCATTTTTCCCAAGTATGTCAAGTTGAAACCAAGGCTAGCCATTATTGTGTCTAATTCATGTAATTTGCTGATTGGCCATCAGTGGCAGAATGTGGTAAAATGCCATACTGTGAAGTTGAGGGCAGGGTGTGAAAGGGAGGCCATTAGATGAGGAGAAGATACTGACGCAGTATCAGAAGGAAGAGGTAAGGCTGGTTATGAAAGACCAGCAAGTTAAGACACAGGCAGGGGGCATCAGGAGGTGAGCAAAAGTGTGTGCAAAGCCCTTGGGTCAGTGTTAAGAGAAAACTGAAAAAAATCTTACACTGAAGAAACCGAGACTAAGAACAGACAACAATTGCAGGTGTAAGGGAAACTGGAGACCAAGGTTCCAGAGGAAGAAGTAGGAGGACTAGCTTTGGAAAGTCTCAGCTCCTGTCACTGGCCAGAAGGAAAACGGGAAAGAGGGATATCTGAGGGATCATCTTGAAGGAGGAAGTGAAGTAATTCAGAGTGCAGCCATGAAGTTATAACTACTGAATTTAAAGGAAGTGTGACTAGAAGCAAGGCCAGGTACTCATCTACACTTAATCCAAGTGAACCGAATGCTTGCCGTTGTTCCTTCATTCCGCAGTCAGCCAGTCAGTACTCCCATGGATGCAAGAGCCGTTCACAGTAAGCATCTGTGGGGGGATGGGAGGGTAGTCCCCTGAGCACAGTGCTTCTGCGATGGAGCTGGTCCAGTACTGTTAGCAGCTTATGAATGAAGCCTTCATTTGAGGGAAGCTTTATAGACCAGACTCAAATGTAGATAGCTGGGGAAGGCATAAAGAAAGAATAGAAGGGGTAGGAGAGAAGTCTAGGTAAAAGGGATGAAATGCTTGTGTGAGCATAGAGCTTGCCACTTGGAGGAAGGCTTGAGTCACCTGGGAGGTGGATCACAGCTGAAGAAAGGACAGAGGTGACAGACACCTCACAGGCTAGCTCCAGTATTCTCAATCAGCAGTAACAGAAAGAGGACACATAGAGCAGCTTTCTATCTACTTTAGCACATTACCATAGCTACGAACAGTTCCTAAGATTTTTTGCTTTGGGTTCCCGTGGTGACTATTAATGCTTCAGAAATACCAGCCAATCTTGGGTGTTATGAGCATTCATAAATACCAGGGCATTACTGCTTTGTTTGCTCATTTTGAGTCAGTTCTCAGGATTTCACTTTGGAGAAGAGGTTTTGAAACATCTCATTCTGTCATATTTGGCTTGAAAGAAAATGATGCTAATTTGGTTAGGGGTTCTTGCTCTCAGAATAAAGGAGCAGGTGTGTAGTTCAGAGGTGGTGGAGCGTGTGAGCACTTCTGTGTGGTGAGCACTTCCATATGATAAGTGCCTCCTGTGATGAGCACTTCCTTGTGAGGCCCTGGGTACAAACACCAGTCAGAACCACAGGAGGAAACGAATGGGTCCTTTTTGTTTTGACTCAGTGGCACACAACTGTAGTCAGAGCTACTTAGGATGTTAAGGCACATTGGTTTGTGGCCAGCCTGGTCAACATAGGGAGTTCCATCCTATTTCCTAAAGAGATAAAAGAGAAAGCTGTACCTCTTGTGGTCACTGAACATAGAGCATTTTCGATGTATGAAACATCACTTGCATGGAATTTTAAAAACAGATGCCTCACAATGTGCGTAATCAGAATTAGGAAGTGAAAGCTGTCCAGGGTCTGCACTTCATAGACTGGTCCATCCACTGTGTGTCTGGCTGTCCTCCAGAAGACTGCTTCATTTTCATGGTGTCCAGGGGGTGTATGTCATTCCGACTACTTCATCAGACTCTGCTATGTTACCTCTGGGCTGGAGTGAACGGCATTGATGGGGTTGTGCAGTGGTAATGGTGCAGGTATGTGGTTGAGCAACTGATGTTAATATTACACCCACTCTAAACATGCATTGCACACTTGCTAAATTAGCTTCTGAGTTTTCTGTGAACTCTTGGGAAATGTAACACCCAGTGTGTCTCTGTCTTCAAAAGGAACACCCAAATTTAATCTTTCTTCTTTTTCTTTCTCCTCCTTCTGACTTTGTTTTCAAGTTATGACATTTGTCACTCCAAGAACTGAAATTGGAATCTGGAGAGGTAGAATAGACTCAGGGTAGTTCTGGAGAAACAGATGTCACATTAGATGTGCCCTGGGGAAGAAGAGTGTACAGTCTGAAGAGATTGTTCGTGGTTGAATTCTGGATGCCTCTACCTGTCCATTTTGGATTTCTTCTGGTTTTATCTCTGTTGTATTGAAAGGACTATTCAGGGAATCCTATGTATATAGTATATAATGTAGCTGGGAAATTATGAGGAGCACATCACAAGCTGGGCACAGTGGCTCACGTCTGTAATCCCAGGAGGCTAAAGCAGGAGGATTATTTCTGATACCCTGGAGAGGGGGGTGGGGAGGACAGTGGAAGAGAGAGGGGGAGGAAAGGGGGGGTATCTTACATACTGTTATTTTTCAGAATGATAATTTTATGTGTCTTTCTCTTTGTGAGACTTCTCAGATATGCCATTCATGACTTGGATGTGAAAACAGTGGAAGAAAAGGCCAGGCACAGTGGCACATACTTTCAATTTGAGCAGTTGGGAGGCAAAAGCAAGTGAATCTCTATGAGTTCGAGACCAGCCTGGCCTATGTAGTGAGTTCTAGGTCACCCTGCTCTACATAGTGAGTTCCAGGACAGCCTGATCTATGTAGTAAGTTCCAGGACAGCCAGAGCTGCATAGGAATACTGTGTCTCAAAAATAAATAAACAAAAATAAAAAGTGTAGGAAAAAGTCTGTACTTCCTTGGACCGTGTACTATGCATAATATACAAAGTGGGACTTTAAAACACACACACACACACACACACAGAGCTGAAGGGAGAGGAGAAGGTGAACGTGGACCAGCACTGAGCCAGATGCCAGGAAGGTACAAGCTGATGGCCAGGTTTTGCCTAGGAGCTGATCTTAGGGTTGTATAAATCAATAAACATGTAAGAAGTTAATGAAGCCAAGACGGAAAACAATTGCAAAGCTGGCAGGCCTCGCTTTTCAGTGCCACCAGGGAAAATCTCCCTGGACTAAGTGTTTGAGCTTTGGTGGGAAGACAGAAAGGCTTCTGGAGGCTTTCCAGGCAGGAGCCTTTATCTTACGATTTCATCTTGCGACTTGCAGAGCTAAGTGGACAGGAAGAAGCCCTGCAGATGCTACCCCTGTGTCTGCTCCATAAATAGGCAGTGGCAGTCCGGTGTGGAACCTGGGGATGGAGTGGTAGGAACAGGAGGGCATCACAGGCCATAATCACTATTCCACACTCCAAATTAGTGACAAGGATCGTTCAGGGACAAATGGAGTACTGTCCTCTGCTAGGTACTCAGAACTTCATTTTCCCTAGGGCTGTGCCTATGGCTACTGGAGAATTCCAGCAGCTGCTGCTTTTTAGAATCTGTGCTGGTTAGCGTTCTGTGAACTTGACACAATCCAGAGTAACTTCAGAAGAAAAGGTCCCCATCATCATATCAATGTGTACACAAGCCTATGGGATGTATTCTTCTTTTTTTTTTTAAGATTTATTTATTTATTATATGTAAGTACACTGCAGCTGTCTTCAGACACTCCAGCAGAGGGCGTCAGATCTTGTTATGGATTGTTGTGAGCCACCATGTGGTTGCTGGGAATTGAACTCAGGACCTTGAGAAGAGCAGTCAGTGCTCTTAACTGCTGAGCCATCTCTCCAGCTCATGGGATGTATTCTTAATGATTATGTGGAAGGTCCAGCCCACTGGGATGGGGGACATTTCTGGGCACACAGTCATGGGCTGTATAAGAAGGTAACTTCACAGACCATGGGGAACAAGCCAGTTAGCAGCACTCCTCTCAGGTCTCTGCTTCAGTTCTTGCCCTGACTTCCCTTCATGGCAGACTATAAGGTGAAATAAACCCTTTCCCTCTTACGTTGTTTTTAGTCCGTGGTTTACCATAGCAGTATGTTTAGAACCAAGACAGGGTACTTGTTTTCTGTTTACTCAGAAATGGGGTAAGGCCAGTGAGTTGGTTTAGGTGCTTAGTTGTACATAAGCATTCCCTGTGCCTATCATACTTATTTTGAAGTCAGTTAATTCTTCGATTTTCCATCCATGCCAATGACAGTTGTGCTAGATTTAATCCAGGCCCCTTGAGTTTAAAATATGTCAATTTTACTGATTCATAACTTATCAATCCTAAGGGAGAGTTGACCTTACCTATGTGACTTTCTCGTTCAGACAAATGGACACCTACCTGGGAACGGAGATGTGTATCAAGAAAGGCTAGCGCGTCTAGAAAACGACAAGGAATCCCTCGTTCTTCAGGCAAGTGGTACTTGAGGCTGTTCCTTTCTCGGGGCATGTGTCCTTGCAATTCTGGATCACATATATGTGCAACACCTGTATTAAGCACCCGTAGTAAACATGCCCTCTAAACAATATAACAACTGTTCATGTGCATTTACATTGTACTGGGGAGCCTGTGACTGAGAGCATAAGGAAGATGTGTGGGCTGCATGTGAACATACTGCTGCTCCATGAAGGGACTTCAGCATGCAGACTGATACCTGCAGGGATTCTTGAACCAGCCGCAGACAGATGCCAAGGGCAGACTGCACTCTCACAGACTACTGAAAATGAAACACGTAATTTGTTCAGCAGCCCAGCCAGCCACTGAAGGAAGCAGCCCAGTGGAGCAGAAGGCAGCTGCAGTGTCAGTGTCTGTAATCCCAGCACTCAGGAGGCTGAGGCAGGAGACTTGCCATGAACTTGAGACCAGCCTGGGCTATAGCCTCAGATCCTATCTCACAAACAAGAAGTGGGGTGCTAGACCAGCCGTCATACCCAAAGTGTGCAGGGCTGTGGCCCGTTCTGTCACCCAGTCCTCGGAGCAGGTCAGACTCAGTGCCACTTGAGATGATTTTGTATGTCCCCTGCTGTCAGATCTGATTTTACATATATTTCACCTGGAAATCCAGATCTGTGAACACCTGTAGTATAAAAGTCTCTTGTCGGAATACGTATTAACTTTCCGTCTTTTAAAATGATACTTGTACAATGCAGCCGAGCAGAGCCTGCTGTTGGAAAGTACTGTGGGGTACGTTTGCTTGCTTCCTCGTGGTGCTTCTCAGGACAGAGCACACGTCTTTATCTTTTGTGTCAGCTGGTGTCACAGAGGAGAGGCTTGTAGATCTGTGGATGAACGATGAGCGTCACCATTTGTTCCCTGGCTTTTTCCTTTTCCTCATTGGTGCTGGGACCTGAACCCACGCTAAGTGCACCACAGCGCTCTTCCCCTACCATTGCTTTGAACACACTTGTGACCGTGTTCATCCTGGAAGGGTTACTGACGCGTGAAATCTGAGTGGTCCTTAGTGCCCGTTTCCAACATGGACCTGGCTTCCTCTGTGGCTCTCTACTGCTAGTCTCTCACCATCGCCTTCATCATCAGATTTTCCTAATGACAACTGAAATGGCTTTAATATGTAAAGAAACTGCAAATCTCTGATCAGCACCAAGTTTCTCCTAAATTGATTAGGAATCCTTGGGTCATAAGGCAGCATAGGGCTGCGGAGGCCTCCCGGTGGTAGAGAGCCTGCCTGTCCTAGCATGCACAAGCCTTGGGCTTGATCCACACAAAGCAGAATATAAATAGCAAAGGGAAGGACCACTGTCCTCTTGTTAAGCTTGGGATGTTTTAAACCACCATGAGTGATGAATCCTAGTCCTCCTTCCAGTTAGAGAATGAGCCATGCTTTGGGATCCAGAACCTTTCAAACTCATTGTAGCCTCTTGCTTTAAATTAATAGGTAAGTGTGTTGACAGACCAGGTGGAGGCTCAGGGAGAGAAGATTCGGGATCTGGAGTTTTGTCTTGAAGAGCACAGAGAGAAGCTGAATGCCACGGAAGAAATGTTGCAGCAGGTATGGGCCAAAGCCGGTGGGGGAGGGGCTGCTGAACTGTGTTATCTGAGGTGCAGCATTCCGGTCTTGTCTCAGCAGCAGTAAATTCCAGAATCCCAGAATCCCATAGACCATTGCATTTAAAGTCTAGAGTAACAGAGTCTAAAATCGCAGAGACACACAACGTTGTGCAGTTACGAGCGATTACAATGTTACAGGAACCATAAGTTCATCTTTTGCACTCATATTATCTCTGACTCTCAACCTTGAGATGAAAAGCACCATTATGTGGCTTGTTTAGGCAAAAGCTCACACATACGTCCCAGTGCGCACACAGGGGTTGTGGAAGGGAAGCCCATGATGCAGCGGAGACTATTTGGGTGCACAGTGGCTGCTGTTGAATGTCTGTCTGTGCCATTGCCTGCCTGTGAGACTTGACAGGCTCTGGACCTCCCTGTCCTCGTGACCTAGGCTTCCACGTTCCTAGAAACCCTGATAAATGAAGCTTTTCTTCCTCAAAAGACTGTTGCAGGGACTGAACTTACGAGCATGTCTTCCAGTCCCCGACATACAGCAGGCACCATGCACAGCTCCGTTAGCGCTGTCATCGGGCTCTGGAGTTTGCCAGATGTGTCTCCCTGACACCCTGATGACATGTGTAGCTCTGTTCAGAAGAGGTCACTAGAGTAAGTGATCCTCAGCCGTGGGGTGCGTGGCCGCACTTCACCCACAGCCCACACTTAACCGTTGCTGCGCTGCGGTCATGACAGAAATTTGTAATATAACAACTTGTGAATATCTGAATTCTAACAGGAGCTTCTGAGTAGGACTTCCTTAGAGACACAGAAGCTGGAGCTGATGGCTGAGATCTCTAACTTGAAGTTAAAACTGACGGCCGTAGAGAAGGACAGGCTGGATTATGAAGATAGGTTCAGAGATACAGAGGTAAGGAGCGTGTGCTCGTTCTCTCTTCCCTCCCTGCTTTCCTCTTCCTCCCTCCTTAGTCCTCACTACGCCTTTTAGAGCAAGAGCGCTGTGCAGTCTTTAACAGATGGATTTAAGGCTTTTTAACATAGTAGCTGGAGCTGCAGGGGGACTTTTGTGGTGGGAGGAGGCTGCAGGGATGGGAACTAGGAAGCTGGAGGGGAGATAGGAGGAGCTAAGAGTTGAGGAGGCTGTCCACACTACAGGAGGCGGAGTCTTACTCACCTGGCCACTGTGCTTAGTTTAATCTGGTTGTGAGCCTCACCCCGCAGGACAGCTGAACTGCGGCAGGTGTTTGTCGTGCCCTGTTTCTCCCGGCTTCTGTCTTCTCCTGTGTTCTCATTCAGTGACCCCGTGAACACACACCTCTAGAAAACACACTCCTTGATCATTTCCTATGAAGTAGTCCACACTGCTGGTATAAGGGACTACACATATTCACAGGGTATATTACAAAATATTTTGTAATTGTGGATTTATATTAAAATAATCAAAATAGTATTCAGATTTTGAAACAGAATGGAATATGCACATGTTCTGACTTTATGTTCCCTTAAAAACAAAACGTTTAGCTAGCTATTCTGTGATCCTAAATCTCTTAACACCCTGCCAGAATTTTCAGAGTTTGGATATTAGTTTCCAAGAAAATGTTGAAGGAACCTTTATAGGTGATTCCAAAACCTAGTGCATTAACAATCTTTAAACCTTGAAGACTTGCGCCCCCTTCTGGTGTAAGCACAGATGGCTAAAATGGAGAGCTCTGAGTGGGGCCTGAGCTATAAGTGCAGTGGTTTAGATTACATTGTTTTTAAAGATTTCCTTTTCTCTTCTCCTTTTGCATTGAAGAGATAGTTCCATATTTTCCAGCCAGACATGCCATGGGCATATCTAGCTTCTCCCAGGTTGGAACTTTAGATTCATATTTAATCCACTGCTATAATTGGATAGTTTTTCTTTAAAAAAAATAGGAAAAAGGCCCCACTATGTGATTTGGTTTTCTATAGTTGTTCCTTCATCTTTGCAGTCAGCACTAAAGGACGGGGTAATGTTTACAGCAGTGCCTGCTGGGAGTTCAGAGCTGCCTGTTAACAGTAGCAAAGCCTGAAAGAAAGGAAGGCAGGCCATTCCTGACTTCTGTGCAGGAAAGATGAGCTAGCAAGAGAAATGGACTCTTTTTAAACTTGAATTCAGAATATTTGAGCAAATTTGACAAGCACATTTTAAAAATGGCAGTAGAAATGGTATTAAATTCTATTATGAAATCATTTAGACTTTAAATTTTGCACATATAAAATTGTTATTGTATTAGATATATGAATATTTTATATATATGTATGTGTGTATATATACATATAGATATATGTATATGTGTATATATATACATATAGATATATGTATATATATGTATATATACATATAGATATATGTATATATATGTATATATACATATAGATATATGTATACACACACACACATATGACCCTCATCTACCTTCAGGTTGAGATTGTTGGCTTAAAGAAACTTAAGTTTATATTTTTGTAGACTAGGCAAAAATTATAGAAATCTTTAAATAACTATAATGCATCACAGAAAAGAATCTTATGGTAAATGGCTATGCCAGAGAGAATCTCTAGCTTATGTGGAAAGGTGGGGGTCCATAGGTAGTTTTAATATAGAAATGGGTGCTAAGTGGCTTTGTCAGTGTCAGACTGTCTTTGTGAATTAGTCACGTTTCTATCATGTTGCAGTGAGCATTGACTGTCAATTCGTCACAGCCTAGAACCACCTGTCAACAGTCCCAATGCGTAATTCGTCTTTGTCAGGTTGTTCTGTGGACATGGCTGTGAGGAATTGCCTTGACTGTCGTCACTGCTGTAGACAGGCCCAGCTCACTGTGGGGCCTCCATCTCCTGCGCGATATAGAAAAGCTAGGTGGGCATGAGCCAGGTCGGCGAGCCAGTGAAGGAACCAGCAAGCAGCATTCATCTGGTTCCTGCCTCTAGGTCCCAGATTTGGTTTCCTGCCCTGGCTTCCCTTAGTGATGGACTAAGACCTGGAAGTATAATCCCCCCCCCCCAAGATGCTTTTGGTCAGCTTGTTTGATCACAGCAAGAGGAAGAAAACCAGGACACGTCCCTATAACAAATACCCAAGACAGCTCATAGAGACAGTTTATTTTAGCCCACGGTTTTGGAGATCCTAGACCATGATGAGTGGGCCTCATTGCTTTGAGACAGTGTTGAAGCAGCACGTTATTGTGAAATGCACGGCAGGAAGCAGAAAAGAGGGCAAGGAGCCGGGGTCCCCAAATCCCTTTCGAGCCCATGCTCCTAATGGTAAAGGATCTCCCTGCAGGTGCTGCTGCTCCAAGGCTCTGCAAACCTTCCAGCCCCACACTGGGGACCTGGCCCACAACTCCCACAATAGCATTTCTCTGGTCGGAATCGTTGCTATGCTTTTGTTTTCATAAGCACTCCGGGGAGAGGCACTGGAGACTTAAGTTAGTATTTTAGTGGAAGTGCGCTTTGGCAGTTAGGGTAAATGTCACTGGGTCTCCCTTGTTCGGACTGGTTCTCACAACTCATGTCCAAGGAACTGTGCTGGCTTAGGGCTCCCGGCCACTCTTTTGGTGACCGTGCTATACCCTTTTCTAATTAATTTTCTTTTGCAGGGGCTAATTCAAGAGATCAATGATTTGAGACTAAAAGTCAATGAGATGGATGGTGAAAGACTTCAGTATGAAAAAAAGCTCAAGTCAACTAAAGTAAGTTTCTCTGGGGAAAACAATGATATTTTAAAACATGGTCTCTCGTTCTATGAGCAATATTATTTTTTAAAAAAAATGTTTTCCGACTAGTACATGGTAACAAACATATCTCACAACTAAACCATGTTTCTCAGTAAATCCAAGGCTTGACTAATCTGCCAGGACACAGCCTGTGGTGTCTGGGTTAGCTGACCTTCTTTATGAACTGATGCTGTTTTCTTAGTTATTTAGCTTATCTTTTCTGCCTCCTTTTCTCTCATTCCTCTGTCTTTCTACCAGTCTCTAATGGCCAAACTTTCTAGCATGAAAATCAAGGTGGGTCAGATGCAGTATGAAAAGCAGCGGATGGAGCAAAAATGGGAGACACTGAAGGTGCGGTGGACGTTGGCGGGGGCGGGCTGCCGCCTTCTGGCCTGTGTCGTTCTGCTGTGATGGTGTTTTCAGTAGCATGTGCATTCATTGCGTGTATGTATGTCACCTGTCTTAATATTAAAAGTGCATACACCCTGATTAAAGGGACAACTCGATCGCTATCGTAAATAGTAAACAGGTACAACATAAAAGTATCTGCTTATAAACGTAGTCAGTCTGACCCCTACACATCATAAAATAATTGTTAAAAGTTCATCTCGTATGAACTGGAGCCTACTCTCCTGTTAGGGTTTCCTAGAAGGCCAGTGTGTGTGCTTTCCTCATCACGGCAGGGAAGAGAAGCCACTGCTTAGAAGCCCTGCAGGGAGAGGGGCAGCTCCTCTTGCAGGGCTTCTGGAAGTTTTTGAATTTGGCTCCATCCTTACTGGGAGTCAGGAGTACAAGGCCAGCCTGACCTCCTGGGTGGGTTTTTCATAACACTGCTTATGTAGATGAAGACTCTGAGCATAAATATCACACTGAATAAAAGACGCCTCTTGTCATTGCATAACTAGTTTCTATGACAGATACAGCCTGCAAAATATGAATTTGCTAAATTAGTATTTTCTAAGGAAAAGCTGAGTTTTAAAATGTTAATAAATACATCAGGGCCTCAGAAGCTTTTGCAGATATCGTCATTTCAAAATCAAGACCCAAATCCTCACTTTCCTTTGCTGTAGGAGTCTTCCTTATTCAGCGATAAGAGTGAATTATCTATTCTATGGTTTGACCAGTTACCCCTAAATTGCCTTCCTGTGACTACTGACACCCAGTAACTATCCCAGAATTATGAGCGTCACCTTGAAATGCTGAAGGAGCCAATCAAGCCTTTTTGAATTTACTTTATATTTTGCTTTTAAGACAAGTATCTAATTTGGTCATCTTCAGCTGACTTGGTGAGACTGATTTAGCATAGGCGGTTATACTTGAACTTCTTCTTACATTTACCCACAAACTTGAAACATATACACTGTAATTATTACAAATTACTTACTGTTTCCCATTGCCCCTGTCTAATTTGTGTTTGTGTGTAAATTTTTGTGGGTTTTTTTTTTTTGTCTCATTCCCACAGTCCGAGTATTGATTTAAAGGGCTAATAAGCTTTACAATTATTCCTCTTCTGCCACAGTCTACTGCTTTAAAACGAATTTATAATTTGTAGGATGAATTGGCATCTTTAAAAGAGCAACTGGAAGAGAAGGACTGTGAAGTAAAGAGGCTGCAAGAGAGACTGGTTTGTAAGGCGAAAGGAGAAGGGATCGAAGTCCTCGATCGAGGTAAGGCTGACCGTGGCACTCGATAGTCTCCTTAAGATCCTGTAATCGGCAGGAGAGGGTCTGATGTTGGACAATAGCAAAACAGCTCCTGTGACATTTTAAAGCTTACATTTGGGTCTGACGTAGCACACATCTGCAGCTTTAGCTCATGGAAATGGAAGCAGAAGGAATATAGGGTGGACACCAGCCTGGGTGACACAGGGAGGCCATGACTCAATTTAAAAAAAAAATCTTGAAATATAACATATATAATGTTTGGCAGTCATATAATGCATGTATATGTGTATGTGTGTATGCATGTATGTATGTAGCTAGCAATTTCTGATTCATTTGGACAGATCGATTCCAGTTGGTGGGGCTTTATCTCATGCTACGTAATGTATGGAAACAAGTTCCATTCTGTACCTATTTCTTTATCCTTCAGAAAAATCAGCCTTATGGAAGCGGGTTTTCCTCCCTGAATTTAGACATAAGTAAAATAACATTACAGGACATTCAGAAATAGACCCCAGCTTTAGGGTTGAATCTGCTGCTTACACACTGTACCAGGGAACCCATAATGCCAGTCTCACTTTCAGAGTGTAAGAACAGAATAGACTGAGTGAGTGCACGTGACTAGAGATGTATTGGGGTGCTGCCCACACAGAGTTGGGGACTGGTGCCAGTGTGAACTGCTCATTGTCACCGTGGGACCAGCTGAGTTCAGGGTCTGAGTACAAGGTTTAGACACCTCATGGCAGTCTGACCCTGATACTGTGTCAGCAGTGGACCGGTCTCCTTGAACAGGGGACACACTGTTTCAGTCCTGAGTGAATAATTGGATGCCACATGTAGTCAGGAGGATCAGGTATCGAACTAACATTTGGGAAAACCTACCAGAGTGACACTAGTCACTGACATTAGCCATGGTTGGTTGGCCCTGAGGCCTAACGTCCACATAGAAGCAGCAAGGCTCAGAGGGCTGAAGCTCCGGTGTAGCAACTCGGCTAACCTCACATCAGCTCTTCCCGAGGCTCCAGCACTGTGCTTACTGCACCTGCCAGCCTCTGAGTCATGTGGGAGTGGAGTGCTCCATGTTGTCATGTGGGAGTGGAGTGCTCCATGTTGTCATGTGGGAGTGGAGTGCTCCATGTTGTCATGTGGGAGTGGAGTGCTCCATGTTGTCATGTGGGAGTGGAGTGCTCCATGTTGTCATGTGGGAGTGGAGTGCTCCATGTTGTCATGTGGGAGTGGAGTGCTCCATGTTGTCATGTGGGAGTGGAGTGCTCCATGTTGTCATGTGGGAGTGGAGTGCTCCATGTTCTGGGTTGTTCGTGAGATTAGCATCCCGGCATTTATGTAAAAGGAAACCAAATACTAGTACTTGTAAGATAGTGTTTGGTTACAATAAATGCTAACTCCCAGTCTGATGGGTTTTCCTGTGCAGATGAAAATATTAAAAAGAAGCTCAAAGAGAAAAGTAAGGCTTTGGTGTATCTCCGTCAGCTTCTCATTCGTCGTCAGAGCCACTACGCTCTTTGCATGCTTAAAAGATCTCTTTCCACAGAAGTGCAGCTGCTTCATCCATAGCCCCTCATTTCTGCACGGGGTGCACGACAGGCTAGACAGACAGACCCTAAAACAAGGAGGAAAAGATCATCTTAGAGGTTTCTGCTGTAGCCTGTTCACTTCCGAGAGCGCAGCAGGACACACGGAGGAGTGAGCTCAGAAAGTTTGCTCTCTGTGTGTAGGCGGCGCAGGTACAGAATTGAGGACAGCTCACTACTCATGTGTGAGCTTTGCTGGGTCTGCTATGAAACTCATTATTAAGCTGAGGTCTACGTTAGAAGCTTTATGGAGCCTGGGCTATTTAGTGCACATAAAGATAAATCCTTAATTGACTACAGAGAGTGAATTATTAGCTTAAAGAAACTTGCTTGAAACAAACAAACAAGCAACAAGCCTCAGCAATTCCTACTTGAAAATGTATCAGTGAGTTTATATAAAATTACTAGAATGTTTTCCCCCTCAGAAGCAGGTAACTTTAGGTGAATATTTTCCTGTTTCCATATTTTAACCATAGGTTCGCTTTGGGGTTATTAAATGGTCACATTTATTAAAGTAACACTTTTGTGTTTGGTTATCAGATTTTAAGGAAGTCACGTTGTGCATGCTGTGGTTTGTTATGTCTCGACTTTTGGTTTTAAAATGATGTTAGAAATGAGACTCATAGATGAAGCAAGGTACTCTTCCGTCTGTGGCACTGCAGCTGGCTTCTCGGCATGGCTACCCATGTGACACCACACTGCTCAGCCTCTTACCATGGCCTCTCCAGCTTAGTCATGACAGCACTGTCCCTCTGCCTTGGTCATTGTGAATACCATCCGTCCGTCGCTCTCACCCACTGCCCACGGCTTCTTTTTTTTGAAAACTCAGTGCTGTCGTTGCGGCTGCGCTCACATTTCATCTTCAGTGTTTAAAGGAAGACTTCTCTAAGAGAGGGTATCTTCCTCCCTTCCCACACTGTTATCCGTCTGTTATCACAACTATGTGGGTGGGGTAGACACTGTCATCCCTTATTGTCCCTAAAGGAGAATCGTTGCCACGTGTACCTTGGAACTTTTCAGGCAGAAGAGCAAGTGTCTTCCCACACAGGTTAGCTGCCTCCTAACAATGTCACTGTGTCCTAACAATGGTGTATCCTTTCAGACATTGAAGTACAGAAAATGAAGAAGGCAGTGGAGTCCCTGATGGCTGCAAATGAAGAAAAGGTACCAAGTGAGACTCAGATACTGCGTTTGGTTTATGCTTTGCAGCAGTCTGGCTGTTCCTGCAGACCTTGACTTACCTCAGCTGGACAGGACATTAAGGGACCTTCTTTGTCCCTCCTGCCTGAGTGTGCACAGACTCAGTGATGACATTGTGACTGTGGCCGTGTGCACACAGTAGAGAGGCCAGCAACTCAGACTCCAATGAAATCTCCATCTTCTTTCCCTTTCTGAATTCAGGAAATATTTAGACCATCAGACTTCCTTATATTCAGATGAGAAGAGAAATAGTACATTCTGGAAATTCTAGGCTAACATTACCTCTGAAGGGCAGAGCCCAACTTCTCAGAGGTACTCACAGCCACAGAGAGAAGACATCAGCACTACTGTGAAATCATAGTTACTTTCTTTATATTCCTGACTTCTTTTACATCTGGAAATGTGTTGCCTTTCCTGAATGGTGAGATAACAGAGAACAGACACAGGCCAGGCCCCTGGATCTTTCCTGGTCCCCACCTTTGTCTTCGGGGCATTGGCCTAATGCCTGTGTCACTTGGGCTCTTTGCCATGGTCAGTCTTCCTCACCCATATTTGGCTTTCATCCTGCTTGAAGCATGGGGCAGTGTCTTTCTCACAACCGACCTGACCTGATCCCAGCTGCCTAACAACCGTTGGGTTTGGCTTGTAATGTCAGGACTGCTTTCTCCTGTGTCCCTTAGGGAATGAGACAAAGGAACTTGTCCCAGAAAAGACTATTTCCTAGGAGTACAAAACTGCAAAATGACAAGAGATAGTTGTTCTTCCCATCACAACCTTCTCCACTCAATCCCCAAGTTCTAGGCTACAGTTGCCACACCTGGCTTCTGTGTGGAGGATGCTGGGAATCTGAACTCTAGAATTTTTTTTTAAGATTTATTTATTTGTTATTTGTGAGTACACTGTAGTTGTCTTCAGACACCCCGGAAGAGGGGGGTCAGACCTCATTACGGAAGGTTGTGAGCCACCATGTGGTTGCTGGGATTTGAACTCAGGACCTTCGGAAGAGCAGTTGGTGGTCTTAATCACTGAGCCATCTCTCTAGTCCTGAACTCTAGAATTTTATCCACCGGCACCAAACACAAGTCACAGGTTTGATGCCTGCTCTCTTACCACTAAGATATCTCACTGACCCTTATATTTTTCTTTTTTGTTAAATGCTGTTATGTCAGTTTTGTTTTTAAAGCTGACAAGTAAAAGAATATGTAACATCCATCACAGGTGCTGATTCTGTCTCTGAAACATACAGGAAAAATACAGACATTGCCGCTTTTGCTGAAGTTCGGAAATACTTTTCAGATAACATACACAGTTCACAGGTGCTTCCCTTGACTGTTTTAAAATTCAGTAGTGGTGACAGTTTATTCAATTCACAGGAGCAGAAAATAGAAGACCTCCGGCAGTGCCTGAGCAGGTACAGGAAGATGCAGGAACCAGCAGCTCTGGCCCAAGGTAATAGTGTAGACTGTTCTCTGGAGGCCTTCCTACTTCAGTCCATTTTAACCAGCCATAAACTTTTACATTTAGACTCAATGTCTTACAGAGTTCATATGCATTATTCCAGATCACGTGGCTCATTTGTTTATTGACGCTAATGCCAGGCCACTGTCCTATCAGGATGCACTCAGCTGATGGGTATGTTGTAGTTCTATGCGTCATCCAGAGTAGCTCCCAGAAAAGCATTCTAGAGCAGGAACTACAGCACATGTCAAGAGCCTGGAGTGTTTTAGAAGGAAGAGCAGTGTATCTGGAAAGTTCTGAGAGGTAGGGAGGGTGTGGCATGTTGATGACATGAGAGGAACCTCAGTAGAACTGGGCTGGGCATCTGCTCATAAACAAGTGCAGATTCCAACAAGACTTTGCTTTGTTTTGTTGGTCCTAAGGCAGTGGTTCTCAACCCTCCTCTTGGTGTGACCCTTTAGTGCAGTTCCTCATGCCGTAGTGACCCATTTCTTAACTCATTTTGCTACTGTTTTGAATTGTAATGTAAACCTCTAATACGGAGGCCATCTTATATCCCACCCCTGTTTTCGGGTTGTGGACACCAGGTTGAGAACCACTGTCCTAGGAATTGAACCTAGGGCCTTGCACATACTAGGCAAATGTCTTACTACTGAGCTACGCCCCCAGTCGGGGTAAAGAGCTGAGTAGCAAGTTTGCAGTGTAACTTCTGCCAGGGGGTGTTACGAGGGACACCAATCTCTAGAGCAGGGTGAGCAAATCAAGACTCTTGCATATACTGCTGCTGCAGAGCCCCAGTGGATCTGAATCAGCCTGATAGATGAAGGCTGTGATATGCTGAATTAGATGAGGGGCATGGAGCAAAGGAAAATAAATCAACATTCGGGGCTAAAGCACCAGGTAGGTGAGGGTGGCCAAGGAGTGTAAGTTCCTCTTGGAACACATGAAGTTCATCTGCCTTCCCCACAGACGACCTTTCTCAAACGTAGACTGAGAGTCATTTGAAACACACAGAATGTTAGAGCTTGTTGACTGTGAACATGCAGGTAGTTGTCACCCCAAAGATGATAAGCACCAAAAATGTCTTTTGAGAGATGTTTTAGTTAGGGTTTCTTTGCTGTGATGAAACACCATGACTGAAAGCACCTTGGGAAGGAAAGCCTTTGTTTCGGCTTACAATTCCATCCCTTACAGAGGAAAGTCATGCAGGGAAGGAGCTCAACAAGTCAGGAACCCGGAGTCAGGAGCTGATGCAGAGGACGTGGAGGATGCTGCTTACTGGTTTGGTCTCCATGGCTTGCTCAGCCTACTATCTTACACACCTTCAGGACCACCAGCCCAGAGATGGCCCCACACACAGTGGTCTAGGTCCTTCCACATCAATCACTAATCAAAAAAATGCCCCACAAGCTTGCCCATAGCCAAATATAGTGAAGACATTTCCTCAGCTCATGGAATGAGCTCTTCTTCCCCAATGATTCTAGCCACTTATCAAGTTGGCATAAACACTAGCCAGCAAAGAGATAATTGGGGAATACTCAAGAATTTGAAATTTTTGTTTTAAATTAACTAATCTTTTATTGCTTAGGATCTGCCTCGTACGTACTAGTCAAGTGCTCTGCCACTGAGCTATGCTCTCGGAAATTTTAATTCTGATGAATTCATGAATCAAAAAAAAAAAAACTCTGCTTTGGGCCAGGAGCTTCGAAACAAACAAACAAATAATTCTCTTTTTTTATTCATAGGACTAGTTCTATGAGGGACACCAAGGATAACTTGTGAGCCATTTCACTGACCCTTCCAGGAGCCAGGGTTTCTCACTGATGGTGGAGTTCACTGACTATCTAGGTTGGCCTGTTTAAAGCTATAGATCACTGTGCCAGGTGTTTAAAGATTTATTTTATCTATGTGTATGTGTGTGGTTATATGTATGCCACATTTGTGCAACTGCCCGAGGAGGCCAGAAGAGGGTGCCAGAAGAGGATCCCTGGAGGTGTAAGCTGCCTACTCTAGGGACCAGAAACCAAATCCAGGCCTTCTCCATCAGTGTGTGGTCTCAGCCTCTGGGCCACCTCAGCCTGTGTCCAGCTTTTTGCAGGCCCTATATTTACACACAGCACGGGCCTGACCCTCTCCAGCCCCCATGTAGTAGTTTGAAATCAGATATGATAGGATAGGTTTTCACAAGTCACAAACATCACGCCATGCTATAGTGAAGAGCTATATAAAAAGTGGATTTTCCATAGGACTTAGATTTACTTACTTATTCTTCACAATACTCTTAGTAACACTTCAGATCTTGTAAAGCTAGGATAAAATTCTAGTAAGACCTCAATTTCAACGTTACGGTTAGGGGCTGGAGAGGTGGCTCAGTGGTTAAGAGCATTTGCTGCTCTTACCAAGGACTGGAGTTTGGCTCTCAGCACCCAGTCTGGCAGCCCACGACCACATGGATCCAACACCTTCTTCCGGCCTCTGTGAACACATGCACACACGTGGCATACATACACACGCACTAATAAGAAATAAAATAAATCTTTAAAAAACTATGGTGTAGCTCGGCATGCCTGTAGTCTAAGCAGTTTAGAAGCTGAGTCAAGGGGGTCTTGAATCTGATGCGAGCCTGGGCTGTGCTGTAGGAACACAGTTGTGGGGGGCAAACAAACAAAACAGCCTTGCCAAGCTCTTTAGATGAGTATATGGTTTGCCAATTGACATTATTTAGAGATTAGAGTTTTTAAAAATAATTCTTTCCATTTTTAAGAAAATGACTTGTCTAGCAATGTGTTCTACAGTTAACCCTTTACATCTGGACTGATGTTCAAACTTTTTCAAGCTGAGTGCTTTTGAATATTTGGTTTCCTTTTTTTTCTGTCAAGCCTTTCCTGCTTTAAAATGGCATCAAAGGATTGTTTTGAAGGTTCAGCTGTCATTTTTTTATCCTGTTTTTTATTTTGTATATTTTCCAAAGCACAGCAGTGATAAGAAGTACCATGTCTAAATGGCGACTATTGTTACCCAGAGTTAGATAGTCACACTGGGAACGACAGGTACATAGGTGGGTAGATACATAGAGTAGATAGGTAAGTAGGTAGATAAGTAGTGTATATAGGTAAGATAGATGATAAGTAAGGTGATCGACAGACGGATGGATGATCGGACAGACAACTTTTTTGGGGATAGGGTCTCATATAGCCCAGACTGGCTTTGAACTTGCTCTGTAGCTGAGGATGATCTTGAACTCCTGATTCTCTGCTCTCACCTTCCTGGTGCTAGGATTAAAGTTAGACATCACCAAACAGGGCTAAACTAATACTTATGAAGCCTAAAAAAATTAGAACAAAATTACAGTGGACTCTTGAAATAAATGTATTTATTTTTTAAACATCTTCTGTGTTAGTACTGTTTGAAATCTGACTCCCTCTGTTAATACCACCTGTGCGTACTTAGTGTGGCTTGAATCCTGGAGCTCAGTTGTGTGTAGTTTAAGATGCTGTATCCTAGGTTCTGTGTTGCTAATTTACATATGACAAGAAGAAGCAACTCGTGTGTTTGTTTATACTTTGACTGGCACTGTAGTTTAGTGCTGCAATGTATGTTCAAGAAAAAGAAAGAAATGCGCAGTTCCCATTCTTCTTCCCAAAGTGGGCTACATGATCATCTGCTTCCTCTTTTGCAGGTCAGGATGGTGAGTGTGAGGGTCTGTTCCACTCCAGCTCCAGCTCCACCCTGTTGGATGCACAGGGCTTTAGTGATCTGGAGAGAAGTACTTCTTCTACACCAGGAATGGGGTCTCCCAGCAGGGATCCCCTCCACACGAGTGCTCCAGAAGAGGTATGCGTGGGATTCTGACCCTTTATGTTGAAGGGGCGGTGTCTTTACTGTTGTATGCATTGCCAGTGCCGTGTGATGTAGGTTCTTTCCCACATGCATTACCCACTGGCCTAATGTGGTAGCTTTTGTGTACTGCCGGTCTCTTCGTTTTCAAATGTATGCTTCCCCTTCTTTTTAATAAAAGCTTCGGACAAAGTTAAAATAGCTTATAAAACTCAATAAAAACAAGACAGGTAGGTTGGCTTGTGCCTATAATTTCAGCTGCTGAAGAGGCAGAACGTTCCTTGGTTAGAAATTTAAAAGCAGCCTAAAAGGACCCCATTCTAAAAAACATATATGAGTTAGATACCCCGAAAATATGAGATTATAGTTTATTTTTCAAAGACTGAGTACAAGTAAGTTAGGTGAGGGTACATAAGATTAAATCTACTTTTGTTGTTTCTGATGACTCAAAGTTTTCAGACTTGGAAAAGGCAATCGGAAAAGGCAGTCGGAGGGCATTGGGGTCTATTTGCATTCCTGAAGGTGTCAGGACCATCTGTTCACTACCTACTATCCAGCACCAAAGTGGCTGGATTGTCACCTTTCTGAGGATTCTGCAGGGTGGGCAGCATTCAGCAGGAACGCCTCGCTTCTGTTGCTCAGCTTAGGAGCAGCAGAAGGCTTCTCACAGCAGTATCTGGTTGCTGAGGTGATCTGAGGCCTGTATGCTGTTCCACTGTACCCGGGCTGGAAGCCCTAGGACTGCGTGGCTGCCTCACAGCCCTGTGGTGAGAGCATCCTGAGAAGACCAGGTGGTCTGCAACCCCTGTAACTCAGCATCATTGGCATCTCTGCTGCAGTCACAGTTCAAGCAGACTCACGGTGAGCAGACTGTCTCTAATGTCTCAGTGATGTCACAGTGTAAGAGCACATGGTACCACCGTTTTGGAAAACAGTCACCATTTCACCTCCTGGGTGAACCAGTTTGCACCTTCTCTTATAGCCTTCCCCTCTCCAAAAGTCTCCAAATATGTCTGTCCTAGGAGCTGTTATCCATTCAGGTTGATGTGTAGGGAGGCCCCTCAGTAGTTCCTAGAGTATCATTCCAAACAATACAGAGTTGAGAACAAAGCAGTTATCTGCACCCACACACCCAGCATGCGTGGCAAGTCAAGAACAATAACTTCTGTTAACACCCCTGCTTTTAAAAAGGGAGGAACGAAGGCGCGAGGCTCTCCCAGGTCCAGAACACTAGACAGATGATGTCACTTCTGTATGAGAGGCCACTTTTAGGCTCACCACTGTTCACTCTTTTTTCCTCTAAGTATTTTCAGATTAATGTCATCTCAGCTTTGTAAGGTGCTGCTGAGGGTCCGGAGTACACATTAATTTCCTGCTGTGTCTATCCATTTGAGCCTGATTTGGTGCATTGCCTCCTAAAAATACTCTATTCCACTGCATTAGGTGAGAGCTTGTCCACACCTTCTTGGCAGCGTCCCAGGATGAGGCTCTCTGCATGGCTGCTTATGTGTAGTCTGATCAAGGCAGCAGTGTTCAGTCGTCCATGGCCTCATGAGCCCAGGGTTCCCCCAGGACAGATTGGTCTTTGCTTTGAAGTCACATCTTAACTTTAGTATAATTGCTGTCTGGAGCGACTGGGAACTGGGAATGTCCTGTTCTACTCAACAGTCTCACTGTGTTCAACAGTTGCTTCCTCTCACCACCTCTCCTCTCTTGCTTTCTTTATCTCATAGCTGGGGTTGATAATCCCACAATGAAATAGTCATGTTTAGTGAAGTCTCATTATCTAGTACTTTTTATTTTTTCCCCTTTGCAGTACTGGGTATGAGTACTCTACACTGAGCTACATCTCTAGTCCTGAGCAAGTTAAAACCAAGTTGATTGAAAATTAACTCAAAGAGAAAACAACATTTCACACTTAAATGTTAGAAAGTACTAAAATAGTTCATCAAGATATTAATTATGAAATAAGATGCAGGGGAAGTTTCCTGCTTGTTAAATACGTTTATATTGAAAGGGGGGAAAACCAAACTTTGTTTTATCATGAGACAGAGGCTTACTTTGTTGTCCAGACCAGCATAGAGCTAGTGATCCTCCTGCCTCAGCCTTCCAAAAAATAACCTTTGACAACCAATAAGTGTGCACATTAAGAAAGGAATTGCTTGTATATGTATAATATACTGAATTATTTTGCAGTCTTTGCTACATGAATATCAATTTAAAAGTTTGTTTTTATTTATTTTATGTGTATGAGTATTTTTTCTGAATATATTTATGTACACTGCTGCATGCAGTTCCCAAAGAGGTCAGAAGAGGGCACCAGATCTCCTGGAAGTGGAGTTAACAGACACTGTCTACCTTGCTGGGAATTGGAACCTCATCCCTAGGAAGAGCTACCAGTGCTCTTAACTGCTGATCTTTGTCTGCAGACCTTGTGAATTCTGGCTTAATGATGTTTAGTTTGCCATAAACGATCGTCCAAACTGAATAAAAATGGTGTGAAAAAATGAAAATTGATAGAATTCAACCTTAGTTTTGAAGAAAACCAGGAAGAAAAATTAAACTGAAACATTAAAGTTTGACAAAGAAATCCAGAAAACAGGTCTATGTGTTAGTGTATTTTTCCCACTATTAGGGGTCTAGGGAAACAGTTGAACTTCAAGAAACATGAAAGATTCAAACCAAGACCAAACTGGGGTGTATAGAAAGCCCCATTTTATACTGATATGACTTGATGGCTTTTTAGCTTTTGTGGTGCTATTACTCAGAAGCAGGCCAAACTGCTTCTTCCTGAAGCTGAAATTTGCTGGCCAAGCACACCCAAGTCCATCTTACCTCCTCTGGGTTTGGATTCTAGGAGCTCAGAGGCAGCTCTGACTCTGTAAGAATTAGAGAAAGGGATCATGGATTTGAAGGGGGTGGTGAGCACAGGAAGGTTCACTGGTCGGCAGTTTGTAGAAAAGGGGAGGGAAAAATATCACGAACATGGCTGCAGGCTTGTGGAGGGTGTGGCTAAGGTGAAACCCTTGCTGAGTAGTTGGTGTTGGTTTGAGTTCACACCTGTCTTTATCCGGCTCACTGAGGAGGAGTAAGCCACCAGGCCGGTCCAGGAGTGCTGGGCACACCTGTAATCTCATAGAAGGCTGAGCGCATGGCCAGCCTGGACTACATAGGAGATCCTGATCAGAAAGAGAGTTAAAAAAGAGGGAGAGGAAGAGGGAGAAGGCAAGGGGGGGGAGAGAGAGAGAGAGAAGAGAGGAGAGAGGAGAGGAGAGAGAGGGAAAAGGAGAGGGGGAAGGCAAGGGAGAGAGGAAGAGAAAGAGAGGGAGAGGGAGGGAGAGAGGGAGGGGGGAAGGGATGGAGAGAGAGAGAGCAGTTAGCAAAGGAAGATACATGGGGACAGGAAAGTGAAGGGGGAAATATTATTAAATTTTAATTTAAAATTAATAAAAATCAGAGAGTGGGGAGAGAAACTGTGGCTGGGAACATAGCTCAGCGGTGAAACACTGGGATATGCAGTAGCTCAGCACTACAAATAATTAAACAAGGAGTCCACACCAGTGTTTCCTTTGTGAGTTCTTGGTGCCGATCCTGCTCTGTTCTCTAGTTCTTGTACATTACCAGAAAACCCCAGTGTTAAAGAAAAAAAACTTGAGTCCAGCCCTAGGCCCCTGAGGTATTTGAGAAAATGGTATCCACGTTCATTGTTTCTTCAGAGTCCGTTCTCACTGATTGTAATGCGTTGTTCACCAGTTAGGATAGCTGAACGTAGTCAACCTGTCCACACATAAAAGAACAGTTAACCAACATGATGTATGTTATGGGTTAGACTTGTAGTAGAAATACAAGTGGAAATGGTGCTTTGTTTACAATATATGTTAAGACTGAGGAGTCAGTGCCTTGGTGCCGGCTTTCCCCGGTTTTGGAACATGGTACTTTTTTCGGTTTAGGTACTTTCTTGTTCAGGGTATTTGCTGTCTTAGAACCAAATTTAATCCCCTTCCCCCACAGTGTTTCCTCTCATTAACACCTTATCTAGATGTTTGTATTCTGAAACGACTTTATAAATATAAGGCTAGAGCTCTAAGCACTGATGTATTTTGCATAAACCAATTCTGTTATGTTTTGTTACTCTGTGGCTTGTGTTTTGATTTTCTTTTCACTTGTGACTTGTTATAGTTTCACACCAGCGTCTTGCAAGCTTCAATCCCTTCACTGTTGGCGCCATCTATGGATGTAGAAACTTGCGAAAAACCCAAGTTGCCTACTAAGCCTGAGACTTCATTTGAAGAGGGGTATGTCATTTATGGGCTAACATTGTGATATAGATGTTCAGAGAAATAGAGCAACCACAAATAAGTGCACACTACACTTACTTACAGACAAGTTTTCATCGTCTGTTTTGTGATAATGGAATAACAGGAGGTAACAGTGGAGCCTGGGAAGTGAGGGAATGAGGTTAGAGCAGCCTTTAAGGGCTTGGGTTTTACTTTCTAGGTCACAGATGCCTGTCAGGGTGAAAGCAGAGTAGTCACTGAGGCCGTCTGAAGAGTGTCTGTGAAGTCAACACACAGGAACACGGTCGTCTCTCCATAGGCAAATCAATACTTTGCCAGAAAATTCTCAAATGAATTGCCTAACCTTGAAATAAACTTAAGAAAATGTTTAGACTTAGAAATAGTTTTCTTCTTTGCAGTATTCTCTCTCTTTTTTTTTTTAACATTTCTGTTCACCTAGAACATGTACAGACAGGTCCTAGCTATGGCTTGACTTGTGATTTTTTTTTTTTAAACTTTACAACATTTCACTTCTGTACTGTTTTTGACAGGTATGAAGTAGTCAGGGCACCCTCTGAAGTAGACTCTGTGGGAGAGATTTTTGGCCTAGCTCTAGGCGAGTGGGGTGCTGTAAATATGAACAAGGAAAGACAGACTAAGCTGGTTTTGGTAGATTAAGCAAAAGTCACTTTGGTTTAACAGTGATTTGAGCTTCCTCTGGACTCTTTGGGACTTCACCATTGCAAAGCCAGGAGTGTCTGTCTCGTTTTCAATTCATGATGTTAACAAATGCCTTTTTAAAATTTATTTTAGTGACGGAAGAGCAGTCCTGGGTGCTGCCGCTGAAGTCTCCCTGAGCGATGGTGTTTCGTAAGTTGTATATCCTTGAGCATGAAGTGTAATCAAGGCTTCAAAAACGGGATCTGTTGTGTTCACATCACCATTACACAGTGACCAACTGGGTCACAAGTACAAGACTGCGTATGTCATGACAGGCAGGGCTGGAGGCTGGTGTCACAGAAGCTCTCTTCCCTGCCTTCTCTTCTCTTGCCTGACACTTGCAGATCTTTAGCCTCCATCAAGTTCCCATTGGGAGCTCAACACCTTTAATTCATTTTGTGCTGGTTTGTTATATTTTATTCCAGCAGGAAAGGATCCCAGAGAACTCGAAACCGGCAGGGCTGCTGTCTGCACTTACAGTTTAATAAACTGGCCTAACGTGAATATTTACCCAAGTCAGAGTCTGGATTAGATTAGGAAAGCCTATTTTCAGAGCAGGGCTTGCATGAGATGTTTCTGTTTCTCTGTTATCTTTTATGGTTTTGGCAGTCCGTATGACTGACAGCTTACATAAGTAGGAGAGATGCTCTAAAGGTTTGTTGCTCTAGCTGTTTTAGAGCACACACATTCCTCCTACAGTCTCTTCTCTGTTGTACCTTCCTTTCTTATCCTGCATTGCTGGGGATCAGGCCTCAGGCAGCTCACGTGCCAAGCGCACTGGCACTGAGGCACACCCCACTGCCTCAGGTTTTGAAAATGGTCCCATGTTTGTGCATTTAGTTTTTGAGTCAGACCATCTCTAGCTGTGTATAACTATGTGAAATATAACTATGTGTATATTATGTGAAAGAGAAAGTTTCTGTGACGTACAGGCTCCTCCTGCCTTCCTAGGCTAGCAAATGAGTTACCGTGGATAATAACATTTTCCCCTCCCTCCCTCCCTCCCTCCCTCCCTCCCTCCCTTCTTTCTTTTTCATTTTTGGAGACAGGTTTTGTCCTGATAGCGCAGGCTGATCTCAAACATTCCGCATCCTTCTGCCTCTTGTGTACTGAGATTACAGGCGTGCCCACAAAACCTGGCTTATTATGCTTTGATCAGAACTATTGACTGAATTGCTTTGCCAGACTCAAAAAAGTTATTTCTCTCTGAAAGAAGAGTAAATTTTCATTCTTTAAGTAGAAAGGTTAGATCTGAGCAGTGCACTGGCCTCTACGGAGCTCCTAGTGTAAATGTGTAAGCGCCACGAGTCCATGGAAAACACTGATGTTGCCAGCGCAGCCTTAAGTGTTTTTCCAGCTACTGTGACATGTGTGGGACAGTTTTTGTTACTGGCACAGCAGTTAACCACCCTGCTTTTAAAGAACTAAATGCTGCAATTTACTTAAGCACATAAGTGTTTGCCTGGATCCAGATTTTCTTTTATTACCAAGATTCAACCCCCAGACAATTTTTAGTTTCCTTCTAAGATGATCCGCTTAGATGCCGGCACCAGAGTCAACTTACTATTAATTCTAATTATCATTATTTCTGTTTTTAGAACTTCAAGTCTGCAGAAATCCAGCAGTCTTGGAAATCTGAAGAAAGAGGCATCGGATAGCACGGTGGGTTCTCTGGCTGGTTCTGTTTCTGTTCCTCCTTCTGCTTTTTATTCCCCTTTTCCTTGTTGCTAGAAGAAAATACTGAAGGATGGATCTTCATATTTGTCCCATTTTACACACAGGAAAATTTCATTTAGGAAGAACTTAAGGCTTCTCTGATGATTGATTTCTAGCTACCATGGTGCAATTAATGGCAGATACTAAGAATGAATATAAAAGACTGAAAATATGTGAATGAAAGGTTGGGACTAATAAGACATTGTAGGAAATAATACAAGAAGATTTTGTGTTTTAGAAGTGATAGAAATGGCTTCTTATCTATCAAAGTGTGTGTGACTACTGAACATAAAAAGGATTTATAGCAGCCTTCCTTAAATGTCACTGTTTTTGAACAGGAAAAGGAGTCTATCCAGAAGCCTTCAGAGGTAATTTTTATATTTGAATTGAAGCATAAAATCGTTTAAATTTTATGTGTAAGTTGAGTGACTGTCCCCACTGCAGGGGACCAGGGCTGTCAGAGCCCCTACTGCATGATGCTGGTACAGAAAGCCAGCTAGGAAGGTCATGTGCATGTGATTATGTTCAATGTCTTGTGCAGCATGTCTGTGTGCACAGAATGGGCAGGCAGAAGAAGGATAAGTGAGGGGCTGTGGCTTTAGGGTGGAGGCAGTACTTTGGAATCGATGGGTTGTTACAATTCAGAGAAGTGCTCAATGCCACTGAATTACTTATCTTAAAAAGTTAATTTTAAGAGCTGTGGGATGACTCAGTGGTTAAGAGAACTGGCTGCTTCTTCAGAGGCCCTAAGTTCAATTCCCGGTACCCATGTGGCAGTGTATAGCTTATAACTATAGTCCTGTGGGAATCAATACCCTTTTCTGCTATGCAGACATATACATACAGATGAAACACTCATATATGTAAATGATACATAAATTTTTTTAAGTTGATTTTGAGATAGGTGCATACTTTTAATCCCAGCACTTGGGAGGCAGAGGCAAGCAGAACCCTGTGAATTTGAGACTAGCCTGGTCTACATAGTGGAACCCTATCTAAACAAAAGTTAATTTTGAGATCTAAACTCAGCACCCAGCTGACAAACACATGGAACTCCAGCTCCAAGGGACCCTTTCTCTCTCTCTCTCTCTCTCTCTCTCTCTCTCTCTCTCTCTAAAACACACACACACACACACACACACACACACACACACACACATCTACTTAGCATATGTGTGGCTGCCCACCAGAGGGCTCTGCTGGTCACGAGAAGCAAAGTGAGGTACATCCTGTCATTTCATATCTGCTGCTCAGTCTCTGGATGCACCAGGGTAACAGCAGAGGTCGTGGGAACCTTTGTGGAAGCTGGAAGTTGTAGGAAGGACGGTTTCTGACGTCTCTGCTTGGGTCTCTCTCTGCTTGGAACTACAGACTAGTCTCAGCACAATGTTCGTCTGTCTTACCCAGGCTGATTTGGTTCTCTGGATTTTTCAAATGCCCTTTCTTCCCCAAATCATCAATGATGAAAACAAGGAACTAGAAATAACATGGATTATTATTCCCAAAGACTTAGGCTAGCAGCCTGTGGTCTGAAGACCACAATTCAGATATACAATTCAGATATACAGAGTTATATACAACACAGCTCTGCCCATTCATTTACAGGCTGCCTAAAGCAATTTTCTTACAACAGTGACAGCATTGAGTAACTGTTATGGAGACTTTATGATTCAAATATCAGAAACATTCCTGCTTTGCTGATCTCTTTCATAAAGGAACAGTATGCAGCTTTGAAAAGAAGTAGACTTACACATCTTCCAGATGAATTTCAAAAACAGTTCAGAGGACAGAAATGTGACCGTGAAATACCAAAACCTGTTAAACTATAAATGTGTTATTTAGCAACATCCATAGGTGGTAAAACTATAAGGAAAAATGTGGGCGGGAGAACTGCTTAAAAATGGAAGATCCATAAAACTCAGTTATTCTTAGGGGCTGGAGAGATGGTTCTGTGCTAAAGTGCTTACTCTGAAAGCATAAGGACCAGAGTTCAAACCCCAGCAGCCACATAAGAAGCTGGGCGTGGCGGCACATGCCTGTTATCCCAGTGCTGAGAGAACAGAAGGATTCCTGGGACTGGACAGCCAGTTTACTCAGTCAGCGAGCCCCAGGTTCAGCGAGAGACTGTGCCTCAAAACTACAGCAGAGAGAGAGAAAACCCCCAACCTCTAGCCTCCACACACACATATGAACATATATGCCTGACATGCATACATTATTCTTTACATATGGGCATGTAAAGCCCACATATGGAACAAGCACAGGCCACTATGCTGTGGTCTCAGAACCAGGCCTTAGATACCCCCCACTAGGGTGTAAGGATCAGGTAGACAGGGAAGGGCTTGTCACAAACTTTTCTGCTCAGCCCTTACCTGCTCGTTTCTTCCTCATGTACTGTCTCCTTCCCAGGCAGCCTTCATGTGTGGTATGTAGTCTACAACTCAAGATAAAACAAACATCTTGGTTTTTTTTAAAAAAAAAAGGGGGGGAAAAGTTAATTTGGGGCAGTTGAGGTGGCTCACAGGGTGAGGGCATTTGCCTGCCGTCAACTCCTCCACATGCACATAGGCACATATACACATAACTAAATAACCAAATATTTTTTAGAAGTTCCCCTGTTATTATTAACCTGTGATATTAGACTCATGTGATTTGAACATCTTCTTTACTGTAGCAGCCTTCACCAAGCCCTGCAAACCCCTCTTAAATTGCCTGTTGTTTGTTTCATACAGCCCTTGTCTATAGGAGCAAGCATGGTGTTCTGAACAAATTGTCAGCATGTACTCTAGGTCTTCCCCTGGGTTCTGATCATGAACTGTATAAGGACTGCAGTGAGGTAGAAGGCCGGTTCTAGTCTTGACTGTCCGTGAGACAACTGTCTCTCAGATCCCTTTAACTCAGCATCAACAAATGAAGGCAGGCCTTGTCTGTGTTAAGATGTAGATACTGACTGTTGTATGTGTAGACTTTCAGTTCCTGTGGCAGCAGACGATGGACAGTCAGTCAGTCAGTTATCCCTTTGACCTTCTCACCAACTCTGTAAAAGAACAGCAGAAAGCAGGTGTTAGAAATACAGCCAGAAGCATCTCTTACTGACACTGAAGCAATAAAAACAATTTTATACTCATAATGGCCAACTCAGAGTCAGAAAGCGCAGACAGACAGTTCCCGATTGTACCTTCCTCCTATTCTCTGAGGAGAATGTGTAAAAGAACCGGGAGGATCGCTCAGTGGTCTTGAAGCTGCTCACTACCTGCTTTGCAGACTTGCCTTAGCCTTCTGCTGTAGTGGGGATTTAAGGATATAAACTCATTTATAGCTCTGCATCATAATTGCTAGAAAAATAAGAAATCTGCCATCCCGGGTATGGAGTGTTTTCATGATGTATCTTAAAAAAATGGACTAGACTTTAAGGCAGTGTTAGACATTTAAAGTAACAAATGTACCTAGTGAGGATGGAGGTGTGGTCATTGTGGTGTTCTTTCTTAGGCTGTTTTAATTGGTGTTGGGCTCAGTGTATTCCTTCAGTGGTTGGTCCAGTGATTTGAGCCCAGCCTGTCCTAAGGACAATGCGCCCTAACACTTAGTTACCTCTTGTCACCCCTAAGGATAAAGCTCCGACTGACAGCCGCACATTCGGGACCCTGCCTCCCAAGGTCCCAGGACATGAAGCCTCTGTGGATGACAACCCCTTTGGCACTCGCAAAGCCAGGTCCTCCTTTGGCCGGGGCTTTTTTAAAATCAAAAGTGGCAAGAGGACAGCAAGTGCACCAAACCTCGGTATGTGGTGAGGGTCTTCCGGGAAGGAGGCAAGACTTGATCCTGCCCATCTCTTGTTCCTCTGTGAATGTTTCTCATTCTCAGAAATAAAGACGAATGCCTTGGGGGGGGGAAGTTAGCAAAGATGCTTCACTGACCTTAATTTTCGGTGTGAAGATAAGTCAACTCTTACTCCACTCTGTCCAGGGATGTGAAAATGACCTAACCCTGCGATGTTCTGAGACTTGCATCAGACAGTCTCCCCTCTGTGCTGCGGGATGAATGAGCCCCCACGAATGATCCTGTGCAGTGTGTATAGTCTCAGAGCAGTGCATGTGTTCCTCCTGTGGGCATTTACCATGTAGGGACGAGTCTGATCTGTTTCATTTTGTCACCCCTGTGTTCTCTCCATTGGGCTGCGTGTGTTGTGTGCGTTGTTGGGATACCTGAAGACCGTAAACGAAGTGCCAGTGCACCCACCTTAGGTACCGTACCCTGCATGCCAGCCTTCACCAGAACTGCATTCCAAACCATCTAACCCCCACTCCTAGCCTCTGTGATCTCTACCAAGCAAGCTGGCTGCAATCAGAAAACGTAGTCTGTTCTAGAATATTCCTTCATCTGTGGCTGAAACAGACTCTACAGAGCCTTTGCTTCTGAACCTACATGCTGTTTTAAGCAGTACTGTTGACACCTTGTAAGCAGTTCTGAGGGAATGCCCAGCAGCCTGCAGGGTGCAGAGCTGGAATGTGCTGGGTTCATACATCCCAGCTCCCCTCACTGTGACTGAGCCATCATCCACCAGCTCCACTCATTCCTACTCCATGTGTTCATTTTCCTGGCCTCCGCCAAAAGTATCTGTTGCCAGACAAGAGCTGACTTACCACTCTTATGGGAACATTCAGGACATTTTATTACTTTGAAATTGGGGATATTCAGTGATGACAGAGGTAACTTAACGTGTTGTATCTGAGGGTTCTCCATTATAGTGCTTTCAAGAAAAGTTCATTGTCTCCCCACAGGAAATAGCATGGAGAAAGCCTTCAAAAAATAAAAGTATGGTGCTTTTTAAAGTTGGGCTAGGAACATTTTCAGGGCACCCATACCCACTGTGGCTGTGGAGTGAGAGTGGATCCATCCCCCTGGGTTTCTCTGAGGCTCTGTCATCTTCTATAGATAACCAGTCCTTGATGCACATGTCCTAGAGAAGTGACATCATTCTCTTTGGAGCCTGGAGTGTCTACCAGGCTGACTGCATAAATTACACTCTTCTAGTTGGACAACTATTCCCAGCTATTCCTGCGTCTTTCTAGGGCAGTACTTGATGCTTGTAGGCCGGTGCTGCTTATTGTAACCTGTAATCACAGCTCTGCTTTGTAGAAAACTCAACTTCTGCAACTTCTGCAAATCCTTCTGGGTCTCTTCCCATGATATATATCTCTCTATATATATTTTTTTGAACAAGTGTTATTTTTCTCTATAAAATGTAAAGTTTCACACTTTGGAAAGCACCAGCCCTGTCTTTGATTGTGGCTGTTCTCCAGGAATGGGCAGTTGAAAGAACTGTGCATATGTGGAAGTCTGCAGTAGCAAGTGTGGATACTGCTCTTTCCATGCCAAATCAAAAACGACTGATTTTATATCTAAAGAAAGTCTCGCACATACCTGACCACTGCTCGCCCAGTGTTTAATACATAATAGGCTGAGTTGGTCCCCCATCCCCCTTGAGCTACAACCTGGTCTGGTCTTGAGCTTGAAATCTTTTTGCCTTGGCCTTTTGAGTGCTGAGATTATGAATGTGCACCACCATGCCTGGCCACTCATTCTTTGAAAAGAATTGCTAGTCTTCTGTATCCGTGTAATCTAAATGGCAAAGCAGAAAGAGAGTTAAGAAGAAAATGATATAGAATTTTAATTTGGTCTCAAATAAAGTGTGAGAGAATATATTCAGGAAACTGGGTAGGTTTACTGTGTCCCACTTGGCACATTAAATTGGGACTCTGCACAGACTTTAGGTATGGGACTCGAGAGTGACGTGAGGCTCAGCAGTTCTGAGGCCATCTGCCTATGAAAATAAAGCCATCTTTCCGAGCTGAGCTTAGAGCAGACAAACTTGCTGAGGGCCTGAAGAGGGACCTAAGCAGAGTCTTGGGGTACACTGTGGGAAGGACAGAAACTAGGGGGCTACAGCAAAGAAGAGACGACCAGGCCATAGATCTAGGAGCAAGTCATGGCAAGAGGTATTAGAGGAAGTAAAGAGTCTAACTTTGTAGCCCAAACTTGTCTCAGAATCAGCCCTCCTGTGCCGGCCTCCAGGTGGAAGATTTACAGGTGTGCTCCACCACACACAGCTCTGTCACACAATTAACCTCAAAGGCCAATTTTAAGTTAATTTACTTTATGTGGGAGGGTAAGCTTAGGGAACATACACTTACATATTTATTCTTAAGGGGATTTTCTGGAAATCACTGATTAAAGACCCAAAGGAGAATTCTTAAGTTGCTGAAAACAAGAAGATTTATATATTGTTTGTATTCACATGGTCTTTATTCTTTCCTTGGGTCAGCTGAGACAGAAAAAGAGACAACTGAGCATCTAGATTTGGCTGGTACATCTCGGTCAAAAGGTTCACAGGGAACCAGTCCATTCCCGATGTCTCCACCATCTCCAGATTCCAGAAAGAAATCCAGAGGCATCTTGAGACTCTTTGGGAAGTAAGTGGAAGGAAGGGCAGGTGGAGTACCTGACTCGTGTGTCGTTCAGGTGCAGGGGACAATGGGAAGTTTGGCTGGGATTGGGCACCAAATTCCCAGGCTTTTTGGAAGGAAGGCTGATATGGGATGCATATACTCATTGGGCCTTGGTTAATAGTTAAATTCAAATATCTGGGCTAATGACATACAAAAACAAACAAAAACCTTATGATTGACCACCAAGGCAGACGCCTCCTCGGGTCTAATGTATGGCCATGTGCGTTGTGTCCTCAGACTTAGAAGAAGTCAGTCAACAACATTCAACCCAGATGACATGTCTGAGCCTGAATTCAAAAGAGGAGGGACAAGGGCAACTGCAGGACCCAGGCTTGGTTGGTCTCGAGATTTAGGACAGTCCAACAGGTAAGTACACCTGTGATGTCACTCTTGCTGAAGCCCTGACTTACTGCTCTGCCTGGGAAAGTGGTTTTGCTTGTCAGTGGCTGATGACAGCTGGATGGGAGACAGCTGTGTGAGCATGTGAGGTGTCAGGATGGTTCTTGGGCTTAATGTTTATATAGGTATAATTATGTGGGGAGTCTCGGAAGACATAGTCTTGTAAAGGTGGGGCAGCCTAGTGGTCAGGAGATGGTTCTAAGGGCTGGACTTGTGGCTTAATAGCAGAGACCTTGTGTAGCAAACATGGGGTCCTGGTACCAATTCCATTACTGAGAAATGGAAGCTTTCTAGCTTTGCGTCCACCACCCAGGTGACTTTGAGCTGTGGCTTCCATGTTCTGTTTCACTTTCCTCTCACCACAGTGGACCTAGCACCTATCCCTAAAGGTGATTGTGAGGATCGAGTTGATATCTGTCGAATATTTGTCTAATAACAACTGATCAGTAGACCTTATCAATTTGATAGAGCCTTTGAAAGTGTGTAAAGACACATTGTATCAGAATTCCTGAGCTTATCAAGACCATACATTGTCCCACCAAGGCTTTTTAATAAAAGCCTTGTCATACTAGTTGGGGGAAAAGCTAAATGTTTTACTCACTAGGACTCCAAGAACTTCCCTTGTGCTTTATTAAAACATAGAATGGATTTGGAGCTAACCATACTGATCTCCTGAGCATAGAAGGGTGGGGTTGGCAAACATGCAGAGCAAGGTGTTGATGCAGGGCCTTTTAAAGAACGATCGACTGGAAACGCAGACTCCCACACAGGTGGAGCCCTGGACATCAAGAAGTTCCCTTTGGCTTCCAGATAACAGATGTTCTCACTTGCCATATGTCTTCTTAAGTACAATAAAGAACTCCCTTGTGCTATTAAAAAAGGTTTTTGTCATACGCACACAATGTAAATTACTAATTTTTAAAAAGTTTAGCCACTTAGAATTTTTTCAAACCACAAAGCTGTATAAATAAAAGAAAATAGAAACCTCACTTGGAGTGTTCTTTTCTGATAACAGCAGGAGCATATTGTCTTCTCAGTGATCCTCTGCTAGAGAGAAACTATAATTCTGCTGAAATGAGTTCATAGTGTACTTGAATTTCTTTCAGCCAAGCAGTATTTTCAGTTTGGGAGTCAGCTCTTCAGTTGACAGGTTTTTTGAATGTGAAAACATAACTTACTTAGCTCATCTTTGTGTTTTTCTGTAGTATGTGTTCTCAGTAGCTCCCGTTGGTCCTTTCGCAATGTCCTTTGAATTGAAAACAAGGATTTTAGAAAGTAACTTTCCAATCTCCAACTGAAAATTAGGTTTTTCTTGGTTAAATGTTTGTTGCCAGGGAATTTCCATATTGGTTGCATGCACAGTTGCTCAGTACTGACTATAAGCTGCAGAACTGGCTTAGGGCTGTTTCTCATTTGCTGCAGTGACCTGGATATGCCATTTGCCAAATGGACCAAGGAGCAGGTGTGCAGCTGGCTGGCAGAGCAAGGCTTGGGCTCCTACCTGAGTTCTGGCAAACACTGGATTATATCTGGCCAGACGCTTTTGCAGGCTTCTCAGCAAGATCTAGAGAAGGTAACCATTCCGTTCTGCCTGTACATACTAAGAAGGGAAGGGAATGTGTGGGTATATCTGGAAATGTAACTCAGGGATAGCACACTTGTCTGACATGTAAGACCAAAGGTTCAATCCCCAACAGTGCCGACCCCGGACCAGAGTATTGATGTAGGATCCTTTATTATCCTGAAACAGAGCAGTATGAGTGGAACCTGTAATGAAAAGCATTAGCTTATATAATTCTATAGGTGCTATATAATGAATAGACTTCATACAATGAATACAGCTTATATGTCTCAGTCATTTTGTAAACATACATTGACTTGACTTATCTTTTCAATGTAATGTATGCTTTTCAACTTCATAAGAGAGTACTTTATATATTTTATGTTGCAATTATCAAACATTATACACAAAATAGAAGTCAAATTCCCGTTATGCATTCAACAGTTTCTTTCTTACAAATAAAATGAATCCCTAGGCAGTGTCTAACATTCTACTGAGCCCATTGTGGTAGACTTGAGCCTTTTCTTCAGCAATGCTGTATTGGCCTGAGGTTCATACTATAATTCAATATAGACTGGGTTATTTGCCTGAGGTAGTGTTCTAACTTAATACAGGACTGGTCTTGAGGGGAAACTTCATTGTGGGGGATTTTGCATCCTTTGTTGGTGGATCCAGCCCCATGGATAGAATTCTAAGGTTCAGTTTACTGTTTCAGGAGCTTGGCATCAAGCACTCACTGCATCGCAAGAAGCTTCAACTGGCCCTGCAGGCCCTGGGATCTGAAGAAGAAACCAACTATGGGAAGCTGGACTTCAACTGGGTCACTAGTAAGAGGCCTTTATGTTTGAAGCAGAATAAACATTATCACATTTTCTCCTTGGCCACAGAAATAGGCATTTTGTAGCTTGGTAATGACACCAGCTTCTCTCCTTTAGGATGGCTGGATGATATTGGCCTCCCTCAGTACAAGACCCAGTTTGATGAAGGGCGGGTGGACGGCCGAATGCTGCACTACATGACTGTGGTTAGTAGCTCTCTTTTGGGGCGTTTCCTGTGAAGTGATATTATAGAATTCGGCAGTTGGTACGGCTCTGAGATAATTAGAAACTTAAACCAGGGAAGACTATATTTAGCCTAAACTATGTAGAGGACTGAGATAGTCAACAAGTGAGTTCTGAAGTGTGCATTGTAGATGCTTGCATTTTATGGTGTGTGAATTCTGTCATGGAGCTGTGACAAGATGTAAAGGGTTGAGCCCTGGTCATTTCTGCATCACATATTCCAGTGTTACACAGCTCCACTTTGCCCTGATATGCACAAGGACCGGCCTCCTCCCTTGCCTTCCTTCCCATGATTGTTCTCTGAAATCCTCTTCACATCAGTCCCGAGGGCAGGGCTACAGGGGTGAAGGAGGCGGGAGGCTGGACTTGCACTGCTCCCTTCTCTACTGGATGTTCCCAGGCTCCCAGCCAGTGACCAGGAAGACCATTCCTTATGTACAACAGCAGGGGAGCCTTGTTCTAGATTCCATAGTATGATTAATGTGTTATATAAGATACTTTTATTTAAAGAGTATGTTGTAAGGTAGGGAGCCCCATAGGTGTTTTCTTTGTTAAGTCATCAGAAAGTGTTTAACCTGCTAATTCCATAAAATTTTTTTTTCATTGTGAAAGGAATTTGGAGCTGAGTTCATGGGATTTGTATTCTTTTATGGTTGAGCCAAAGTACTTGCAAGCTTGGCGGGGACATCATGTAACCTTGTATGATGACCGTAATGAGCTTGGCATGTTTTATAGCCACTCACTGTCTTTTCTAAGAACCACATTCATGGATTCTCAGTAACCCTTTAATACCATTATATCTCCATTCTTAAGACTAGGAAACAAGGAGCTGAGAAGTTGGGGAATGTAACCAGGTGTCCATAATAGAGAGAATTTGAATCTAGGCTGGTTCTAGGTCCTTCTTCTCATAGCTCCCTATTCCAACTGGGACAAATACAGTGACATTTGACCTGCTTCTGTCCGTGTCCGTGGGATGGGGGCGGGGGGGTCAACTGTCCCGAGGGAATGTGAGCAACCGCAACTTGAAAACCACAGGAAGCACGCGTAAGACCTTCATGCCTAAAAGACATTGAGTGACCCTGGAAAGAGTGACCTGTGAGTCCTAAGTCCCTGTTAGGATGTGGTTCCCTGGATTGACTCCAGGAACAGAAAAAGGATCTTAGTAAGAAAACCAGGAAGTAAAAAACCAGTTTGGGAACCAGTGAGATGGCTGAACAGATAAAAGTGCTTGCCCTGCTAGCCTGACAGCATGAGTTCTATTCCTGTGACCCATGCTAAGGTGGGAGGTGAGGACTGAGTCTACAGCATTGTCCTCTGACCTCCATGTATGTGTGTGTGTGTGGGGAGGTTGAGAGCAAGAATGGTGTACATGTGAGCTTGATATGTGTGTGTACATGAGAGAGAGAAGAGCTTGGTTTGTGTGAGAGAGAGCTTGGTACATGTGTGTGGGCTTGGTGTATCGGGGGAAAGATGAGAGAGAGAGAGAGAGAGAGAGAGAGAGAGAGAGAGAGAGGCTTTCCTCCACACACGTCATACACATAAACTAGTGAAAACAATAAGCCTTAAAATTGGCAAAAGCTGAATAAAGTCTACACTAATTTTATTTGTTTTATTTGTGTTAGTTTCTTAATTTTGATGTGTGCCATAGTTTCATAAGATATGAATATTAGGAGAAACTATGAGATATACACAGAATTCTACACTGTTCAGAAACCCTTGTTTAAGTCTTAAAATTATTTTAAAATAATCTATGTGTTTATTTGCTTTTTTTTTTTTAAATAGGATCTTACTGTGTAGCTCTGGCTGGCCTGGAACTCTATATAGACCAGGCTAACCTCAAACTCACAGAGATCTGCTTGCTTCTGCCTCCCAAGTGTTGGGATTAAAGGCTGGCACCAGAATGCCCAGACTTAAAAAGGGTTTCAAATGAAAGTAATCCTTGTAAAATTGTTTTCAAATATATTTTCAGAAGTAATTATCATTTTATTTAATTAGAAACATTATATATTTAGATGTTTCTTAATCTGATAGACTTTAATTAAATGAAAGTAACCTATACTGAAGTGTTTGGAATGAGTATCTCAGTTTTAGATTAAAATATTAATTGCTTTTTCTAATGTATTATAAGACACTTATTTTAATAAGTTAATCCTACAAAAAAATTAGGAAATATTTGTTCAGTAGCCTCAAGAATAAACTAGTATTTTTTTACTCTTAAAAATATTTTTATAGTAAGTTACTTTCTTTTATTTCTTTTTTCCTAAGAAATGAATTATCAGTAACAGTATGCTATGTGCCTACACAGACAGCCTCTGCTTATTTTCTGGGTGTGTTTATAAGATGTATCTTGGTACTGCCCTGAAATCACTTACTACTGAGATAATTTGTGGGCATGGCTGAAATTGCTTCTCATGGCCTTAGACTGCCCAAAGTATTTCCTTGAAGAAATTTATTGGTGATGTGTTCAAACAGAAGTCATCATTTCTTTTCTGTTTTACTATTACTCAAAACCCTTATACTGAGGGACATAGTTTTTTTCAACATTGGTCACCAAGTCTGCTAGGTGAAGAAATAACCCTGATCAGGGAACCCTGCAGGCCAGGAAGGCTGATCAGGGGTGTGAAGAGATGAAGGGAGAGAGCAGTTTGGCTGCTGACCCTCAGGCATTGCAGAGTCTGCTCTGCATGCAGATAAGTTCTGAGGACGAAGGAGGAAGCACGAATTCCTCAAGGCTCAGCAGCACAGTACCCTGTCTCAGCTTTCCAGGCTGGGGCAGGAATATCTTGAGTTGGAGCTTGCCTGAGTGCAAAGAGACACTGTCTCTCCCTGCTCCCGAATAAAAGACAGACTGTCTTTTTTAGTGACCAGTGAGTACTTTTCAGAGCCCTGGGATACCATCCTATCAGAACACCTGGAGGAGTGATAAAGATTTGGCAGATTTGGGGGAACAATATGAATTTGAGCTTCTAGAGAGGGATTTGTTGAGAACAGGAAAGTTCTGTTACTAAATGCAGACTGAAATCACAAGCAGTGATTTCCACTTTGATGTCAGAGTTCTGAGACTCTCCAGGGAGCCCCCTGCCCCCTGCTGTGGGCCAGCACAGTGAGCTCCTCATTTCTCCTCTGCAGGATGACCTACTGTCCCTGAAGGTCGTGAGTGTGCTGCACCATCTCAGTATCAAGAGGGCCATCCAAGTCCTGAGGATCAATAATTTTGAGCCAAACTGTCTTCGAAGGCGGCCTTCTGACGAGGTAACATCTCAGAGAAGAAGCTTGCACGTGTGAACTTGGCAGTCCGTGTGTGGAAAACTTAGAGCCTTTTTCTCTTGGAACCTGCAGAAAGAGCTGGTTTCCTCAGAGCTCAGATCCAAACTGACTTCTGGGCTTTCCTGCATCCCTCTGTTTATACCCATAAAGGTTCCACTGTGTCACTGAAGCCAAGAGTTGTTTTCTGCTTACTCTTGCTTCCTCCTGTTCATGGACTATACTTTTTCCTGCCACCTCTCCATGGAATAAAATGTCACTGTAAATATTTACTTTACCTTTTCTTACTGCTGCATAAGAAAGCTTGAATCTGTGGTATACGCTCTTTCAAAGAGCAATCAAATTAGCAAATGCTTGTTTGGCCTTTTCTTTGAATACTTCATGGGATACCAGATTGTATGCTCCATGGACCAGACCGGTTAGACTGCGTGTGTAGGTTCAGTATCGAGGGTCCTGTCATCAGCATCTAAAGCATATAATATGTGTTTGTTTCCACAGAACAGCATCACCCCATCTGAGGTTCAGCAGTGGACCAATCATCGTGTGATGGAGTGGCTACGCTCTGTGGACTTGGCAGAGTATGCCCCCAATCTCAGAGGCAGTGGTGTCCATGGAGGGCTCATGGTAAAGCTCTTTCAGTTTGAAATTGACTGATTGCTTGGTTGGTTTCCTTTAGTCTAAAGAGTGAGCAGTCTTGGTCTGGAATCTACATTGTTTTAAAATCTGTGAACTTTTGTTTCCAGTCACAAGTAGAAAATTGTACAGCCAGCCATGGTAGAATGGCTCCATGTGCTAGAAGAATTGCATCAAGTCACCGTGAGGCTACTATGTGCCTGTGAAACATAAGTGAATCTGTGCTGGAACTTTGATTCTACCCCCAAAATGAAAAATCACTTCATGCTGAAAATCTGAATGCTGAAAATGTTCCAAAATCTGAACACTGGTTCCAAGCATTGCAACAAAGGACACTCACTGTACATCAGTTTGTTTTTAGTAATCCTGAGGTGACCCCAGCCCTCCCAAGGTATTCCCTTGGATTTAACTTGTAGAGCATTTTTAGTGTCTTTCTCTAAATTAGACTTACGCCCGTTTCTTTTTATTGCCCCTCACCACTGAGTAACACCCAGACATCTCTCATGTGATCCTGGTCTTAAGCTCCTACATATGTGCAGACTGTATTTCAGCACACCAGAGTTCCATGAGCAGTTGCTTTCAGAGGCAGTGTTCCAAATGGAGTTGTGCTGTTGCTGTCCCCTGGCGCCAGGGTTATACACCACCTCTCTTGGGCACAGTGATGTGTGAATTAAAAAATCAAAGTTCAGGCTGGAGAGGCAGCTCTTGAAGACTTGGGTTTAGTTCTCAGCACCCACATGGTGGCAATAACAATCTTTAACTTCTGTTCCAGAGCATCTGAGACCTTCTTCTGGCCTCCAATGGGCATTAATGTATACACCCAGTACACATACACACATGTAGGCAAATACTTTTACACATAAAAAAAAATAATCTTAAAAAAAGAAAGATAGAAAGAAAGTCCATGCCCTGCGCTGTTGAGAGCTATTGAGGATTACCCAAATGAGCGATTTTTGCAGTGTGACATACCTCCATTTCAACTATGTATGAGCTATGATACTTTTTACCAATCCCATTTTTTCTTACAGGTTCTTGAGCCTCGTTTTAATGTAGAAACTATGGCTCAGTTATTGAACATTCCGCCAAATAAAACCTTGTTGCGCAGACATTTGGCTACCCATTTCAACCTTCTCATTGGTGCTGAGGCCCAGCACCAGAAGCGAGATACCATGGAGTTACCAGATTATGTACTGCTAACAGCTACTGCCAAAGTGAAGGTTGGTTCAGGATTTTGGCATTTAATCATTGCACGATGTTTGCAAAGGCCCCATTATTCCATTTTCTAAGCTGTACTCAGTTTTATCAATGAGTTTAAAATATCTGTTGTGTACACATAAATTTCAAGACCAGTTAAGTGACTGCATGTTTGAAACTTCCTGCTGAAGTCATTTATGTTATTAGAGTTGCACAAGATGTGGTCAGCTTCTGTGTCAGTGTATTGCCAGTGCTGAGGACTCTGACGTGGGTCCCATCTGCCATTGCAATGGTTTTGCTTTTCCTGTTGGTAAATATATATATTAAGAGGAGGACTTAGGGTGAAAATAACTGAATAGAGAACACATGCCTGGCAGGTATGTGGCCTGGGCTTGATCCCAGTGCTGCTGATAAGCAAATGGACCAACAGGAAGGCTTCTTGCACACACTTGGCTCCTGTGGTTTATAAGTCAGAATAAAATCTTGTTAAGAAGAGAGTTAAATCTCCTCCGGCCGGTGGGCAGCTATTGTCATGATGGTGGAGCTGTGCAGTTTCAGCTAGTGTAAGATCTACTCAGGACACTGGCAGCGCTACACCAGGATGCATTGGAAGGTTTTCTGTTTTTTTTTTTTTTTTTTTGGTCTGGTTTTTCGAGACAGGGTTTTCTCTGTGTGGCCCTGACTGTCCTGGAACTCACTCTGTAGACCAGGCTGGCCTTGAAGTCAGAAATCCACCTGCCTCTGCCACCTAAGTGCTGGAATTAAAGGCGTGCGCCACCACTGCCTGGCCTAATTTGCATGTCATCCTTGAACAGGGGCCATGCTAATCTTCTCTGTATTGTTCCAATTTTAGTATATGTGCTGCAGAAGCGAGCATGGTTTTCTGGTTTCTTAATGTAAAATGTGAGTCAGCATTCCTTTCCAAAAGGAATGCTCTTCAGAAAAATTAGACTGTCCTCTATAAAAGAAACCATAAAAAAGGACAGTTGGAAGAAATTCAAATGAAAAGAATCTGCTGTGCAAATTCATGCGGGCCACCGTTGGTTCATCACCTGAGGATATAATGAATGGCCAAGAGGCATCAGGAACCAGAAGTTAGGATGCTCAGAGAGAGCAGGCTATCAGGGCTGCCAAGGAAGCAAAGAAGGTTAAGCAGGCATCAAAGAAGACAGCAGTGGCTGCTGTCAGCGTCCCACAAAGGCAGCACCTGAACAAAAGATTGTGAAGGTCGTTGCTCTTCCGGGTCGGTGGAAAATGCTAACTTGATAGATCAGAATTTTAAATAAAGATCCATCTTTAACTCAAAAAGGAATTGAGTCAAAACCAGAGGTTGTAATACCTGCCTGTTCCCAGCATGCAAGAGTCTGAGGCAGGCAAATTCAAAGTTGGTCTGAGCTATATATAATGACCCTGGGGTGTTGTTTACTTACCAAGGTTTGAGGTGTGTGCCAAATTCAGATTCCTTTTTTTTTTTCTTCTTCTTTTGAGATATTCCCACATCAACTTATCTGGATGTATTATTTTAACATCCTTAATGTGAAGACAATTTATGAGTTCTCCCAGAAACATATGCTGAGCTCTCTTTGTGTTTTTACCATTTGCCTTTGAATTCCTTCTCCTCGGGAACTGCGTACTGATGAAGATGACATTTCTCTACTAAAGACCAGTGGACCCTTTCCTCTCCAAGAGTGTGAATTCTTTTGCCACTCACCAGTCTTACTATGAAGCAGAATAGGCAAACAAAGTAATCCCAGCTTTATCACCTGCCTTCCCTTCCTGTCTGTCTCCTTCCTTTTCCACCCAATTTATGATTGAACCTAGGCTTTTAATCATATTAACCCAGTGCTCTACCATTGACCTGTACACCCCAGTCTGCCCCTTCTTTTTATTTTTATTTTTATTATTTGATTTTTTTTTTAATTTTGAGTCATGCTCTTATTAAGTTGCCCAGGCAGTATTTAAGTTTGTGATTCTCATGCCTCAGCTACCAAGTAGCTGCGGTTGCAGGCAGGCCCGTGCCACAAAGCCCAGTGAGGACCACTGTCTTTTACTGATCTTAGACTGAATAGTCTTGCAAAATTTGGCTCATCCCTGAGAGGAATTCTACTGTATTAAATCCTGTCTAATCCAAACAATAGATTTTGACATGTCTAGCTTGTGGCATAACAGGGAAATTGACCTTTTGACAGTTACACCAAGACCATTTATGATATTTGGGTGTGATGCTACTGTGTCTAGGGTGCTCTGGCTTTCTTGTGATAATTTGATTATCAAAGTTGTTTCCCCTGTGTGGTGAGGTGAATAATTAACTTATAAGTGTAATTAGTCCTTTGCCATAGGGATTTTATCCTCTCTCAGGGTGTCTTTGTTTACTTTTAAAGCCAAAGAAACTGACCTTTAGCAACTTTGGGAATCTGAGAAAGAAGAAACATGAAGATGGAGAAGAATACATTTGTCCGATGGAGCTAGGCCAGGCGTCGAGTAGCTCCCAGAAGGGGTTTAGACCTGGTTTGGACATGCGCCTGTATGAAGAGGATGATTTGGATCGGTTAGAGCAGGTAAAGTGCCCGCAGTCATGCTGCCACTGCCTGGAAGCCTTGCACACTGTCACTGAGGAAGGGTGCTGTCTTCACATGCCTGAAAATAAAAATAGCTAAGGATCCTGAGCGGCTGCAGGTAGCTGCCCACTTCCCAGAACTGTCCTCAGCACCTGACGAACTTTATTGTTGGTGCTGATTTGAGACCTTGAAAGTGTCACAGTAGGGAAGCTGAGGCACAGAGTCACTCTTGCTTATGCTGCATTCCATGCTGTGTACGTTCTTTCTGTTTAGACTGTCATTCAGTTATCTGCACTTTTGCAATTGTACAAATGAGTTTGTCACATTGTGGTCTGTTCATGGCAGATGGAAGATTCAGAAGGGACGGTGAGACAGATAGGTGCATTTTCTGAAGGCATCAACAATCTCACGGTGAGTGTGTACAGTGAGTTGCAAGCGTTATTCTAAAAGCACCTAAAGCCACAAACACCTACTTGCCTGTTGGAAGCATGTGGTGCTAAGCTTGTCCATTGTTTTTCAGCACATGTTAAAGGAAGATGACATGTTTAAGGATTTTGCTGCCCGCTCCCCCAGTACCAGCATCACAGATGAAGACTCCAATGTTTGAGCAGAGTACCTGGGCAAAAGCCAGGAGCACAGATGTCATTTTCCAACTTTGTTTCTCAGATAGTGTATACAGCAGGTGACAGGTTGTACATTGTTTATTGTTTGGACTTCTGCTCGCTCAGAAGGTGAATTGTAACACGGGAATGGTGCCAATTCTGAGGATGCTGAAAGAAAAAAGACACTGGTGAACAGAAGTGCGCTTGCTTTGCCTCTATTTAATGTAAAGTCTGTGACATATGTTGCATTTACGGTTGGGCGTTTGCCAGAGTGCTTCCCTCACATGCCCAGGAGGGAGGGTCTGGCCACATCAGTGTTCACTGCAGCCGGCTGAGCTGGACGTGCTGCTCTCCAGATCCGAGCGCCACCATGCCAGCACACCTCCACTTGCCTCTCACTGTCTTATTTTTATATATTTTTCTAAATACGTGTATATATACAGTATACAGAAAACAGAACCTTTATTTTGTGACACAAGGATCAAAAGAGCATATTAAAACGAAGAAACCCCAGTATTCTCAGTGATCAATAACAGCTGATTCCTGAAGATACCGGAGTCCGATTTTTTTTCTCCACTGATGAATTTTAATAATGTTGACCATTCAGGCTAAATTCTACATGATATATACTTCTTTGGTTCCCACAAAAATTTCTGGGCAGTTTAGAGCTTGAACTTTAATTTTGACTCCATTTGCTTCATAATGAAGAATTTTTAGGATGTTACCACATCAACTTGAAGCCTTTGGATGCACTCATATCACCATCAGAAAAGTTTTGTTGGAATGACCTTGGAAAAACAAACAAACAAACAAAAAAGACTCAAACAGAACCTTTACATCTTAAGTTTCTTATTTTTTTTTCCTTTGCTAAACTCGTCATTGTGTTGAACTAGGGAGTCTACCTAGCCATGTCGACTGTACCTTACACTCAGACTGTCAGCTGAGCTGGGGCTTCATATTAATCAGGATCCAAATATTTTGAAGTTGCAGAACATTTTCTAATGGGTATCCTGTCCAGTAGCATGTTGCTCATGTTTTCTGTCACACGCGGCCCAAAAGCTTTTTGTAAAGAAAATAGAAAGCTACAACGCAGCTGATCCATGCTGTGTGTATGTGTGTGTTTTTAGCAGTGTTGGAGACAATCTACTTTTCATTCAGGGCTACTCAAAATAAGACCACCTGTATTCCAGACAGGAGCATACGCACTGGGGGACAGGTGGACAGGTCAGTTTATGGTGATAGATCTGGTGATAGCCATTTCCAAATGTCAGCAGTATTCCTTTTTGATGCTCTGCAGGTTATAGAGCTGTTCATCGTGAACCTTGTAACACTGCTGTTTATTTCTAATTTAATTATCAGATGCTAACAGTGATATTATTTGAATGCTCCCATTCATGATTTCATGAATATATTGACTTCTTCCTGTATCGGGGTTTTAGTTTAACATGAATAAATATCACCATTTAAAAAGTTCAATTTGTTACTAGACCCTGGTTGAAAGCACCAGCAGACTGTTACAGATGCCAAATATTCTTTATTAAGGACAACAGTAACAACTGATGATATGTGATAAAGTTAAAAACTTTTGATTATATATTTTATTTACAAAAGTATTATGCAAAGTTCGCATTACCTTATGAGAGGAAATAAAGTCAATTGATAATTACTTTTTTTTGTCATTAATGTTTCTTTGGTCAGAAAAACTAAGTCTTTGTTTCTGGTGGAAACAGTAGCTGATTCTTGTATGTAAACTTGGACATTTGGTGAGTTTGTTTGAATCAGACAAATTGAGATCTCTGCTTAAGAAGTACGTATAAAAGGAAATGCCAGCAACCCATCTGGGGAAGGGAAGGTCAGAACAGATGTATAAAGAAAAGGAAACAGAAGAGACACAAGCTTGGAGACACTGGTTGGAGAATGTAGGATTCTAACCCATACTTTCATATGCTAGTTTTATTTTGACTAGTTTTTGGAAACAGGAGCTACATCTAGGAATAGTTTACCAAGAATCAAACGTAAACTGTACATAACCTGGAGCAGAACAGGTGTTTTGTGTGAAATTGTCATCTACCACTTGGCAGGCATCAAGAATCTGTGTGAGCACAACACACCCAGTTGACAAACAGGGGGCCCTCCCTCACATGTTTGTCTAGCCTCAGGTTTAAATGGTTAGCCACACCAAGGAAGCTGTCACATTAGCAAGCTGGTAGTGGCTTTAACAGATGTGGCTTCGCTGAAGAAAATCTCTGAGAAAGAGGCAGTTCCCGGTGCCATTCTTACATGCTGGATAGCTAGGAGCAGCATTTACTGGGTGTGAGAACATGGGGCAAAAGACCTCACAGCAGGTAGCTCCGAAGGACAGCCAGGAGGTTCTCGTCATGTGTGAGGTGGTCAGTGCAGCTATTTCCCACGCAGCGCAGAAGCTGAAGGAGTACCTCGGGTTCGAGTATCCACTGAGCAGACTCTGCCTCGCAGCAAGTTCACTGACTGAGATCTTCCTCGTCCACTTCATTACTTTCTGCCAGGAAAGGGGGGCTGATGACTGGCTCACCACCACCAAGATGAACAAGCATCAGGCCTGGCTGTTTGGAGCAGACTGGATTTGGACCTTCTGGGGACCTGATAAGCAAATACGGCTTCAGGTGGCAGTACAGACCCTGAGGATGTCTTCTCTCCCTCTGAGGGACCCAAAATCCTGTGAGTCGAGGGGAGAGGAGTCTTGGAAAAAAGGCAGATTTGATAAGCTGGAAGAGTTCTGTAACTTGGTAGGAGAGGACTGTCTGGGTCTGTTTATCATCTTTGGTGTGCCTGGAGAACCTAAAGCCATCAGAGGCGTCGTCCTGGAGAGTGTCAGAAATGGGATGGTGGAGAGCCAGCTGCCAGGACGCAAGGCTGTGGAGCGGTTTGTGCTGGAAACAGAGGATTGTGTCTCCATCAAAGAGCTGCTGGGGAACTGTCTGAGTAAAAGACATGGGTCGAGTGACATGGGCAAGGTTTACATCCACATCCTCTAAACTGGGCATGTTGCTGTGACTGACCTATAAGACAGAACAGAAGGACAATCCATAGTACAGGGTTATCCACATTGACTGAAAGCGATTACCTGGGTCAAAACTTGCCAGTGTCACAAATATGGAAAGGAAAAAAATATAAAAACCTAGCTGTGTCTTGGGAAATTTTAATTAGGGCTTTGTCTATTCAAAACTAAAAATTGGGAGAGAAAATGATAAATTATACATAAAATTTGATTTGGAAAAAAAATTTTTCTTTGAACTCATCACATAGTCACAAGCATAAGATGTTACTACTGTTGTAGGCAGAGCGGCTATTCATCAGGTGTAGTGGGGTGCCACTTTTGGTTCAGGACTCCTAAAGAAAACTTCCCACTGCTGGCCCTCTGAGCCCTACTTCCACAATTGCTCCTTCGCAGCAACTCTGCACATAAAGGGCTTTCAAAGGATTTAATGTAGGGTTCAACTGGGTGTCAGCTTTACCATGATTTATCGAGTCACCTGTGAAAGAATTCCTTCTTGCAGTATGTGTATACGTAGTAAGAAATGTATTTTCAAACACAATGGTCATATTTTCTAAAATGTCTTCCTGGGATTTAATAACATAAAGAGCAATTGCCATTATTTATTGACCTCATGTTGGGCCCAGTACTTTAAATATATTATAATTTGCACATAAGACTCTAGTAAGAAGTAGGTATTTGTTGCTCTTTGTCTAAAATGTGTAATTCCCAAGTCATGAGCTGTTAACAAAAAGCCAAGTCTTTACTTAAGGCTCCAACTCTTCCAGCAATATATAAAGTGACTTGACTCTTAAGCACTGCAAGTACTTTGATCACAAAGATGTTCACCTGTGAGGAAGCTTGGCTGTTGTTTGTTTCTGCCTCACTCCTGATCTTACTCTGTGCTACCCTTCTTAGCCTGTTCCCTAGTGTGTAACCCTTGCTGAAATATGGGCCATACTGATGTGGGGGTGCAGTGCCGTAATCCCAGCCCTGGGGGAGGCTGAGGTAGAATGGCTGTGAATTTGAGACCCAACTTGGGTTACCTGGTGAGCTCTGGGTCAGCAAGGGTTACTTGTCTTCAAGCAACATGTACCAAATCTCTACATATCTACCCTCCAAAAACATTTTTTTTTCCCCGTTCTGACAGGGCTTCCCATGGCCTTGATCCTCTCTGTGTTTGGGAATCTAGGGCTCTTGCATGGCTGAATGACATCATCGTAGGCAATATGGTAACAGGTAGCATACTGGTTGACTGTTTAAGCGGAACATTTGATGTTATGATCTGTGTCACTGGAACTTTTCTGTTCTACATCGTTTATTTAGAAAGGTTCATTGCAGGCCACTGAGTCTATACAGGACCACTGACAGTCACAGTTGTTGAGGAAGGGATGGGGTCAAACCTGAAACCAATACTTCCCCATTTCCACTCACTTATCCTAGAGTTAGTTTTTCTCCAGTTCTATGTTTCTCCCTCTGTTGATTCCAGACCTTGCCAACCTATTCTGGGACTCAGGCATCTAGTTACAATACCTAGTGTTTTACCAATAGTGCCTATCTAATTGGCTCTCCCCTGTGACTCCACTTGTCCTCTACAGGCCATCTATCACTTCCCTGGGTACTTTGGCAATCCTTTTTGCTTCGTCTCACCCCTGCCCTAAAGAATTGTGTATAAATACTTTTTGTTCAGTTAAACTTCTGGGATGTGTCCTTTGGTTCCTTCTAGATTCCTAATGCTTCCGTGTTTTTCCATTCAAAGGTTAAGGATAAGGGAGTAGGAAAGGTGTGGTTCATACCTGCACTCTGGAAGCTGGAGGCAGAATTCCAATAAATTCATACCCAGCCTGGGATGCAGTCTCAAAAACAAAACAAAGATGGAAATACTTATCTTGCAGTGCTGTTACTGGTTATCTGAAATCCAGTCCTCAGTGTTTAGCACTTATTGTAGTCTACTGCATCCTTCACTACCCAGCACACAGGATGTGCAGAGAACAGAGATAGATGTTACTTCAGCATGGGCAGAGCCTAAAGAAAGAGCCTGCTCCAGTCTTCTGTCCACTGAGCCTTGAATTCAAATGTAAATACACACCTTGCAAGTTTAAGTAACAATGGCTCCCAAACCTCTGTTAAGAGCGGTCTCACAGACAGCTCCTGGAGAAAGCAGAGGAAGATTTCTGTAATCCCTGTGGCATCTCCTTGCTTCAAGAAAGAATTGAGTACACAGCTTTCTCTGCCTTGCTTTTCCATCTTTGACACGTATTCAGCCTGAAGTCCTCTTCTTAAGGAAGTTAGAATAAGGAAGAGTGAGAAGACGGTCCTATCCTGGAAATTGGCATGAGATGCAGTGTTTAATATTGTAGTAAATGAGTATCAATATACACAATTATCAGTTTAACTTTAAACAAAGATAGGGCTGAGGATATGGCTGAGTGGTAGAGTGCTTGCCTAACATCTGTATAAGGTGTTCATCTACTAGTACTGTAAGATATGAACATTAAGGGCTGGAGAGATGGCTCAGCCATTAAGAGCACTGACTGCTCTTCCAAAGGTCCTGAGTTCAAATCCCAGCAACCACATGGTAGGTCATAACCATCTGTAGCAAGATCTGACTCCCTCTTCTGGAGTGTCTGAAGACAGCTACAATGTACTTACATATAATAAATAAATCCTTAAAAAATGAGTTGAAAAATATGAACATTAATACAGAATACTGATAGAGACCTCCATTTCCACTCTCAGGTGACAGTATTTGTGATGGTTAATCACAAATTATTAACTCGGATGGATTTAAAATTGCCAAGAAAACACACCTCTGGGTGTTGTGAGTTTGGAAGTCTCATGGTGAATATGGGCAGCACTATCCCATGGGCTGGAGCCATAGACCGAATAAAAAGAGAAGGTGAGCTGAGCACCAGCGTCCATGACTGCTTTCTGACCGGAGGCCGCTCATCACCAGCCTCAAGAGCCTATAGCCACAATGCACTGTTCCCTCAGCCTGAGCTAAAATAAGCCCCTTTATTCTTCATGTTCTTCAGCCAAGCATTTTGTCACACCATTGAGATGAGAAGCCATTGCAGTGTTTAGCGGCATAAGATATACAGCAGCTTTTGCCTTGTATCCAATGAGCATGCTAAAAAAAGTTTTAGTGTAAATTGATAGGCTTATTCACAGATTATTGCTGAATGTCTATTGGACAAGGGCCTGTTTTTATGCTCTGTCAACCCAAGTATGCAAAGAATGAAGTCCTCAAGAATGACCTTGGGGTTTTTCTATCTTATGGTGGATGGTACAATAAACATATGTATGCATCTTTTCAATGTATCTTTAGATACTTCCAAGGATTCTATAAAGAGAAGGTATAAAGGCCAGTGAGATGGCTCAATTGGTACTGGGTTATTTTTGAGGCAAGATTTCGGTACATAACGTGCAGTCTAGTGTGGCCTTGAACTTGCAGTCTTTCTGCCTCAACCTCTGAAATTACAGATGTCCCTTTCCCCCAAACAAAGTAAAGGCACTTGCTTCCAAGCCTGACAATTTGATAACTTTCTTAACTAAAAAAAAAAACCCCACAAATAAAGCTAAAAAGAATTAATGCTCAAAGACATCTGAATTAATTGGCTAAGACCTCGGAATGAGACCAAGATTTTTTTTTTAAAGCTCTTGAGGTAGTTTTAGTGTTCAGTCAAGGTTGAGACCCATATTTTATTTTCTTTACTTTTTTTTACCTTTTCAATAACAATCACTGACTGACTTGTAACTCACTACATAGACCAGGCTGGACTCCAACACACCTGTCTATGCCTTTTGAGTTAAAAGTATGTGTCACCATGCCCAATGGAGAGCCTTTTTTTTCTTTTAAAATTTATTTATTTTATTTTATTTTATTTTATTTTTATGGGCATTTTGCCTTCATGTATGTCATGCATGCCTGGTACCCGTAGAAGCCAGAAGAGGGCATTGTAACTAAAATTGCAGATGGTTGTGAGGCACCATATGGATGCTGGGATTTGAACTCGGGTCCTCGAGAAGACAAGTCATTGCTTTTAACTGCTGAGCCACCTCTCCAGTCTTCCCTCCCCAACACATACGCACATTCTCAACTCCATCTCATGATGTAACCAGTGCTGTTCTGGTGGTTGAAGAGGCTGTATGTTCCCTCCCTGCCTGGATAGTGGTGCTATATCTGGAAACAGATGCACTTTGTTCACATACTTTTTTTTTTATAAGCAACTTAGTTTTTATTAAAAATTATCTCATATTAACCTAGGGTTCAAATTAGTAAAAGACCATTAAAGAAAAGAAGGCTTAAATTTTTTAAATTGTTCTACCCAGAATTACCTATGTAATCTGTAGGGATCAATAAAAACTAAAAATGTGGAATCCCCCTTTCAGAATTTAATAAGAATTTAAGTCACCAGTGGATGATTGTACTTCCAGAGCCTTCCCAGCTGAAAAATTACATAGCTTAGAAACGTCTACTGGAAAACTAATACATGCTTTACACTGTAAACCATCTCTGCCTACTGATACTTTATAAAGGAGTTACTTGTAAAGATTATTTTTAATCTGTGTGTGCTCACATAGGACTGTGCATGTGACTGCAGGTGCCCATAGAAGCCAGATCCTCTGAAGCAAGGGTTCCTTGAGGTTGTGAGCCTTTCTGCTTTGGTCTTAGGAATCCAGTTCTGGTCCACGGCAAAAATGATACAAGAAAAGACAAGATCAAAATTTAAACTCAAACAAAAGGCCATTCAAACAAACAAACTGGTAAGGGGTGCAGTCGCCCTGTGCCATTGTGTTGTCCCCTGCTCCCAATGCTTTTGCCTTTGGTGCTTTGGACTGTAGTCATTAAAGAAGTATAAAGGCTGCTGAAATGGTAAACCCTTACCACTGGAGTTTAACCCTCAGAACTTAGGTGGTGATGGGAGAGAAACAAAGAACTAATTCCCTTAAACTGTTCTCTTACTAGAGCGCGCGCGCGCACACACACACACACACACACTAATTTTAAAAATATATATAGTGTAAAGCTAGGTGTTATGTTCCATTCCAGAAAACGGGAGATTGGAGCAGTATGATTGAAAAGAAAGAGAAAGGACGGAAGAAGAAGAAAGCAAGAAAGTGGAAGAAAGAAAAAATAAATGGGCTGAAGAGGTGGACAGGCGGTGCATCAGTTAAGCAGGGCTACTCTTCCAAGGGACCGAGGTTCGGTTTCCAGCACCCACAAGGAAGCTCACAACTTCCCTAACTCCAAGTCTTCTGCTGGCCGCAGTGGGAAATGCAGGCACATGATGTGCTAAAAACACCAATATACTTAAAATACATAAATAAAAGGAAAAGGAGAAAAACGTCTTAGAGCAGCCATTAAAGCAAGCAAACAAACAAGCAAGCAAACAACCCAGAACAGTAGACGTAGACTGTGAGACTTCTAGGTCAGAGTCCCTATCATTCAACACCAGCCAACTGGGATCCACAGCTCTGACATCCCTTTGCTCAGTGCACTTCCGTTCCCAGGTTACACACTTCCGGCCCCGCCCCCTCCCGCGGTGCTTGTCCGCTCTGGCTCGCCGTCCTTCATCATGGCGGCCGCTACGCTGCTGCTGAGGCAGGCCCTGTGTCCTGGAGCGCACGGCCTGCGCACCCTCTCCTCAGTCGTCAGCCCCGCGGCTCCGAGAGCTGGCCCGCGTGAGTGTGGGTGCGCCGCCGCGGCCTGGGGGGGGGGGGAAGGGAGGTCGCGCGCTCCGTGACCTTCCCGTGTTTTTCTGGAAGTCGTCATGCATTTCCACGAGTGCGTTCGCTGAGTCCGGCCCACCGCGGGGGTTCGGGGCGCACTGTGGTGTGAGACGCGGTGCAAGCGTGGGAGCTGCGTGCAAGAGTGGGTAACAGGAAAGGCCCGGCGGGGAGCGGGCACCTGCCGCCGCCCAGGTCTCCGCCGCCGCCTCGCCTGCAGGGCGTGCTTCTTATCCTTCCGCGCTTGCTCTCCTGCAGACCTTCTCACTGCACATTTCCACTCCTTTGTTAAAAAATCCACAAATGGTTTTCGGGTAAATTATAGATTACCTAATACATCATAGTGGCTCGTCATAGTCCTAAGATGTGTCCATGTCCAAGTTTTCGCTCTTTTATTCTCTTAAGTAGAAGTGTGTTAGGCAGAGTTGCAGAGGCTGGCAATCTATCAGAGTTTTGAACTAGTGCTTAAACTAGTTAGTTATGAAATCCCTACTTTAACCTGATTTGAGGTTTTCTTGGAAACATCCAACAAGGCATAGTAAACAGTAACAATAAAACTTATTATCACGAAGAAAAAGAAAGAGTATTTAAAACGATATGCTGTTGAAGAAGTGGCTATCAGGTAGGATGAAATAGTGAGGAGAGACCTCTCAGAGGAAAAGATGTTTGAGCAGTCACGGCGATTTGAGAGAAGAGGTTAGGCATGACCAAAGAAAGAGGGACACCCGGGCCAGAGCTGTTCAGGTAAAGGGTAGAGTGGCAATCCAAGATGTCAGAGGAGTGAACCGAGCTTTAAGGGTTTGGGGGCATTTGGTTTTGCTTTGAGCTTGGATTTTGTTAGAAATTGAGGGAGGATCACACTAGAATAGAGAAGTGATATATGATTTCTACTTGTGAAGGATCACTGGCATCTGTGTGGTGACTCACTTCAGCAGGGTAAGACTGCAAGACCTATTTGGAGGCTGTTGGTATTCCAAGCGAGATGGTGGTAACAGCAGAAGGTTATTTGGCTCATAGGATGTAATTTGAGGATAAAGCCAAATAGGATTTAATAATGATGGATTTTATGTGGGCCTTGATAAATCCTTTCCTGAGCCATTGGATGAGTGTTAGTACCGTTTACAGGGATTAGAAACCCTTTGCCAAACCTGTCTTGTGGAAGCACATTAAAAATGGTGACCCTCTTCAGTTGTCTGTCCCTTTTCAACACTAGCCATACTGAGTTGGAGTTTGTTTACTTGTTTCTATTTTCCGTTCTCACACTAGTATATACCTTCTCAGGTCAGGTAAGAGGGGCTTTGGTGATGTAAACTGAAGGCAGCTGTGGCCAGGTGCTGAGCACCATAGGAGCAGTGCTTCTCACTAGCAGGTGTCTCTTGTGCTGTGAGGACTTAGTCTGATGTTGCAGGCAGTCCTGGTCTGCATCACTGAAGATAGGGTGATGCCCATTTCTTTGTGGATTCAGTCCAAAAGTGAATAGTACCACAAAAAGCCCACAGATTGTCCCACCATAGCAGGGACTAAGAGTTCCTTTAGCAGAGTTTCTGCTTCCTTGAACGTACTTCCATAACTCTGATTTACCTTCCAGCCAAGGACTTCTCTTCAATATTTTGGAATTCTCAGACTTCCATCACTGAAAGAGGAATTCCTCTTAGAAACTCAAGCAAGCAAACTCCACGTCCCCCAAGTTTGCTGCAGGACCATGAACTGTGCCCAGTCAGAGCTCAGGTACCAAGGATCTGGGGTTCCTAGAATTCTCCCATCACCCACTAGGGCTGCCTCTCTTCTCACACTCTAGAGTTCGTTATGAAACCCTGCTTTAACCTGATTTGAGGTTTTCTTAATGGAAACATCCAACAAGACATAGATTGCCAACAAGGAGAACAAAATGTATAATCAATGTCATAGTCCAACCGAGAGGCATGCACTGCCTTAAAAGTCTATTTTTCTAAAACCCACAGAATGAAATGTTACTAAGTTATAAAAGTATGGACTCCTGCATGAATCTGCCTGTCATCCTTCTCTGCTGTCTTCAGACATTTTCCCACCTGCCTGTTTCCATAACTACCTTTTATTTGCCCTCAGTTTTTAGCTTAATGTGTGTGTCCTCTAGGAGATATTGCCCACTTCTTATTCAGTGTTCTCCAGAGAGAACCACACCTATAGAGTGGATGGATGAATGTTGGGTATTACTGTGACAGACTTGACCACGTTTTAGGGAGAATTGTGGAAGGACTTTGGAACTTTGGGACAGAAGAGTCATTGAGTGTTAAGAGCTCATTGGGCTGTTTGGTCAGAGCTTTGAAGATAAGAATATTGAGAGCAGTGCAGAGACGGAAGCCTGACTCATGAAGTTTCCGAGGGAAGCAGAGATTCTAACTGGGCCATTTGCGTCAGGAATCTGTGGTTCTGGTCAGCTGGAGCTGAGGAGTCAGCTGTGATTAACGAGTGACAAGAACCACTTAAGTAAAACTTGGTTTTACTGGGACAGTTGTTGCCAGAGCTGGAAAATTAGCTGTGATTAATAAGAGACCAGCATCACTGAGCTGAAATCTTCTGAGAAGTGTTTCTAAGAATCATCACAGAGATGTTGTGATCCGGAGGTGGCCAAAGTTGTACTTCACCTGAGCAGCTGAACTTGATAGTATAAGGTGGTACTGGTTTTGACAGCATGAGGGCCTTATGAAGAGCAGCTGAGGCTTGGCATTGTAAGAGGTCAGGAGAAACCTTTGAAGGTACAGCTGGAGTAGCATTGGAAGCACCAGATTTAAGGGGTCATGGAGAAAAGTTGAGGTTTTGCACCATGAAGATAATAGCCTAGAGGCTATTGGAGAAAGTACAACCCAGTTGCAGAAGAAGACCCTAGATATTTTGGAGATGCCAATACCATGGGATGATCACCAAGAGCTACAGCACTTGTGACGTGGAGCTGACATAGAAGACAATCTGTGCGTGTTGCAGAGGATGGAACCAGAGAAGTGACCCCAGCCTTTTGGAGCAGCCCAGAAGATCATGAGTGAATCCCAGATAATTGAATGTTGCGTTGTGTATACTTTTGGAGTTTGGTTTTGCTTTGTTCAGATTGTGACTGTGCCCTGGTTCTTCCCTCTTGAAGTAAGAAAATAGTTAACTTCGATTTAACAGGAGCCAACATCTGAGGGACCGGATTTTAAAGATATTTTAGATTTTAAAAGAAACTTTGGATTTTCAAAAAGACTGAATTTTAAAGTGTTTTAAGTTTGTAAAGACTGTGGGACTTTTAAAGTTTGCCAAATGTTTTATATTGTGATTTTGATGTTAATGTGTGGTCTTGGGGATGAACAAAAAGAAAAGGTTATAGCTTAATAGTGATATGTTTGTGTGTTAAGTTGACAAGGTGTGAATTGCCCTGATTAGTTTTATGTCAGCTTGACACAAGGTAGAGTCATCTCAGAGGGGAGAACTTCAGTTGAGAAAATGTCTCCATAAGTTCCAGCTATAGGGCATTTTCTTAATTACTGATTGATGGGGAAGACTCAGCTCATTGTGGTGTCTTGGGCTGGTAGTCCTGGATTCTATAAGAAAGCAGGCTGAACAAGCCAGTAGGCAGCTCTCCTCCAAGGCCTCTGCATCAGCTTCTGCCTCCAGCTTCCTGCCTTGTTTGAATTCCTGTTGTGGCTTCCTTCAATGATGGACTATGATGTGGAAGTGTAAGCCCAAAGAAACTTCCTTTCCAAGTTCTCTTTGGTCATGTGTTTCATTGTAGCAATAGGAAACCTAACCAGGACAGGTAATAAACTGAAAAGGGATTCCCTAGGACTTGATTCTCATGGTTAGGAAGGTGGAAACATCCCGTGACAGACCACCTGGATGCTAGCAACACAGGTGCCAGCCGCGGGGCCAGACCATCTGCAGGCTGTATACCGCACCAACGATACTGAGAGCAAAAGCTGTATTGTACTCATTACTGTGTCCTGGCTTGTGGTGAATAGTAGCCCTCGATTTTTGAAATAATGGACATTGTGGGATGAGTAGAAATATGTCAGATGAAGAAACAGAATAGGGACCAGGATCATGGGAAATGTGTTCCAGGCATAGAACAAAGTTTAGCCTTGGAGATAGGGCTGGTGACATGGCCTGGTACTGAAGGCTCCTTGCAGCTGTGGAGCTCTTAAAGGTAAGGCTGGAGACAGTGGACCAAAGCATGAGGAATCTTGCACATTATGCTGCAGTTGCCTTATCTTGTCCTTTGATTTTCCTGACTAAAAGTGGCCTCTAAAAAAGATAGTGAGACTTGTATTAGTCATAGTGAGTAAGGCTAAATAAGTGATAAGGAGTAGTCTAGGATAGCCTATGGAGAAATTCTTAGTAAGTGTTGCTATTTCTACAGCAAAGCGTTTGTTTAACTATGGTAAAAGTACTTTTGGTATGTGAAGCCTCCACCCACTTCGACAGTCCTGTGACTTAAATGTTCTGTTCATGAGTTTTGTTATTGATAATTTTTGTCATTGGACATTCCAGATCAGCTACCTTTAAAGATCCAGAATACTTTTCACTAGGTATTATGTCAGAACATGAACTTACTGTACTATGAAGCTTAAAATTAGTGAGAATATTTTCTTAGCTGGGTATGGATGTTGCATGCCTGTAATCGCACTTGGGAGACTGAGGCAGAAGGATGGCAGCAGGTTAAGGACCAACCTGGGCTACAGTGTAAGACCCTGATAGAAGGAAGGATGTATTTCTTTAGATGAGTTCACTATATCATAATTGCCATGGAGTTTCTTTATCCCCATTATTCAGAACTTGGAGAAAGCAGTTTATTGTTCCATGTTACTAAATACCTTAAGTTGTGTTAGAACTGCAAGCCAGTGATTTTGAACAATGGTTCATTATAACTTCTTGCCTTTTAGGTACGGCATCCAGAAGTGAAAGGCTGATGAGAAGAAAGGTACACGTGAATTTATTTTACTCTGCTCTATCCTAATGATTTCTGAAGCCCTAAGGTGAGGTAGAGGGTGCCCCCCGAGGAGGCTTCCCGAGGTCTTTGAGCAGCTCTCAGACCTTGCTAGGAGTTAGTCTTCAAATCATCGGCTCTAGGAAGTAGACTCACTCATACACTCCAGAAAACAGGTGCACCCAGAATACAGACTGATGATGATGCGTTCAGCGGTCAGCATTAATCTCACCAGTTTTTCTCCTCTGGGCATTGTTCAGGTCAGGTGATGAGCATGGAGTCCAAGGCCTAGGCCATGGTCACCTAGGGCAGTAATTCTCAGAGGAATGTTTCCCACTTTGGGACATGTACAACCCTGATGTTGAAATTTAGATGGCATGACTAGATTTTGCCAGCCTAAACCCCACTTTTACAAAGTATTTGCTTTTATTTATTAATGTGTATTTGTGTATGCGTAAGTTTATGTGTACCATAAGGTCTGGGTGCCTGTGCAGACCAGAAGAGGACATCAGACTCCCTGGAACTGGAGTTACAAGTGGTTCTGATGTGGGCGAGAGGGACAGAACTTGGGTCCTTGGCAAGAACAGCAAATGCTCTCAACCACTGAGCCATGCTTACCCTAAACCCTACCTTTGGTATAGGGGCCATCCTCTTCTATCTAACACTTTAAATACACGTGTGTGTTGATTTGATTGGCAAAGTTGTCAAGTCATTTATCTCTGGGCCTAGGAGAGATTATGCATTTTAAAACCCGTTTAAACTTCATTAATTTATCTCAAATGCTTACTCTTTATTTTTTAAAAAAGTTAAATTACATGTATTTATTTATGTGTGAGAGTGTGTGTTGTGTGTGTGTTGTGTGTGCCCATGAGCACACTGTGGCATGTGTGGAGGTCAGAGGACAACTTTGAGGAGTCAGTGCTCTCTACTGTGTGGGCCTCAGGGATTGGACTCAGGGCAGACCTGTACTTGCTGAGCCATCTCACTGACCCGTAAGTGCTTACACTGTCGTATCTTCCTTATTCCCAAGTTCCTCCCCCCTGCCCCAGCCCTACCACCACGGCTTCCTCCTCTTTATGAGGTGAGGACTCTAGAGCCCATGAGGGCCTCAAACTTGCTCTGTAAGAAGGATGACCTAGACTTTTGAAAAAATGTTTAAAGATTTATTCATTTTTATTTTATGTATACAAGCATTTTGCCTGTACGTGTGTATGTGCACCATGTATGTGCCTAGTATCCAGGGAAGCGATATGAAAGTATCAGATTGCCTGAAATTGGAGTTAGAGACAGTTGTGAGCCACCACGTGGGTGCTGGGAACTGGACCTGAGTTCTCTTCGAGAGCAGCCAGTCCTCTTACTGTTGAGCCATTTCTCCAGCCCCTGACCTAGAACTTCTGACCACTTCCCAGGAGCTGGCATCATGGGTGTGCACCACCATGCCTAGTTGCTAGGGTCTAATCCAGGCCTTTGTGCATGCTAAGCAACACCCTACCAACTGAGCCGCGTCCACAGCCCTGTTTCCACGTTCTTAACATTTCCTTGTGTTTGATTGACATCATGGATGTAGGTTTAAAACTTCATAAATTAATCCTTGTGAGGGAACTGTGACATTAAAGGAGCTGTGCAGATATTTATGCTGAGTTAGTGTTTATTACTCAAACAACAGATTTGTTGGAAACCAGCCTATTTTACTTATCACTGTTCATGTGTAGTGTGTGGGCACATGTGTGTGTAGGCACATGTGTGTGTAGTGTGTGGAGACCAGACAACAGCTCTGTGGGGTCGGTTCTTTCTTTTCACCTGGTGTGGATTCCCAGGGTCAAATCCAGATTGCCAGGTGTGCACAGCAAGGATCTCTCTCAGTTTCTCACAGTCTTTGAAATCTGGTTTTGTATAGGGTAGTTCAGCTTTTATGTATCTTAATTACAGATCTTGTCATAAAATTAAAGAATATGTTTATACTTAAAGATTTTAAGTATGTCATGTTTCTTAGGCACTACCTCCTAGGACGGAGAAGATGGATACTGACCAGGACTGGCCCAGTGTTTACCCGACTGCCGCACCGTTTAAACCCTCAGCCGTCCCTCTACCTGTTCGAATGGGATATCCAGTGAAGAGGGGCGTGCCCATGGCGAAGGAGGGGAATCTGGAGCTTCTAAAGGTAAGTGGTGGGCTTAGGGCTCAGGCAGCTCCCGGGTGCTTCTCCCTGACCCACCCACCCCTGTGTGAAGCATCCAGTGGAGGGCGGCCATTGTGCTTGAGATCCGTTTCAGGTAATGATAGATTTTGTTCATGGTAAAGAAGACTTAGAGTCATAGGCATTTAATAAAGGTTGGCCAATCCTGTGGCTTCTCGGTGGCCTTTTCTATTGTGTCATACGTTTGTAACTAAGGAGGGGAAAATAATCTGACTCTGAAAATCAGGAGTTGCAGGCTCCACACCGATCGATTGGGACAGTCACACCCAGAGTGGCCTTGAACTCAGTATCTTTCTTCTGCTCCTGCTTCCCCCTCTCAGGGGCAGCATTATAAAACTTTGCTAAAAGAAAGGAGGAGCAGAACAGGCCGAGGGGTGTCCTACACAGTGGGGTAAGTGTGATTTGCCAGGGAGAGCATTTCCAGAGACAAGAAAGCAAACCCTGATAGAAGCAGGTCTTCGGATGGGGAGACCTTATTACAAAGAAGTCTGTTCTGAGGCGGTGGAACTGAGGGTGCTCACTGCCTCAGCAACATCAGCTGCTGTTCGCCCTTTTGTGATCCCAAGCCTTACATTCTTATGTTTCAAAATAAGAGAACAGCAGCAAAAAGACCCACCCATCCCATAATGCCAGTGTTTTGTTCCTTCTTTTTCACTGGATTTTAAGTAAATATTTTCTGATCAATATTCAAGATTCATGGCATAGTTTTTAGAGTAGCTTTCTGCTTTGTAAATTTTTCTTTCCAAATGAGTTTAAGTTGCTTTTTGCATGGTTAACATAATTATTATATAAAGTATGCTGGTAGGGGCCGGAGAGATGGATCAGCAGTTAGGAGCACTGGGGGCTCTTCCAGACGACCTGAGGGTGATTCCCAGCACCACATGGCCGCTCATGACCATCTGTAACTCCAGTCCCAAGGGATGCAAAGCCTACTTCTTACTTATTCCTCCAGCACCAGGCATGCACTGTACAAATACATACATGCAGGCAAAACATTTGTATACTAAAAAAGGAAAAAAAATTTTTTTTTAAAAGGAGCACTTAAATCATTTTTAAAACTATGCTGGCAACAGTTTCTTATTTGAAGGAATCAAATCTTTGACCTTTCCTAAATTTTGTTTGACTTTGTGCTTCACTGTGTCAGTGCGTTCCATACTTTATTAAACTGGTTAAGAGCTCGGCGTGGTGGGACACCCTTGCAGTACCAGCACTTGGGAGGCTGAGGCAGAAGGATCAGGCATTCATAGCAAGTTCCAGGCTAGCCTGGACTATAGGAGACTGTTTCTTAAAAAATAAATTAATTAATAAATAGAATCAACGATTTAATCAAGATTTGCTAGCTTCGTTCATTCAGTTTATAAAGTGTTTATTATGTGCAAACTAAAAGTAATAGACGAGGTTTCTTGGAGAATTGTGTGATTGACAGATTGCTGCCCTTAATGCTCTCAGAATTCTTTTTATTATTATTATTGTTATTATTTTTATTTTTGAGACTGTATTGCTGTGTAGCCCTAGATGACCTTGTTGTTAAGATCTTCCTGCCTCAGTGTCCCTGAATGTTGGAATTGCAACTGTGAGCTAGCACACGCTGCACGCCTTCGGTCTTATACTGCACTGCACGTGGATGCTGTCGACACATGGCATAGAGAGTGTTATGGAAGGGTTTGTTTTCTAACATGGATGCCGTCTTAGAAGACAACGTGCTGTCGGACTCCAGCGTTTCAGCACTGGATCTGCTTCTGGACTTGATGCTGAGTTTAAAATTATCCAAGAAACAGTGAAACTTTAGGGGGAGGGAAATTTGGCTGTAATTTATCCTTTTAAAACATCTCTGTTTTAGATCCCAAATTTTCTGCATTTGACTCCTGTGGCAATTAAAAGGCACTGTGGAGCTCTGAAAGGTACGTTTTCTTCTGGGGACATACAGCAAAGAGTCTCATGTCTAAGGAGATGAATCATGTTGAGTCACTGTTTCTTTTTCCTTTAATTTTGTTTGTTGATAGGGTCTTGTTCTTGTTTGCTAGGTAGCCCAGGTTGGCCTGGATATTGCTATGCAGCCCCAAGCTAGCCCGAAATTCATAGTATTCCTAACTCAGCCTGTTAAGTGCTAGGGCTCCAGGAAAGCACCACTTTCCTGCCTCTCTCCATTAAACAAAGCTTTGTTTGTTGTTCAAGATGTTAAGTGTATAAGCAATTTATGTTTGTTAATATTATCATGGTCTTATGTGTGGATATTTTTACCTGCATGTATATTTGTGCACTGTATGCATGCAAGGAGACCAGAAAGGGGCGTCAGATCTCCTGGGATTGGAGTTAGAGATGGTTGTCAGCCACCACTGGGTACTGGGAATCAAACCTAGGTTCTTCCTTCTGGAAGATCAGCCAGTGCTCTTAGCTGCAAAGGCACTATCTCTCAGTCCTTTTACAAATAAATTTTTTCCTGAATACTATAAGGTCATAAAAAATAAATAGGTTGAAACGGAGGCTTGGTTATGCACCCTGTAATCCTTGCACTCGGTAGGATGAGCCAGGATGGTGGACAGCTTGAAGCTAGCCTGGACTATCTGACTATCAAAAAGACAAACTAACAAGCAAGACAAAAAAAAAGCCATATATATATTTTTTAAATCACAAGATGGTAGACTCGGTTACCCTAGTTCCATTTTACATTTAGAAAATGAACATTGCCATGAATATTTAATGGATGTGCAGAAGCATGCAGCCACTACTGTAAGAGTGTGAGACCCAGAGTGGCGTGAGCTTGGAGCTGTCGTGTTTATATTGTGTACTGCCCTTTCCGCTGGAGTGAGCCAGCATGTTTATAGAGGTTGCCAAATGACTCCTAGAAGCCACTGTGAATCTTCACTGTTCTGCAGGTTAGTACATTCATCTATCCCAAAACTGAATTGCTGCATTGTTTCACATTCTTGGTCATCCTATATATTGTTCATTCTGTAAAATGGCCGAGTTCAAATGTGAAAGTGTATAATTTGAAAAACACATAATTTGCTTATCTTTGAAAATTTTATACATGAATGAAATATTTTTTGCCATATTTACCCTAATCCCACCCTGATACACCTTCCAGTCCCAAGTTTGTGATCTATTTATTTATTTATCTGTTTACTTTGATATCCCGCTGAGTTAATTTTGTTCTGCCTATATATTCATGGGTGTGGGGGTCACCCACTGTAGCATGGGTAAGGAAATCTGATTCCCCAGGTAGACAGCAGCTATCAATAGCTCCTCAGCTGAGGCCCCTCCCCACTCCACATGATTAGCATGGTCTTGGACGGGCAACCACAGCTACTGAGGGTTCGTAAGCACAGCAGTTCTTTTGTGTCCAGAGGGCAGTTTCAGTCTGGTCTTCCCTGACCTTGGCTTTACAGCCTTTCCACCCCATCTTCTAAGGTGGTGGCTAAGCCTTGGGGTGGGGTGGACTGGTTCTGTACATGTCCCCTTTGTTGCCGATCATCCCACAGACACTTTAGCCAGTTGTGAGTTTTGCATTAACTACTGTCCCCTGCACTTTGCTGCATCGATGTGGTCCTAGGGCTGCCCGGATTTATGGGTCTAGAGATAGGGATTTAGAGGGCAGTTTCATATTGTATCCTTTAGCCAAATAATAGCAGTTCACCCCTGGGACCTGTGAGGTCCCCACTCATGGGTTCTTAACCAGGTTTATAGTATGGGCATGTGTTTCTTCCTGTGGAACAGGCCTGAAATCCAAACAGAAAGTAGTCACCTACATAATACCTGTGTCCCTGTTGCACACATGGGCATATCTTGCCACATCATTTTTTACTATAACTTGTGGTTTATAGTACGGTGAGACTGTTGATGACTTTTACCCCAGCAGCCTGTATAACAACTTCTGGAACTGTGCTAGCTACCCACTGGGGAGAAAGCTTCCTGGTCAGTACCCACGTGGCTTCTTTATGTCCTGTGGTCACACTGTCTTCAGCATAGCGTCTTACTTTCAAGTTCTGATGGATAACCAAGAGTACTAGCGATAGCTGTCCTGTTTTAGAGATCTCCAGACTCCTGACAACTCTGGGCACGTGTCCCACTGACACCAGACTTGACAGGCCACCGAGCCGTGATTCTTGCTTGTAGATGGGGTAGGGACTTGCTGTTGAGTTAGACAAAGCACTTGGAGAGAACGCTGCAGTTTTGTCAATAGATGCAAATGACTGAGGCTCAGACTTAATGGTGTAGGCGGATGCTGAATATCAGCACAGCCAGTGGGGTCAGCCACAGGCTGCTACACAACCAAGAGTTCTGGAGTTGTTTTCGGTTTTGTTTTAATTGTCTTGAGATAGGTCTTGTTGTGTCATCCAGGTTGATCTGAAACTTGCTGTGTAGGACAAACTGGCCTCTACTGTGAGCATTCAGTCTTCCTGCCTCTGCCTCCAGTGTTGGGATTACAGGTTTGACCCGGTTAATTGTTTTAGAACATTGACAAAAAGTGATTTGTGTGTGTGTGTGTGTGTGTGTGTGTGTGTCTAATCAAATAGTAGAAGCCTCCTGCTGCCTCTCCATGCCTGCCTCTCATCCCAGAACAATCTTTTGGCCATTACTTAGCACTCCGTATGTACTTACAGCATGTACTTTGTATGCCATGTATGCTCATGAATAAATATCAGAGGTGACTGCAGGAGCACTGCCCCACTGCCGCCAGCTGACTTGGAGCAATGCCTGCTGCCCCCTGGGCATCAGTGTACCTGTCACCCCCCTGTTATGGCTTTCTCCTTCCCATGTGGATTAGCAGTGCTTTTCTCCTCACTGTGACAGAGCAGCTGAACCAGCTTATGGGAGGGATTGGCTTGTGCTTCTAATTTGAGACATAGTCTGTCAGTCGCAGCAGGCAAGGCATGGCCGTGGCTCCTGGTTGACACAGCCGGGGTGTAAACTGACTGACTGTCTCGCAGACAACCCTACACCAATTTCCTCCAGCGAGGCCCCACCTCCCAGAGGTTCGACACCCTCCCAAAGCAGTGCCACCAGCTCGCACAGTGGACCCGTGGAAGCATGTCACTCCCAACAGCGCCAATGATGCAAAGGCACGTGTCTTCACGTGGTTGTGCGTGTGTATAACTGTGCATTTATTCTGATTTATTTTGATTTGATTTGTACCAAGTCATTCATAGATAGACATCTCTGATTCTTCCTGATTTGAATGAAGTTGCAGCTCTCAGGGATTCTGTAGTTGAGTTAATACCTTTGGACACCACTCTGTGTACCCTAATAACACTGCTAAAGGTGTTCTATTGGTGTTCAAAGTACTTGTTCTGACTTTTGAGGAAAAAAAATGAAATCTAGGACATTTCTAAAACTGACAACTCTTCTGAATTGGAGCTGTAGTGGTCAGATTGAATTCCTTTTTGGTCTGGTAAAATCCAATTAACAAATGCATTCCTATACACCATGGTACATTTCATTTTTCACCTTTTTAATTTAAATTTTTTTTAAATTGCATTTTATTTATTCCGTGTGTGTGTGTGTGTGTTTCATGCACATGTGTGTACATGCATGTTAGAGCAAGTGCTTGCTGTGGTGTGCATATGGAGGTCATGGTGTGCAAATGGAGTCAGTTCTCTCCTTTCAGCATGTGGGTCCCTGGGATCGAGCCCAAGCAGCCATCCTTGGCAGCAAGCATCTTTACTCACTGAGCCATTTTGCTGACCCCATTTTTCCTTTTTAAACATTGTTTTTTAAATGTGCTTGTACTCTAACAACTGATAGTGTTGATAAGGAAGTTCTCTAATTCCTAAGTCAAAATGAAGGCTTTTGAATAGCACATCCAGGAGGACGGCACTGTTTCTTTCCTACAGAGCGTAAATGAGCATTTGCCTGTTTTCTTAACTATGCTTCTGCCAGTCCTGTCTTCCAGAAGACTCAAGGTTTTTCATCATTTCTTCTCAGTCTTTGTTCAAAGTAGGTCACTTCAGATTTTATATCTAACTTGCAAATGGAAAATGTGAAATGCAGGAAAGTTCAGTAATTTACTAAAGCTTCAATAATCAGTGGAGAAGTTAAATAAAAGCCAAGGTTCTTCAGAGTCTGCCCATGCTGCACCTATCAGATGAGGAGACACTAATGGGCTCTATTATGTGCTTTCCAGTTGGCTGCGCTTTTTAGACACATAATTTAGGTAATTTAACGTAAAAACTGTAATTATCATCTGGTGATTGAAATGACTTATTTGCAGTTTAAAAGGAAAAAAGAAATCCTGTGCAAAAGCAAAAGGCCTTGTGCCTCTGCAGACTGGTCTCCGATGAGTGCTGAGTGGCTGCGACCTTGTCAGCATAGCATGCTGCTTGAGTCCATGATGAATGGCGGCTGCCCTGCCCCGCCCTGCCCCCCCCCCCGCCCCGCTGTCTTCTCTTTTTCAGCCTACAATGTTCTCCATTTCAGTGATACCCCCCTTCTCTCAAGGCGGGTGTTAGGGGTTGGTTGTTGTTTTGTTTGGACAGGGTCTTGTAGGGCAGCTCAAGCTGGCTGTCACTTTCTATATAGCCTAGGGTAGCCTTGAGTTCATGGCCCCTGCTGCCTCCACACAAGTCAAGGATGTCAGAGAACCTTTCTAACTCAGTGACATTTTATTGACCCTGATCAAGCCTAAAGGAAGATAAGCAAAGTACTACCCATTGAGAAGTGGTTAACTTGGAGAAATGTCACAGGTGAAGGACTGCTCAGTGTCCCCTAGGTTATCTGTCCACCGTGACGACAGCCTCTCTTCAGTGTGCTTTATAGGAGGAATCCTGGGCCTCTGAGGTCCAGCGTTATAACCCGAGGAACCGATAGCTTGCACTTGTTCTAGAGTGAGGCTCTTTGGGAAATGAGAAGAGACCACCATGAGAGAGACCTTCATCCTCAGCTCAAATCCCTTTCCATCCTGACCTTGTGGGGTAAGGCAGTGTGAAGTCACATACTAATAACCGGGAAGCTGGTAGTTACCCCATCAACAGATGGGAACTGAGTTTATGCCTCTGCTCGGGGATGAGAGAGCCCTGTCCACAAGTGCTTGGAAAGTTGTTGTGGTCTAGTCTCAGGCCCAGAGCTACCTTCTTTCTGGGCTGTCTTGCTTGAAGATGAGGACAGTCTGCTTTCCATCGCCCCGCTGGCTCACTGGGGTTATACGGAAGAGGGGGAGCTAGTGTTAGGACCCCCTTATGATGCTGTGTGTCACTGTCTGCAGGACTGATGGCAGGACGTCAGCCCCTCCGGGGATTTCAGTCCCTTTCATCTGATCTTGTGTAGTGATGTTGACTTGGGAATGAATCAGCATTACTTCTGCTCTTCACAAGCAGTAAACTCTGGGCACTGAGCTGTGAGCCTTTTGTTAGAGAGGGGGAGTTAAAACAGCTATTTACAGAGCCAGACATGTCCATCAAGGCAGGTACTTAATTTCAGTGCTGGGGACGGGGCCATGGTATGGTAGGCTCCCCTGGCTCTACCCCAGCCCCCATCATCTCTGCTCCCCACCAAACTCTCAACCTTCTCGGGTCATTCCTTTAATCAAACTTTATGACTAGGATGGACACAGAAGGCCAGGGACGAGGAGTCGCAGCGTGGGTGTTAATACAGAGGGTGCCTGTGACTCCCGAGGGCTTCGATGATGCCCGTCTGCTAGCCACGTTGCAGTGGGAGTCACTTACAGAGCTTTGTGTTCTCAGATTTCTGCACTGAGTGGCCAGCTGCACTCGACAGTGATGAGAAATGTGAGGAGCACTTTCCAGTTGAGATTGACACAGCGGATTATGTGTCGTCGGGACCATCTGTTCGAAACCCCAGAGCACGAGCGGTGACGTTAAGGGTAAGATTTGTCTGTGATTATAGAACAAGTCCTTAGGTACAGTTTAAGTGCATTTGTATTGATTCTAAAACAAGTCTGTGTTTTACTGCTTTGTGCAGCCTTCTGTATTTAATGGGAATATCATCATATTCTATGTGCTTGTAACTAATTGTTGTATTTAATAGGAATAAGCATCTCCAATGATTATTAAACACTTGTTAGTTTTGTTTGTGGGGTTAGTTCTCTCTTTCCACCTTACATGAATTCCAGGAATTAAACTAAAACAGTGTGGTGAAGGTGTCTGTGCAATAGTATGGTCGTGGCTTTTCTTATTGCGGAGACCGAGTCCCTAACAGAAGCAGCTCAGGGCAGATGTATCTCCACTGGCAGTTTCATGGTGGCAGGAGAGCCACCCCCTATCCAGGGTGGCAGGAGCGTGGGGGCAGCTCGCTCACATCTCTGGATCTGCAGATGGAGCCAGGCTATAACCTTAGAGGCCCTCCTCCCTGCACCCCAACCCCTCTAGCCAGACCCCACTTTCCAAAGGTTCTGTAATGTCTGACAACAGCGCCACCGCCTGGGGACAAAGTGTTCAAACACATGAGCTTATGGAAACATTGAAATCCAAACCACCGCAGTACTATTCAGAGAGATCACAGTTACTTTTGTATGTGTGTGGCATGTGCACATGTATGTATGCTTGTTTCTCTCTGTATGTGGTGTGTGCATATGTATATGTTTTCTGTCTGTGTGTGTATGCATAATATGGTATATGTGTGTATGTAGTGTGTGTATGTGTGCGTGATTGTTTGTGTGTTTCTGGACTCCTGTTTGTGTGAGTGCATGTCTATGTAAGTATGTGTGGAGACCCTATGATTTCATTGGGAATTATCCTGGATTACTCTCTCCCTTATTACTTAAGGCAGGACCTTTCCTTTGAACCCAGAACTCTCCAGTCTGGCTAGTCTAGCCAGCTTGCTCAGGGGTCGCCCTGTCTCTGCCTGAGCTGGAGTTACACGTAGTCCTCTGACATTTGTGTGGGTACTGGGGATCTGAGCGCAGCCCCCTTCTTGCCCCCTCCCAGATTATAATTCCAATGAATGAAGTAGGTATTATGTTTTTCTCAGTAGTAAAAAAGTAGTTAAGAGTTAAAGGCACTTGCTGTTTGTCTGGAACTTTACTTTTAAAGGTGCTTTCTTCTGTTAATCTTGTGCATTTCTGCAAAAATCCTGTGAATTAAGTTGTCCTGAGAGCTGAGTCCTGCCAGGAGATAAAGTGACTTGAGGTTACAGAGCAAGCGGCAAACCTGGAAGCCTCACTCAGCTCTTTGTGTGGTAGCAGAGTCCTGTCACATTTTGTGTGCGTATAGGGGCACACTCACACACTTAGCCGTTCCTCATTGATGTGTGGTTCTTGTCAGTATTTCACTTCTCCACAGTCTCCTGTGATGACGTGGCAGCCATGTGAACATGTGTCTGGGAAGAGAGACTGATGGCGCTTGGCCTTGAAGTCAGAGTGTGCTGGTCCAGCTTGGGGATGAGGAGTTTGTAGCCGTTACAGGCTGGCAGATGGTGTGAGTGTGCTGCAGACACTGAGGAGATGCAGAGTGTCTGGCCAAAGTCTCTAAGATATTAATGAGAACATGACTTTTAAAACAGCTGTTGCATAATACTGCTGCTACATTTTAAACATTGGCATAAAAATCAGAATTGTTAGGATTTCATAGATGTTTAAAAAAGGAAAATCACTATATTCTCATTGCCCTAGTATAAAAGGTACTGATTTTTCTGTGTGCTGTCACTACACATAGACACATGTGCATACATTTGCACTGTTAGAAAGTAGCACAGTTTGCTATTTTCATAAAGTATTTCTCCATATTGTCATCAATCAGACTTACCATAGAATGGGTTGCTGAACTGTGAAGCTCGTAGCCTGCTCGTCGAAGCCTACTCTGCCCAGAGACAGAAGGTTCTCATTGCCTGCAGAGTACAAGTGTGATATTGACTTGTTTTCTGAGATAGTCTTACTGTGTAACTCCAGCTGTCCTTGAATTTGGGGTCCTCCTAAAATGCTGGGGTGATAGGCATGTACCACCATGACCCATTCTTTTCTTTTTAAACTTTATATATAAACTTACCAAATACTTACTGAATCTTTTCAAGTCCTATACAGTTGCCAAGAACAAAACAATCATTGTTCTCACCTTCAGAGGTTTGTGATTCAGTGAGGAAATGTGTGAGTGACGAGAGCCGTGCCGTCTTGAGCGAGGGGCAGGGTTATTGAAGTAAGAGACCAGGACCAGGGGACTCCTAGACTCCCACCTAGCCTTTCCCTTCATTATGAGGTCTCAGCCCTTTCTTCCTCCTGACGCTCTCCAGAGAATAAGTCTATGCTTGCCATGCTATGGTTAGGCTCCACCTGTCCCTAGAGACTTGTGTTTTGAGAGCATGGTACTCTGTGTGACAGTGATGATCTGGGGCCTGTGAGAGTTCTTAAGTTGTGGAATACCCACCTGGGAAGGGAATACGATCGCTCTTGTGATACCTGAGTGAGTTCTTTAGAGAGCAAACTGTGCCAAGGCCAGCCGAAGCCGGAGCTGCTCTGAGCCTCCTGACTGGTGTGCGATAGCTCCATCTTGTAGGGCAGCAGCATGCCCTTTCACCCCAGAACCTAGATGAGTAAATAAGGTTATTCACCTTCAGATGTTTCATTATAGTAATCAAAAGACAGGGTGATAGTATTTTATTGAACTATATTCAAGTGTCAAATCTATGTCTAGTTAATATCCTAACCCTTGACGTAATTCTCTGCAAACTAAAAAGCTCTCGTTCAGTCCAGTATTTCCCAGTGCATGTCTTGAGGATTTAATGAAAAGTAGAACTGAGAACTATGCACATTAGGGAATCATTCATCTGCCACCACTGCATCTTAAAATCCCAAAATGCTCTGAGAAATTCCCTGTAAGAAATCCAATTTAGGGATGGGCTTGGTGGTACAGGCCTGTCTGATCCTTGTATCAAGGAGGCTAGGGTGTGAGAATCTCAAGTTGGAGGTTATTCTGGGCTGCTTAACAAGTACCATGTACCTAGGCTCTGTGTCACAACAAACAGAAAGAACCTAACTAAATGACATATTCTAAATATATCTAATAGAAATAAAATAACCTTTACCTCTTTGCAGTGCAGGGGGTTGTACCCAAGGTCTTGCACATGTGCTAGGTAAACACTGCACCACTGAGCTACAGAATCACCCTTCAAAGAAAAGATTCTGAGCTTGGAATGTAGCTAAGTGGCAGAGAGAATATAGCTAATATGTGCCAGACTGCAGTTTAATCCCCAGTGTGGGTGAAAGGGAGGGAGGGGAGGAGGGGAGGAAAGCGACGATTTGTTTTTCTAGGCTCCACATCTTTTAGAAAATTGCATTCATTTGTTTGTGTGTGTGTGTGTGTGTGTGTGTGTGTGTGTGTGTGCGCGCGCGCGCCCATGCCCTTGTGTGGTGGTCAGGGGCAACTCTTTGTGAGGTCTATTGATTGAGCTCTGGTCCCCAGGCTGGTGGCCTGCACTTGGAGCCACTTAAGCATTGCCAACCTGCAAGAGAAGTTAAGCACCTGTGGGGCCACTGTCAGCTTCTGAGGCGCGCCGGGCTGACAGTAACTCAGTGCTGAGTTACTGAGGCTGTTCCTCCCTGCTGTCATGTTCAGCCTCCTAGAGCTTTCACAGTAGGTCAGGGTGCCTCTTAAGCCCCTGAGCAGTTGCAGTGATGTGCTAGCCTGGTCTCATGGTGGGGTGGTTGGGAGTGCTTGGTCTGTTGCCCAGCTGTACTGACAGAGAGTGGGTCTGTCCTCTCTCAGGGCTTGTCAGCAGCTTGCTGTGGGTCTGCAGGGACGGTGGGTCTGCAGGGACGGTGGGTCTGCAGGGACGGCGGGTCTGCAGGGACGGCGGGTCTGCAGGGACGGCGGGTCTGCAGGGACGGCGGGTCTGCAGGGACGGCGGGTCTGCAGGGACGGCGGGTCTGCAGGGACGGCGGGTCTGCAGGGACGGTGGGTCTGCAGGGACGGTGGGTCTGCAGGGACGGTGGGTCTGCAGGGACGGTGGGTCTGCAGGGACGGTGGGTCTGCAGGGACGGCGCTGCGCTAGCACTTTGAAAGCGTCCGAACTCTTTTCACTTTGTTTTCCCACTTTCCAAGGCTGAGTCTGGGTTTGTGCTTTTCTGACTGCTAACTCTATACAGAGAAGGTTAGGAAGCTTTGTCTTTGTGATTTAAATAACAGTGATACTTTTTCTTCATGAAGCAAATCATGTGATTTTTTTTACATAATTTTCTTGTATTTTTAAGGTTAAACTTTCCAGTTTGAATTTAGACAATCATGCAAGGAAAAAACTTATTAAACTTGTAGGAGAGCGGTACTGCAAGACCACTGATGTGCTCACTATCACAACAGACAGGTGGGTGCAGCCATGCGGGCTACTCTTCTTCATTATGTGTGTGCCTGCATGTATGTCCGTGTGTGTGTGTGTGTATGTGTGCTTCTGTATGTGTATGTATGTGTGTGTGTGCTTCTGTATGTGTATGTATGTGTGTGTGCATGTATGTATGTATGTGTATGTGTGTGTATGTACATGTGTGTGCATGTGTGTATGTATGTATGTATGTGTGTGTGTGCATGCCTTTGTGTGTGTCCTTCTGTACTTGTGTGCCTGAGTGTGTGTGTGTATGTGTGTGTGTGTGTGTGCATGCCTTTGTGTGTGTCCTTCTGTACTTGTGTGCCTGAGTGTGTGTGTGTATGTGTGTGTGCATGCCTTTGTGTGTGTCCTTCTGTACTTGTGTGCCTGAGTGTGTGTGTGTATGTGTGTGTGTGTGTGTGTGCATGCCTCTGTGTGCTTCTGTGCATGCGTGTGTGTGTGTGTGTGCGCGCGCTTCTGTGCTTTTGTGTGTGTGTGTATGTATGTATGTGTGTGTGTGCATGCCTCTGTGTGCTTCTGTGCATGCGTGTGTGTGTGTGTGTGCGCGCGCCTCTGTGCTTTTGTGTGTGTATGTATGTATGTATGTGTGTGTGTGCATGCCCCTGTGTGTGTGTGCTTCTGTGCTTGTATGCCTGCATGTGTGTGTGTATGTGTGTGTGTGCATGCCTCTGTGTGTGTGATTCTATGCGTGTGTGTGTGTGTGTATGTGTGTGCTTCTGTGCTTTTGTGTGTGTGTATGTATATGTGTGTGTGTGTGTCCCTGTGTGTGTATGTGTATGTATATGTGTGTGTGTGTGTGCATGCCCCTGTGTGTGTGCTTCTGTGCTTGTGTGCTTGTGTGTGTGCATGCCTCTGTGTATGTGCCTCTGTGTGAGCTTCTGTGCTTTTGTGTGTGTGCTTGTGTGTTTGTATGTGTGTGTGTGTGCACACCATCTGATAATGCTGCTTTTTCTATACATGATAGTACCTGTCATTTATCTAGTTATATGGCTTATGCTAGGAACTACTTAAAGGACTTTTTAATAATCCACATGATGCTCTTATTTTATATTTAAAGAGATTTGAGGCAGTTATTACTTTTATCTATTTTATTACCCAAAAAGTATCACACGCCATTCTAATATGAAGTTTTACTTAATATAGGGATGTTACTTTGACTTGAAAATAGCCACAGTGGACATACAGTATAGCTCATTTTTGGAAGAACAAACATCTGCTTTTTAGAAAAAAAAATTTATTTCTATTTTATGTATATGAATGTTTTGCCTGCATGTATGTGTGTGTACCATGTGCATGCAGTGTCCTGGGAGGTCAGAAGAGGACATCAGATCCCCTGGAGCTAAAGTTACAGATGGCTTTGTGAACTACCATCTGGGTGCTGGGACCTGAACCCAGGTCCTCTCCATGAGTCACCAGCTCTTACCTGCTAAGCCTCTCTCCAGCCTCATTTGCCCTACTTTTTAAATGGACTCATTAGATAAGTTTGTGCCATTCACTTGAGTCTGAGCACTGAGATGGTAAAGAGAACTTGGCTTGGACATTGTCATGTTTAAGTAGCTTAAAGGGTAGTCCACAAATAACGTCATTAATGATGAGAGCAAAGATAGAAATAGTAGCAGTATTTAATATCCTGAATATTCTCACTTTCTGTCCATCTCTCTGCCCTTCCCCGGCTTTCTTCCTCTTCAAGACAGGGTCCTATTATGTTGCCCTGACTAGCCTGGAACTCAGTATGTAGACCAGGATGGCCTCAAACTCACAGATATCAAGCTACCTCTGCCTCCCAGGTGTACCACCAAGCCCAGATTATCCTGTATAGCACAGAACAGAATGCTCCCTGTGATCTTTAGGATGTCTTGTGAGTTATCTATATGCTGGACTTTGCCTTCTCCTTTTCTCCTTATAGATGCCCTTTGAAGCGGCAGAACTATGACTATGCAGTGTATCTTCTCACAGTCCTGTACCATGAATCTTGGGTAAGTATATGTGGTGTGTGGCAAGGATGTTTGTGATGTACTGGAAGTGTGTATGAAATGTGTGTGAAGGTGGTGAGGTAGTTCATTTGACTTGTCTCGGGACAGTAGGACAGTGTCATGAGTGCTGGCATTAGAGGCCTGTGCACTGTGCCCTGCTCTCGTAGACAGCAATGGAAGCAGTGGTGAAAAGCCGTCATGATGTTCGCAGAGTGAGTGCTTTCTAATGGAGTCATGCAGAGAGAGACTCGCTTCTCAGTGGGTGTGGTTCTGTGCTGGACCCTTTGTGAGGCCCAGGAAAGAAGCAGGCACTGATGGGTCAACAAATGCAGCTGTTTCCAGACTGGCATTTTCACTGTTACTAACAATGATCAGGTTCAATACATGAGTGGCAAGTGAAAGGAAAATAAAGTTTTATTTCAAGATTAGTAAATAGCAAAGCAGTCTCCAGTCCTTTTCTTTTGCAAGATTCTCATTGCCATGATTCATCTGTGTTTGTTTGTATCCTGGCTTTGGAAATGGAATCATGGCAGCAATTAATCTCTTTCTTTCCTGTCAGTTGATTGAGAACTGTCGTTAGCTTTGAACCAAGAACATGCTTGAATTAGCTACAGGTCCATAGCTACTGTCAAAAGAGTTAATAACAAGCAATAAAATCCAGCCAGTTCAGAGTCTCTAAAGTGAATACCCCACAAAGGAAGAGACAGGCACAGATACACTGAGTGAGAGTTTGCTCACCAGAGCCTTTCTGTGGTTCTGTGACATAGAATCCAACAAGCCTGGTATTCTGGATTCATGAAAAAAGTGTTCCATCTTTCATACTAATTACCTTGATACCAGAATAAATAGCCTCATGCCACTGTCTTAAACAGCTGTACTTAAGGAATTCCGATATTAAAGTCAGCTCTCGGCCCTTCCTGGATAAGCCCCATCAGTGAAGACGCTTAGATGCAGACAGCCATGGAGCTTTGCAGGAACAGTACTGAGCTCTGTTGAATTGAATTCTTTTTTCCTTCACCAGCTTGGAATTTAAACTTGAAACTTGCGGTACCACCTGGTGTTTGACCTGCGTTTAGAGCCCTGCCCCATCCACTGCTTTATTCTCAGTAGTCAGAACACTTAGTGACTTTTTAGCATTTCTATGGAGTTTACTTCTGGAAAAGTGCTCATCTAGACCTTCCTGTAAGGGTGTTTTTGTGTAGTAGTCAAAACAAGTGTCAGCCATTCCACAAAGCACTGCTGGACGGGAGGCCAGTGCTTCCAAGAACATTCTTTGAATGCTGACAGTAATAAGAGAAAGTATGTGCTAGCGTCCTCAGACGCGCTAAACTCCGGGTTAGTGTTTCAGCTTGTGCCGTGAATCAGCCTTCAGCCTGTACAGCCATGCTGACCTAGTGTCTTAGTTAGGATTTCAGTCCTGAGAACAGAAACCATGACCAAGGCAACTCTTACAAGGATGAATTTAATTGGGGTTGACTTAGAGGTTCAGAGGTTCAGTCCATGATCATCAAGGCAGGAGCATGGTAGCGTCCAGGCAGACGTGGGGCTGGGGGGGAGCGTGGCAGCGTCCAGGCAGACGTGGGGCTGGGGGCTGTTGCTCTGAAGGCAGCCAGGAGAAGACTGGCTTCCAGGCAGCGAGGATGAGGATCTTAAAGCCCACACCCGCATGACACACCTGCTCCAACAAGGGTACACCTCCTAATAGTGCCACTCCCTGTGCCAAGGATATACCAGCCATCATACCTGGGTTCTGTAACTTTCTACATGGGTTTTAAGCTTCAAAAGCCATATGTTAGCCATCTGGGCAGACACTAGGTTTTCTAAGATTTTGAGTGGAACAGAGTTTTTTTTTTTTTTGTAATATCTACCAAATAATAGGCTTTCAGTAATTGTCCAATTTCAAGTACTTTTATTTTAAATTCCTGCGCACAGTCTACACATTTAACTTGATGCATTCTGTGCCCTGAAGTCAGGCCTAAGGCATGTGACCTGACTGCCTAAAGCACTGCCTGGCTTGGAAACGGTGGCATCTCTACGTTGGTGTTTGTGTGAGGTGCTGGGAGCCAGCCCAGACCCTTCCGCTTGCTGAGCTACAACCCCAGCCCTGCGTTAGGTTAGATCACTTTATACTTAGCAAGAGCTCATTTTAGAGGGGATCCTACTGTCAATACTTCTGATGAAAGTGAAGAGCCTGTGTTGAAATAGCAGAGACATGCAAGCCAGAGGGCAGCTGCTGACTGTGTAGTCACTGCCATGTCTGCACACAGCCCGCAGGCCCAAGGCTGGAGACTCCCTGCAGACCTCGTGTCACTTTAGCCCCAGCATAACCCTTGACTTAAAGTGGTATCCAATAAGAAGTCGATTCTGTGGCAAAAGCACTAGCCAGCTGGGTGCTTTCATGGCTTATGTTGAACATGTACTCTTCCGCTGCCTTCCATCTTCCTTCCTGCCCAGAGCAGAGCCAGGTCTAATGCTGGACCTGCCCAGCCCAAGGCTTCCCAGTGCTCAGCTATGACTTCCTTCCCTAGGTGTTGGGCTGACCATCCAGTTCCTCTCCCCTCCCTCCCACCCCCAAGCCCACTGTTCCCAGTGAGCCCCTTGGACTAACAGAAAGTGAGCCAGGGAGAAGCAAGGGTGCATCCCTGCTTTGACAGTGCTTCACAGCACCGGCTTTGTTTGCTTGGTTTTGTTTGGTTTTCTCCTGTTTTGGCATACGGCATTGAGTCCCGGGTCACCCGTTTTATATTGTTGCTAACCCTGAATATCAGCCAGGAAAGGCTGATTTATTACAACTTTTATTTTTTATTCTGAGAAGTTTTGACCTGGGGCGGGGGGTGCCCAAGGTCATGAGAGATTATTAGCAGAAGAACACAGCCCTGAGCTGCAGCAATGACGTCTCTAATTTTGTTCAGCTTTGACTTCCAGAATATTCAATAATCAGAACTGAAAGACCCAACTTGTGCTACTGTTTACCTGTCTCCCTAGAGTTAGGAACTGAGTAATGGAAGCGTCACCCATGTCCCTGACTCGCTGCAGTCCAGGGCAGTGTCAGCCTCACTGTGGAGTCCTGCGGCTTCTAAACCTGTAGGGTAACTTAGAGGCTCTGTGGCACTTCTGGTTATTGATTATCTTATAATTGTCGATAAGGGAACTAATTAGAAGCCTTTCTAAAAACAGATTATATGCCTGACTAGTGTCAGGGCAGAGAGTATCGTCAGGAGGATGGGCAGGAGGATGGAGAAGTTTGTCAGCTAGGGCTCTGGACATGAGTGGAGGCCGCGGCGTTGCCTGCGGGAAATCTTTCTCCACCTTTGCCCGGCTCTGCTTCTCTTTCCCTCAGTGGCTAAGACAAGACACCCGAGAGTTATCCACTCTCTTCTCCCTAGATCTTCCCTGATCTGGTTACATCACTGAGCTGTGTCCCTCTTATTCCGCTGCTCCATTCATGTAGACCTCCCTCATCCGTCCCCTGACTCACTGTGGCAGCCCCCTGCTTGGTCTCGTCATCAGGTTTTCCACGGCTTTCCCAAGTCTGGCTCTGTAGTGTAACCTTTACGGCAGTGCCCTTGTTAGCCAGCCTGTGAAGCCACTGTAATCCCGTGCGTCGTGGCTTTGCACACGTCCTTCCTGCTGGCCAACCTTGCAGATGTGTGAGTGGCACCAGTCTTGGATGCTTCCTGCCACCCTCCTTCCTTCCTTAGGTGACATCGTTTCATTCATGATAAGTGCCTGTGCATACATCTGCCTCACCGTAGGCAAGGGCAGTATACCCCAGCATCTGTACAGTACCCGACACACAACACTCAGTGAATTGCTTTTAAAACTGGTCCAAATTGAGTTGAACTCCTGGACATATGCAGTTAAAATTTAGTCTTGGCTGTTGAAAAAAATTGGCAGGAATTTTTTTTTTACTTTATTAAGACTTTTTTCAAATAAACTTTTATATCTATATGAGTTACATGTTTGTTTTGTATGTATTTGGGAGAAGAGACACACATGTCATAGTGCCCTGTGGAAATCAAAGGACACCTGAGGGAGTCAGGTTTTCCCTTCTAAATGGGTCCCAGGGATCAAACTTGGGTCATCAGGCTTGGCTTGGCACCAGGTGCGTTCTCCTACTGAGCCATCTTGCCAGCCTGGGTGTTTTTTCTTTTTTTTTTTTTTTCATAGCTAAACTGTTTTCCCTCATGTAGGACAACGGTGTCCTTGTAATCATGAATAGTGGAATATTACTGTGATTCATGCCCTAGTCGCAGAGGGTTGTAAGTACAGTGAGTGGTAGGAAGTGGCAGATCTGTGTGTGGGATGTAGTTACTGCATTGGTTCCTGCAGTGTGCCGACCGTCACATTAACTAGATCCATGTTCTTGTATTAAATCTGTGATTCCAAAGGAGAAGGATACTAGCTTATCCTTTTGCTCCGAGATTCTTCTCACCAGGTCTCTGTGTTCCTTAGAACATGTTGTTCCACCACCAAAGCCCATTGCGGTTTGGGGCAAATTATTTAATTGCTCTGGGCTTGAGTTTCCTGGTCTATAAAACAGATAATAGCTGTAACTCACAGGGCTGTGTGAGAGAGGTCAGTGAGTTAATAGTATCCGAACTTAAATTGGTGCCTGGTGTGAAGAGTCTCTCTCAGTTGCCCTTTGGCTATGTCCGTGCTGGGTCACCCTCCCTGACCCTGCTCTCTCCTGTGACTGCCAGGCTCTGCCCTGCTGGGACCTGCATGAGTTCGTTCTCTACTGGGACCTGTATGAGTCCCTTCTCCACTGGGATCCTGAGCGTCAGGCCTCCTGTTGGGCTGAGACTCAGGAGAGCACAGTGCCTGGCCCAGTGGCTGGTTCATAAAATGTACTGAGTGAATGAATACGTGGATGGTGGAGACAGGATCACATGGGATGGAAAGCTGATGCTTCTGATGTTGTGGTCAGGCAGGAAGGAGGAGGTGTGTGTGTGTGTGTCTGTCTGTCTGTGTATGTATGTATGTGTGTGTGTATGTATGTATGTGTGTATGTGTTTGTACATGCCTGTGTGTCTGTACACGAATGCAGGTGCCCGTAGAGAATTGGATACCCTGGGGCGATTTTGGACTGGCTGATGTTAGGCTGGGCATTGAACTTGGGTCCTCTGAAGCAGCGGCTCTCTTAACCCTGAGACATCTCTCCAGTGTTGGTAGGATTACAGCTGATTCCCTTCCTTCCTGGTAACTCTCTTCTGTGAGAATGTGTTATAAGCTGCTGGTGCTGTGTGAGAAATCACCTCCGGATTGATTACCATCCTTTGATTCTCATGTGTACCTGTGTGTGCACACAGGCATGTACAACCGTGAATACACAGAGGCCAGAGGACAGGGTCTGGTGTTCACTTTTGCTTCCTTGAAACATGCTTGCTGTTTGGACAGGCTGACCTGCTGAAGCGAGCTCATGGATCCCCCACAGTCCCTCAGCACTGGGGCTAAGGCTTAACTAGCTATGCCTGACTACTGAGCCACCTCCCCAGCCCCTTGCCTTTTATTCTAATCCCCTATTTTTCAAGGCCATCAGTGGAACAGTAAACATTTTCTAAAAAACATTAAAGTTAAACAAAAATGTTTAAAATGAAAGTCACCCTGAGGTCCATGGTGGCCCCAAGCAGGCAAGACAGAGAAGATGGTGCCAGGGCGCTGGGTAGGCGCAGAGCCTGCAGCCCTTGCAGAGAAGATGGTGCCAGGGCGCTGGGTAGGTAGGCGCAGAGCCTGCAGCCCTTGCAGAGAAGATGGTGCCAGGGCGCTGGGTAGGCGCAGAGCCTGCAGCCCTTGCAGAGAAGATGGTGCCAGGGCGCTGGGTAGGCGCAGAGCCTGCAGCCCTGCTGTCCGAGCCCTGGGCTGCTGCTCTGGCGGCAGCTGTGCTCACTGTCTTTCTGGACTGACTTCCTTGTTTAGCTTACAGGGCAAAGGCACGGCCCCGAGTGTTGCACAATTGCAGGACTAGCCACCTGTTCAGTGACAGGAGAGAGAGGAAACTAAAATTGTGAAGTCTCTGCTTGCATGCAGCTCCAGCACCTGAGTGCTGCTTCATTCACATGGCGTCTTCCTGCCCCCGGGCGCCGCAGACAGATGTGTCCCCAGCTGTGAACCAGGACCTGCACACAGCACATCTGATGGTGGACTGAGTGAAAAACTGACCTAGGTCAGGCTGTTGTGAGCTTAGACTTGACCAAAGTAATAATGGTATTGACCTTACAACTTTAAAAATAGCTCTTGTTTTGTTTAGGAAAAATACTGAGCTACTGCCAATTAAATGACACAAGATCTAGGATTTCCTTCAGAATGAATGTGAATTGAATGTCCCAGCTGAGTTTGTGGCCCATCACTTAGGAGACTGAGGCAAGTGGATTGCCATGAGTTTAAGGCCATCCTGTGGTTATTAACTGCATTTTCCTTCTATTTGTATCTTAGTTATTGCATGCCAAATATTGTCTTTTCATTCATTTTTAAAAAATATTCCTTAATTGTGTGTGGGTGTGTCTGTGTCTAGGTCTGTGCATACGGTGCACATAAGTGGTGTCATGTCCCCTGGAGCTACATTCCAGGCACCCATGAGCTCCTTGGTGTGGGTGCTGAGAACCAAACTCAGATTGTCCAGAAGAGCTGTATTTGCTCTTAACCACTGACCCATCTCTCCAACCAGCTGTCTGTGAGCCCAGGCCTGCCTTGGTCTTGGCCTTCCACTCACAGTCCGTAGATTTCAGAGTAGGTGAGATTATAGCCTTGTATTGCACAACTGCTACACCTCTCAAGTTGTCTTTCCCATAAGCCCATAGCAACTCCCACTGATGGTGTTTGTTAGAAGGGATTAACTTTCTCCCCTGATCAGGCAGCATCTTGGGCTTGTCATGATGATCAAGTTGGTCTCGGCTGGGCTGCAGTTTTCATGATTTAGTTTACCTCTGTTTGTCTCTTTTCCTCATCATAGCGTTTCAGGTTTGGGTGATTTGCCAAGGACCAGCCTCGACTTGGAGAGGAGTTCTGAGAGAAGGGGTGTCTGGGAGCAGCAAAAACTAACAACACCCAAGTTAAATCGTGGGTGTAAGCTGGCTCTAGGTTCTTCTCTAGACAGCTTTCCAGACTACTCTCATTCTGTTCTGCTTTCTCTGAAGATCTCCAGACAGCTCTCTCTCTCTCTACTGAGACAGTTCTCTAAGCAGTTCTTTGTTCCTATTCTAAAAAAATCTCTGGATAACTCATCTCTTGCAGATCATAAGCCCAGTCTTTTATTTTACATACCAATCCAGTCATTTACTCCAGATTCCCTTTTGATTATCCTATGAGGGAAGCACATTTTTTTTAAATGTTGCAACAGAATTCAGAGATCTGCCTGCCTCTGTTAAGCAGAGATGATAAGCTAGCTGGGTGGGACTCCACCCTGAAATTATCATTTGTACCATTCCTGGGCCTTACCTTGCTCTGTCCCAGGCCAACCCTGAACTCAGGAATCTCTGCATTTGTATCTGCCTGTCTTTGTATTTTTCTGACAAGTTGGCTTAAGGTGAAGCTTCCTTTGTTCCTTTAGATCTATGAAGCTCCTTATATAACTCATATTATATCCTTATATTTTTGCATAGTTGAGAAATATATTTTTGAACTTATGTTTTTAGAATTCCTTTCCGTGGCCTTAAGGTCTGTCCTGAAGGTCTTAGTGTTTACCATTTTTGCTGAGACATTAGCCACGCCTTTGCTCCCCATGCTGTCTCTGATTATCATGAGTCATTAATGTTAACAGGGAAGATATTCCTCGAAGGAGGAATGTAAAAATATGTACGCTATTATACAAACAGCAGCCATTGACACTTGTGAAGGTCTATGCCCCACTGCCCCTGTCCCAGGAGCGGGGGGGGGGGGCATGTCATTCCACCCCCACCAAGGGCATACCGGACTCAGCAACTTCCCGTTTGGGAAGGGTGGCTGCTTGCTCCTTCAGAAGTATGGGGTTTAGTTGGTAATGTGGAGCCCCTTACAGCTTCACGATCCAGCAAGCCTGGAGAGGGCGCTTTCCTCTCTGCTCTGTGAGATTATAGGAAATTTCACTGTGCTTGTTAGAAGCCTGGTCCCTTCAGTAGCCCAGAACTCTCTATGTAGCTTTGCAGATTCTGGTCTGGCTTGCAAGCCCTGGCTCATAGCTCAGTGTAAGGGTCCCTATGAATAAAGCAGATTGCACTCTTGATAACGTACAGAACCAGAAAATGTTCAGAGGAAGAGAGTGGTGAGCGTTGTTTAGAAGGGCCCTTCCATCTTCTTGCAGTCAGGAGTTCACATCCATGTCCTCATGGATTGATTCCGTAACCTGCATTGTACCCACTGGGGTGGGGCTTGTACTTTGTGTTGCACTCGCTGTGACCCTGCTACATCTTGTTTTAGCAGTTGTAGCTAGGTGAGACAGCACACTCTTTTTTTTTTTTTTTTTGGTTTTTCGAGACAGGGTTTCTCTGTGTAGCCCTGGCTGTCCTGGAACTCACTTTGTAGACCAGACTGGCCTCGAACTCAGAAATCCTCCTGCCTCTGCCTCCCAAGTGCTGGGATTAAAGGCGTGCGCCACCACTGCCCGGCGAGACAGCACACTCTTATATCCCAGCATTTGGGCACCTGAGACAGGTTTGCAGGTTCAAGGCCAGAGAGAAAGACTAAGGAAAGAAGAGACAATAAGTTTTGCTTCTATTTAAAAAAAGGCAGTGAGGAGCTTCTGTAAGGATTCTGTATGTGTGCTTCTTAAATAAAGCACTTACTTAAATAAAGTGACGTACTTGATAAAAAATAGTGCTGTCTTTGTACCCTCTTGTATCCAGGGTCTGGAGGGAGGAGCTTTTGTTGTTTTTAGACAAGGTCTCACTATGTAGCCTTGGCTGGCCTGTGTCACCTCCAGAGTGAGGATTAAAGCTGTGCACAACCACACCTGAACTACAGTAGCTTCTTGGTTCCATTCATAAGCAGCCTTTCCAGTTGTGCACATTAGGCAACAAAACGCCAGCACTAATAAAAACTCATTTCTGTTATAAGAACAGAAAGTAAGAAAAACGACAGAGAGCAGATGCACCACCCGCTTCTTGATTTCCAGCAGCAAACATCTGCTGTGTGTCTAGGTTCGTCGCCCAGTCCATGTGCGGTCAGATGTGCCCCGGCTTCCTGGCTTACCTGTCACAGCACTTTATCTTTCCAGTCGTTCCACAAGCATGTTAGATAAGAGTTTATCGATTCATCATTTTTAACATTTAAACTGAGATAACAGTGAGCAGCATCAAACACCCGTAACCCTAACCCCTGGGAGGCAGGAACCGGATGGTCAGAAGTTCAAGGCCATCTGCAGCTATGTAGGGAGTTGGAGGTCAGAAGGCAGCATAGCATCTCATCTAGAGTCAAGATGCCATTGAGTGACAGTTCGGGTCCTGCAGGCCTGTCCCCTGTCTGTGCTCCAGCACAAAAGCAGGGCAGACGCTTACATGAGGGGCACCGCTGGTAGCTTACGGAATAGCTTCCTGCAGGAGAGTTTTCTGTCTGCTGAGTGAAGTCTGAGGAAGAGCAACCCTTCCCTTCCTGAGGCTGGCCTTGGGTCCCATGCGGGCTTTATGTGTAATGTAGATGGGGACCTTGAACATAGCGTAACCTTTTCTTCCCCATGATCAACAAGCAAAGGAACTTTGTCTTTAGATAACATTTCCCAGAGTTCTGAGCTTTTCTTTTTCTTTCAGAAAACTGAAGAATGGGAAAAAAATAAGACTGAGGAGGACATGGACGAGTATGTGTGGGCGAAGAGCTCCTCGGAGAGCAGCGTCCTCCAGACCCTGCTGCGGATGAGGGCGGCTGAGAGCGGCGTGACGCCGAGCAGAGAAGAGCTGCTGGGGACTCAGGAGGTCCAGGATTACCAGAAGTGTGTTGTTCGTCTCAAGAATGAGGGGGAGAGCGAGGCGAGCCTCGCTCAGTACAAGGAGTCGGTGAAGAGACTGTTAAAGCTGGCATGAAGTCGCAGCTAGAAGGCAGCAGTGTCAATTGTATGATGTCTTTATCACTGATTTGATATAAATGGGAGAATACTTAAGACCCTTGTCTTATGTCAGGTAACATTGCCCTTTCAGACTCCCGTGCCCTGTGGTGGCGGTGGGGCTAGGGGTTGTGGTGTCTCTGGTTCTGGCGCGTTCTGACTCTATTTCCACACATCACCTTCCCCCAGTTGCAGAGCGTGATTGTTTTGTTAGCTGCCGTGTCTCCACTGTTCAGGTTTAGTGATTGCTTTTGATCAATAACTGGTTACTAAGGATACCTAGCCCAGCGTCCGACCAAGCCCTCGGTGCCCCTCAACCTCAAGGAGGCTGCCCTCTTCCGCGGAGAGCAGCCAGGCCAGCTCTTGCTCCTCACCCACCGCATCGTCACGCATGCAGTGCTCTGTCTCGCAAACCTCACTCAGCAGCAGACAGAGGTAGCTGTCCCTTTACAGCTGGCCTCTGCAGATGGCGTAATCTCACGACAGCACACCTTAGGTTGTGGTACAGCAGCGCAGCGCAGCACTAATAAACCTGGTTTCTGTTATGAGAGCAGAGAACACGGACAACGAAACAGTCCTGGAGGATGTAAAGCTATCATGGCAAAAGCTGCATCCAGATGCGCTAGCCTCTACCTGATGTAGGCTCGTGTAAGTGGGGCATTGGACGTTCCTGGGGAAACAAGGTGATGTGACCCGCCCACAGCTGCCTTCTTGCAGTCTGAAGTTCTCTGCCTTCCTGTGGCCATTTGATGTCGTTTCAGCTCTGATTGGCTAAACTCTGCCTCTAGAGCTCATTGTCTCTAGCCCAGCTGGCAGAAGAACAAGTGGAGACCTGCCCATAGCCTCCTCTCTGCTCCTCCTGCCCCTATAGTCAGCAGCTCAGGAGAAGACACGGGCCGGGCCGGACGAGAAGTAGCAGCAGATGGACTTGGAGTCAGGGTGGGGTGAGCTGCTTTGTGGTGTGTGAGCTTGACCCAGGGCCTCATACATGCCCAGGCCACACTACCGCTGAGCAGCATCCCCAGCCCCAATCCAGTGTTTTTAAGTGTATCTGGAAGTCACTGAACATTTGTAGAAAATGAAACTAGGCTTTGGAATTAATTAAGAATGTCCAAGGGAGACAGATTATAAAGAACAAAAATAGAGCCTTGAGCTTTATAGGTGTGTATGGGGGTGGGGGTCATTCTCAAGTCATTGCATAGAGGTGAATGAAAAGCTTTATCTAAGGCAGGAGCTAACTTCAAAGGATATGAAGGCTTGGCCTCGTCTGAAGAACCAGCACTGTGATCCAGGGTGGGGCTTGGGTCATACAGCTGATGGCTGTAATTAGGTAACCGACAGCCATACTTCTGTGAATACTTTGGATAACCAGATATGGTAGCCCGCACCTAAAATGCTAGCATGTACAAAGTCAAGGCCAGCATGGTCTACAAGAGATCCTGTCTCAACCAAAAAAATAAAACAACAAATAAACCTCTTGGACATTGATGGGACTGTTGTATGTAGCTGTTACACAGTGGCCTTGGGAGAGCGCTATGGCCTGACTCCAGAGAGAGAGGACCTTTGAGTCTCAGCACTCAGAACTGTCCTGGCTCAAACTGCCATCTCTCCTGGGCTGTTAATCAGTATCCTTTCCCTGAAGGACAACTGACTGAACCTGGGAATGGTTTTGTGAGCACCAAAACCTACATTTGGTGGGAAGTGAGGCACTGGGCCTTAACTGGCCAATTCAGGTTGATCAGAGGATTCGGGCCACTGTCATTAGAAGAGAATGGTAGGAGCTTCCTGTGTCTCTAGCCTACTGTATCTGCTTCTTGACTTTCTGCAGTCTGCATTGCCTCTCAAGTTATCTGAAGGGCAAAAGACCGAGCTGAAGGACAGCTGGATGCATTTGTGTCCTTATAAAGGTAAACAGGGTTTTCTCAAATTGTATAGTTGTTTCTGTGAGATTTTTCAAGGAATAAGTCAGTTTCCCAGAAGGAACATCTCTTTGAACCTCTGTTGTGTTGGAAAATCCCTAAGCAATTCATACAAATTAAAACTAAGTTTGGAGCTGGGCATGCTCACACACATGCTGGGCATGCTCACACATGCCTGAGGCTCAGTACTTGGTAGATCAGGAGTCTAAGTCGTCCTCTGCTGCACAGCTAGACCCTCTCAAAACAGCAAAAAAATGTTAATAACTTTTGAGAGACTATTCTGTTTGAATACAGATTATCTGTAGATACAGTTTCATGAATCACTTGTTTGAATACAATTTATAGGAGGCAAGAATTCCAGCAGTGCTACTATGCATACATATATACATGAATAAAGTTTATGACCATTTAAAGCTGGGTATTCTTCCTACAGTTGATGCAGAACTTTATAATGTATTAGGAAAGAAATTGATAAAGTTTGTGAAGCCTAATATTTTAAATCATGAGCAAGTCAAGGTACCTTTTTAATTGCATTTTTATTTCGTTTGATACTCCACTGATAAAATGTTTTCTTCCTTGTGCATGTGTGTGTATGTATGTATGTGCCTGCATGTGTGAATGTGTTACTATGTCTGCATGTGTACATGTGTGTTTGGGTGCATATGTGAATGTGTGTGTGTGTGCGCTCAGCATGTTCATATGTGGGAGCTTGTTGGTATCTGGGTGGAGGCAACGGCTTTTTGGGAGTCTGTTCTTGTACTGTGAGTCCCAGGAGTTGGAAGCCTGAGGTCAGGCAAGCACTTTTACACACTGAACCATCTCTCTGGCCCTACTTTTTTTTATATTAAAAGAAATTGCTACTTTTCACCCAGTGTCAATACTGGGGAAGGAGAAACGTCTTTTAAGCCACTGGGCAGTTTGTTTTGTTTTAACGTCTGAGGAAACTGTTCTTTTAGTCATTTTTTTTCTTTAATTTTATTTTCTTAAGTTTATTTTCTAGTTGTATGGTAGATATTATATGTATTTGTGTGTGTGTGTGTGTGTGTGTGCGTGCACACCACAGTACTCTTTTGAAGGTCAGAGGACAGCTTCAGGAGCCTGTTCTTTCACCCTGTGGGTTCCAGGGACTGAAGGGTCAATCAAGGGAGCTTGAAAACAGGAAGTGCTTGCAGCTAGGGCACAGCTCTTGCTCATTTCCCTAGACCTCTAACCAGTTATCCCCAAAGAGCAACTACTGAGCACCAGCTTTTGAACCAGGCCACCTGTAAGCCCTGTCTCTTCCCTTTCTCCTCTTCCATCCCTTTTCTTTTGGACAGGGTCCCATGTAGCTGGGACTGGCCTGGAACTCACTCTGTAACTGAGACTGACCTGGGCTGGCCTGGAACTTACTCTGTAACTGAGACTGACCTGGGCTAGCCTGGAACTCACTCTGTAACTGAGACTGACCTTGAACTTCTGATCCTCTTGCCTCCTCCTTCAGAGTGCTGGGATCAAAGGTGCTATCCCTTCTAACTTAGGATCCCCTCCCCCTCCTCTCAGCTCAGGAAATGGAAATCAACAGGAAAGTAGACAATTTTACCAAGCCTTGGCCTTTGGGTAGATATTGGTATCCTAGAATATATATATATTTTTTAATTTCTTTTATAAAATGCTCTTTCTCATAGCAAGCCTTAGGAACTCCAGCCTTTAGGAGCTTCCCTTCAGTGTGTTACGCTCGCACCCAGAACCTGACCCTTGAGGCCAGTCCTGCTGCTTCCCACGGCATCCGGACGCCCCGAAGACCACACGGCAGCAGAGGCTGACAATGGCAGCACCCAGGGTCACACAAGCCAGCCAGGCCCCTGCAGACGCTGGCGCTCCATCCCGTGGCTCCTGGTGCTCAGACGTGTGGTTTCCACTGTGGGACCCCTTTGTTTTGTTCACTGAAGGTTTGCTAATGTTGAGTCGGGAATGGCTGGGCACCTGGGAAACTCTTGTGTCTGTGGGTCCAAAGAAAGGAGAAACAGTCTTGTTGTCTGGACTTCGGGTGGAGCCTGTGCTTGGTGATACCGTGTTGACCTTGGTAGCAGTGGGCACATTCGCAGAAGTGAATCTTACCCCCACATCGGTGGTTGACTTCCTGGAATAACTGATACGGGTGTTTGCACCTAAATCCTGATGTGTGGTTGACGCGACCTCTGTGGATGGCACCATATGGTTCACCACATCTGGATATACTCCTTCATTACCTACATTCACAGCTTTTAGAATCCGCAGTCTATCCCACCACTCGGACGAGGAGCGGGTGTTCGGGTAGGTGGGAGATGAATGCTCAAAAACCAGCAAGTCTGGGTCTATGCCTGAAAGACAAATGAGATCTTGTATTTTTAAACGTCACAGTTTATTTGAGAACTTCACAAATGTATGCAGTGTGTTACATTTAGTTTCTTTGTGCCGGCCTTAGGCACAGCCTGGGAGCTGTGGGGTTTGTCTCTGGAGTCTGAGCCGAGCCAGATTCCAGTTCCAGATGCACAGACTCCTGAGGTTCAGAGCAGGCTGAGTGTGTGTTTATCCCAACGTCCCAATGACTCTGCTGTGGACAAATATGGCTGTACAGAGAAGCAGCCTTGGTGTATAAAGAAAGCTTTGTGCCAGAGTGCCCATGCTGCCAGCAGCCATGGGGAATACCACACACCACTTAATAAGCTGGTGAAAACAGCCACGGAAAGGGACCCTTTGAAATTGGGAACAAAACCAGCAGCCACCACGCCCTCCCTGTTTTTGCTTTGTCTTCTCTCCATGTACACTCAAAGGCTGCATAGCTTCCTAGTGCTCCCCATCATGAGTGCTGTCTTCCTGTGTCCCCAGTGCTCCCCACCAGGAGTGCTGTCCACCTGTGTCCCCAGTGCTCCCCACCAGGAGTGCTGTCCACCTGTGTCCCCCGTGCTCCCCACCAGGAGTGCAGTCCACCTGTGTCCCCAGTGCTCCCCACCAGGAGTGCTATCCACCTGTGTCCCCAGTGCTCCCCACCAGGAGTGCTATCCACCTGTGTCCCCCGTGCTCCCCACCAGGAGTGCTGTCCACCTGTGTCCCCAGTGCTCCCCACCAGGAGTGCTGTCCACCTGTGTCCTCAGTGCTCCCCACCAGGAGTGCTGTCCACCTGTGTCCCCAGTGCTCCCCACCAGGAGTGCTGTCTTCCTGTGTCCCCAGTGCTCCCCACCAGGAGTGCTGTCTACCTGTGTCCTCAGTGCTCCCCACCAGGAGTGCTGTCTACCTGTGTCCTCAGTGCTCCCCACCAGGAGTGCTGTCCACCTGTGTCCCCAGTGCTCCCCACCAGGAGTGCTGTCTTCCTGTGTCTCCAGTGCTCCCCGCCAGGAGTGCTGTCTTCCTGTGTCCCCAGTGCTCCCTGCCAGGAGTGCTGTCCACCTGTGTCCCCAGTGCTCCCCACCAGGAGTGCTGTCCACCTGTGTCCCCAGTGCACCCCACCAGGAGTGCTGTCTACCTATGTCCTCAGTGCTCCCCACCAGGAGTGCTGTCTACCTGTGTCCTCAGTGCTCCCCACCAGGAGTGCAGTTCACCTGTGTCCTCAGTGCTCCCCACCAGGAGTGCTGTCTTCCTGTGCCCCTTTTCTTCCCCACTTTGACCTCTGTGACAATGCTTCATCCCTCATTTGGAAAGCTTAAGCTTCTGAGACAGTGACTTCTGACTTCCTGGTCACGTGTGCTGCTTCCTCAGTACTGTGGGACCTTCTCTTGAGTCTCTCAGGAAGTCGACTCTGAGGACTTAACCTCCATCATGTTAGCATGTGGGCGTGTCTATGTTGCACTGTTTGATTGGTGGTTGATGTAGAAGGGAGTACCATACTGTGGGCTCGAGTTGTTTGAAAAGCTAGCTGAGATCAAGCCTGGGAACAAGCCAACTGCTCCTGCCTCAAGTCCCTGCCCTGACTTCCCTTTGTGATGGGTTGTGAGCTGGGAGTCATAGGTGTGTGACATATGCTCATACCCGTTAGTTACCTTCCCGTCACTGTGATAAAACACCATGGCCAAAAGTGACTTACAGAAGGAGTTTATTTTGGCTTACGGTTCCAGTAGTAATAGTGTGTCAAGACTGGCATAGTGGTTAGAGCAGGAAACTGAGAGCTCACATCTTCGGATACAAGCAGGAAGCTTTATTGGAAGTAAGGCAAGGCTATAAAATCTCAATGTCTGCTCCCAGTGATATGCTTCCTCTAGCAAGGCTGTTACCTTGTAAGCTTCCCCAAAGAGCACCACCAACTGTGGATTAAGCCATCAAATAAGACATCTCTGAGGGTGTCCAAATGCTAACCTTGTCTTGTTGCCTCCTCCTGCCCCCACCACCCATTCTGGGCTACGAGAAGCAGGGGCTGATTCTTCCCTCATTTCCTTCCTTTAAAAGGTTACTAAGGGATGGAGATGTGGCTCAGTGTAGATCCCTGGGACTGATCCCCAGTACCAGAGACTCCTAATGAATCTTTCCAGAGTTCAGCAGCAAATTCCTTCATGACCACCATTACCTTGTCTGTTCCAATGCTCCCTGACCAGATGTCTCTCCTGTATCCTGAATATTAACCCACCTAGACTAATAGAATCATGTATATCCCTCTAATTACAGGGTTTTTGATGCATTTGCTGATTCCTTATCTGTTTTTGTTATTGTTGAGCAGGACCTAGAGATGTAGCACAGGCTGGCCTTGAATTAGTGATGCTCCTGTCTTGGTCTGTAGCCAGAGTGCTAGGCCACAGGTGTCCTACCATGCCCTGCTCCCTCTGTTTCTGAAAATGTCAACCTGAAGGTGTCACTCTGCCCTCTTGGAGCCGTAGTTCCACTGTGGCTCCTAATGTCCGCATTCATGTGGCCAGGTCAGTTTTACCACTGTCTGGATGGTGGCTCAGGGCTCCCTGCCTGCCTCTCTGTCTGGTTTCTCACTTTCTTGCAGTTTCGTCCTCTTATGGGCTTTGTGCTGAGGCAGTACCATGTGATCATGTGTATGTGTGCATGCATGTGACTACCTGTGTGTGCCTCTCTGAGTGTGTGCATGTGTGTGAACACACTGATGTGTACAGGAGCACGAGTAGATGAGAGGACAACCTTGGGTGTCGTTCCTCAGAGCCATTCATCTCTTGAGACACAGTCTCAGTGCATTGACCATCTAGAGACCTTTAAGATGCTGATGTCTATCTGTGGAGCTTCCTGGTCTCTTACTTCCAACCCTATAGGACCCTATTGCAGTGTCCACAGACCTCAGGTGGCCCGTGAACACTCTCTCTGCTTCTGAGTGACATTCCCAGCCACTGTAGTAAAACTGCCTACTTTAGCTTTTGCTGAGTTCTCAATATAGTCCAACCACAGAGCTTACACTCTTGTTCAGTTGTGCATCGTCTGTCAGCTGGGATGAATGCTGGCAAACGTGCCAAGCAAGGTCCTGATGGTGGCCAAACCATCTCCAGACAGAGGTCTCTGGAAAACAACAGTCTGGGGACTTAAGCCTGGGTGTTCCAGCCAGTTTTTGAAGCTGCAAGCCCTTCTAGAGAAGTAGCATTTGCTTTCCAAAGCCTTGTTAGAGGGAGTCTTTACCTGCGGTTATGTTATACAGTATGGCACTGGTCCCGGGCTCCAGGATGCAGCTCTCCAGGGTTGGGCAGTGTACGTGGAGGCAGTTGACATTGTCATGGATGGGATCGTGGAAGAAGACAGCCACATTACAGGAAACTGAAAAGGCCAAGGGAATCAGTTAGGGTCCTGGCTTCCATCAGTTGTGTATTTGTGTATGAGATCGAGAGCGAGAGAGAGAGAGAGAGAGAGAGAGAGAGAGAGAGAGAGAGAGAGAGAGAGAGAGAGAGAGAGAGAGAGAGAGAGAGAGAGAGAGAGTTTCAGAGTCTCACTACACAGCCCAGGTGGGCCTTGAACTTGTAATAGTCCTGCCCAGCCTCCTAGTGCCGGGATCACAGGGACATTACCACCAGGCCTGGCTTTGCTACCAGTCAGGTGAGATCTGAGTAACTTCTATTTCTTTCTGAAACACTGAATGAATCTTGTGCTGTGGTTAGATATTTTTCAGAACATTATAAACTATTAAAACTATATAATACCCTTCTTGAAAGAAAATATTATTCTAAATAATATATTCCTTTCTACAGAGGACACCTGGAATTTTTATTTGATTTTCATTCTTTCTGATACAGAGGTCTCCCTAAGTAGCTCTAGCTAGCCTGGAACTTGTTATATAGACCAGTCTGGGCTCAGGACCTTGCAGCAATCCTCCTGCCTGAGTGCTGGGACTGTAAGTATGAGCCACCATAACCAGCCTCAGATTGATGGACTGATTTTATATTTAGAGACAGGGTCTCCGTGTGTAGCCTAGCTGCCCTGAAACTCACTGTGTAGACCAGGCTGGCTTTGAATTCAGAGATCTGCTTGACTCTGCCTGCTAGGATTAAAGGCACACACCATCATATCCAATAGAATCATTGCATAAAAATCATCAGTTGTCTACACAAAGCTCTGGAAAGTACCTGTCTTATTTCTAAGTACACATGGTCTTGGAGTGCTAAGGTCCTGGGGTCACTAGTGGAAGAAGGGAGAACATGAAAAGAAAGATGCTCCAACCACAGACAAGGGAAGGACAGAGTGGGGACAACCAGCAGATCACATGACACCGAGGGTGTGGATCTGGGTACAAATGTATTCCCAGGAGAAGCCTAATCAGTGACTCTTAAATACACGAGGAGGATGCTAGCTTCAGTGGGCAGGACGTTATCTGCTCATCACATATTCTCTTTTCCAGATCTGCTGCTTAAAACTGGTTGTCTCTGGAAACCCAGAACCAGTGTTACTGGGTGCAAAACCTTGTGCATCCATCCTGATGTGCAGACGCAGTGGGAGTTCATTCCTATTGCAGAGCAGCCAGGACCATGTGATGTGTCAGCTGGCTCAGAGGTGTCACACTCTTAATAAAACAGGATTACAGAGATACGGTTCCTACCTGAAGCATGCCAGGGCTGGGGGTGGGGTGCGTGGAGGTCAGGGAGGGGGCTGTGATGGGGGGGGTGGAGCTCAGGGAAGGCACTGGGCTGCTGTGGTGGTGGGGATCATGGAGGTCAGAGGGGCGCTGTGCTGTGGAGCCCTGCACTGCCCCTCAGGAGGGTTAGCCATGGAGCTCCAGTTTTACTTCTAGGATGCTCTAGGATTTCTGTGCCATTTCTTTTTTTTTTCCAGGGCTGGCGAGATGGCTCAGTGGTTAAGAGCACTGACTGCTCTTCCGAAGTTCCTGAGTTCAAATCCCAACAACCATCTGTAATGAGATCAGGTGCCCTTGTCTGGTGTGAAACAGCTAGTGTGACACTACTTATAACAAATAAGTAAATCTTTAAAAAAAAAAAGGAGAGGGCTGCTTACCTCCTCCTCTCTCTTATTTTTTTTCCAGAAGAGAAATAATAAGACAAAAGGAATTACTAATACATTGGGTTGGAAAACCCCTGAGGATGGTTCTGGGAAGTTTAAGAGAAAGGAACTGAAAAAGTTATTTAATATTTAGATTTGTGATAAAGTCATTGGTGTGATAGAGAACAGTATTGGAGCTTACTGTATAGCCTAAGCTGGCCTTGAACTCACACTTATTATGCATCCCAGAGTGACCACAAATTCATGGCAACACCCCTGCCTCAGCCTCCCAAGTTCTGGGATGGCATCAGCCACCACCCTTGATTATAGAGACTGATTTTTACTGGAAGAATTCTTTTTATGAAAAATTTATTTTGATTAATTATGTGTATTTGTGTATCTATGAAAGGGGAGGAGTGTGACATCAATGCATCCCTTGGAGAACAGAGGCATTGGATCCCTGGAGCTGGAGTTAGAGAAGGTGTGAGCCACTCAATGTGAGTGCTAGGACCCGAACCCAGATCCTCTACAAAAGTAGTAGGAGCTCTTAACCACTAAGTAATCTCTCTAACCTTTTGACATGTTTTCTATGGAGCTAGGAATGTGGTGTCCACCAATAATCTCAGCTTTCCAGAGGCTGAAGGAGATGGATCAGGATTCTTCAAGAAAGGGAGAGGATAAGAGGGAGGGAGGGAGGGAGGGAAGGAAGGAAGGAAGGAAGGAAGAAGGAAACCGACCTTATATTTCATGTGTATGTTTCTGTGTTCCAGCTCTGTGCTGAAGTGTGACAAGTCTGGGCCCTGCTTTCCTGTCCTGCCTTCCTGGCTGCAGAGGCTCTGAGTGTCCTGGACTGTTTTTCTATTTAATGTTGATGTGTGATATGTATATGCGTGTGATATATGTGTCAGAGGTCAGCCTTGGGTGTCGGTCCTCTTCTGCCTTGTTTGAGGCATGGTCTCTTGGTTTTTGGCGGCTGGCCTGTGAGCTATCAAGGGGATTATAGCTGCTTATATTCCTGTGCCCAGCTTTAAGTGGGCTCTGGGGATTCAAACTGGGACCGTACACTTGTCTGGCAAGCACTTTGACCACTAAGCCATCTCCCCAGATGTTTTATTTTCATTTCAGCAAGATCTCACGTAGCTCGAGCTCATTACGTAGCCGAGGACAACCTTGAACTTGTGATCTCCCTGCTTTCACCCCTAAGTGTTGAGATTATTGATGTGGGCCACCGCTCTGGGTTTATGTGCTAGGCAGGCACCCTACAAACGTAACCAAAACCCCAGCCCATGACCCTGCTCAGGAAAGATTCTTTATTTGTGCCTCATTAGATTTGAAGGTCATGGCTTGGTGACAAGTCTCTCAAACCATGATCCCTGAAAAATCTGGCCGCTCTCCTATAGGATCTAAATTTTATTCAGAAACTTGCATATGCAATTGGGTAAGCAATGTCTTTCATGAATAATCATTATCAAATTATGGTTAAAAGACAGTGAGGCCCCTGCGGGGATGGCTTTAACAATACACTATGTTGCTCTTGAGTCTTTCTACATAGCTTTTAAAGAATCGAAAAAGTCTTCAGGCAATTTTGACCTCGAAGGTGTCCACACCCAAAGCCCATTCATAGGGAAACTTGAAGATAACGTATCCACACTCTGACTTCCTGTTCAGTGTACCCCATGCTTTATAAACTGTGAGACACATTTTATAAAATGGGTGTGACACTGAAAGCACCAAACATTAAGAAGAAATTATTCAACGTGGTGGTACTTGCCTAAGATCCCAGCACTTGGGATTTGGGGGTGGAGGACCAGGAATTCAAGGCCAGTCTCCACTGAAAAGTGAGTTCAAACTGGGCCACGTGTAAGTACATCTCAAACGAACAAGAGGCACCTCACTGCTATACAAGGACCAATACAGGATCAAGTCAGTCAGGCTTTCCAGCAGGAGTTGGAAGGGGATGGTGAGCCCTTACTCCTGAGGTGGTGACAGCTGATGGCTTCATGGGAGGGGGCGTCGGGGTTTGTTTGTTTGGTTTACTTTCTTTTTTTTTTTCTCCCCCTTAGGGGAGCAGTCCTTGGTCATGCCCAGGAGAATCTGGGCAAAACAAACTGGACTCGGTGGGTTATTTTTTAAAAGGAGAGTAAAAAGCGAGTGGTGGTGAGGGAATCTGGAGAGGTTAGAGGTTAGAGGGCAGAGTGGGGTTGAATGTGGTCAAAACACAGACTCTCAGACTTAACAGAAAACATCTTAAAAGAACTGAGAAACAAAAGTAAACAAGGACAGTCCAAAAGTTAATTACTGTAAATCCTGGTGTTTGTGTTCGTTGTTTTGTTTTTGAGACACGGTCTCTAAACAAGGGCCCAGGCTGGTCTCAACTTAGAATGTAGCTGAGGCTTGCCTTAAACTCTTGATCTGCGCTTCCCCCCTACCCCTCTTCAGTCTCTAAATGCTGGGATTACATTCATGGGCCACAGCACCTTGTTCATTGGAAACATTTGGATTATATATATATAAAAAAATCAAGGGAGTTAACCCTGAAAGAAATATGTCCATTTAGCATTTTGTCAAAGAAAGCAGGATACCGTGGTTCTACAGCGTCATGAAGATCCCGTTGAAAACCACCTGCTCGGATGCTGCCCACCCTGGGTCCTTCTGCTCCTCCCCCTCTACCTGGCCCTCTGGGTGCTCTGGTCCTGGAGTCCTCTCTGGTCCTCCCTCTCTGAGCCTCGTACTCTTGTTTTGGGGTCCTTCCTGGTTCCACCCCCCAGTCTTGGCCTCGTGCTGTGACACTACCCAAGTGGGCGCTACCAGCCCTGCGCTCACCATCCTTCCGGAGGCAGCAGCTCCGGCCACACTTCTGCCCGGTGTTCTCGGAGTAGTACTTGAGGAACTGGGCTCCCAGCCTCTGAGACTCCTCCAGGTCCAAGAGCAGTCCCGGGAAGCGGCGGATCCAGCAATCTCTGTAGAACACAGTGGGCGAGCAGAGCCCGTGCACGGTGCAAGCTAGCGCCAGGAGCAGCAGCCCCGCCGCCCGCATCTCTCGGTGCTGAAGTGGGGCAGCTGGAGCTGATCATGGGCTGCTAGGGCTGCGAGGGGCGTCCTTCTGCAGAGACGTCTCGGTACCTTTTGTGTTCCTCCCCAGCTGGGCCCCCGGAGAGCGCTGGCCCTGGCTGCTTTGTCTCTGAATCCCGTCCAGCAAGTCTTGGTGTTCTGACCTTTCTCTTAAAGACAGGGATGCTACCCTCAGCTTCCTTCTTTCTCTAGGAGTGAAGAGTCACAGACACCTTTTCCAAGGCAGGCATAAAGGCCAGGAGAAACCCTAACCCCGAGTCCTGCTGAGAAAAACAATGACCTAGTCTCTAGACATCAGATTAAGGGAGGCTCTGTTTTCGGAAACAACACATTGTTTTGTGAGGTGTTCACTATAGGCTTAAGAACTGGTGACAACTGCATTTCCCCCCCCTAAATTTTGTTGTTCTGGCTCCAGAGAAAACCAGTTCGTGTACTTATTTGACTTTTTATTATTAAAAAAAAAAAAACCTTGAAAGGAAAAAATAGAAAAAGAAATATATTTAAAATGTTTAATTTTGCGATAAATGCAAACCGATTGTATACTTATTCTAATTACTTCTTAGGGCCAGTAGTTTTCTTGTAAGCCTAAAAGAAACTAAGGATTCAACCTGCTGACCCCAATTCTGCACACTGAACGCCACGCACATGCGCACATCTCACATCATGGTGCCCATGTGTAAGCAGAGACAACTTGCCAGAGTTGGGTTCTCCTGCTACCACATGGTTCTGAGGTTCAAACTCAGAACATCAGGAGTCCTCAACAAGCACTTTGTCCTGCCCAGCCACCCCACCAGCCAGCCAGCTGGACCTTACCTTATTTATATTCTCTCTCCGTGTCTCTCTGTCTCTGTCTCCACCCGCCACCCCCACCCCTCTTTTCTCTAGACAGGGTTTCTCTGTGTAGCCCTGGCTGGCCTCGAACTCAGGTCGACCTACCTCTGCCTCCTGGATGTTGTTACTAAGGGTGTGGGCGGCCACCACCCATCTGTTAGTTATTTCTAATAGGATCCTTTTTGGTTTTGGTTCTGTTGTGGAGACCCAGGACCTTGTGTGTGCTGGCTAAATGTTCTACCGCTGAGCTGAGAAAGTATCGTCAGGTAACACTTCAGATTCCAGTCCAGCTGACCTCACTTTGGTAATACGACCAGGATTGAATTGCCTCTCTAATGAGAATCATTCTCAAAGGTTGGCTTTCTGGTTTGTTTTAAAAGGCAAGAGAATACCGGTTGAAGGCGTATCTATGGTCTGGAAACAAAAGCTTCCATTGGTAAAGATTCTAAAGGGCCAGAGACTAAGAGCCTGTTCTTCTGGTGACTCACTGAATCCTGCCTTGTTGCTGATGGAGGCACAGACAGATCCAGGTCCAGCCTCTTTGAAGTCAGCCCTCCCAGAAGCCCCCAGCCTAATGTCTAATGGTAGCTGTGGCACTCTGCCTTGCTGTAGAGTCTACTAAGTCCTTGGCCCCTGACCTGAAAACCTCCTCATATCCCAAACACTGAGAGTGTCAGATGGGGAACAGAAGCCTGTCAGGAATGATTCCAGGCCTGTCAATCACAGGATAGTGTCCCAAGTTTCTCAGACTATCCAAGAAAGTAACAAAGTATAGCAAGCCCCAGGCACATGTGTTGTGTCTTTTTCCTGTAGGAAGGCCAGATCCTGCTAGAATGTTTTATGTACTTTGTAGCTCCTTACCCTTGCGTGTATTCTGCAGAATATAATGACCAACAGCCCCCGTCTCTGTGAAGCGGCATACAGATACAGTAATGTTGGGGAATGCAAGTCAGGGCATCATGCCAGCAGACACTATCTTTTCACTACAGCCTTTGGGACCCAGCCTTTCAACCAAGCCAGGGAACATGGGAAAAATGTTCTTTCCTCACAGCTATGATGAGATGGTGGTGGTGGGGTAGGTGGGGATGAAAGTGGGCAAGTGCTACCCAGAGGGGACAGTCCTGACGCATCTCTGTGTCCTCTCCATCCACCTGCCTTTTGCCTCACAGAGAGACTCTGGGGTCTCTGGTACTGGGGTCTGAAGTCTCCTTAGAGTGTCCTATCGGTCTGTCTTGTCCTGGAGTTAATAACTCTTCTAATAAAGTCCTTAGACTCGGTAATCCGTTAGTGCACACTTGAACTACCCTGCGGATCCAAAACCTCGCAGTACCGACTGGCCCAGGAAAACTCACACAGAGACTGTGGGGCTGTGGGAAACACCAGAAGATCTGGTACAGTGACTTGTGCGCAGGGGGAGAGCACCGCGAACCGACGCGTTTGTGTGTTTCCTAACAACACCTTGCCGGAGGAATGCACAGCGGTTAAGAGTGCACACTGCAACTGCGGAGCATGGGAGCTCGGCTTCCGCGTAGTGCGGCTCACAACCGCCCTTACCTCGGGCTGCAGGGTGAGCTGCCACCTTTGGCTTCCTGGCACCTGCATTCACGCGTACGAACACAGACACAGGGATTAAAGACTTAGAGAGGCCGTTTGCTCGGAGGGCGTGTGACGCACCCGCGGGGCTGAGCCCGGGGCCCGCGGCGGCGGCGGAAGGAAGGAAGCCCGAGCGCAGGCCCCGCTCGGAAGAGGCTGAGCGCCCGGGGGAGGAGCCTGAGCGGCCGGGCAGCGGGCGCAGCGGCCCAACCATGTCGGCCGAGGAGATGGTGCAGATCCGCCTGGAAGATCGCTGCTACCCGGTGAGCAAGAGCAAGCTGATCGAACAGAGCGACTACTTCCGTGCGCTCTACCGCTCCGGCATGCGCGAGGCCGTGCGGCCCGAGGTGGGCCCGGAGGTGCAGCAGCTGCGCGGCCTAAGCGCTCCCGGCCTGCGGCTGGTGCTGGACTTCATCAACGCGGGCGGCGCGCGCGAGGGCTGGGGCCTGAGCGAGGACGAGCTAGCCGAGGCTAGTGTGCTGTCCGAGATGGTGGAGGCCGCGTCCTTTCTGCAGGTCACGGCGCTGCTGCGCTTGCTGCTGTCGCATGTGCGTCTGAGCAACTGCCTGGAACTTTACCGCCTGGCGCAGGTGTACGGGCTGCCCGACCTGCAGGACGCCTGCCTGCGCTTCATGGTGCTGCGCTTCCACCAGGTGTTGTGTCAGCCACAATTCCCGCTCCTGTTGTCGCCGCCGCAGGCCCCCGGGGACAGTAGCCTGAAGCAGAGGCTGAGGGAGGCCCGCATGCGCGGGACCCCGGTCCTGGTGGCCCTGGGGGACTTCCTCGGGGGACCCCTGGCCCCGCACCCGTATCAGGGGGAACCCCCGTCCATGCTTAGGTACGAGGAGACCACGGAGCGCTGGTTCCCCCTGGCCAACAACCTGCCCCCCGACCTGGTGAACGTCAGGGGCTATGGCTCAGCCATCTTGGACAACTACCTCTTCATCGTGGGTGGTTACAGGATCACCAGCCAGGAGATCTCTGCTGCACACTCCTACAATCCCACCACCAACGAGTGGCTGCAGGTGGCCTCCATGAACCAGAAGAGGTAAGTGCAAGGGGTCGGGGAGTCTGCGCCCTTCATTCATTGCCCTGGTGTTTGCTGCCCAGAGGTGATGGCATCTTCTTGCTTAGCGCTGCTGGCCTGTCGCCTCTGGCCAAGTTCCCAGGGAGCCCAGGGCTTGCCAGGAAGAAGACAAGTCTTGTGTCAGCTAGCCTAGTGGTCTTCTTTCAGGTGCAGGCCCCAGGTAAGAAAGGTTTCTCTGCCTCAGATCTACTTGCAGAAAAGGCTATTGGGAAAGATAACTGTTGTTTTTCCTTCTCTCTCTCTCTCTCTTTTTTTTCCCCTTGTCTGACCCGAACTACGGAGACACTACCAGTAACTGGTAACTCTAGGGAATTTTTGTTGTTGCTGACAGATCCTTCTCACTTGGGTAAGAGAGAGTGCATCCACTCTCCCTAGGATGATGTAAAAGAATCTCCATAGAGGATTCTCTTCTCTTACCTTTTCATCCTCACTTTTGTTTCTTTATTTTCTCCTAAGACAGCAAACATCTTTGTCCCAAAACTTGAGCCTGGAGCGGTCAGCTACAGAATAGGTGTGCCCTTGTCTCTCCGAGCCTGTTGTCTATCTGGGATGCCTCAGACACCCCAGTCTGGATGCCTGAGTCCCTTGTGGCTGTAGTATTAGCATGCACATATAAACACTACATATACACCTATACATATATACATCAGCATATAGTGTGTATATATATATACATACACACATGTGCTTATATATATATATATATATATATATATATATATATATATATAGTGTGTATGTATACACACACATACACACACCCTTCTGCATATGTTCAGGCTGTTTTCCTTTATCTTGGTATGTTCCTTGGGCTGTCTTGAATTCCTGGTCTTGCAGGTCTGCTATTCTCTCTGCCTTTCAGCCTTCAGAGAGCTGGGATTAAAGGTGTACAGTATGCCATTGGCTTTCTACAATAAATAATCTTCAAATGTAAGGCATCTACCATGTCAATGGTTGAAGGAATGACAAAAACCAACTTGTACTGTTCAATTTCTCCTTCTTACGGCTTGAAGATGCGTTCCTTTCCACCTCACCCATCTTTTCCCATCATCAAAGTAAGGAAAAGAGTCGGGTGAAAGTGAAAGCATTATAGAGATGCAGATAAAGGAAGAGTTGGGGAATGAAGACAGCAGGAAGAGGAAGGGAGTAAGGGCCACAGGCCCGAGTGGCCTGGAGAACAAGTCAGGGCTTGTCGAGAGGGCCTGTTGCCCCAGCTGCTTGGAAGGCTGAAGCAGGTGGATCCCAAGTTAAAATTCTTCCTGGGCTTCAGAGTGAATTCCAGGCCATCCTGGATATTGTAGCAAACGCAGAAAGAGTAGGGGAAAGTTATCTCAGTGGGAGAGCGCTAGCCTAGCAATTATGAGGCCTCAGATTCAATGCCAGTGTCCCAGAAGTAGAAAGAAGAGTAGCAAGGACAGGATAGGCATTCTTCTTTCCTTCCTTCCTTCCTTTTCTTTTTTCGTCTTTCTTTTTTCTTTTCTTCTCCCTTTTCTTTTTTTGAGGCATAGTTTCTCTGTGTAGTCCTGACTTTCTTGATTCTCACTCTGTAGACCAGGCTGCCCTTGAACTCAAGAGATTGTCCAAAAAAAAAAAAAAAAAAAACAGGAGAGAGAGAGATTGTCCTGCCTCTTTGTCCTGAGTGTTAGGATTAAAGTTGTGTGCCACTACCACCCAGCTGAGGATAGGCTCTTTTTTACCAGGCCACCTGATACCATCCAAGTCCCACTGTGGTCTCTTCTAGATCCATTACAGGACAAAAGGACCTTTAGGTCAGAGATTATTTGCAAAAACATACCTTGTTCTGATGGCTCAGAGGTTAAGAGCACTGGTGCTCTTGCCTAAGACTGGTGTTCAGCACTCAGTATCCACATTTGACACCCCCTTATGGCCTTTACAGGCACCCACATGAATGTGCATACACACAGGCACACAAATAAACATAAAAATAAATCCTAAAAGTCCCGGCAAGCTGAAGTATGAGAAACAGAGATGAATGCATTACCCTCTCCCTTCCAGAGGCACTAACTGGGGGCGGGCTTGTTTTCATCCAGCCTCCTGCAATAGGATACTTCCATCATTGAGCTGATACAGTAGCTATCCATCTGTAATCACTAGACTTACGCAGCTGAGGCAGGTGGAACTGAAGTCTAGCCTGAGCTAGAGACCTTTTCTGAAAACAAACAGAAACAAAATAATTAAGTTATTTTTTAGTGTCAAAAGTGTTATTTTAAAATAATTTTTAAGAGCTTTAATTGATTCAACAAAGGTGGTGTTCAAAGAGGAGATAGAAGGTTCCAGGCTCCGTCTTACCTCTCTCTTCCCTGTGTGTCTCCAGCTCCGTCCATGTGGACTCAGCATGTCATCCGTCCTCAGCTCCACAGTCCTGACCTCTCACTGGTCTCTCTTTTTAGCTGCACATCCTTGGTCTGTTTTCCTCAGAATTTTCTTTTGGTGCGCTTTAAACATGGTCACATTTTTTTCTAGCTCCTGCCTCATTCGTCTGCCGTAGAAACTGTAAAGTGAGTGTGTCTGCCTTAATTACGCTGTGACAAGCACCTGAAGCAGCTTCAGGAAGAGAAGGTGGAGAAGGCAGCTTGGAGAGAGCCTGGGGTGGCCAGAGCCTGGGGTGGCCGTCAGGATGCAGGAAGCACGGATGGGTTGCTTAGCCAGCTTTCTCCTTTTCATGCAGTTTGGATCCCAGATTGTGGAACACACCACCCACTTTTAGGGTAGGTCTTCCTTTCTCAGTTTATCTAATCTAGAACATTCCTCACAAGCTGACCAGAACTTGCCTCTGTAGCTCTAGATCCTGTCACACTGACAATGTTAACCATAACCACATGTCCCTGGATTACTTCATTACAGGCTGAGACAATAGAAAAAAAAAAAAGGAATCGGGGAAGGAGATATTTTGGGGGCCAAGAATGATGGCTGAGAATACATAGTAGAGCAGAGTGGTTAAGTCCTGGCAGAGAAGAAGAACATTCCTTACTTCCACCCCCACCCAAGGACCTGATTCCTCCAAGGAGGCCCCACCAGCTGTCCCCACACGATGTCACGTGATTCTATCCATGGGCTAGTACTCTGATGAGGTCAGGGCCCTCATGACTCAGTCCTCCCTAAATCTATGTGTGATCAATGCAGGGGACCAAGCCACATGTAATCTATACATGCATATCATAGTTAGGTATTATAAATGCATAGATGCTTAGAAATATAGGCGTGACTAACCATTCTCCGTGGAAGGCTGTGTGTGTGTATTTTCTCCAGTGAGTGGGATATATATACAAGTTCTTTTACTCTAAATTATGGTACTTAATGTTTTTTCTAATTAATGATTACTAATATGAATTTTTTGCATTCCCAGATGTATATTGATATATTTTTTATTTTATAATAATAAATAAACTAATAAATTATTTTACTAATTTTCTTGAGATGGGGGTCTCATGAATATTTTGTATTCACAGATGTATATTGATATAATTTTTTATCTCATTTTATAATGATGAATTTTATTTTATTAAATTTTATTTTAAACTAATACATTATTTTATTAATCTTTTTGAGACAGGGTCTCATATATCCCAGGCTAGCCTTGAACTTTCTATATATCTGAGTATGACCTTCCATTTCTTATCCTCCTGCCTCCAACTCATCAATGCTCTATTAGAGACATACACCAGCACATTGGGTTGTTGTTTGGAGAAAGGGTCTCACTCTTTAGCTCCAGCTGCCTTTGGACTAGAGACAAGTCCTCGTGCTTTTTTCAAGTGATGGGATTAAAGGTGTGAGGTAGCCACTTCTGTCTTGTTCATGTTTATGTTGCATTCCAGGCTGTGTTTGGTGGTATGCATTTGCTCCTATAAACAGTGCTGCATTGGATATCCTGGTCTATGTGTATGTCTGTCTTTGGTACATGTGAGTTGGTTCCAGGTTAAAATCTAGGAATCTCTGAGTGGGCAGGACAAGGTAATTTTCTCACGAGCAGTATTGGATTTTGCCAGTCCCCTCTCCTGTCAAGATGAGATGCCCTCCCCACCCTACGCAGTGGGCCATTCTTCAGTGTGGTGTCCTCTCATCAGAACATCATTCTTTGCAGATGCTTATTGATTGCATTTTTATAAACAAATGACCTTTGAGACAGGGTTTCTCTGTGTAGCCCTGGTTGTCCTGGAACTCTGTAGATAAGGCTGGCCTCAAACTCAGAAATCCGCCTGCTTCTGTCTCCCAAGTACTGGATTAAAGCATGTCCTACCACTGCCTAACTATTGACTTATCTTTTTTTAAAAAAACGGTTTATTTATTTTTATTGTATGCATTTTGCCTGCCTATATGTGCACCCTGTGTGCAGTATCCACAGGTCCCAGAGGAGGGCGCCAGATCCTTTGGAACTGCAGTTACAGATGGATTTTGAGCCACGATCTGGGTGATAGGAATCAAACCCAGATATTCTGCAGCAGCAGGCATTGCTCTTAATTGCTGAGTCACATTTCTAGCCCCTGCTTATCATTTTCCAATTCATATCGGCAGTTTTACATGGCTAGATATGTGACTCTCTGGTGGTCAATACAATATTGGATGGATTTTTCCTATGCTTTTTATTTTTATTTTTTTTAAGTGTGGTTCAAAACTGGAGTCTTAGAATGGCAGGGCAGGTGATGCCAGTGTGTGGAGTGTGGGTAAGAGTTGTGGGGACCAGGTGTAATACGTCAGTGTGGGACTCCTCTCCCTGGACCACACTGGTTGTTCTTTTGTGGAAGTGAGGAGTTAGAGTGGCCGGACATTGAGGTATCCCAGTTTTTAAATGTTGGCAATTTATTCTGGCTTGAAAAGAAGCAAATCGCCAACAATAGAAACGTGGCAGAGCCAACAGAACACAGTACCGGCTGTGCAAGTCCCTAGTCCTAGGCTTTGGGTCTGAGTGGCTTCTTGTAAGAAACAGGTTTATCTTTCCAGCTGGGTTTGCTCTTATACCCTGTTGTGTGGAAGTCTCCCCAGATGAGGATGTGGACACACTCACCTGCCTCACAATTCTGCCTTTTTATGTTTAGATGTGAATCTTGAAATTTCTTTTCAAGGGATAGTATAAAGTTATAGGCTTGAAAACGACCGTATAGGTTGGTAAGATGGATCTTAGTCGGCTACAGGCAATGGTTGCTAAGCCTGATGAACTGAATTTAAGTCCTAGGACCCACACGGTAGGAGAGAACTGATTCCTGCAAGTTGTCCTTTGACCTTTCATGTGTGCTGTGGCCTGTGTGTCTGTTCACGCACATAAAGTATAATTTTAGAAAAAAAATACTCAAGAACCAGCATTTTTTTTTTGAGGCGCTTTTTCAGGTGTACAACACCGTTCATTGTGTGAACACAGATTTGACTCTTGACATGTGAAAGCTTGTATGACCACAAAATTCCCTTCCCTTCCCGTTTTAATTAGGGGCGTCTTGCAGGAACTGGCCACGCTTATTTTTACATTTCTAAGATTGTCTCTAGGGTCTTCACCTCTGAAGGTGAAGCCAGGTGGGTCCTGTTTGTGTGAGAATGCAGCAAGGCCAGAGAGGTCTCACGGACAGCTAGCTGCTGGCAGAGGAGGCTGAATTGGTAAGACTTTACCCTTGGCTGCGGGGCCCACACAGCTAGGCACCAGGAAGGAGGGAAAACAGCAGGCCTGTTTTCCTCCACAGTCCGATTCTGACCAACAGTTGAAATTGCTTTTGATTTTTGCTTTCTGACTTTCCCACAGGTGGTTGTAGGAGCCACAATGAGTGTTTCTGTTTTCCAAGTTCTCCCATCTCGGTTGTGGTCCCCAGCAGAGGTCACTACAGGAAGGGGAAGGAAGGACAGAAGGACTGGATAGGCCTGGGGGGAGCTTCGAGTTTCACAGTAACAGAATTGTCTGTAGCAAGCCACTGTTGCATTGTTTCTGGAACTCTGTTTCTGGGTCAGGTGTTGTGGTTACTTTGTTACTACTCTCCAGCATCTCTGTGAGATTTGGTTGGTCTCATTACTGACCCCATTTCCCCAGTGAGTTTAGTTTGTTTTTACACAAAGGGCCAATCTCAGCTCTTGTGTCACCCGGTCTGCATAGCTGTTAGTCTGTGGACAGGCATTTAGAAAGGTCACATCATTTAGTTTTGGATTTTTTTTTTTTTTGGTTTGGTTACACAGGGTTTCTCTGTGTAGCCCTGGCTGTCCTGGAACTCAGTCTGTAGACCAGGCTGGCCTTGAACTCAGAAATCTGCCTGCCTCTGCCTCCCAAGTGCTGGGACTAAAGGCATGCACCACCATTGCCAGACTAATTTTTGATTTTTGAGACAGGGTTTTTCTGTAGTTCTGATTGTCCTGGAACTCATTCTGTAGTCCAGGCTGGCCTCAAACTCACAGAGATCCGGCTACCTCTGCATCCCGAGTGTTGGGATCAAAGGTGTGTGTCACCATTCCCCAGCGACAGATCACTTAGTTTTAAGTGTGTGTTTGAGTCAGAGGCTTTTGTATAGCTTGGCCTGGCCTCTCTGAACTCTAAGATCCCCCTCTCTCATCCCTCTCATCACCCAGGGCCTCAGGCTGAGCCCATGTTCTGTAGTCATCAGGCTTTGCCTTTCTTCCCAAGGGAAATGGAAATTCAATTGCAGCCATACCTAATTTGTGTCTCTTGCTTTTTACTTACTACGAGTGAGTCATATACAGCTACAAAATGAAGGCTTATTTGGTGTTACAGTTACCTTTCTTCCCGAACATAGTGTGTCAGGGATCAATATGAAGGAAGAAAAGATAATTGTGAAGTAATTGACGGCTCAGATGCCCACTCGCTGCCCCTGAGCTGAAGAGTGGGAGTGGGAACTGCTTTAAGAAGTCGGAAGTGAGCTCTCGGGGATTTGTAAAGTACAAACTGAAGAATTCTGGAGGCCTTTTGTACCGTGGTGAGAAGCCAGTCCTCCTGGAGCTAAGAAAGTGGGGCTCAGGGCTGGAGAGCCTCCTCCCCCCTAGGGCAGACTGTGTGCTCCAGTCTATTTGAGAGTTGGGCAAACTGAGGCACAGATGTACTGAGCTTCAGTCACCCAGTTGTTCAGCAGTGGAGTTTAGATTTCTCTGTATAAGCCTGGAGTTGGAGCGCTCAGTGATGTGCCTCTAAATTTAGCAATCAGTTTGTTTTCAGGTGGCTAACCCCTCTGCAAGCAAAGCCAACATTAATAAACGTTTCTCTTGATGAGAGCTTGTGCTTACTGGGCTTGGAGGGGTGGAATTGTTTACTTAGCTGCCTGTCCTCAGCTTCAGAAAAAGACCTCTTACCTGTTTGCCTAGATGGATGAGCACGTAGGAGAAATCGCACACGCTGTTTTGATATTACAAAATTTACTATCCGTGTACCCACCCGTGGGAAGTGAAACCACCCTGAGCCGGTTAAGATCTAGAGCTTGTTTACGAACATTTATTTCCTCTGGTTCACCAGATCTGCACACGCAGAGAGGGCATCATGGTTGGATGTTAAGGACCGTTGGAAGTGGGGGAAGAGTAGGCCTCATGATTCGGGGACCGCCAGGTGCTGCCACCAGGGCGAGATCTGTCTGCATGGCTGGATGGATTTAATGACTTTGAGGCTCTGGATAGAGAACACTGGGTCCACTCTCACATTTGGAAAACAAAACGGAACAGTTGATATGCACCCAGGCACCTGTACAGAGAGAGCCATAGTTTCTTAGTGTTCTTCTTCCTCTGCACCCGGGACTCCTTCTCCCACCTACACAGCTTCCGCTGTGGCTTTACCTTTGCTAGCTGCTTCTGCCCTTTGTCTTTTCTACGATGTAATTCTTCCCGGAGCAGCCCTTGTTGGAGTTAGACACGAGGGCCGTGCCTGGCACCTTCATTTCACAAGGCAGAAAGGTTTGAGCTGAGACCATCTCTCGCTTGTGTGTTTAGCCACTGGGGTGAGAATCCCCTGCATTAGAGATGAAGACCTGAAGTGGACCGGCTGTCTTACTGGTTGTGGGATTCTAGGGCTGAGCTAGCTGATGGCTGCATGGCCTTTGTGCCCTGTAGGTGGGTTGTGAACGAGCCTATTGTGTCTCTGCAGAGGAGTGGGGACACCCTCCAAACAACCGTTTCTTACTTAGCTAGTCTCTGAAGCTGATCACAACATATTTATCCACAATTAGCTCAGCTTAACCATCCCCATCTATATGTGGCAACTGAGTATATAAACTGCCTTCCAGTGACCTGTATCCTTTATATCTGTGCCTGTACCCAGAGCCTCCTCCCTGAGGAAAAAATGACCTACCCATTCTGTGAGGAGAAAGCTGAGGGGTGAGTCTGTACTCTCTCTCTTCTAAAGACTTATTTGAAAGGTATTTAAATGCACATCTGTGTGATGGTATGGCACAGGTATGCCAATGCCAGAGGAAGCCAGATGAGGGAATTAGATTCCCTGGAGCTGGAGTTACAGGAGGTCGGAAACTGCCTTGTGCGTGCTGGGAACTGAACTTGGGTCCTGTGCAAGAGCAGCTAGTGCTCAACCAACCAACCCTGCTTTCTTTCCTGCTCATACCCCTGGAAGGTATAGTGTGGTCTCTTAGCATTGGTGGGTTGTGATCTGAACCATCCCTGTCTCCCCTGCCTTTTCTCTGTACCCCCCTAACCCCCACCCCTTGGCACAAGTCTTAAGTCTTGGGAACTTCTTCCTCAGCTGGTGAGGATGTTCAGTGAGGTTGTGGATCATTTAGAATATGGGTCTTTGGGGTTGGGGATTTAGCTCAGTGGTAGAGCGCTTGCCTAGCAAGCACAAGACCCTGGGTTCAGTCCTCAGCTCTGAAGAAAAAAAAAAAAAACTTAAAATGGTCACGGGCTGCACGTCACTCCAGTACTCTCCTGCTCCTTAATTCATCTCGAACTTCATGGAACAGAACGGAACGAATGTGTTCTTTAGGTCGTTATTGCACTGTCTCATCTAAGGAGAGTAGATGTCTGTACATGTCCAAGACAGAGGCAATATGTTACTTACATTTGGGTCTGAAGCTGTTGGCTAGATCCAGGCACGGCATCTTCAGATGAGGAAAACTGAGTTCAGTACAGAGCAGGTACCCTGATCCTGGCCTCAGGCCCACAAGCAAGATTGGTCCTTGTCACGAAGAGCTGTCTGTTTGTAGTAGCTTATATCTATGGATTTCCATTCCTGCCCAGCAGAGTGTGGAGTCCAGGGTACCAGAGTAACATCTTAGACGCCACCTCTGCAGCCACCAGGCAGAACGACTCTGACTGGAACTCTGCCGGAGAGCTCCCTCCCATGCCACGGCCAGAACTGACCTTGTGGTCTGTGTCTTTCTTTCAGATCTAACTTCAAACTTGTGGCCGTCAATTCTAAGCTTTACGCCATCGGCGGGCAGGCCGTTTCTAACGTGGAGTGCTACAATCCCGAGCAAGATGCGTGGAATTTTGTGGCCCCCTTGCCAAACCCTCTGGCCGAGTTCTCTGCCTGCGAGTGCAAGGGGAAGGTTTACGTCATTGGTGGATATACCACCCGAGGTAAGTGAGTGCCGGTCAGTTGCTTTGGCATGGGGTGCAGTAGCCTGGCCGGGGCAGGACCGGGCAGAAGCAGCTACGCATCTGAGTGTGATTTTATGCATCGGATGCTATATACATCCCTTTCTTAAAGATGTGAGCCCTGAGGCAGGATGGGTTAGGCAGGATCTCTGATGACCTTATTAGAGCATGGATGACATTGTTCACATGGAAGAGGGAACTGGGAATTATGAAGGACTATGAGTGTCCTTTGTGCTTCTAGAAACCCAGCCTTATGGTCAGCACCTGGAACCTGCCCATACCAGAGGTTTTGGTCACAGCTTGGGAAAGAAGGGTAAACTAAGTACCCTTCTCCCCCTCAAGAGTTAAACCCAACCACCAGTACCATGCTTGAGCCAAGTCTGGCTGTTGCTTTACCAGATAGGGACCCTGAAGCCCAGGGGTGGAAGGGTGTGAGCACAAGAAAAATCTTTAGACCAGATGGTAACACCTGTGCAGTGGGTTCTACCGTCTGCACACGCACGTCTGTGTGGTGGACATTTTACAGGAGTAATGTGGAGAAAGACGGCCCCCGAGTTCAGTGTTTCTGTGTAGAGCAGAGAGATTCCGGGCATCAGGGTAGAGAGTATCATGGCTGTGTGAGGGGGATGTTGCTGGGTGCAGGGAAGAGCTGTGTCCTTTCTCTTTGCCTCCCTTGAGAAGGCTGCCACCAAGTGGTCTCTTGGCCAAGGGCATTTACTTCTGCGTTTGGTGCGTCTGGTGTGCAGAGCCCACAGCTGAAGGAGAGGGATAGCTGGACTCGTGGAGTTGCTTGTGTGTTCGGCATGCAGAGGCAGACGGAGCTCGCTAGCCCTGCTGATCACCGCATGAGGGAGATTCTGGGTCTGCAGGGGAACACATGCACCTGTGTAAATGTCAGACACCAATATAGTATTCAGGCAGGTGACTCATAACTCAGTGTGACCATGCACTCCTGTAATCCTAGCCCTGGGGAGGTACAGGGAGTGGGACCAATACTTTAAGGCCAGCCTAGGAGATGGTAGAGCGAGAGGAAGAGAGAGAAAGCTCTCATCAGAGTACTCCAAAGGTTCTCATCTTCCTCACTCTTCTCTTTGTCCGGTGGCTTCTCCTGTGAGTCTCTGCCTCTAATACAGATGCTTGCAGCTGGGTTTGAGATCCAGAGCCATTTCTGTTTCTTGTGCTTACGTATACAGCCACAGACCTTTTTTCAAATGAAGACTCTCTGGTGAGTGCTGAGGTTGGGGAGGTGGACCTGCTTTTTGGAGGGGGGGGGACTCTACTCTCTGTAGCTGGCCTGTATATTTGTGCCTCTGAGAAGAGGCAGCAGGAGAGGGAGGAGTGTGATGGAAGCCGTGGGCTGTTTTCTTCCTCAAATGCTGTCACTTCCTAGTGGCCCCCACTGGGAATCAAGATAATTTGCCTTTGCTAGCGATTTGCACCATTTGCACTGGGGCTTGGGGTACAGCATCGATTGATTTCACGTTTAGACAGCTATGCACGGCATCTGACATGCCTAAATCCTACATCCTTGTTTCTGTTTTTTTGTTTTGTTTTGTTTTTAGGAAAGTAACTAGCTAGGTTGTTTACCTACGGACATTTCTCTTGTCTTTCAGGTGATGTGGTTTGTGTTTTGAGGCCAGGTCTTATCCTCATGCAGCCTATGGGGTAGAACTCTGTAGCTGGCACAGTCTGTGCTGTAGACTCTGTATCTCAGTCCTCTTTTCTGAACCTCCAGGTGCTGGGATTCTATGCATGAGCCACCCCCGTGTCTCAGCGAGCTATTCAGAATGCACCCTGGCTGACAGGACACACGCTTGTGCCCCGGCTTCTCTTCCTCGCAGGAGTTGTTGGCTCCTGTCTGTAGCACAGTTCTTCTGGTAGATTTCCTGGCTCTTCCATGACCTTGGCTGAGCAAACAGGTTGTAGATTTGACCTGGAAAGCCCTTCTTGCGTGTTTTGAACTTCATGGCCACCACTAGCGTGCCTTCCTCACTTGGGCCACCCAGGATGATGTCCATCCTGGATTCTCCATGCCAGATACCATTCTGTGCGGTCAGAGGTGGGCTGGATGGCTGTTTGTGTTCTAAGCCGCGAGGGTGGACACTGGCTGTCCTCTCTAGCCCTCCTCTGCTCTGGCTTTTCCAGCACTTCCTCATAGTTCCTATAGTTCCCATTACAAACAGCTCTTCCCAATTGTTCGGGGGGAAAACAGACAAAAAAATAAAAAAATAAAAAAATAAAAAAAAAAAAAGAAGAAGAAAAACCAGGACTTGAGTTAGATTCTCATCCTGTTGACATCTTAGATGAGATTTTTAAAATTTAGTAAATAATGATTTGTAGCTTTTTGTATTTTTTTTGTTTTGGTGATGACACAGGGTCTATTATGTAGCCCTGACTGCCTTGGAACTTGCTGTATAGCCCAGCTCATAAAGCCCCACCTGCCTCTGGATTAAAGGTGTACATCACCACACCCACTGTCCCATGACTTTTATAATAGATTTTTGGTTATTTTAGTTGTTTGTCAGGCTGTAGAGAGATGAAGACGCCAGGTGTAGTTGCCCGTCCCTGTTTTCTTATCACTTGGAAGGCTGAGACAGGAGGATTGCTGCAACTTTGAGGCCATCCTGGGCTACATAGTGAGTTTCAGGTCAGCTGAATGCGGACAAGAGAATGAGATGTCCCCAAATCAAAAAAACATACAACAGAAACAATGGACAGACATTCAGTAGAAAAATCCTAGCAACCCTAAAGGACAGAGGAATCTGTTTTAAATGTAAAGACGCAAAGATTGTCTCACCAAGTCAGATTGCCTGCAGGCTACCCAAGTCAGTGCTCAGTGAAGAGGGGGAGGGAGTTCACAGCAGAAGACCTAAGAAGACCTACATAATGTTGGTGTCCTGCATAGATTAACCAACCCCTCCTTGTCTATCTTCTAGAGTGACCTTATTATCTAATCTCTAAGTAGATACATGCAGACCTGCAAGAGATGACCAGAAAGGCAGTTCCCTAGGGCAGGGAAGCTTGTGGGCACAGGGACCAGCATACACTAAGAACCTGCTCTCTATTTGCTGCTCGCTTGGAATCAGATTTGGCTCTGGGGTTTGTCTTTCTGTCTGCACCTCCCTTTCTTAGACAAAGTCTTACTTTGTAGCCAAGGCTGGCCTTGAGTTTGCAATCCCCCTTCCTCAGCCTCTGAGCGCTATGATTACAGATGCGGACCACCATGCCAGGCCTGACTGTAGAGCTCTTTATGCGTAGCTATGGGTGGGGCGGGTATGGGTGGTGGTGGTTGTGGGCGAGTCAGTCCATTGCTCTGAGAGGGCCCATTGCCGTGGGAGGGTCTGTTGTTATGTGTGGATCCATTGCTGTGGGAGGGTCACTCTGTTGTGGGTCCATTGCAGTAGGTAAGTCTGTTGCTATGGGAGGGTCTGTTGCTATGGGAGGGTCTGTTGCTATGGGCTGGTTCATTGCTGACTCCAGGCCCTGAGCTGTTGGCTCCCCTCACAGCTCACAGTTTTTGTTGTTTAGCAATAACAAACAGAAACTTCATTTTGGGGGGTTGCTAATAACTTTACTTCCCCCCCCACCCCTGCCCTGTAACTAAGACCATTTATGCTTTCCTAGAGAAGAAATTGTTTGAAAAATCAGTTTAAAAAGAGAAAAGAGAAGCCCTGTGTGCAGAACCTCCCAGTGTTATTTTCTGTTTTCCTTCTTTTGCAGTCTTGGGAGCCTCCCCAGGTCCTCATGCACACTAGCCAGTACTCTACATACCTAACCTTCTTTGTACATGTACTCTGAGGCAGAAGCTCACTGTGTTGCCTAGGCAGGCTTTGAACTCACTCTGTAGCACAGGCAAACCTTGAACTTGAAATCCTCTTACCTCAGCCTCTCAAGTAGATGGTAAGACAGGCTTCCCCCCCCCTTTGGGGGGGTAAAAAAAAGGCTATACTTTTCCTCAAAGAAAGTAGTTATTAGTTTAAAAAAAAAACCAACAGAGAAGGCTTTCACCGATCCTGACTGTTATCCCCAAGACCATGAGCAGGCCGGAGGTGGGGCCTTTGGATGTGTCTTAGGAGCTGCATTTGGGAGGTAGGTCTGTGAGTGAATCTGCAGGAGTGGAGGCTTTCCCGAGTCTCCTGACCCTGAAAACCTGTTTTGCTGGCTGTTAGGTTTTGGCATGGTTTAGGGTTTGCCAAGACACAGGGGGCATCTTCTGTGTAGTCAGGCATTCTCTAGCTGTCTGAGGCTGTTGGGCTGTATGGTGATCTTGTGGCTTGGCGGGTTGCAGGGCAGGGCAGGGCAGGCTGCGGAGGCAGGCAGGACCGTGGAGAGCGATGCCACATGAGGCCATTGCAGATTGCACGGCGCTTCTCCCCTCCCCCTCCCGGAGCAGGCAGCCACGTTTCAGTGCTGTGAATCCTGTTTGTCCAAGTCTAATCAGGTAGGACACCTGCCTGGGGCTCCTCTGGATAATGTCCAGGTAGATGTACCACCATTTTGCTGAGGAATAAGTTTTACAATGTGGATTTTCCATTTCGTGTAAGGCAATGTAGGTCACTGGGGTTCAAACCTCTGAGCCTCATTAAAGCCTAGAATCGCTACAGTGGCGTGAGGGTGCCCCAAGGCAGACTGCAGTCAGGGCTTGCTGAGGTTAACTCTTCCCCTAGAGGACACGGGTCTTGCTCTGAGGTATAGATCTCAGCATAGCCATCTGTCTAAAGCAGTATCTGCAAGTGTGTTCAAATCAAAGCTGCTCCTTTCCAGACGCCCTCAACTGGAGTCTCCAGTTTAGGCTTTCCCAGTGCTGGGATTATAGGTGTGAGCCATGATGCCTGGCTTTTGCCTTTGTGGTTCTGAGGTTCTCTCAAGAAGGGAGTGTCTTGGAGTAAGGTAGTCAGGGAGAATCCATTTCTCTATCCCCTCCCTTTCTGAGTGAGCTTCAGCTGCCTCCACACTGCCCTCGTGGTGTCACCCGGCTTCTTTGTGCCTTTCAGATCGCAACATGAACATCCTGCAGTACTGCCCCTCCGCTGACCTCTGGACGCTGTTTGAGACCTGTGACGTGCATATCCGCAAGCAGCAGATGGTGTCGGTGGAGGAGACCATCTACATCGTGGGCGGCTGTCTCCATGAACTGGGGCCCAACCGCAGGAGCAGTCAGAGTGAGGACATGCTCACCGTGCAGTCCTACAACACGGTCACTCGGCAGTGGTTCTACCTGAAGGAGAACACGTCCAAATCGGGCCTGAACTTGACGTGCGCGCTGCACAATGACGGCATCTACATCATGAGCAGGGACGTCACCCTGTCCACCAGCTTGGAGCACCGAGTGTTTCTCAAGTACAACATCTTTGCGGACAGCTGGGAGGCCTTCCGGCGGTTCCCAGCCTTCGGACATAACTTGTTGATTTCCTCGCTCTATCTGCCCAATAAAGCAGAGACCTGACTGATTCAACAGTGCTTAAAAGAAAAATCTGGTTCAAGGGGTTAAAAAAAAAAGGCAAGTCTTTGAAATACTGACTCCTGAAGGGACGAAGTGGACTAACGTAGGTCACGTTTGTAGGCTGCTCAGCTGTAAATAAGCTTTCTTGAACTAATTACTTGAAAACTTGGGGTAAGGAGACCAACCCTATTCTTTCCAGATTGTTTGTTTTTTTTTTTTTTTTGTATCATGGGAACAAATGTCACGATAAGAATTCATCCAAACCTAACAGTCTTGGGCCAACAACTAAAACCCACCATTAAAAAGTAGACTACTAGGGTCTGCTTGGTAGGGGCCAAGGTCAGTAGCTAACCTGATAGTAATGTTTTTGTTCTGTGTTTTTTTCCTGCTGGGAATGGAATCCAGGGCCTCATGATAGTCCCGGAAAAGATGACTTTAAGAATGCTCTTCCTTCAGGTTACCTGAGATCTCCTCAGTGGGGACGTTCCTTTTGGCGATCAGTTTATTTGACAAGCGTTAGGATCCGTCCACCTCCTTAGTCTCCGGCTCCCTTGTCACCTGTCTCTCTGGGCAGACATTTTATCCTGCATTTGCTTTCAGAAACCCTAACAGGTGTGTCCGACCTTTTGACATTTAGACATCATGTTATCATTGATAAACTTTGTGCACACTTGAGTTACCTTTAAAAAAGTCTCTTAATGTTCTAAGTAAGTTCCTGATGCTGTGTTCGCTGCTTTGTAGCTGACCTTGGGGCCCACAAGCTATAGCTGCCTTGCCTGCTACAAGGTTCGAGCCAGACAGAGAATCCCCACAAGCAGTCAGTTCATCCACAAACGTGGATAAACGCATTCTCAGCCACTTTCCCAGTCTTTGTGCAATTGGGAATGTTGTGTAAAGTAGACTAGTGAACCTATTAACTTTTTTCTTTTTTCTTTTTTTTTTTTAGACAGGGTTTCTCTGTGTAGCCCTGGCTGTCCTGGAACTCACTCTATAGACCAGGCTGGCCTCAAACTCAGAAATCCGCCTGCCTCTGCCTCCCAAGTGCTGGGACTAAAGGCGTGCGCCACCGCTGCTGGCTGTGAACCTCTTTTCTTACGTGTGGCAAATGAGGGTCTGTGTGGGTCACCACAGCTGTATTGTGAGGTCTTTGTTTTTAGAAGATTGCTATAAACATAAACATTTTATAAATTGAGTTTTAAACAAGGGGGAGTACTGCATAAGGAAAGATGTCTTTATGAGTTACTTTTATCGAATGTATTTGACTTAGTTCTTGTTTCAAGGCAAAAAAAAAATGTATGAACATTTACATGAGGTTTCTTCCTAGCTTGATCTTAGCCTTAGACATGCAGCTGTGTTTTGCCTTTTTAAGGGAAGGATGGTTGTAACTGATGTGTGCTAGAAAGCAGGGAGATGTTCTTTACAGACGTGGATGGCCTCTGCTGGCGTTTCTGAACTGAGGTGAGGTGTTGGCCTCACAGCTCTCCTGCAAACAGCAGTGAATAGTTTAAGGACCTGCCAATCATGGGTCTGTGTTTCTTAAAAGACTCAAGGGCCCACTTAGCGTGCACAAGAGGCCCCAGGTTTAATCTCCGGCACTTACAGCAACAAGGTCCTCACCGGCAGGAATTTTGATTGAAGAGAATTTGCTGCAACCCGCTGCTATCTGTTAACGGAGTCAGCTAAAGGAGCCGGACTCCATCTCTAGACCTGCAGCGGGCAGCCTCCTTGCATAGTTAAGAACGCTCCGTAGAAAAACAAGAACTACAGACAGATTCTTCTTGGTTCCTTGCACAGCTGCCATCCTGGTGGCTGGGCTTGGGGGAGGGGAAGCCGACCTCCATAGGTCTTCAGTGTCATGAGGGAGTCACTTCAGAGTTTCTTAAAGCCAAGCCTCTAATACAGCCTTAGAGCTTAGTTGTAAGACTCTTATTTGCACGACTGTTTAGAAGCTCTGTTAGTATTTATTTGGGACGTGGTGACGGTTCTTAGCGTCTTGTCGCGAAATCTACCAGTATCCAGTCAACCTGCTTATAATAGCGTCTTGTCGCGAAATCTACCAGTATCCAGTCAACCTGCTTATAATGCTGTTAGCTTAGGCTATTTCCAAGCCACGTCTGTTTTCAAACACTAAGTCGGTTTCTCTCCCCCGCTCCCCTCCCCCTTTTTCTTTCTCGAAGACAGGGTGTTGCCTTACAATCCAGGATAACTCCAAACTGGAGAATCTCTCAACTCAGCCTCTTGCTACCATGCCTGCCTTTATGAATTATGTTTTAAACTGTTTTGCTGGGTTCTTTAAAAAAAAAAAAAAAACCAAAAGCTCTGAGCTAAAATCTTCACCAAAATGGTACTTATATAATAGACTTAATTTATATTAACTGTAGAATTGAATTTTGGGGAGTCTATTAATTTCATTACTGCACTTTAAAATCTAATTTATGTTTGTTGCTATGAATATTCATTTTTATGCAGCCTAGTCCTGAATATTCGGAGGAAACTGGCAGTTGAATTAGCAATGGACAAAGATGGGCAATTATCTTGTGAAAAAACACATTTTAAAAGCACATCATGGTGTCTACCTGTTGACTAGTTCTCTTTCTGATGGCCATCTTTGGATGTATTTACTAATGCCAGCAACTAGATTCTTGGACCAAATGAAGTTCTAACACTGACATCCATGAAGCTCTCACTCCAGGCTTGACTGGTAGCCGGTGTGTAGTATATGGCTCTGAGAGTTTAGACGCACAGACTCCCAACAGAAGTTTGTTGTTCTTGCTGCCAGCTATGCTTGGAGAAGAGTCATGTCATAGAACTGGATGGGTTTTATGACATCTGTCCGCCTGTGCCCTTTACCTGTCTGGGCGTTCTGAGAGCACTTGGAGTTCAGCTGGTGCCAACTGCGAACTTTGGCCAGGATGATAGTGTCCCTTTCGAAACCTTCCCTTCCTCAGGCAACTTCTTATGTGATACTTTGTATTTCTTCTCATTCTCTGTTGCCTTACCCACCCACCCCCAGAGCTTCTGAGGAGTTCTGACTCCCACTGTGTGGCAGGAAGTGTCTGGGCGTACCCCCACGGCAGCTGCCTGCCAAGGTGCACTCCTACTCCCCTCTGCCCCAGAAAGGTTCTGAGATGACTGCGTGAGAACCCATAACTTCTGCAGTCTGAGCTAAGACATTGTCTAGGAACTTAGAAGGCCTGTGATGCTGGCAAGAAACCCAAACGGCTTAAGATTAAGGGCGAAACCAAAGAGACTTTGACCCTGCTGTTTTCCGTTGTTTCTAAAGCCAAGAACTCAAGCAATCTTAAATGCCTTAGGTTTCCATTCAAGCTGAGGGAAGGAGAGGATACTGTAGCTCTATACTGGGAGAACAGAGGAAAATGTTTCTTTTTAATAAACAGTTGTTTATAGAACATTAGGGTACAGTCCTCATATTTCCAGGTAAAGTTACAAGCTTGTTTGGCCAAAGAGGTAAATAGAAGGGGCCCTGATGTCTTTGTCAAGGTGTTTAGTGAGCTTAGCTTAAGCACTGTGACCTGAGGGGCTGCAGGGCAAAGGGATCATGCTGAAGGTTGTCTTGTCCTTACACAGGAGTGTGGAGTCTGTGTGTACACTCACTCTGTCAGGGTTTGCTCTTAGGAGACCTGTCAATCAGACATCCCTGCCAGTCTATCAGAGTGAAGTGAATGCCAGCTCCTGCCTCTGCCACAGAGATAGTCCGCATGAAGGGAGCTGTGATCTCTGGAAGCAGTGGGCTACATCAATTCCATTCCTTGGTGACCAGAAACATTGAGTGTTGGTGTGAGACAGAGCTTAGACTGGGGACACTGACTAAGCCACTGACCCTGGGACAGTGTGCTCTCCTTTCAGCCAGGGTGTAGTCAGAGATGCCCCCTTTAGTCAGGCACACTGGGCTCGGTCTAGTGACCCAATCTGTCCACTGCCTTTTGATTCAGTAATAACTCCGGTAGCTTGTTCGTCCTCAAATCTGAATATCATATCCCGTGTTTCAGGTTTTTTTTTTTTACTGTGTGTATGTGTGTGTGTGTGTGTGTGTGTGTGTTTTAAGTTAATTACCTTTATAATCCTTGCACTTCACAGTTTGTGAAACACAGAAACGGTGTGGATATGTTGTACTTGGAACTCACTCAGCACGGTAGCCCCACAGATAGTTCTAATGAAGGAGGAGGGAGAGCAGGTAAAGATTTGGCAGGAGCAGGCTCAGCACTGGTCCATGTACGACTTTGCCTTTAAAACATTCCCGTGGAAGAACTCAGCAATGCTCCCTCGGACACTTGGTCACTGAGGTTGGTTGAGTTCGCCTTGCTGATGACTGTCGAGTGGTTTCCACCCTAGGTTTATCACACACGTTTGCTTTCCGCTTTCGTTGGTTTGGGAACACAACGGGAAATACATAGTGACTGCCAGCTGCCACTTGACGTAGCCATATTCAGCCATTCCTACGGGAGCCCGTGAAATGAAAAAGAGGGTCCATTCCGAAGAGCCCTGGGTGCTCAGGGTTTCCGTAGGCCTGGCTGGTGCTTTCCATAGCTTGTCACTGGCAAAGCAAAGGGAAATGTGATTTGTTGTATCACTTCAGGGTGGGACATTTCTCTGTCCCTCCAGTGTTTTCTTACCTAGTTATTTTGATGGGAAAGGATAATCCTCAAGTTACATTGTTATGACTGACACTTTCTTCGTTTGAAAGATTGTACTGAGTCCGTAGTTTGGAGTGTGGCGTAAATACACACACATCAGCATTGTCTCATATCTATAACAGTATTTATGCGTCTGACACCTGTGAACCACAAGAGCTGTGTTCATGCTGTTTCTTTGGACTATGGAAGGAAATGTTTTTAAATAAAATAGTTTTCAATCAGCCTTTGATGTATGTGTGATGAGCAAAGCTTGGAAACGGGGGTTAGCATTTCAAAAGGAGGGGTCTGGAGCTTCTGCTGGGAAGCGGGGAGGGGGCTGAAGTCTAAGGATTTCTGGGTCAGCCTTCAGCCCTGTGTTGTCTTTGAGTCCCTGGAATCTGCACCATCATGTGGTGCCTCTGTGTTAGATGGCCAGTGTGCTATACCCATCTCTGTCAGCCTGGCTGGTGTGCTGCACCGTCGTGTGGTGACTCCCTGTTCCTGACATTCTTCTTCCTCCATTCCAGGAAAGTAGAAACACACAGTTCCTTCTTTTTGTATTGATGTAATTGCAACTCTAGCCACAAGCCTGATCAGTTCCTTTCTGGGCAACTTCTGTTTGCTTCACATGCAGGAAAACGTGAATGTGCATATTTAAAAGACACTACTTGGTATGCCCATCCTTATTCCTAGCGGTGTGTGGGGAGCATCTGTGGCAGCTACGGTGTGATTCGCAGACTCTCAGGTCCAGGGATGTTAGAGAAATCAGCTCCTCAGAGGTGGCTATTTGGTTCTGACAATCTATGAATTAGCGATTAACTGTGTATTACACACTCATAACACAATGGTGGAGGGGAAAGACATCAGACACAGAACACCTAACACTAGTTGAGGACCTGCTTCTACACCAGGAACTCTTTTTTTTTTTAAATAAAGATTTATTATTTATTTATTTATGTGAGTACACCGTAGCTGTCTTCAGACACACCAAAAGAGGGCATCAGATCCCATTACAGATGGTTGTGAGCCACCATGTGATTACTGGGAATTGAACTCAGGGCCTCTGGAAGAGCAGCCAGTGCTCTTAACCACTGAGCCATCTCTCCAGATCATACACCAGGAACTCTTAACCATCAGAATTAGCCCCCTGGTCCCAAAACTCAGAAGGATAGCACAAGACTCTGGAGGCTCCTCCTAAAGGAGAAAGATGGCAAATAGAGGGGAGAGGAAGTTCTTTAGTGGAGCTACCTGCAAGTTGTGCAGCTTTTGCGAGTAACCCCAGTCCCCCATGATTCTGCAATTCCACTTCAGTAAGGAAGCTCCTTGGTGGAATAATTTCTCTGGTGTGTCTTTAGGGCCCTGTCTGGGATGAATAGATTTTATTTTTGACTGTGTTAATAGGTAAATATAAATAAATATAAATGTTTTCTTCCCCTATGGAGAATTGTCAGCCGGACTGGGTGGGAACCCATGGCTTTGCTTTGTAGCAATATGTCCTATGGCTGGAGAGCATCCTTGTGCCCACATGGCATCCATGTTCCTGTGGCCAGGGGAAAGCCCGGACACCTCGGCTGAGGCTGAGAGATCACTGGCATTGCCTTGAAGTGACCTCTCTCTGAAAGCCCAGATGCTGGCCGCTCTTCAGGCTTCAGGCCCAGGGCTGGTGGACCTGTTTTGACCTTTCTTTGAGTCATTTTTATGATTTCTCTTAGCAAAGGTTGCCTGGTCAGTCCTTTTGTATTAGTCAGGGTTCTGTAGAGTCACAGAACATATGGGTAGTCTCTATATAGTTAGGGAATTTGTCGATGACTTAACAGTTTGTAGTCCAACTCCCCAACAATGGTCAGCGGCAGCTGTGGATGGCAGTCCAAGGATCTAGCAGTTGCTCAGTCCCACAAGGCAGGCACGCAAGGAAGGAAGAGTGAATGAGTCTTCCAATGCCCTTATGAAGGTCTCCAGCAGAGGTGTGGCCCAGATTAAAGGCGTGTGCCACTGAGCCTTTAATCCCAGATGACCTTGAATTTGGAGATCTCTTGTCTTAATCTTCTGGAATTCATAGATAGCCACTATGCTTCAAGATATCCAAGCCAAGATCCAGGTCAGAAACGTATATCTCTGAGCCTCCAGATGAAGATCATAGGAGAGCCTTCAAATTCTTGATTGTAGTTCAATCCAGATATAGTCAAGTTGACAACCAGGAATAGCCACTACACCTTTCTACTCCCACACCACCTCAGCTCAATGGTACTATACCCTCTATCTGCTCTGGTGAAACAGGGCCTTGGCAGATCACACTCGAGGTCATGTTACTATAGTGGAAACAATTGCCATTCTGCAGCTCCAGGGACCCAGGGAAGGAAATCTCACTTTCTTTTGCTTCCGCAGAAGATGTAGACCTACTGTTTCCCTGACTATTCTTGGCCTCCATAGTTCTGAAGGTCATTGCGTCTAACCCTCTGCTGGCTGTTGGCTGCAGGTGGGTTTCAGAGCATAACCTTGCCAGCAAGTCTGGCCTGGGGCGTTTCTTATTCTGGTTGATTGGCCCACTTTCCCTGGGCTTCATTTGATGTGTGAAAGAGGAACAAGTATATCTGCTTGCTAATGGAATCATAGCCACGTGAAGTCTACTGACTTTACCAGGCAGACTTCCGGCAGGTCATAGGAACTCAACCAGCACAAGTTGTCATGAAGAGAGTAAGGTGCCAGATGTCCCAGGCCCTCACACACACTAGCTTGGCTGGAAGTGTGTGCCTTAATGGAGCCACTACAAGGTTACCAATAAAGAGCCGGAGAGTTACTCAGTGGTGTAGAGCATGTGCCACGGTCACAGAGGACCCAGGTGCTGTTCCCAGCCACCTCAGGCAGTCCACAACCACCTACAACTCCAGCTCCAGGGGATCTGATATCTGGCCTTCGTGAAGCACAATAAATCTATTGCATCCATCCATCTATCTATCTATCTATCTATCTATCTATCTATCTATCTATCTATCTATCTATCTATCTATCTCTATCTATCTATCTATCTATCATCTATCTATCTATCTATCTATCTATCTATCTATCTATCTATCTATCTATCTACCTATCATCTATCTGTGTTAGGATAACATTTATTTATTTTATGTAAGTACACTGTAGCTGTCTTCAGACACCCCAGAAGAGGGCATCAGATCTCATTACGGATGGTTGTGAGCCATCATGTGGTTGCTGGAATTTGAACTCATGACCTTTGGAAGAGCAGTTGGTGCTTTTAACTGCTGAGCTATTTCTCCAGCCCCGGGTATTATTATTCTTACAGTTCATCAAACCTGCTGCAGTATTTTGTAAGCATACACCTTGTTCACTTGCTGATTGGTTTATTTATTTATTAAAGCACTAAAACTTTATTACAAAAGGAGTTAGTTGCTAGAGAGGGCCCTCTCCAGTCTTTCTCTGTGTCCCCTTCCTTCCCAATATATACCTCCAGGGGAGGTCAAGGGTCCATTATGGAAGAGGTGTCTGGGAGAATGAAATATGGTAATATTTTCCCCAAAGCTCCTCCAAATCCTTCTAGGCACTTTTGAGAATCTTCTGGTAGAAGAGGTAGGAACTTCAGCTCTCATCTCCGAGATCCTCCACATCTACGTTCTGAGGAGCTTTTATCTTCTTTTGCGGTTTGGGCTGTGGCTCACTAGTCCTGGTTGACTTGGAGGGGACTTCTACTTCCATGGCTACTTTTTCTTTCTGGGCAAGTTGGATCTGCAGCAAGAGTTTCCTGCGCTCCTTCCCAGATAGCGTGATGTTGGCACGAGCACTGGACACCCGTTTCTTGAAGTGGTGCCTCGTAGTCAACCCTTCGCCTATCACAGCCCCGACCACCTGGTGCTTCAGTCACTGATCCCTGCTTAATACCTGCATTTGAACAACTTCTTCTTTAGCTCTGTCGGGGACGACTGATCTTTCCTCCTAGAGGTTCCATTGCTACACTCTGGAGGCTCGCTCCCGGAGCCTCCGCTGGGCCAGTAGCTGGGCAGGAAAGGAAAGGTGGGATTCTAGTCTGAGAGAGGGTCTTTGGGAGAGAGATCTAAGTAGGAAGATTTGCCGGTGGGACACAGAGGATGTCGGACATATGGGGGTGTGGGGAAGAGAGAGAGAGAGAGAGAGAGAGAGAGAGAGAGAGAGAGAGAGAGAGAGAGAGAGAGGTGTTAATGAGCCACGTGTCAGAACATCGACTAGTATAGTTGGGTTTATTAAGTTAGAAGAGATAGCTAGGAGGTAATGTAAGCTAGGCCTAAGCTATAATAAAATTAATAAGTCTGTCATTAAGCAGAGGCTGGTGGGTCCAAGAAAGTCCAGCAATATATATCTATTTGTCATCTATCTATCTATCTCTCTCTCTATCTATCTATTATCGTTTATCTATCATCTATCTATCTATCTATCTATCTATCTATCTATCTATCTATCTATCTATCTATCTCTATCTATTATCGTCTATCTATCTATCTATCTATCTATCTATCTATCTATCTATCTATCATCTTTTATCTATCTATCTATCTATCATCTTTTATCTATCTATCTATCTATCATCTTTTATCTATCTATCTTTTTTGTAACATTTTTTATTTTATTTTTTATTGAAAAAGGAAGTAAAAACATTTTATGATAAAATTAAAGATTTACATGGAAAATGTTTCTGACAAAATTGAAGAAGCATATAGAAAAACACATTAAGATTGGCAATTTTCATGGAAAATTAAAGAGTAAAATGGTAGACATAAAAAACATTGCTAAATTAATTGAAAAAGGAAGTAGAAACATTTTATGATAGAATTGAAAATTTACATGGGAAATATTTCTAATAAAATTGTAGAAAAATATAAAATAACATTAAAATTGAAGACTATCATGGAAAAGTACAGATAAAATGGTAGGCATAAAAATATTTCTAAATTGATTGAAAGTGGAATTATAAACATTTTCTGATAATGTTGAAGATCTACAAGGAAAATATTTCTGATAAAATTCAAGAAATATGGAGGGGGTGGTGGAGGGGGGCTGTGTGAGGGGGAAGTGGGAGGAGATGGGGGAGCTGCAAGCAGAATACAAAGTGAATAAATGAATTAACAAAAAAAATTCAAGAAATAAATAGAAAAACACGTTAAGATTGACTATTTTATGAAAAAATTATACAGATAAAATGGTAGGCATAAAATATTCCTAAGTTGATTGAAAGTGGAATTATAAACATTTTCTGACAAAATTGAAGATTTACATAGAAAATATTTCTGATGAAATTAAAGAAATATATAGAAAAAATGTTAAAATTAAAGATTATCATGGAAAATAATACAGTTGATAGACATAAAAAACATTACTAAATTGATTGAAAGAGGAATTACAAACATTTTCTGATAAAATTGAAGATTTACATGAAAAATATTTCTGTTAGACTATGTTTTTTGTTGGGGAATTGAGTCCATTAATGTTATAGGATATTAAGGAATAGTGATTGTTGCTTCCTGTTATTTTTGATGTTATTTTTATGTTTGTGTGGTTACTTTCTTTTGGGTTTGTTGGAAAAAGATTACTTTCTTGCTTTCTAGGGTGTAGTTTCCCTCCTCGTGTTGGCATTTTCCATCTATTATCCTTTGTAGGGCTGGATGTGTGGAAAGATATTTTGTAAATTTGGTTTTATCATGGACTATCTTGTTTTCTCCATCTATGGTAATTGAGAGTTTTGCTGGGTATAGTAGTTTGGGCTGGCATTTGTGTTCTATTAGGGTCTGTATGAGATCTACCCAGGATCTTCTAGCTTTCATAGTTTCTGGTGAGAAGTCTGGTATAATTCTGATAGGCCTGCCTTTATAAGTTACTTGACCTTTTTCCTTTACTACTTTTAATATTCTTTCTTTGTTTAGTGCATTTGGTGTTTTGATTATTATGTGTTGGGAGGGCTTTCTGGTCTGGTCCAGTCTGTTTGGAGTTCTGTAGGCTTCTTGTATGTTCATGGACATCTCTCTCTTTAGGTTAGGGAAGTTTTCTTCTATAATTTTGTTGAAGATATTTACTGACACTTTAAGTTGGAAATCTTCGCTCTCTTCTAAACCTATAATCCTTAGGTTTGGTCTTCTCATTGTATCCTGGATTTCCTGGATGTTTTGACTCAGGAGCTTTTTGCATTTCACATTTTCTTTGACTGTTGAGTCAATGTTTTCTATGGTATCTTCAGCACCTGAGATTCTTTCTTCTATCTCTTGTATTCTATTGTTGATGCTTGCATCTATGAGTCCTGAATTCTTTCCAAGATTTTCTATCTCCAGAGATGTCTCACTTTGTAATTTCTTTATTTTGTGTTTCTACTTCCATTTTTAGATCCTGGATGTTTTTGTTCAGTTCCTTCACTTGTTTGTTTGTGTTTTCCCACAATTCTTTAAGGGATTTTTGTGCTTCCTCTTTAAGGGCCTCTACCTGTTCACCCATACTCTCCTGTATTTCTTTAAGGGATTTTTGTGTTCCTCTTTAAGGGCTTTTACCTTTTAACCCATGTTCTCCTATATTTCTTTAAGGGAGTTATTTATGTCCTTCTTGATGTCCTCTAACAGCATTGTGAGATGAGACTTTAAATCCAACTGTTGCTTTTCCATTGTGTTGGGGTATCCGGGAATTGCTGTGATGGGAGAACTGGGCTCTGATGTTGCCAAGCAGCCTTGGTTTCTGTTGGTAGGGTTCTTGTGCTTGCCTTTCGCCATCTGGTTATCTCTGGTGTTAGTTGATCTTGTTGTCTCTGGCTGGAGCTTGTACCTCCTATGGGCCTATAAGCCTGTGTCTGTACTCCTGGGAGACCAACTCTCTTCTGGCAGGGTCTGTGCACAGAAGGCCGTGGAGCTGTCTGGTTCCCTGCTGCAAATGGTGGCCGGAAGGGAAGACTCCTGTCCCAGCAGCAACACTGATCGTATGCCCTTGTCGCTCCTAGCTGTTCCCCTCCAGAGAGAAGGTGGAGATCTCACCTCTGCACTCAGAAGTGAAATCACTGCTGGAAGATCACTCTCTCCTGGCAGGCTGTGCACAGAGATGCCTGGCTCCCTGCTTCAGAAGGCAGTCAGAAGGGAGGACTCCTGTCCCAGCAGCAACACTGATCGTATCCTTCCTGTCTGTCTGTCTGTCTGTCTGTCTGTCTGTCTGTCTGTCTATCTATCTATCTATTATCTATCTACCTATCATCTATTATCTATCTATCTACTTACTATCTATCATCTATCATGTATCTACTTATCATCCACCTATCAGCCAGCCATCTATCTATCTATCTATCTATCTATCTATCTATCTATCTATCTATCTATTATCTATCTACCTATCATCTATTATCTATCTACTTACTATCTATCATCTATCATGTATCTACTTATCATCCACCTATCAGCCATCCATCTATCTATCTATCTATCTATCTATCTATCTATCTATCTATCTATTATCTATCTATCTATCTATCTATCTATCTATCTATCTATCTATCTATCTATTGTCTATCTATCTATCATCTATCTATCTATCTATCTATCTATCTATCTATCTATCTATCTATCTATCAATCTATCTCTATCTCTCTATCATCTGTCTGTCTGTCTGTCTTTCTATCATCTATCATCTATCTATCAACCATTTATCTATCTGGAACACAAAGCTGTTGGGTTAGTCTATGGTTCAACAACTGCTCTGCTATTATGGAAGTCTTAGAGTTTCTATTGCTATGAAGAGATATGACCACAGCAACTCATACAAAGGAAGCCTTTAATAGGAGCTGGCTTACCTGCTCAGAGGTTTAGTCCATTGTCATCATGGCAGGAAGCATGGAGGCGTGCAAGCAGACGGGGTGCTGGAGAAGGAACCAAGAGTTCTATACCTGGATGGGCAGGCAACAGGCATAAGTCAACTAAAAGATGGCTATGAGTTGGCACAAAATGACTGATAGAAGATATCTGGGGACCTCAAAAGCAAGAGTGATATAATCTGTTATATAGCTATTCTGGGCAGAGCACCACCTGTATGGTTCTGTATAGATATAGCTTTGAGGTCAGAGACTTGAGCCTCTGCATTTTGTAGCCAGTCTACTGTCTCTGTGTGTCTTATTTTGGCTCCCCAAAAAAACTGTACTTCCAGACCTGAGGGTCCCTGCCCCCAGTTGGCTTGGAATGATAATAAAGACTCGCTGTACAGCCACTGACTGGGCAAGGAGATGGGGTGGGACTTTTAGATTGCACGATCAAGAGACAGAGAGAGGGGAGAGAAGGACAATCACTATGGCTCAGAGGGAGAAAGATCAGATGGGTGGAGAGTGGGGTTGGCTGACCAGAAGGTAACAGGGCAGCAAAGTTAAAATATAGATTTAGAAGGTGTTAAGCCAGGAATACCTGAGAGAAATGCATGCTAACCGTGGGGAGGATTAGAAATGTCCAGCTATTGAGCTAAACAAGGCATATCAAAATTAGCTGGCACATGTGTGTCTTTCATTTGCAAATCCAGAGAGTTCTTGGGTGGATGCACTCATGTGACCTGCCAGGAGCCAAAGTGGTTTAACTAATTCACTTCTACAGATGGCATCCCATGTTGGGCGCCATCTTTAAGCTGATATGTGTATGTGTGCCCATTCTCGAATCCAGAGGGCTCTGGTGGGTGGCTGGAAATGTGACTCGTCAGTAGCATAAAGCGGTTTAACTAATTCACTGCTACAGGTGTGTGACTGTCTTTCAGGTACTGGGG